>JANZLQ010000061.1:2930076-2997608 GCA_026212715.1 Elanus axillaris
GGGGGGGGGGGGCAGCCGGGCTCTCCCGCAGCCGCCGGCGCTGCGGCCAGCCTCAGGTAGGCGGCCGGCCCGCTGCGGCTGTCGGGGGGGAGAGGGCGGCGGGCCGGTACCTGAGCAGAGGCGCTGCACCTTCAGCCTCCCGTTGTAGATGCGGGCGACGAGGGGCGCCAGGTCGGCGAGGCGGGCGCTGCCGGCCGACTCCAGCAGGAACTGGCTCTCGTCGCCCCGCTTCACGTGCAGCCGCACCATGCCGCGACCGGAGCCGGAGCCGCTCTGCGCCTGCTCGGCGAGAGGAGGAGCAGGAGGAGGAGGAGGCGGCGGCCGTTAGCGCCGCTGCAGCCGCTGCCCGCCTCCCCTCCCCCCACAGCAACCGGCCCGCGTCCCTGGATACCAGCGGCGGGAAGGCAGCGCGGGGGACGAGGCCGCGCCCAGCGCTTCCTGGCCACGCTGAGGGCGCGGCGCGGCTGCCACCCGCCCTCCTCCTCCTCCTCCTCCTGCCCCCGGCCCTCCCCGGGCACCCACCGGAGCCCCGAGCAACCGCAACTCCCACCCTGTGCCGACCCAGCCCGCGGGCGCTTCCGCTTCCGGCCCTCCCGCTGTCGTCACCGAAGGCGCTTAAAGGGCCCGCGCGACGCCGCCTGCGCGCACGGAGGCGCTGTGGTAAAGAGGGTGCCGGGGAAGAACCTGAGGTACAAAGAGAGAAAAAGCTAAACTTTCTTAAGGGCAGGTATGTTTATTTCATGAATACACCACCGCCTTCCACTGGGTAGAGAGGGAATGTTGTACGCCACTGGGTTTCAATACTGCAGCTCTGGAAAGGGTACAGCCATAAATAGTTGTGTGCCACAAGCAAGAGAATTGTTACATTTAACAGAGCAATTTACCACAGGGAACACAGAATTCATGAAAATGTGTTGAGCGTTTGTAATTTTAATTCTTAGTATTTTCAGAACTCCTGCTAGTAATTATTCTCGTTAGTACACGTTGCAGCAGTTAGCTATATATATATACACACACTCTATTTTTGGAGCATTCCTTGTGATCTTTGCAGTGCTTTGCTGTCATTCTCCGTAATCCTGTAAAGTGTAGAGGTGCTGTATACCAGGTACAGTTTAGACAGTAGTTTGTAATCACTGTAATTAAATATTCAACAAAGAACATATTTATCACATAACTCCCACTAGCAAAAAGTTTCCCCCAAAAATTGTTTTGCTAATGTAAGAATATACCAAAACACCAATCACACAGATGTTTATAGCAACAGTTTAAAACAAGGTAATCCACATACCAAAGCACAAAGAGTATAGTACCACTGCTGTTTAAAATGTACAAGTACTGTTTAATGACCTGAACAGAAAAAAGCACAATATAAAACTCACTATCGTCACTCCTCTATCCAACTGCAGCTCATGGCTAGCCATATACTCTTTAAAGGAAGAGTGGATTATTTTATAAATAATGTTTTGATAGCATTTGAGAATTTAAAAAAAGTACTGTCACCATGTTTTTTGCTACTATAAATATAATGCTAGTATGTTGTGTTTTAGTCCCTGGTTTTGCAGAACCAGTACAGTTTGTTCACAAGTAAGCCAATGGGTGTAGGCATGTATTTGCAGTCCCCCAAGAGATGACGACATTGTGACACATTCGGCTTTGGATGAAAGTATGCAGCTGTGTATGTAAGTTACATCCTAAGACACTGCGAATTGTAAGGAGAACTGCACGGGTTCTACAGCATACCTAAATGGAGTTAAGGAAATCAGTTATTTTAAATTGCCTCCAGATAACAACATGTCATCTTTTATATAATCTCGTGAGATTTAGAAAATCAGAAAAGCACAAAGGGTTACATTTTTATAGCATAATATGTAGAAATGTGACAGCCTTCACTAGCCTCAAAGCAGCAGCCCCACACAGAGGCTGGTCCCTGCCTCTGGGCAAAGAAGAGTCACTCATTTAGTTTTAACTGCAGAAGTGACAGAATGATATTGTTCAAATGTTCCCCTGTTGTCTTTGAAAGTAAAATTTTAAAAATACAGCACTAAGTCTACTAGATGGGGAGGACACTGAGCCCAATCACATAAGATGACTTTCTCCTTCTCTGATGTTGTAACATGGCTGCCGACTCCCTCACTCTGCTCTTTCCATTGGACAAGAAAACCCTTCTAATGTGCAAAAGGGGAAAGTGGGACAAGCCAACTCCAATGCATTGCCTGCAACTGGTAAAGACTGCTTTGTATCTCAAAACCCAAGGGGAATTTTTTTTCCAGAGGTTGAGGGAAAACTTGTTGTATCAGTGGTTTCCAATTTGTGGAAAAAAGTATCTTTAAAATAGTAATGAATGATACGGAACAATTATTCTGAAGTAATGCTAGTGAGTATATGTCACAATAAGATTTAATAGCTGAAATGTACTGACACAGAAAATCAAAGTCAAATGTTGAATATATTAATACACAAAGTTTTGTTTGTATTTTGAAATTAAACTATTTTTGTTGTGCCTCGAATTCAAATATAAGCCTTACAAATATCCATAGCCTCTGTTATAAATTAAACAACTTCTAAACAATACCTGTCAACATTCAAATCTCAATAAACTTTGGCAGCTCTTTGGTAAATACTTATAAATATCAATTAACAAAACAGTACAAAGGGAGTGGGGAGGCTACCAGCAGGGACCCTCTTTTTTTGAAATTCCACAAAGGGGAACAGGAACAAGAGAGGTCCCTAAGCAAAACCTATTTTCAAGATTGGTATATTTTAATGAGATTAAGTAGCTCATCCTTCTTTTCTCTGTCTATTCAAATACTATTAAACCGGGATTTTAATAAATTTCAGACAATTTTTTGTGCTCTACCATATATACATATTCAAAATTTATACACATACAATAGCGGCTGTTTATGAGTAGAGTTAAGTTTCAGTGCATTTAACAATTAATTATTGCACACAGAATAATCTCAAATGCCCAATTATTCTACTGGATAAATGTAGCAACAAATATAACCTCTTATATTTTTGAACATCTATCTTTCTGTAAAATCTTGGGTTGCTGACACCTTAGGTGCCAAAGAAGTGAAAGGATCTGCAGGGGATCTGTTGCTGGTTATTCTTGATGGTATAGGAGGTGCAGGTGGTCTTCTTGCTGGCATTGTATAGAAGCAATCAGTAGAACTTTTATTCCAGTCATTATCAAAGTTAAAGTCTGAACCAAGAAAAGTATTTTGTCCGGTGCCCGGCAAATCTGGAGATCCAGCTGACTTCCTGGAACTGATTCGCTTAAAATCTGGAACACTTTTAGATGGCTTTAGCTTTACGTTGAAATTCTCATCATCATCATCAAACGTTACCCATCCTTTTGGCTGTACATTTTTTACCATGAGAGATTTATTTTGCAAGCAAAAAGTGTTTTCAGATGCATCAACAGAAAATACAGGCTTGCTTGTATTAGAACTGGGGGGATTCAGAGAAGGGAAAGGATTGCAAGCGGCACGTCCTTCTAGTAAATGTGAAGTTATTTCAGACTCTTGCATTTCTGTTCTAAATGGGTTTCCAACATTAGGAGTTCTTTCAGTGAATGGATTTGTGCAGTTCAGTCCAGTAAGAAATGGATTCGGAGAGCTGCGCTTATGTTCCTGGGATGTGTTAAAGGTTGGAATAGGAGGCATTGCTGGCATGCAATTTACAGTGTTCAAAGTATCAGCATTTCTTTGTGTTGCTGAAGGCAACTGTATCAACTCCTTTTGGTTTAAAGTCGGAACAGGTGATGTTCGAACAGATGTCTGCACCTTTGACACAAGCAGCTTAAACGACAGATCTTCAAAAGGGTCATTGTTTAACTGTGTTTCAAGTTTAGTGCCGTATGTTCCATTTGTTTTAATCTGGAAAGTAAACAAAGTGCTTAGTAATCACATGGCTTGCTGTTTTAAGATTATTTCTAACTCCCCATTTCTCACTCTGCTATGACAAGAAAAGAAGCTCTTGGGCTTAAACTGAAACTTCAGTACAATTTGGTTGTAACTTGCAGAATGCACTTGTAGTAGAATGATTGCTTCTTTTCTGGAAAACAATAACCCTTAACCCCTTCTCTGAAGAAAAGCCTACGAGTCGTTAAACACAATTTTCCCCCTTGTTGGTTGATGCAGCTTGAATCTACATGCAGGTCAGAATCCTAGCCAAAAGTACTAGTGGACATTGCTTAAGAAAATCTTTAAGAAACTTGGCAAATGATGCTGTATTCTAAACAAGTGATAACACAGCACAAATATGAAATAAAAAGCTCTAGGTTTCATTGTTTGAGAGTTTATAAAGCTGATGTTGCAAGCAATATTTAAGCATCACAATGAAAGGAAAAATTAGTGTTATTAGTATATGCGCTTCAGACACTTCTATGTAGACATATGCATCTGTAGGCATCTCCAGTGCTTTTTGACATGTGAAGGTACAATCATCAGTTTGTAGTATTTTCAAATGGCAAGTTATCATTGTTTAGAGTAATACCAAATGGAGAAAACAGAGTTTTCTCCACAGAACTTGTCATCTTTTAAAAACAAAATATTCCTGTTTTTATAAATTTCTTCAAACAACAATGCAACTTTTATACCTTGTAACAACTGTCCAAAAAGGTAGAATATCTACCTTTGTTCAAGTCATCACACTGACAGAACAGAGTTTGGAGCTTCCCCTTAGTAAACAAATGCAAAGAATTAAGCTTCAGTTAAAACAGCTTCTGAGAATTCAGATTTCACAAACAAATTTGTCATTTTAACATATCACCTTAATATACCTAAATACTTTGGATATTTAGCATGAAAATTATGTTAACTAATGCTTTGTTTAACTAGGATGCTAGCTAAAACTACAAACTAAAATACAGTATTATTGTAGCCTAACGTCAATCTTTAAACATCTTGGTTTTACTGCATTTAGTGTAAATAGTTTGCAGCATGTCTCCACATATCCACTGCCTAAGCAGCTACGCAAAATTAGTCTACAGGCTCTAGAGACTCTCAGGAGTAATAAGAATAATGTAAGTTTTTCGCAATGTAGCCAGCATAGCAATTTATTTTTTAAAAAAACTGCAGTTGTAGCTTGTATTGGTTGGCAGGAAAAACGAAGTATGCTGGCAACAATGCATTTGCTCTGGTGTTTCTTTTGAACCAACTATGTCAGTTACATGCATCCCTGGTACTACTACATCAGAGAGTTTCTAAAAGAGGTGAGGCCTAATGTTACCAAATCATACATAAAGTAGTTCAATATTGGTATTTTTATATGTATGTAGTAAGTGTTCTGGGAAATAATACTAAAACAAAGGCATCAAGTAACTGAGGGGGAAAATGTGAAAAATGGAACTGTAAGAAAGAATATAAATCAAATGCAGCTTGGCACCAGCTGGTTAAGTCCTGTGTTCATTAACCAAGTAATCAAAAAGTACAAGATCTCAAAGAAACTATGAATCCCAATTCTTTACTGTAAGTAAAAATTTCCTCTGAATAATTCTGGAACCAAATGCTTTTAAAATTGTAACAAACGGTATATTTTACTTTGGATAATAGTAAGTTCTCTGTTCTTTGAGAAATGTGAAATATGGGTTTTATTTCAAAAAAACTTTGCCAGTGCAATTGCATCAGAATTTATTTGTATTAAAGAGAACTCCAACACCTACTCATTTTTTTCCAAATAGTCTCAGACCAGGAGATTCAGCAGTGACTAAGCAACATATGTGAGGTTCCAATTCTTTCATAAAAGATGTTGAAGCAAAATATTTGCTATGGAGCTAATAAATACAGTTAACAGTATCAACTTTAATTGTATTATGAAAGGAATAAGCAAACTATGGTATGACAGTCAAGTCATTAATGCGGACAGGTGATTTTTAACGTGGATGAGACTGCAGATGTATGAAAACAAGATTCATACATCTTTTCTGTTTAAATAGATGGAGACCACATAGAAGATTGGTAAATAGTCAGATACCTGTTACCCTGATGGTTGCTCCTGCTTGTGAAAGAGAAACAGACATCAAAGGAAAGAAAATTAGGAAGAAAATCCAAGTAACAAAGCAACCCCAGTTAAAAATACTTTCTTCATAAAGCCATTTTTTGAGATACAAATACAAGCCAAAAAAATTATGCAGCATACTACATTTTAAATTTCTGTTGTATTCTGTTGTAAGACTTACAAGCTCTACCACTGAGTCAAAAAACCCAGCTTAAGCCATTTCTAATATTATTTCCATACATTAATTGTGCAGCTGATTGCACTATTTTTTGAAGACTGATTATAAGAATTTAACTATTGATGGTCTAATTCTAACCATGTATTAACATGAAAAGCACTGCAGCCCCTCATTCTTGGAACTGTGTTGGTATTCTCACTCACCTATAGTAATTGTTTTCAAGATGAAAAAACTCGTAAGACTTCTCATTCAATCAAAAAGCAAAATCTCCTTAATTTACAATAAATAAAATCTATTTACAAAAACTACTTCTCTTTTTTAATGTATTTCTTGGTAATCTATAGAGTCCAGAATATTCACACTATGTACAAGCAATTATTTTTGTAAGGAGAGATTTGGGTTCTTAAATGTCACAATCAAGCTTTGAATCAAAGGATGGGCTTGGAATCCACTACCTCTCAAAAGACTTTGTATTTACGTAAAGACCTTTTCTCAGAAAACTTAATATTTAAAAATGATAATCAAGAAATTAAAGAAAAAAACCAAACCAGAAATAAAAAAAATAAAATGAAGACAATAAATAAAGCTTAAAGTGGGCCTTCCTTGTGATCGCACCACCTGCGTTAATCAAAGGAATGTGACTGCAGAGAAAATTATAGCTCCCTGAACTAGTCTTAAACTATCTAGTTTGGATATTGTTAACAATGCAGCCACAGCAAAACACAGCTCTAAAACCTGTTTACAGCATTCTTAAACATATTTTTGATTGCTGTGTATACACATAGATAAACGTAATTTTCGTAATAGTTTTGAAAGAACTGCTTGCACTCTTTCACAAAATTATCAGTTGTAAAACTACATTTAGAAGGTGTGAGGCTTTAAAAAGTGACACAATGCAATCTGTTTCTATTCACAAAACTGGTACATTCTCAAGTACCTTATGCTGCCATGTATATTCTCTGCTGGCAACACTTCATACTTTCTAACAAACTACAAAAAGTCCTGATATTCCACCTGTATATTCAAAAATATCCTTCGGGTTTTGGCCTAAGTTTCCAAAATTAAAAAAAAAAAGTTAACAGACAGAGAGAGATGTTCAGCAGAAAGAAAGGAAGAGCATTTAAAGATTTTTCCATTAGAATTCAAAATCAGCTCACTGAGGACTGAATTTGGCTGCCTCATTGTGGTACAAAATAGGTATTAACTAACTCAGTTAGTGAAAATGGCCTTCAGATGTAGAGATAAGGTAAAATCTAAAATACTGATGAAAACACATAGACATAAATGTCCACAACCGCATTTATGTTTTTTAAAAAATGAACACCAGAAAACAAAACCACAAATTTACTCCTGGTAAGAAGTGGGCAGAAATCCATCATCTTCAATAAATTTGTGCTTTTATTCAAGTAGTGTATTATCTGGCCTAGCAGCTGATACTGTAAAAAGTAAGCAGCACTGGCCTTTAGTGAAGAAATCTAGCCTAACATACATATATAAACAACACTGAAAACCAATTTCTGCATTTTCTAAACAGTAGTAAGAAACTATGGCTTTTCGTAGGAAAAGGTTGGGGTTTTTTAAATAACACTCTACATGGTCCCACAGAACAGAATACTAACATTACTGTATCAAAATTTCAGATTATTTTGATATGTTGCTATATTTTAGTTGACACTGGGGAATGGGGAGAAATGTATTTCTATTAAGTATCTGTCAGGATCATCTTCCTGCAATGAATTATCATCAACATAAAGCACCACATCATGCAATCTATAAAGCTTACTTTATAATCAACACTGTGTTAGCTAGCTACTATACAGTTTGTCATGCATGTGTCATTATAAAATTATATTTCTTAGACTAAGTATTTTTTCCATACAAAGTTATCAAATATAATTTTAAAAACAAGCTGTCCATAAGTTATAAGTCTGTCATAAGAAGTCTTAAGTTAAATGTTTAGTATTGAAGATATTAATTATTCATGGACAATACATAAGAAATTAAGTATTATCCTACTAGAGCCTGATGATCTTTGAATCCAATCTTTGGACCTTTATGTTTGTTTGTTTGCTTTAGGAGTTTCTCACAAATCTACAGCATTCAGTACAAGCTGTGTTAATTTACATAATGAAAAAACATATACAAGTTTTTTTACTTACTTGCTGCTGTGAAGGAGCAGATTCAGAAGGCAAACTGTGAGATGATCGGCTACGAGGAGGTGGTTGTGGGGGTTCCAGACTTTGTGGGGCACTTGTTTGAGATGGATGTGATGCCACAGGTATCAGAGGCTCCTGCATCCTCAGCACAGGTGGTGGCTGAGAGGTGGACTGAGCAGGTCCAGCAGCCTGAGGCTTTAGTGGTTCAGGAAGCAACGGTGAGCCTGCAAGTATATTTGCAGTGTTCTTCATTGTAAAGAATTGTAATAGAAATCTTAAGAATGGCATGAATGAGAACATGTGGCTGTGGAAGCACCAGACAGAACTGCAGAAGAAGGGAGTGTAGGAACAGCAGGTGTTGATGGCAACTAGATTAGAAATCATCAAAAGCTCAGCACTACTATAGATACAAAATAGAGAACCAGAAACCATGTCATTCTTAAACATACTTCAGTTGTATTTAAAATTATTTTGGAAGTCACTATTATGAAATGTCTATTTTTGTATTAATACAATTTAAAAAATGCTTTAAGTTTAGGAAGTAGCTTTGAGAGTCAAACATAAACACTATTCCAAATATTATGATTACAGAGCAACCAGTACAGAGAATGGTCCAGTGATCAATACACAATAGGACACAACAATGTGTGCAGACCAAAACACAGCAATCTCATCAAAGTTTCTCTTGACAGCATGAAATCTGTGGGTCATCTGACTGTTGCCTATTATCTGATAAGGGTTTTACAATACTTGTGTATGATTAACAGAAACAGCCAAATGTTACTACATTTGAGACTCTTTATTTCTAGTGAAAAACAAAGACATCTGTTGAAAACAAAGCATTCAAACCAGAGACAGTACCTCTTGACTGAATAGTGGCACTTAAATGTAAGTTCTAAAGACTTACCTCTTGGTGGTTCAGCTGGTTTTGTCTGAGTTTCAGGTGCTGGTCTTCCCCCAGAAGGACGGACGTGGCTTTGTGGTGCACTAATAACTCCAGCTCGAGGTGGAACAGTCTGACATAATAATTGGTAAGAAGAAAGTATTTTAGTTCTCCTTTGGATCTGTAGTCATCTACTGCTAAATGATTCAGGATAATTAGGACTCTGTGAAGAATAAGTTCTTTGGTAACAGTTGCTGAACTAATTTTTTATGCACATATAAAAGCAAAGAATATATTCTCAAAACATTATGAAGATGCAATTCATAGCAAAGAATTTTTACAACAGTCTTCAACTTTATATAAATATTTACCTATGCAACAACATTAGAAACACTCTTTTGTTAGTATTAATAAGTTAATTCTACTTAAGTCCATGAATTGTTGTAAGCAACAAAACCAACAGCTTAATTTGGAGATCTTGTAAGGAAGTATTGATAACCCATCATCAACACAGACTGTAGACACTATCTACCTTTTAGGCTATAATAGCCTGCCATTTGCAAACAGCAGTGTCCTGGTTTTGGCTGGGATAGAGTTAATTTTCCTTCTAGTAGCTGGTACAGTGTTATGTTTTGGATTCAGCAGGAGAAGAATGTTGCTAACACACTGAAGTTTTCAGTTGTTGCTCTGTAGTGTTTAGACTAAGTCAAGGATTTTTCAGCTTCTCATGCCCAGCCAGCAAGAAGGCTGGAGAGGCACAAGAAGTTGGGAGGGGACACAGCCAGGGCAGCTGACCCAAACTGGCCAACAAAGTATTCCATACCATGGGACATGATGCCCAGTATATAAACTGGGGGGAGTTGGCCTGGGAGGGGATCGCTGCTCAGGAACTAACTAGGCATCAGTCAGCAAATGGAGAGCAATTGCATTGTGTGTCACTTGTTTTGCATATTTCAATCCTTTTATAATTATCATAATTTAATTATTGTTATTATTATCATTATTAGTTTCTTCCTTTCTGTTCTATTAAACTGTTCTTATCTCAACCCACGAGTTTTACCTTTTTCCTTCCAATTCTCTCCCCCATCCCACTGGGTCGGGGGGAGTGAGTGAGCAGCTGTGTGGTGCTTAGTTACTAGCTGGGGTTAAACCATGACAAGCAGCTACAGTCTGTTTTATATAGTGAAAGTCCAAGATATGCATAAAAGACCATGGTTAGTTCTCTTCTCTGAAACTTATGTTTGCTAACTGTAAGGCAGTTACTCCTGTTGCTCAGCAAACAGTATTAATGAAACATACATTCTGCCTCATCTGAAGGCTGGAGTCTTCCCAAACTTGTTGGAATAGAAGTTAATAAGCTGGGAACAGAATTGCTCTCATAAAACAAAATTTAAAAGCCTACATCAATATTTAAAAATAAATGGGAAAGTATTCCAGATTACAGCAGAGGCCGAGTGAATTACAAACACCACACTTGAAAGCTGAATGTAAAGCATTATAACAAAAGTGCTAGATTTCGGGAGGGGGGAAGATCATGAGGCAAGATAGTTTGTAAGATTTGTTTCTTCTAAAATTTTGTGTACTTGGTATATTCTGACAAAATCTTAGTAACAGTGGATGTTCTAGAAATGGTTTTCAGAGCAAACCCTATTACACAACTCTTTACATAAACAAGCAAAGAAACTTCACCACTACAAAACAAGTATCATCCTTGATCTTACTTTTACTAGATATATGTACCCTACTTCGAGGACTTAATATCACATCTGATTCATTATCCTTGGCTGAGTCCATTTAACATCTTTCTAAATGCTTTAAACCACCTAACCTCTGAAATATCTGTCTTCCCTTTAATTGCTAAGACGCATTTTGTCATTTCTTTGAATACTCTGAAAGTAGTCAGAAGGGTGATTGGATTGAATGCCAAAATGTATTACAGGGCAGGGGGTGGGAGGGGGGAGGAAGAGAAAAGGTACAGAAAGTAAATCTAAAATAATCCTCAGGACCACTCAGTGGGAAGCAGTGCCCACTGTGGCTACTGTCCCTGGTCCTGAAATCCATGAAATGAAATGCTGCCCCAAAAACAACCTGAGAAAAAGGAAAGAAGCAATGTCAGTTAGGAAATCCAAACAAGGGTTGAGCTAAGGCTTGAAAATCCAAACAGATCTTAGGAGATGTTTTTCCAAACCTTCTATTACATTTTTTGTTTGTTTTGTCGGGGGGGAGTGGGGGTTGTTTGTTTTGGATTGCTTGTTTTTTTTAAAGAAAATCTCAATGTCTGCAAAGGAAGAGATGCAGTCAGCTTTGTCTTATCAAATTATGCTGGCAATTGCAGCACTGTAGCTCTTTCTGGACACAGGCAAGCAGCTCTAACTATAGTTCAGCCTGGGTTTTGAAAAGCACAGCACAAGAGAACAGTACTGCATTTTTTTCTGTCTTAATATGAACAAAAATTCTTCCACCTCTGTCAATTCCAAGATACTGGTGGAGTCTCTTCTGTACACCAGATTTTTTAATTGAATTATTTTGATTTAGAAATGACAAATCCTCCACTAGCTCCAGATTACAAAAACCAAAAACCAACACAAAAAAAACCGAAAAGCAAAACCAGTGAGGCACATGGTGATAAGTGAATACATTCTTTCCAGTGTATACCAAGTTTTCTTTATCCAAATTTTAGAAGAAGGTGTTTTACATTTCTAGGAAAATAATAAAAAAGTGCAAAGATCAAGAACTGTTCACTGTGAGACTCAATCTCTTTGAGAAAAATGAATCTGCAAAAACTGATTTCAGTGGTGGCCTTCAATAGTAGTTTTCAGTGGTTTCAATACTGTACAAGAGTGCAACAGAAATGGCAATACCATTAAGGTATAACTCCTTTAAGGTCTACAAGAACTCTGCTATCTCTGCACAGCTGGCAGCATTCTTTTGTTCCTTTCTCATTTAAAAGCTGGAAAAGGACTCTACAACCTTTTATAAAACAAATTTATATTAAGTTAACTTAAACTTTTGTGGTTAGCTGCATCTTTATTTTAATGGCTTCTTCACACCCACTCTCTCCCTTGTTTGCAACAACTGGTCTATCACTTTACCTGAAAGAAAGATAAAGAATTAAAGAAGAGGTGCCGTATTTGTAGATAGGTCAAAAACCTTATCAGTATCTATCCCACTGATAGTTTTGCAAGCAGAATGCTTTTTAGCCTTACTAAAGATTCATGTGTACTCTCCATCCTGTCAGCGTCGTTGTGAATATTAACCCAATGAGAAGAGGAAAATGCCTTAGAGAAGGAAAACGCCTTAGAGAAGGAAAACAAAGTTCTGTAATGACCAAGAAGCTGGTAAGAGTGAGCCATCTTTTGCTGCTTTTTTAGTCTATAAAACATCCAGGTATAAAGAGGTGTGATCTAAGTCAAAGAGCCTGGAACGGCTAACAACAGGGGGAACAAAGTAAGCACAAATACTGTGGTTGATGTAGATATAGAAAGAAAAGTCCTTCATGCTGCTGCAAAAATTCTCTCTGAAATATGCTGCAAAGTCTAAAGAATTATCAACAAACAATACCATTTCTTAGTAATTCTTTAAGAAGACCTATAGCTATTAAAACACTTTCTCCTTCCCTAACACAAGTCTCCTATTTGGTGCTGTTAAGAGAAATAAGGGAGATGTCTTCCATCTCTTGATTTCTTGCTTGTAGTGAAGCATTCAAATGCCCATAAATCCTTCATTAACTTCCTTCAGTTCAGTCCAGTCCCACAAATATAAGAATGAAATGCAGAACTAACATTTGTTGAATGTTTCACTTGTACATAAGATTTTTATCAAAAATAATTTTTAAAACAAGGTACAAAATTCCATTACACATCAAGTAATCAGCAATATGATACATCAACTGCCTATATAATACATTAACTTCCTGCAAGCAATTAACTGCCACCAGGATACACATTTCAGCACAGAAGATAATACATTTTATCATACCAAATCAGCAACATATTCAACGGGAACATACAATACAAAGAATAACTTTGCACTTCACACTTATTTGAAAGTGGATGTAAAATGTGGTATTATTTGGGAGCCTATGAAGTGACTCCATAGAGTGCAAAACAACATATATTCTGGAGTATTTTTAGTCAACAGAAAAGAATTGCTGAGGGAATTAACTCATATAAGCTGTAAAATGACTAGTCAATTTTGCAGTTTTCTTACATCTGTTATGATTTACAAAACCCCACCACCAGCATAATAAAGTGTAGAAACTTAGGAGGAAAATTATTTTAAAACAGAATACCTACTGGTCTGGTTGTAGCATATCCAGCAGTTCCTGTGCTTGGAATTCCAGTTGAAGGTGGAGGCTGATTACGAACTGGAACAGATATTAGAGATCGCTGACTTAGAATGTATTTCAAACCCAACTTCTTTCTGTATTATAATTTGTACAAAGCATGTATCTGTATTACCTAAGTTATCTTTTCTTTGTGTTCCAGGACTTTTTTGTGCTTTGAAGCATGGAAAAAAATCAGATTATCTTTGTTAGATAAGCTACAAACGAGTATTATACAGCAACGGTACATTACCACTAATGGCAATGGGAGCAAAAAAACATTCGTGATTTTTTTTTTAAGTTGTTACATATTAAAGTCAGCTAAGCTGTTACTCTAGCACACTTTTATCCCATGTCACACATGAAGTAATTTGACCCTTCTAATTACAAACTAAGTCAAATCACCTCCTATTTGTTGCAAGCTAAAGACGCCCACTTGTACATTACCCTGTGTTCTCAATTGTGCTAGAAGTTGTTTTCTTTAGTTGTTTTCTTTCTTAGCATATTCTGCAAATATTCTAACAGCAGTCTTTAAAACAAAAAGAAATTACATGCCGATTCAAAAAAATCACGCGCTCAGAAGGGTACATCTGTAATTATACAGGATTCAGCAATCTACAGGTTCTACACCAAAGTTCCTGAACCTACTCTCTTTGTTTATGGGATAAATATATTACAGCACCAACATCAACATTTACATGCTGATGCTAATGACAACCTTGTATGCAACATTCAAGTTGTGAAGTGCAAGATATGAAAAAATTACCTTTACCTCAGACAAGTGCACAATTTCTAACAGACAAAGAGGTTTAGGATTCTGGCTTGTGTTTCTGCTGCCTATTTCCCAGGAAGGTAAAATCACCACGTCAGTTACAATAACTGGAAGGAATACTCTGTGGTACACAAGACAGTTTATCAAATTGGCTTCCACTTGTCAGATAATCCTGCTTTCTTAGAACTGGTTAGAATTGGTTTCTGGGTACAGTTCTCAGTAATGCAACTCATACCCTGAGTAACCTGGTGCTAGTTTGCCCTACTTTGAGCAGGAGGTTGGACTAGATAACCACCAGAGGTCCCTTCCAACCTGAACTATTGTATGCATATAGTGATTCTGCCAATTTAGAAAAATGCACCAGCAATATAGCCAAAATTAATTGTAGTATACAGGAGAACATCTTGACTGTGACTATATTAGGACTTTTATTGCCATACCCATATTTGCTACAAAGGGACACATTCCTGAGGGGACAGGAAGAAACCCAATAATATGTCTGCTGTCATGGCTAAACCAGGACCCATTCAGCACTCTACACACATACTCCAACTAGAATAATGCAAAAGAAGCTTCTCATAGATGTGTATCACATACATTTAGGTATCAGAATCAAAATACCTACACTGTGCTCTTTAGAAAGAGACAAAATATTAAGTTATAGGCTAAATTATTTAAATGGAAGTTTCTCTCCCAAAAATGTATGAACATATGCAGTTCATTAAGAAAAATTAAGCTTCCTAGATTCCTGATTTAGTTACAGGTATAGTATTTACTCCAGCAATCAGTCAGCTACAGCTTCCTCTGAGAGTCAGGCTTGAAAGCATTCTTCTTGATTAGTGCACTCTAAATTTTCACTTCATTTTTCATAAATGAAGATTGCCCTCTATAACAATTCATACCATCACTGAAAACCAGGAAGCAACTTAGCTGTCTGGAAATGATGTTAAATAAAAGAAGAAAGATCCTAGACAATAAACACCTTCATGAAACCACCTTTAGTATCACAAGGGCAATAATATTACTCCAGTATTAAATCAGAAATCCATTTCTAGAATACAAAAATTGTTATGTTACCTTCTACTTCTCTCCTAGCTACCCCAGGACTGGGAGGAGCTCCAAGACCTTTTCAGAGAAAGAAGAGAAGCTGTACATTGCATAAGAAAAGCAGTAGATTGAGAAAGTAAAACCAGAAAGAACACTGCCACAAGACAGCTTTACATAATTTAAAAAAGGCCTAGCTAGATTATAGTTACTTGTAGGAGATAACTGTTTGTAGCAGCACGGGGAAACCAGACTGATATGAATTAGAGATCAGCAAGTACGATCATGTTTAGAAACATGCTATTATTTCAATTTTACATTACAGCTGAAATCGAATTTAATTTCTTCAGTATTCACTCTCCACAAACTTTTGTAAATTCAGAATATTAAACATCAGTCTTGAAATTCTTCTAAATACCTATACTCAAACACTTGAAAATAACAGGTACATCAGTTATACCCTACAACATTAAATCTGCTTCCTGTAATTTAGGAGAATACTATGTAGTATGTTTCTGCCAAGACTACAATTGAATAAGCAATTTTATAGAAGAAATAAGTTTCCCACTTTATATAATGTACTGTATCCTACAAAATTGTATTATTAAGTTATCTCCGAGCAGTGTTCTGTACTTGGGAAAGCTGTATCAACTGCTGCACAGTAGATGTTACTGTTCAGATTGAGAGAAAGAAGATTTTCAATCATGCATAACCATGCTGAATTATTTCTGCAGTATGATCAAGCATATACTGGGTCCATAAAATTGTATGCTAAAAACATGGCAGGACATAAATAACACTAGATGGTATGCAAGGAGAAATCCTTACAGCATGCGCATAGGAAAAAGTAACAGTAATATCTGGCAACTCTGGAGTGGCTCAAGTATAGAGGAAGGAAAGGGAGCCAGTGTTCAAGAAGCCTACCTTAAAAGCAACTTTTGCCTTAGCGATGACACAGCCTCATGCTTTCTCATCATGTGCCAAAGTGTGGTATCTGCTCAGGAGCTCTCTATGATCTGGAAAGAGTGCTGTGAATTTTGTCAGATATGGGTGGAGGTGTCACTCAGAGTAGGAAGAGTGAAGGCTGCAGATGAGGCTGGTATGTGATTATCTCTAGAGATGTCAGATCTCTGGGTTTGCTGAACATCTGGTTCAAAGATGTTAAATACTAGCATATGTTATATATTCTGGGTGAGTTCCAGGCTCTGCCAATTAACATTAGATTTCCATTGCAAAAGTTTCTGACAGTGAACTTCTCTGTGAGAGAAGTAGTACTGAGAAAGGGTGAACAGAGCGTGTTTGTAACGCAGGTGCACATGAGGATTGCACTGCCTGAGAACACTTCATTGCTTTCAGGTACTAGCTCTGCCCTTCTCCCATGCAACCCAGAGGAACCCGGGGGGAGAAAAGGAAGTGGTAACCCATAGGCTATGAGAAGCCTACCTGCTAACTGGAGGAAAATAAATGGAGGTGGAGAGCAGCCCAACAGAGTACAGGACACTCCTCTGAACTCTCTGCGGTTACAGAGATACAAAGCTAACTGTTCATCTGAGAGTATTAATGGAAATGGACATAACAAAACCTCTCCAAGAGCAGGGAACTAGCCTGTTCACTTCACAGATCTTCTGCACTTTCCCCTCCCAAAGCTCAACTCAGGCCATACTTTGAATAAGTATTTTCAGGATGGTCTTGTTAAGCAAATCTTATTTTATGCAATATGATTAATAAGGTAAACTCCCTTCAGGAGAAGGAAGGTAGAGAGCCTCTTTGACCACAGCACATAGACATGTTCCTATGGTGGTGCACCATACAGAGGAAGACTTCTGTGCATGAGGATTTCAAAAAGTTTAGCAATTTAAAAAAAATTCATTTTATGGGAGAGAAAGGGCATAAAGGTCAAATACCCTGAATTTCACCTAATAATCTTCAACAGTGATAAAGCAAAATTATGGTGCTGTGATAATGCTATCACAGTTGGCATTATAGGAAGATTTTAATCTTAAGGACAGTGAAAAATGTACATCTGAACCTGAAACATATTTTTGGGTATAATTTTAAACTTTTACTGTAGTCTGTATATAGCTTGAAATCTCTATTGCAGTTTGAAACAGTATTTTGCAAGTAAAGATAACACATACTTGTTTTAAATAGTATTTTAAGGAAAGGGGTTGGATTTACACAGAAACAATCTGTAACTTATGCCCTGACATCTTTTAGACAGAACTGCATGTTTTGCAAAGATTAAATTTGCACATTAACTTAATGGAAAATAAAGCAAGCCCAACTTCTCATAATGTAAGATGTACATATATGCACACATGTGCATGTATGTGTGTATATATATACGTGAAATCTAGGCTGTCTGCCTACATTTGAACAATGCATTTACTGTTTTAGCATTCAGGCTTCTTGTTTCTTCCACTACTGAACATTCCTTCTTCAGGAAGAAAAGAAGAAAGGAGCTTTTCCCCATATTAAAAAAGAAAAAAACCAAACCAAGGTTTTTCAAAATGACAGTCATATCCTAATGCACCCAAACAACCTGAACTCTGCTCTGAGGGGAAAAAAAAAAAGCTGCAGGGGAAAAATAAAGATGTTGAATGGCTCTTGCAAGGCTAAGTTTAATGTGTGACTATAAGTATCGGTGTACACTAATAAGCACTTGCTGCTTGGGTGCATGTATTTTCATAGCTTAACATACTTGCATTTCTTTTAATGTCAACTTTACTACTGTATTTTCTAGGTTTATTTTATGTATTTGGAGGATAATCACAGTGAAATTGTAATGCATTTTACCCAAGTTATTGCATATACTGAAAATACTGTGCATTCTCTCAATCTTAACCCCATTTTAACAGTTTAAAACAATTACAAAAGATAACTATAAGCCTTTCCTGCATTAGTAAGGAAAAGTCTGACCAATATTATTAAAGGGGAAAAAAAACCCCAAACAAATGTTATATTTTAACTTAAAGTAATTGACAATTAACAGCCTTTATAATTTTTAATGTTCTGTAAGAATTTACTGTGTAATGTTTACCCAAGATTTTTTTAATACAAGTGCAACATTTTAATTTTTAGCTATAAACAACTGAGAGCTTGTAGAATCCTCAGTGAAAATCTTTCATATTAGCAAGTGACAAGTCTACACTTTGTAAACCCCTGCAATGAGGACATAGGCTTGTATCCTTGAATTCTGAGTTAATTCTGATATAAAATATGACCGAACTCTAAAAAAGCTAGATGCCCAAATCCTGCTCCCATCTTCA
This sequence comes from Elanus axillaris, assembly GCA_026212715.1. Classification (NCBI taxonomy): domain Eukaryota; kingdom Metazoa; phylum Chordata; class Aves; order Accipitriformes; family Accipitridae; genus Elanus; species Elanus axillaris. The sequence goes on from JANZLQ010000061.1 coordinate 2,948,706, forward strand.
AAGCATACTGAGCCATTAGAAGAAATGTTATGGGCACTGAAGGGAGTGAAGCACTCGGGGGAAAAAAAGGTTAAAACACATGAGAAAAAAACAACACTAACATTTAAAATGCACAACAATTTAAAGACATGATCAGTTTCACTTTGCATGTGGTACCAAAATCTAAAACCAAGATTTGATACACGTATACAGTACACAGAGATATTTTCACAGTGCTTTAGGAGCCATCATTTTAGGTAAGAGAAACAGATGCCATTTCCCCAAGCGCAGTAACATACACTGACACGTATACTGCTTCCAGTCCTGTGCTAGCTTGCTCAGAGGTGAGCTTAGGTACGACTGAAAAGCAAAGCATTATGCCTTATAAATGTATGCCATGAGCAGAAAATGAAGAGGATAGAAAAAGTGGGTGAACTTTAGGTCAGAATAATATATGGAAAAAATATACTACAATCTCTTTTAAAAGATTGCAATAAAAAAGCAAGTTTTATGTAAGCTACAATTCTTTATGGAAAGCTATATTGGGAAAGAGGGTGAAAAAAAGAAGGCTAATCTTTGCACAATTGAGACAAACTAGGCAAACAGGATTGTGTCAGTGCACATAAAGCTATATAGGACTGAAGTAGTACAATGAATTCAATCTCATGTATGTTGCATGTTATGTATAAACTGGCTATTTTCTAAAAATTCAGCATTTTAACTAATTCAAAATACTATGCCTTTGGCATAATGATCTCCTCCCCTCAACTGTATCTAAGAGCCATGCACATCTCTGCCTGACATCAGGATAAGTTAGCCGATATTTATATACTATGTAAAACAGTTTACTTATTTTCTCAGATTGCTCAAAACTTTTGAATTGTTTTCTCAAAAAACCCTCTTTCCTACCAACTGAGTGGCAGTGTCTGAAAAGCCATTAAGAAAGTATTTCAGAGCCACTAACTGTTCTCACTCTATCCCATGTATTAATGAGCTGATTTAAGTCCAAGCAGGACAGCTCAACTATGAAGCCTGTGACAAAGAAGGACAAAGATTAGTTTCTAGAAGAAGCACTTCTGAGAACATGTGAGTCATTATTACATGCAAAACCAGACCAAGCTGGAAAAAAACAAAACTAGCCTGAAGTGTTGATAAGGCCCTAGAGCATTATCAAAAGGGAAGGAATTAGGGTAGAATTATTTCAGGATTTTGTTACTTTGTAAAGACCTGTAGTTCTTGAGTGCCTTCAAAGTAGCTGAATAAACTCCTTTGCTAAGTTTGTGTTGCTGAAGTACACGCTGGTTCCAAGAACTATGGAGGATGTTTCATGTCTCTAGGAAAGACTTTGGAGCACATATCAGACTTGGAAACAGAAAATACACTACCCATATGTCAGTGTTCATCTTAGAGACAAATATGGCTCAGTGATTTGGAGCGCTCTGTTAACTGGTGATCATCCAAGGGAAACTGGGCCAGACCAGCAGTAATTTCAACTTGAACAATTAATTAATGGATAATCACTGCAAGAAGGTACAATCACAGTCCATTTTACAATGCTCCTTGTCAGGGACTGTGAGGAAAAAACCTTGCCTTTTCACAACTAAAGACAAGTTTCTGCTTTCACAGAAAAGTTAGCTGGGTATATTTTGACCAAGACAAAGTAATAAAAACTGAGAACAACTTCAGTATCTCTAACTATAATGTACCAGATGCTGAAGAAATAATTTTTCACTAAAAAGTCAAATGTAATTCAGAGGGGGATACAAACCCTGAGAAAGAAATTACATTGACATTCAAGAATTACCCATTTTTATACCTTTGGACATCATCGTATTAAGTATTGTCACAACAGACCACCATAGTAGTTTTGCTACGTAGTCATATTTGAAAACAATTAAAATCATTACCTCCAAATTCTTTTCTAGCAGGTGCAGGACTCCTACCGCCTTACAGTATTTAAGAAATGAATGCAGCAATAATGAAAAATATCAGTACAGTAAGAGGGAAGAAAAAAAATGAGAAAGTTAAAAATGACAAGGGTCAGTTTGTTATTAACTATGTTGCCAATATGCTTCTGAACATCCAGTTTCTCTTAGTGCTCAATTGTTTACATTTTCAGATGATCCAGATGAACTTGACATTAAAAACTTGGACATGATAAAATGCATATATACTGATGCCAAAATTAAAGGAATATAAAACAATGAATGCATAAGATTATTTATCTTTTATTTAAAAAATGAAGACACTATAAAAATGAAATGTTGAGCAAATGCTGCTGTAGGAGACCCACATTTTTAAACTGAAAATAAATTTATAAACAGTTTAAAACTTATTCACTAAGCAAAGATAATAATATTTAAATGGTATTGAAAAATGCTGTTATGTCGCATGCTGTTATTGCTATTAAATGTACTGACTAAAAATTTTAGTGAAAAAAATGGTATGTTCCATTGAGCCCCAAACCAACAACATAACACATAGTTTGGCTGTGGACTTCAAAGTTCATTTCACAGACTTGAAACAAAATATTCCTGACCACCTGATATACATCACCGCATTACCTGATGGTGGAGGTGGCCTCTGTGGTGGAGTGGGGCGTGCAGGAGGAGCAACGGGGCGAGGTGGTGGAGGACGCTTAGGCTCCAAGCTCTGAGAAGACTCTTTCTGCTGGGTACCAAGCTGAAATTCAGCTGAAAAACATGACAGAAAACAATGCAAAAATTAATCACTTGTATGTTCTAATCACAGTAAAGCTTTTCTAATAGCAATTTATTTTCATAGAGAGGACTGTCAGTCCCCAGCCCTGGAAGCAATGATACAGAAGTTTTTGATAGAGGGAAAACAAGAGGAATAAACCAATGGTGAAAAGAAGCAGATTTCCTAAGCAAAGATATTTGTCTTATAAGCTTTAATCAGGATATGCTTTTCATGGAATCCTGAACATTCTTACAAATTGCAGAATTCCAAATTTTTATTCTGACCCTTACCTGTGAACTAAGTGTTCTGGAAAAAAAAGTTACAAGGGGAATTCTGAAGACATTCTAGCAGTCTTTGTAAAGTTACTCTAAATTACATTGAAATAAACTGTTCTAGAAGCCATTCCAAACAATGTCATTCTAAATGTCCACTCTGTCACTAAAATAAAGTTGTGTTTAAACAGAAGCTTTCATATTACACACCCAATTTACAAATCTGCTGATTACAATTTACATACTACAGCCGACAGGAGCATTAATTGAAATAGGCTGTATTTGAAGAGTATGAGTAAAGTGAACTAGGATCACACTGACACATTGCAACAGAACTTTTGAACAGAGGTTACAAACTCATCAACTTAGCCTATTAATCACATAAATTTTTGAGATGTCTCTTTCATCATGAAATGCTCAAGAACTAGAGCAAGTTAGGTAGTTTTCAGCAGCGTAGGTCAGTGGACAGTGTACCAAATAAGACTTGGGAAACAAAGCTCTTCTACTGCCCATTACGAAAACTGAGACACAAAGAATGAGGTGATTTCCCCAAGGTCACATATGCATAAAAAGCTAGATAATTACAAGAATAGCCTTTTATATTAATCTAAAAGCTCTATTAAACATCATCTATGAGCTAATACTCTACCACTGGACAATACAGCTGCCAGATTGTATAGTAGTAACAGAGGCAGTTGAGCAATGTAATACACACTGTGTGTGGAAACAGGTGGTCCAGGAGTTTTTGTTGGTGCTCGGCTCGGTCTTGCTGGGAGTGCAGGTCCATCTGACAGTGTAGGTGATTGACAGGGACTGGAACGCGGTGAAGAGCTTGGGGAGGTTCCAAGACCAGAGCTTGAAGTTGGCTGTAGATGCTGAGGAAGGATTTCTTCTACTTCAGCACTGTAGTCATCAATGTCTCCTAAATAACAAACCCCACCCCAAAAAAGAAAAAGCATGTAAAATAAAGGGAACAATAGTTAGTTATTTTAAAAAGTGGGGGAATTATAAACTGATTCTGGGCACGGAATTTTCTGCAAGAAGTCCTCAAGTTCCAAGGAATTATCTCAACAATCAAAGTATGATTCTTGCATCATAAAATTACACATGAAGAACGCATATGTATTCAACCCAGTTGAAAATACTCTAAATGCACAATATGTATTATAGATATATACTGTAGGTAATTATAATAGTGCGGCAACTGCAATGTTGCTTAATCTAAGAAACATTTATCTTTACAAAGAAGATGTCTGCAAAAATTATTTCCTTGGTTTGCAATAGATGGCAAGCTTCACTTATTCTTCGAAGGCTGGGCATGGGATTTCAAGATATCTGCTATTTTTAATATGTTTTGTTTGAAAAGGTGGAATGATGTTTTAAAAAAAAGGTTCAATGTGGACGTGCCTTTGAAAAATAAACTGTCAATTTAGAGTATTTTTATGTTGATATTCAAAATGCCTAAAACAGACAATTATCCCATCACACTCCAATAAGACCATAGTAATCCTTTCTTCCGTAACTTCTAGGCTTCCCTCTCTTCAGGTACATTAACGACACACAATGTTCTACAGAAGTTCCAGCTTCAACTCTGCACTGTTCAGCAGTAACAGAGTAACCAGGCTGCTAATTAGATATTAGCTCTTGATTTAAGAGTCTTGTGGGATTTGAGATGTCACATTTTAAGGGGATCACATCATTTCATGTAAGACTATTAATAAAATCAACCAATCAAACAGGCGTCTAAACTGCTGAAGTTCTGTTTCCTACCTGCATTGGAAAACAGATGAAGTACCTTACAACACCAAGACTAACGCAAATTCCAACTTTCCATACAGGTTTCCCATATCTGTACCCTTACCAATACATATCTTCCTTTATGAAATACCTGTACAAAAAGAACCTTAGTCTACTCGTTCCAGTATACATAGCTGCCATCTCTTTTCTTGGAACTTTTGCAATGTAATGTTTGTCACTAAGGAGCTTGGATAGAAATTCAAAGCAAATGAGCTACTCAGAATAAATCAACATAGACACAATGACTACACCTAGAAAGTACACCTGTTCAAGAACTGACAAAAAAACAACCGTGTAAAATACATGTAGAAATGCAATACACACAGAAAATGTCAGCAGGTAAGGTGTGTGGTGGGGTTTGCTGCTATTTGAAAAACAGCTGTTTTACTTGCCAATGATATAAGAAGAATATATTTTAATGTAGAGAAGAGACTGAAGCAGACCTTTCATAAAAATTATTTAATAGATTAAAAAATAAGCTGTGACAAAGGACATAGATTAGAAACATGCAAGTAAAGAAAAACAAAAACTGGGGGCACAATTGCTGCAACAGTGATATTCAGCAGCTAGAGGATTCTGCTAGAAACACATGACATGAAAAGATGCAAAAACTCTTCAGGGAAAAACCAAATCTGATAAAAACTAGGGAACCCAAAACCAGCAACTCATTGATGCTGAAGATGAGCCTGTTCCACGAAGCAACAGAGATTGAAGGTTTCCTTGCCCAACACATATTTGCCTGCCTGTCAAAGGCTCACCAGCTGTCTTCTTGGGGGTGGTAAGTATATCAGTGGTTAGCATGGAAGCTCATTAGTCCTATTAATCTGTTATGTGTATTGGCAGAAAAGTAATAGCTTTGCACTCTGAAGTTGTGTATATCCTGCTTATAGGGTGTCTCCATGAACAGTAAAAGTTGCCGGAATGAAGTGACCTTGAGAGGGTAGGTCACAGGATAAAGTGAGAAGAATAAAGAGAACGTCAGCAAATTAGTGAAACCTAGAGATACAGTGCAAACTGACACTGCTCAACAAGTTGTCAAGACACTGTTGGAAATAACAGGATTTCTAATTTATCTGTTCTAGATGGGCATAAACTTGTTAAATTAAAGTACTGATATATGCATTAAATTAACCACATTATTTAGGACTGTAAGCATTTCAAAATGAGGAATACTTTATTTCAACAAACCTTCCATATCATAGTCTGCAGTAACCTCAGCATCCTCACAAAGCAAAGTGGAGCTTGTTGATGAAGGCAGCCCAATGTTAATCTTCTCTAGGTTCATTTCATCTTCCAAACTTCTGATCCAATCTGGATTTTTCAAGCTTATGTTTATAATCCTTCCTAGTAGCTGAATTGCCAAAAAAGGTATGTACAAAACAGAAATTGTTAAGAGTAGGTACATTAAAATTCAGCATTCTAGATATAAAAAGCAAAAAAAAATAATTACTGAAAATATCACAAATAGTTGTCAATTTCTGGAACTAACCAATGACAGTGACACATCACAAAAATAATTATGTTTTTCACTTCATGTTGGTAATTAAGTATATTTATGTACTTTAAGCTGTTAATTACAACTATTTAATATTTTTCTAAAGAAAAACTAACAACTTAAAAGGAAAATATTATGAGACAATAGGAAAGCTTCTGGTTTCTTTATTCTGACAGAAACACTACTCTGTGAAAAAAACAGACTTGCTTATAAACTACATGAATAAAGTAAAGTAATTTCTAGAGACTGATAAAACAGCAGGCCTTCATTCTGCAAGATGACACATGACACTGAGCTCCTATCCTGCATGGACTGTTAGTGAAGTTCTCAGCAGATGAAAGGATCCACCTGCAAACATCACATTACAGAATCTAAGTCTTAAGAGGAACGTAGATCAGTAAAAATTTGAACATGAAAATTAAAATTTTTACAAAGATTAAGTACTGATCCTACAGAAATCAAATAGAGCTGGAATTCTGACATTTTTAAGTGACTGCAGTGTAGGAGTACTGAATTTTGAATAATTGCAGGCTGTAAATATGATACCTTGAGGTCATACTATGAACCAGTTTAAAAACTCTGTTTTGTAAATCATTAAAAAAAATAATTAAATTTTAATTAAATTAAAAATTGCTCATTTGATGAAGATGCCCCTCAATATGGGATCTTCATTTCTCTAACAGTCCTCCTAAAACTAAATTAAGTTTGGTAGTTCTCTCTGCTGGCTTTTGAAACTCAACATAATGCTACATGGCTATCAAAAGTAAAAAAAAAATAAATTAGATGCAACAGTCTAGTATGGAACATGAAAAACTTTTAAGAATTAAAAACATACAAACAAACAGAAAACCCAACCCACCTGAGTATTCTTTAAAAATTTGGATTTTATCTTGCTATACAAAAGTTCAGTAATTTTTACATTACCTCAGTACCATTCAAATTCGTAACATTCAAAGCGGAGCTTCCTTCCAAAAATGTTACCCACATCTTGTCTTCCACAAACCTACAAAGTCCATTGGAAACAATAATTAAAATACTTTATCCTACCTACTAACTTTTGAAGCCTCTTATCTTACAGGTTTTTCAGTGTTTCACTTGGTGGAGAAGAATTGGGTTTTTATGTTCATTAAAATATATATAATTGGCTAATAAGTTTTAACTGAATGTATACTTGCAAAAGAAAAACAAAACAGAAGAGAACAAGGTAAGTATCACACAGCGAAAGCAATGTCCTCTTAAAAATTATGTGACTACAGTTACACGTTCAATAGTAATTGTGTGGCTACAGGTTAGATATTTGTATTAGGTGTTCCACATTACATCACATTATGAACTTGGGACTATGCTCTTAGTCTTCTGAAAAGAAAACCAAACAAAACAAAACCACCTCCCAAAAACCCCAAGCAAAACACCACAACACTTATAGTTCAATAAACAGCTTAGTAAAAATGCAACATTCACAGGGATCCTCTCATCTTCAGTTCATTTAAAACTGCTAACCTAATTTTAGAATTCAAAATTTGTATAAAATCACATAAATGACAAATTTTAACTCTGATGGATTTCTGACAAAGCCAGTATGATACTCCATCTCAAAAATAAGTAGTATCTGGAAAAATTAAGTCTGAAAACTGAGACAAATACAGGTACATAAAACTGATTTTCAGCTGTAAAGACATTAAAACTGAAATCTAAACGTCAAAAATGAAGCAGATAGTAACTGAAATGCATAATAAGAAAGTAACTTTGTTCAGGAAATACGTGGGAACACTGAAGAGGAATAGAGATTAAAAGTAAAAAGTCTTTTTAACCTTATAAGTATAACTTCACCATAGCTTGCAAATTTTTGAAGAAGATCATCAATCAAGTTATCATCAAAATAGTTTTCTTCTGCTGAAGAACTTCTGATGGAGACCATTACAGTACCATCAGGTGGTCCTTGCATTGCGATCACCTCCTTATAAACTTTTTGTCTCTCTTCTGCTTCAATTTCAAATATGTCGATGTCAATCAATGCAACCACAGGCCTTAGAAAAAAATACAATATAAAAACCTGTAAGCAGAGTATCTGAGCAACAAAATATGAAGCAATTACAAACTTCAATGATTAGGAAATAATATATAAAATAAAACTGAAACCTATGATCAGATGTTTTCAGCTCTGCTCTTCCGTAGTGCAACAAAGTACCAGGATTCCATGTATAAGGGACATTACTGTCATCGTGAAAACTAGCATTCAGAAGATCCAGGTCTTCAGCTACATTCAGTATTAGTGAAAACAAAAAAGGAAAACCACCATGATTGCAAGAATATGCTTTAAAAAATAAGCTATTTGTAAAAAGAGAAAAAAGAAAGTAAACCAAACCCAAGTACTTTATAGAAAAAAATAAACAGAGTTAGTTTTGAACTACCAAAAAATATCAGTAACTGGTATCTGATTCTTGATCCTGTTCAGTGTCACTGTATTTACTGCAAATGCTACTATAAGCTTTGTGTCTCATACAAAGTCAGGGGCAGATGCTCAGAATCACTGGCACTGTCAATGTCACTAAATGGATTCTATAAGCCAGTTAAAGCAATATTTTATACAATTTAAGGAAGCACCCAAACCTGATCGGTCAAAAGGCCATTTTCTTCTTCTCCAAAGAATACGATCTGTCCATGCTGGTGTGCGACATTTTTCACTGGTGTCATAGTCATCAGAAAACAGATCATATTTGTATGTAGGAGCAAAATTTATTTTGCCTTCCAAAAATCCCCTAAAAATCTGTAAGAAACAAAGCAGTTATGTGTCATGCCAGAAGACACAAACAGATGGGAAACAGCTTGAAACTAATCAGAATTCTTTTCTAACAGTGAAAACCTGTATACAGATCTCAAAAAAAAAAAAAAAAAAAGGAAAAAAAGTAATTTGATAATATGAATCCTTCTCCAAATTTTATCTGCTGAAAACATTCTACATTTGCCACTAAGACTAAAGAGTGACCCTGACAGATCAACATTAAACAGAACTATGCCAACATTTGCATCTTTAAACCCAGGCTCATGAGCAACCTACTGTTCCTCCAATGTCATTCAGAACTTGAGGTCATCGAGAACACAGATGCTGTCCTCAGTACTGCAATTAGTTGATGAGATGCTCATGTGTCAACAGAAGTTGGCAATTCAGGTTTGTATTTTATGTACCGATCTGAACATGCAAAGCATTCCCTCAAATTGACACAAGATGCTGCACCAATAAATAGGAGTTAAGGGGGGCAAAGGAATAAGTTACTAAAGGTTGCTATGTCCCACCCTTCCATACCACTACCTGGACAAAAGCAGCAAGTAAAACATGCTGAGGAAACAGATTTACAGAAGCACCACAGAAAACTGTTAAAGCCAAGAAGGAAAATAAAGTATTCTTAAGTGTGGTAATATTTTTAACTTACCTGTCCAGAATTTTTCTGATTGATAAGTTGGTCTCCTGCTATAAGGGGATCCCAGTTCTGTTGTCGTATTAGGTCCTTAACCTCCTCATTTGGGATATCTATTCGATAATTAAAGTCACCACACCAAAAGATATAGTCATGGGAAAAGAGCATCCTTCCCTGTAAAACAGAAGCACACAATGAAGTTTGAAACAACCAAGTGACAAATTTACTACTTCCAGGTGTAGAAGTTCAGTCTTTATCTCTAAAATATGCATCATTTCTAGCTGATGACCACAACTGAAATACATGCTAGTATTTAGTGTTCATATGGTTAGAACAACATAGCCAACTGTACAGTTTTCACACATATAGAATATGAAAGAAGTAACATTTCTTATGTAGTTTGCATTTCTAAAGAAACATGAATCATCTGAATTGGATTCTAAAATTCTTTATCTTTCTACTCCTGTTTTAGAAGCCTGCTCTAAGATGATGACTCCTACTTGTGTTACAAAGGAGAAGAAAACACTACCCTGGGGTCTTGTGGCACAATATCCTGACAAACTGCAAATTGAGGGCTTTCTTAGTCAGACTTAATTGTAGACTTTTCAGTTACAAACAATTTTCATGGCTAGGGAGAGACAGAAGGGCTCTGTTAGTTTAAACAAAGCCTAGGGTTTAAAGTGAAAACTTTTACTTCCCTCTTTGTTTTGATTTTTCCCTTGTCCTCAAGTAGAACAAAGCAGATACACTGGCAGATTAAAACAGCAGCATTTAGGAAACTGTTTCTGGGGACTATAAGAATACAGTACTTCCAAGAAAAACTGAAACATGACCATGGAGACAAATTTAGAAATCAAAATCCCCTGTAAAATAAGATGTCAGACTCCTGCACAGTGCCATAGAAACTAACAAAGGACAGTTTGACTACAAAATTTAAAACACCTCTAAGTCTCAAGGAAGTGTTTTGTTGCACTGATAAAATTATCAAGTATTTACTTGATGTTTGATAATCCTTTATGAGAATACAGTACAGAACTGTAAAATCCAACTAGACAAAAATGAGTAAACAAGAAGTTAAAATGAGTTAACAAAAATTGTTCTTGTGTACTGAAAATTGTGCCGTTTCCCATTAATTTTTTTCTCATAGATGATTAGCTCCAGTGCCTACAACAGTTCTACTACATGTCAGGAATCTATAAAGTCTCTTTCCTATTCTAAATCCTTGATGCCTAATGCAAGTGAATTCACTCTTCATCATCTCTATCAGTCATTGCACTGGAAAGGTCTATTCTTTCTGCAGTCATCTATTCTAATAAAAATTGGGGGATCTGAGACCTCTAACCCAAGGAAATTTGATTTCCACAGGAATCTGGGGAAGGGAAAAAAAATAGAGCTTTTGGATGACACTGCTGGAGCTGAAAGGGTTTAAATTCTCATTCGTTATGGAATTTGAACACTGTTGCTTACCATTGGAAAACTGAGCTTGCGAGCTATTTCTACGAAGTCTTCATTTCTCTCTTTAACTTGTGATTGCCCTGCAGCAAAATGACTGCAGACAAAGCAAAGACTGGATGTATGAAACAACATCCGAATTGCTACTGCACCTTTATTTCCAGTAGCTCCTCCCATGCCAGTCTTTACAGTATCAACAGCAACATCCCTAAAAGAGTTAAACATCTATTAAACCTTCAAATACAATGGCACAGAAGTTAATAGCTTTAAGTATGTCTGAGTATGACATTATGTTGATAAGAGAACATTTTCACATTGTTCTTTCAGCAGTAAGGCCACTGGGCTATTTTTAAAAAATACCAACAACTATTGAGCAGGTAACAATATAACACTTAGGCTTTTCAAGCTTTCTTGGCAACAGATGAAGCATTTAAAAATTAAGATACAAAAATTTAAGTAAATAGTACCCCAGAAGATGGAACAGCTTTTTTAGAGCCCCATATGCTTCTTAGTACACTTGTATGTTAGCTTGCAATACAAAGCAAACTGAAGGTGACCCAACCCAACTCGGGCACAGCTGTGTGTTCACTGACCTGATAAAAGGAGCATGCTGGGGCCTGATGAACACAAAAAGGCAGACACCCACCAACTGCTCAGAAGCTAGCAGCACATACTTGTAATCTCTTGATATAGTCTTCTGCAGTTCAGCAGCCCAGAGCTTCTGATTGGTTGTGCTAGCAGCGAGATTAAAAATGCCAGTTTTAAAATAAATCAAATTAAGCAGGTATCTAAACTGTCGATCTAGGTGAATGAACTTCATACAATAATGTTACTAAACCTTGGGGTAGTAAGCCAAAGCCAAGTTATGAATGGTGCTCAAATGCCTCCTAGCAGAGACAGGCTATGCACTATCATGACATCAGCTGCCTCACTTTTCTCAACACCACAGAGAGTGTTAGGAGCCAGGGCTATCTTTCCTGTATTTCTGAGGCTAGACTAGAAGAGCAGAAGTTAAGAATTTTTCTAGGGAGTTACTTCTTCACCTAGAGCTCAGACAATATTGGAAAACAAGATGTCCATGGTCTTAGATCAAGAAGAAACTTCCTTGGAGACCTAACAGACTATGGTTTTCAGAGCTAGCATTGGAAATAAATGAAAAATATCAGACCTGGAAACAGCATTCACTAGACATAGTGTGAAATCAGAGGATGACAAACTACCACTTTGTCCTCAGGACAAAAGCCTTTGCAAAGGCTAAACAGCATTATAGGCTTTAGACACTTCTTCCAATGAGTTAAAGCTTGCTAAACACCAGAAAACATGCAAAATGGGCAGGCAAAACAATGGACAAAGTGAATATGATCCTAGGACTACAGATAAAGACTTCATCACTGTTATCATCCACCACTGGTAAAAATATATCTTCATAACCTACTCCACTAGGGGTGAAAAATCCAAACTCCATGATAATATATACATGTAATACATGGAATGACAGCAAAAACTAACAGTATAGAAGGAAGCCTTTCTTTATACAGATCAAAATCTGATGCAAGACACTATATAAAGGCATACAAACAATACATGCTTTTGGAAGGAATTTCACGGGACTCGCTGTTCCCAGCAGTAGGAAGGCACAGAGACTGCAAAACACTATGAGCATTGGAGGTAAATTCCTTCAAAGTGTTAAATGAAGGGAAAAGTTGAGGGGCTGCTGAAGGTGCGATCCAAAATATGGTCAAGTACTGACTGTTTGGATCCTTGAGATTACATTATACATGACCTAAGTGATCACAGCTTTGCTAGGGAAAGCTGAGATGAAGTCTGCATCTCTGGCACAGAAACTGGCAGAGAGAACTGGGATACAGTCAAAAATTAATCCACACTAATCCCAACCATTACAAAACAGGAAAAAAAATTAAATAATATTTTACTCAAAAAATGTGATTATCAACTAAACCACTGCTGTATAGATTGTACCACCTACCTGGCATTCACAATGTTTCCTGCATTTAGCTCTACCATTTCTTCAAATCCAATGGCAAATATGTCTACAGGCTTGCTTTTGCGATCTGCATTTAAATATTAAAAAAGCTGTTTGTTGTCTATAATTAATTTAAGAACCAAGACCTCATATATCTATTTTAATGATTATGATCTGATTATGAAACTTAAGAGTTTTCAAGAAAAAATTGACAGAATACAAATCCTACCTTGGAATTCATGAATACCAGCTAACTTTGGTGCATCTAGAAGCCAGTCAGTGAGGGTCTGATTTCTAAAGGCAATACTTCGAAACTGCTTCCCCCCGTTGACGTTCCACGTCCCAACACAGACTCTAATTTTTTTCGGTTTTGCATACTTATAAAAGTTTTCACACATACTCTTTAGCACTTTTACAGATGCTGCAAAAACATTTGAAAAGACATTATTTTTATATAGAATGTTTCTTCAGAAAACTTGGCAATGAGATCTTTCCCTTAAAAAAATGGCAACAAATCCATGCACAGACATGTAAAAAGTTAAACTGTAGAAGCAAGATGAATGCAGCTTTTCACAAGGGAAAGTACATTTGCAGACATATTACTTATCTGGGTAGAATACTGACTGAATGAAAGACAGTAGTAATTTGTTCAAAGTAATATATATATATATAAAAAATATTAAAGAAACATAGAAATTATGTTATTTATAAATAGCTCTCATTCTTTCACCCTATCTGTGATTCTCTATGGAAACCATTATTTTTCATACATGCCAACAGATATCTACCTCGTTTTCACAGATTACATTTATGAAATTCAGACTCCATTACAAAACAACTTAGATATGTTAATTTCTAGAAGTGTAAAAATGACTGATATACTACATTTACTAAAATAGATAAGGTACATTATTTTATCATATTAGAGTATGTCTATTTAAGCCACAAATCTGAATTATTTTTTAGGTCAACTGAATTCCTAGAATTCTGCTTTAGTGAGGAAAGTAGGCTAGGATTCAAAACTATTAAATTAACTTCTCTGTCACACCAGCCTTTCTCTGCACCTTGTTTCTATCTGCCAGATGGGAGAAGAGAGTAATTACCCATCTGTAAAGAGCATTGTGAGAAACAAAAAAACCAAAAAAGATTATTCAATGGACAGACACTAGAGCTACAGAAATTTTAAAAGTCCCTTTACCAATTGGCTGCATAATGTACTCATACAAATATATTTCCTAATGCAAAAAAACAGATCTGAATATTTTTTAAAATTAAGCTCCTTTTTTTCTTTAATCTCAGTGGAATAAAAATCGCATCAGGTGTGAACAGTATTGTTTGCATTGTACTTTACCTAAGTGATATTAATTTACCTATTTTGAATACTCTCATGGTTATAAGACTCAGTGAGAATCATATAAACAATATTAGATGGAATTCTTCCCTTCACTGTGTGCTGTCTTGCAAAACGGTCATCTACTGAGGACAATATTTTCATTCAAATCCCCAAAATAGGATGATTAGTGAGCTGTTGTTGTCTTTTTAGTTATTCTTTTTAAGTTTTACCCCCTTTACATTTGCTACAGAATCTTGGCTACCCAATAGAAATAAAAATCAGGGATTCTCTAGCCCTCACAGTTTTGAAACAAACTGGAAACAATAGAAGAAAATAATATATTGCATTTGTTGTTTGTGAACTCTTTCACTGCTGAACCAATCATATATCCATATATGGGCCAATCACATATAAAAGAGAATGAACTGACCAGTGTCTCCTTAGGTACTACGAGCAGATCATGCCTGGGATCATGCTTTCCTTATCATAACCACATGAATGAAGTCAAGAAAACAGCAAGGAGCCAAGAGAAAGCTTTATGCCTTCGGGTGAGAGCCAAATACTGAGCCTACTTCTGAATATATCTACACACTAGGTAACAATCAAGTCAAGAAGTCCACCAAATGCCTGAAAAGCCTTTGAGGGTCAAGGACAGAAGCTACCCAAGCACCTGATCACTGAACAGAAACCATTCTAAGAAATATTGTAGCCATGATACATACAAGTACCCAAATCATCCAAAGGATTAGCTGAACCCGAGGAATCTAAAATAGCATCACAGGCAGCTTTGAAGATCTGCACAAATAGCCTTCGTAGTACTCTGAGCAAGTTTAAGAGCAGGGTTTGGACTGTTATTCTCTCCAGTTCCTTCTTTTCCTTTTGCAAATCTGGCAATTTTCAGCTTAGTTTTAAATAGTTTCTCCAAATAGTTCATATTTGCTACCAAGCAGCTTTTAAGAAAAGCTGCAAAATTGAATTATTGCCTATTTAACTCCTGATGTTGTCATGAACCCCTAATGTGAAAAATCTTACCAGGATAGAATCTAACTTTAGAAGTAAGCTGACAACATGCTTATTACAAACATGAAATTCATACCTTTAAACTAACAAGCTTTCTAAATTGTAGAATGACTCTTTCTCTGAATTAGAATAAAGAAAAAAAAAAAGAAATGTTCATGTTTTCCAAAATACTGAGCCAACTGTTTTTCAGAGCTCCTGAGCCTCCCACATACATTATTTTCCTACACGTTTCTAGCTATTTATCTTTTCAACAAAATCATGTCTCACTCTACAATGTTAAAAATCCCATCAATTATGTTTTCTGTTATTTTCCAGCAAAAATACTTTAACTGCTGTTCATACTAGGCAGGCACACATTTGAAAATCAGTTCTACGAAGGGAGTATCAATTTAAAATTCTTGGTGGGATATTCTGTGCAACTGAACTTGATTGAACTATTTTACTACAACATCCAAATTACTGTAGATATGTTTCAATATATGCAATTTGTGTTTAGATGAAACCCACAGTGAAATGTTACATCAGGAAGTTAAAAAATAGTTGACGTATGACTCTTAATGAGTTATAAGCTAGGCTGATATAGTCTAGATGGTAATGCCATAAATGACAATGTGATTGTTTATTCCAATAAACAGTTTTTAACACTGACAAAATGCCAGTGAATCAGTTAATTTCAGGTGTATATTACCTGTGACTCAGATTTCATTATTTAAGTAATCAGTAGGAGTTAAGTAGATACAGTAAAACACTAATAGAAAAAGCAAAGCTGAGACGAATGTAAAGGGAAAAAACATTTAAAGCTCAAAAATACAGATTATGGCTGAAGTGGTTTTCCAAGGACAGGGCGTGGAGGTGGGGGGAGGCTTTAAACATTTCAGATGTATTTGAACAACAATCTAGCCAATGACAAATCCTCATGTTCTCTTCTGAGGATCCTCCCCTGTCAATCTTCAATACCTGGGTCTAGTAGCTACTACCCAAGCGCACAGGTTCAGGGGATGCTGTGCACAGCTTTGCTACTCTTTTAAAACAGGAGGCTTGTCTGAACAATTATTAAGATCTTCCTTGTTTCTTTCCCTCCTCCTCTCCCTTTGACTTCCCAAGTGTTAAGAACATACTTTTTTTCCTCTCACCCAGAAACTAAGCACCTGATCTGGTTTCACTGAACCTACTTCCAAGAGGTAGCACAATGAACCCTACTAAGTCAATAGCTCAGAGAAAGGGCCATTTAAATTTTCTCAACACATGGTAAAATCTAAACATAACAGCATTAGAAATATTTTATTTTAAATAATAGTTTCTGGGAACAAGGAGATGATGAAGCGTTGCACAGCTGACAAATATTCGCAGCTCTCCCTTAAAAATATGGTATATGTACATATCACATCTCCCCAAATGGAGCAGCTTCATGGAAACAGCTTAAGTTACCACAAAAAGGAGGATCTCCACTAAGAATCAGAAAATTTTGAAAACAAAGTTCAAAGGCATTATGTTGCTAACTTACAACAACAATAACTAAGAGTTTTCAGAAATTTCTTAAATTGAAGAAATCTTTCAGGCAATTTTCCACTATCTGGCTCATCCTTACACATTCTTCTTATTATATATCACTTCTTCATGTTCACAGTATTGCTGAATCCTCCAAAGCCAACCTCTCATATTTTAATCACAGACATTGGTCAAGATATTACTGCAATATCTCAAAGTAGAATATTAGGACTTAACTATAAAGTTCCTTCTTCAGGCCTCTTCACCAAGAGTTTTACCTAAATGGATGCTCTAATACTTTCATTTTATGTTACATGCAGAGGTAACCATTATCTCAGTGGTTTTGACTGTACTTTTGCTCCACAAAACACAAGTGTCAGCATATTATTTCAGATCATTCCAGTACAACATTAATCTTTGCTCAGAGATATTACAAAATCAGTCCATCTCATGCAAGAACACAGGCAGGTAGAGCCTTCTAACAGCAGATAAGATGAAGTTACAAATTGTACTGAAGAATTTTACCTCTTATCCTAAACAAAACATTTAGACAAAACAAAAATACAGAAGCTCCCAAACCAGATAAAAAAGCAAAATCCTCTACAGCTAGAATAAAGCATATGCAAAAATAAAACCCAAAGAATTGGTTGCCTTTGTTCATAACTCACACCCAAGCAAAACTGCAACATTTTTCACCCCTTATATTTTCACTTTTCTTGTATTAAAGAGCTTTTCTTGGATTAAGGGATTTTGGGGCACAGGAATGCCAGATCCAAACAGTACTAGGAAAATGTAAGCCTGCAACCAAATATTATGAAAATAGGCACAAGAAAAAAGCCAGAGAAGAACAATAGCTGCTCAGATATTTAGAGCTTAATTTACTATACTATACCTGATTGTAATGATTGCTCTGAAACTACGGATGCAGTAAGAAGGAAACAAGAAAAAAATTAGTCAAATAAGTGATTATTTTTTTAAAATTTTCCAGCAATATGTGAGACAACATGCTGTAATACACAATTTATTACACATAACCATTTGCATCAGTTAAAGAACATCTTTTATGCTGCAAAATCTAAAAAGTTCCACAACAGTATTAATAAATTCTCTTTTCTTGCTTTATTAATAATGTATTTATGTATGATACAGTACCTCTCTAGTTAATTCACCACCTAGCAGATAATGCAAAGACATTATGTTCAGTGAAGAGGGAGTAATGTTCCTCAGCTGACCTGAGCTGCAAATATTGAAAGGACAGCTTGCATTCACAGAGAAAGGGAGAAGAAAACAACTTTCACTAATTTTGAGGTGATGCTGGTTTAGCAGGTTTCAGGTAGAAGAAAATTTACAGTAACATGAAACCTTCTAGTAAAGAAATTAGAGGAAAACAGTCTTACAGGCTCCATACAGGAAATATATAAACACCCACAAGATGAAGACTATAATTGGGCAGTAATTTTTCTTGTGCCACAGATTTGCACTGACGCTTTGACACATTTTTCTCATTCTAGGTTGAGAAGTGTCCAGGAGAAAGGGGACAAAAAAAGAAAAGGAAAAATTAAGAATGTTATTAGTCCCTAAAAATGTCAACAACCCACCACTTAGGACACTCTTACTTGGGATCTTGGAAAGAAGACTCAAATTTAAGTTCCTTCTTTGCCCAAGAATTAGCTCCTCTATTTTTTATATCCCAGCAAAGTACTCTAAACACAGCCCTACACCTGGTCCACTTACTATTTCCCTGCCCATCAGACCTGGAGAAGTATGGGACATGACTGTAGTCCTGGGGACTGTGTAGGATACACCTCTGGGGATGCAGGATGCTGTGGTTCAGCTCCCTGTTCTGATTAGGTAAACCACCTTCCTGTAACCAGACCACCCAAGTCCCACGTGGCTACTCTGCCTAAGCAGAGTTTCTTATTGAAATCTCTCCGATTTTGATGTAGAATTTCACCCACAGCCTGACAAGCTTTTGCGGTGCACACATTCCTGGGAAAGACTTCTCACAAGAAAACCTTTTGTGATGGAAAATCGTTCATCAGGAATTTTCTGATAGCTCTTATCTTAAATTTTCTTCTACTACCAAACCCCCCTTTGTTCCTCAGTAGCTTAGAAACCAAAATGAAGATAAATGCCAGCATTCTTAAGCTTGAGAAAAGAATAAATGCTTTCTATCTAGTTTAACACCATGGTGAGAATTTCTTCATTGACATGACAGATCAAATTAAGGAAGACATTTAGCAAACAATAAAAACCCCTAATATTTTAATAAATCAGGATTTTTTCCCCAAATTCAGCATGTAATTGTCATGATTAACACTTGCTATAAATGGATTTAAAGAACTGAACAGAACACAACTAACATGCATCTACAGTAAAGTTCTGACAAATCTGCTCCACAGATATTTACCTATTACACCACCAGACATCAACAAAATATAAACAGTTAAGAAATGACTGCAGCATGTTAGTTTGGTAATATTAGTAAAGCAGAAGAAACTTTCATCTTTTAATAAGCCAAAAGAACATAAAATAGCATTTATACTTTCCAATACTGCTTTGAGAACAGACTCCATACAGCTTTCTTACACCAAATAGTTACCAGAGATATTAAAATCCTGAAAGACACATACCGCGTAAACTGCTGGTGGTTAAGAGAGCCCGTGCTTTATCTGCTAAATCACTATTTAGGGTATTTCCCAATAATAAAACATCAATGGCCTCCTGCTTGGAGCTATCAAAAAAGTTATTTTGAATCGTTCTGGTCACAGAACGAGCACCATCCTTCAGCTTTCCAGCCTGTTAGGGAGGAACACGTATAAAATATTTTATGTAGGACACTGCTCACAATAACATTGGCAATATTCAGTAACATATTTGTAAACTGCATTAATGATTTTAAAATCTAAGGCAATTTCCTTCTTTAAGTGTTAAATAAAGTCTTCTGAGCCTACTGTACTATGTGTGCTTCCCCCCTCCCAAATGCTAAACAACACAGTAATACCATCAAGGCATACCTAACAACCAGATTATTCCAGTTTAAATTATTTAAATTAAATAAAATACTGCAGGGAAGGGAGCAATTTTTTTCCCCTAAACTCTTTATCTTCAAAAATTAAATTGATATAGTGCCTTGTTTAGACCATGATACGGGATTTTGGGCTTTTCCCCAAATAGTGAGAGATGAGCAAGCACTTGAGTCCAAATGTCATGATACATGAATATGTATGTATATGCACATATGAGCATATTAGTTCAGAATTCACATTCTGAAATATCCATGTTAAAAAAAGAGATAGCTTCAACTGACTAAGACCCCTTAACTTTTTAAAACAACATGCAAGTCTCATGCAGTATCCCAGAAGGAACATATACACTAATACATACATATGAAGACACTGTCATTGCACACCCTGCACACAAGTGGCACGATCGAACAGTGCTCCAAAAGAACAGTGCCCAACTACCTGAACTAAACAAGAATCTCCAAGAGAGGTACTGCTACTACAGATACTCCCTGCGAGTCAGACACCTAGAGGATAATGTAATCCACATGTCATGCAGTCTCATACTTGATTCAAAACCCAGCAGTGTTAATCTGTGTATACAGCACTGATAATGACAGGCAGGAAGACATTTTCTTGATTACATGGTTTATTGTGTCTTATGCATGCAAGTGCATTTTGCCTGTGAGGTGTATGTAAACACATGCTATTGCATGTATATGAAATATAGACCATAATCCATCAGGGATGCTGCATGGTAATATATTATTATTAAAAATATTCCAAGTTTACAGGTTGCATTGTTCATGAAGGTCTCTTAAATACATAAGAAAAAAAGACAAAAGCTTAAGAAAACTACAAAACATCATTTAGTTCTATGAACTGTACTAGACAACAAGAAAGAAACTACTCTTTTGTCAACAATAAGTAGCAATAAATTGGCACCATTATTTTTAGAAGACAATGTGGATGAGGTGTTGCGGAGCATACTGTTGCAATAGGATTTTAATAGGATGCTGCTCCCTTTCTGTCAGACAATATATAACTTATGACATGATCCAAAAAACACACTCACCATTCACATATCAGGCAATTAATTGAAAGGAACCCAGAGAAAGCAAAAGAAAGAGTAGGTAAGGAGTTAGATGTAATGAGTATTATAATACTTTAAAAAGGACTGTTTTTCAGTATAGAAATGTACATTAATGCATTTAAGGTTAAAATATTTTTTCTCCTATCCTAGACTTCCATATTTTTACTGCTAAGTACTCTTGGACTTTGAAGAATCAAACTGACAAGCAAGAGACGAAAGAATTTCAACCATCAAACTTTTCATTTGAGAAATGAGAATACAACTAACAACTTAAAAAGTACATTTTATAATATATTATCAGAGTACTCAGGAAGATACTGAGCAGTGACCTGGTCAGGTTTCACTGAAACAATAGCAAGTATTGTATGGCTTTGCAAGTATTAAAGATCCACTTTGAATAGATGGACTTCTGTCAGGGACACTGTGTTTGATTTATGAGATGTGGTACTCATTAACAGTTGTACCAGGGCAGGGATCCTGTGTTATTACAAAGACAGCAGAGTAAATGCACTCTGTGTTTTAAACATTAAAAATGGAAGTGTAAATACAGTAAACACATTTTACAAAGTAAAAAATTTAAGTAGCCAAATGAATGGCAGAAAACTATTAATTTAGGAAAAGAAACAGGGTTGAATGAGAAAGTCAGGAGAAAGGGAGACACCCCATAAAATACTTACTGTAGTTTTCCTCATGCTCTGGGTGACATTTTGGTAAGAAAATAAAACTAAACATCTTTAACCAAATTCCACTCTATACTAAAATACAACCAATTCCCAGAAGAAAAAGTCTTGTATGCACCAATTAAGGGTAGAATAAGCAACAAGTCTATTTTTCTTTTTATGTACCTTACTGCAATGCCTTGTACATGTGCAGAGAAAGACCCTGATATGGCTTGAATGAACAAGTGATGGAAAAACAAAATGGTCAACTATGAGTACATAGTATATAATATGGAATAAGAAGCAGCACATTCTTGAATAAAAAGAACAGTATGAAAAGAAATTCTTGAAGGAATTAAGGGCAAAATTTGCTATGATTCAACATTTGTTTGTCTTGACAGGTATCACCTGATAAGAGGGAGAATTATGGAAACAAAAAAAGCAACACTATTAGAAGAAAAATAAAAGACAGCATTAGAAAATCTGAATAACTCAGGCATCAACAAAGACAAAACAAGTTGATGAGAAACAGAGCATTACACTGTCATATAGTACGGAATTGTTATCACAACGTTACAAAGCAAGGTAGAAACAATATTTGGGGTTTTTTCAGTAATTGCAAAACTAAAAACAAATAGCTGGAGGAACATGCAAACAAAAACCACCTAGCTGCAACCTATTTAACTTTAACACTGTTAATAAACACTAAAAACATGAACAACAATGTCCAGTGAAACACATTTTAAAAGAAAGGCGATATAGTGAATAAACTTGAAACAATAGGAGGCAGAGGTAGAAAGAGAAAAATGAAAATATTCAAAGAAACTAAAGCTGATTTGAATATACATTTTTCTGAACTATGTTCTAAAGAAATAAAAGTTTTGAGCCTCATCCTTTCCTGCAGAATGGTGTTATTTGGGAGGCATGGGCATGGCTGAGAAAGGATGTACTGAAACAAGATCTGGTTATCAACATAACCAACCTTTTTATTTTAATTTTCTTCTTTGTTTGGTTGGGTTTTTTAGGATTAAAACAAAAGCCCATTTTAAAAAAGAAAATCTCATAGTTGTTATATTAATGGCAGAATTTTTTAAAACCCACACTGAATACTGCTAAAATTTTTATTAAAATGTACTTTACCTTAGCTTTTCCTTCAAGGGCTCCAGTTCCAGCATAAATTTTACTGACAGAATCACCATTCACAGACCACATGGATCGAAAAACTTCCTGAAAGCGAGTAACCAACTGAGGCTTCTCAGCTAATCCTAATACCTCCAGTTGTTTTGTTAGCATCTGCAACAGTTGAAGACAACATTTGCAAAAGAAAAACCTTTAAATGTATTTATTAAAAGGTATATCCTATTTCTTCAACTTATATGCACAAAAAGAATATCTTTGGTTTATATGTATCATTCTGAACAAACTGACACCATGCCATGTTTGATAGACTGCATCATACCTGTAACTTTAGCACCAGCATTTAATTTTCTTTTAAAGATAGGCAGTAATATAGGAAAAGAATTATGTAGTTGATATGTAAATATTTTCACCTAAAAATTCACTAGTTACAAGGTAAGCTATTTTTGGTTCTCAAGTCTTTCTACTCACATAATTTAGAATTAGAATAATTAATGTTCTTCCCCCAAAAGTGTAATACAGAACACACTGACCTCTATTATTAAATGCAGCAGCAACAGAGCTCTGTGACCAGTGAAATAGCAATGTCTTCTGTCATTCACTCTGTTTTCATGTGTAACACATTGCAACCTTTACCCTTTCAATCAATATACCTGAATTAATTTTCCATAATGCACAGTCTACATTAAATGCATTGGAATTGTGTACATATAATACATATACATGTATTATGTTACAATTAAATACATTACTTAAATGTAGCATTATGCTTATGGATGTAGAATGGGACATGGTACCTTGCTTTAAAATCCTGGTTTATGGAATCATGATTATTTAAAAAAAGTCAAGTAAGTTTCTAGTGTTTGTGGCTACCAACATAATACTGAAAATAAATATAAAAAATTAAATCTAAATAAAAAAATCTATTTTCAAGAGCTTTTAAAAATCTTTAAAACCTTGAGGTGTCCAACAGCAAGAAGGAGGAGTCTAAAGTGATGAACATAAAATGACATAAAGGCAAAATTCTGAAGGTTGGCAGGAATTAACAGAGGTTTTAAAAGGAAAATGCAGACAAAATTAAGTAGAAATAAACAAGAAAAGAAGCTTCAGAAATTGGGTGCTTCATCTTGAATTTTAGGTGGTCATCCAGAGCTCAGTACTTGTATGAAGTATCTATCATGTTAAAAAAGTAAGAATTCAAGTATCTCATTTAAATGGATTTCTAAAATTAAGTAAGCAGCCCATGAGGGTTTACCATTTTCCTTCTTATTTATTAGTTTTATACCTTTAGCTCTCATATTTTAGCTGAAATCATAATTTAGCTCTCACCAAGGGAAAGTTTGGCAAACCTGGTCTAAAAAAAAAAGACGATATTTGATCCAGTTCTTAAAAGGTTAACAAAGGAAAAAAATAGAGCTGCAAAGCTAAGTTTGCCATATAAGTACTATACACATTGAGAATGTATAAAAATTTGTTCTTCTGCCATAGAAAACCACATTTTACTATCAGTAAAATACAAGAGGCAGTGTTTCTCATGGCTCACTTAAGATAACTTAATTGCTTACTTCAAGCTTGCATTTCTATCTACAGTGAACTGTTAAACTCCAGGAAACAGATTTAGGATGAGAAAAAACTTTATGGTAATCATTTGTCTCTCCCACGGCAAAGTCCAAACAGGATAGACAGATATACAAACTACATAATGCAATACAATGCTGTGAGATTTTCAAAGCGTGCTACTCTTTTCAACACAGTGAAGTAAAGAAAAGACTAAGAATTATTTTTCTACATTAGTAATTAAAAGATGTGACCCCCTATGATACATGCAAAGCTGAAACAATGGAGAAAAAAAGGCATTACATCTCTCCAACTGTGTTATATCTGCTATGGTGTACTGACATTGAGTGTTAAGAGAAAAATTTCAGAGTATTTGCATGAGGGTAAACAGTTCAGTATTCTGTTTGACTAAAACACCAATGAACTGGCAACAGTGTTCACTTAGTAAACACAGCAGCAAAACACTACATATTCCACTATCAGAAATGTTTGTTCTACAGCCAATAGATTTTGCCGTTCTCACAGAAATTCCTCCTATAGACACTAAACCAAGAGCATTTTAATTCAATAAAATTCGGAAAACAAAAGAATAATTCTTTTGCTTAGTTTGATGTTACACAGCACCCATAATTTTTCATTTTTAAACATGTTAAGTATTCTATCCTTAGGAGTCAAACTTAGTTTATTAAGATGAGTGGAGCTGACAGAAGTTTTTCAGAGCTACTCTTTTAGCCCAATCAGTACTATTTTACTCGATCAATTCTTGTCAGCTTCATGTGTTCAATCTCTACTGTGTAAGCCTGCAGGCTAGAATCTTTGTTTCAATAGCAAGCCAATACGCTGAAGCACAACCCTGCAGGAGGACGGAATCCCATGGTTAATTTCTAACTACACAATTTGAGCGTGGCCAAAGCCTCAACCATGGTATCATCCCATGAAGAATTCACAGCACAGTGATGTGAAAATATGAACACACAGCACTGGCAGATGCTAAGAACTTTAACCCTATATGCTGAAGAACCTCATCTAATAGAGTAACTGAGAATGCAAGTGTTTTTGTAAAGGACTACAACACTACTACCTCTCCTAGAATTGCAAGCCTGAATTTTAACAGACATAAGAAACTGACACCTGAAAAAGAATGAACATTTTTCATAATGCTGCATGACTACTGTTGACTTACGCTTATTACACAACTACTGCTTCTGTAACTACTAAGATCTGGTTGCCCCAGAACAAGAAAAGTATCATGCTATAAATCAAACTACCATCTACAAAATGTTTTAATTCACCTTTCATAGGGAAGGTAATGCTACTTTTGCAGCCTAATTGCTACAGAAGCATCAGGAGCAGTTGTGTATCTGGACACTGTTTTTCCTACCTCTAAGCCAAAGAAAGCCTGCACGCTGTTTGTTCTATCCAGACAGTCCAAGCAGTTTGTTCTGACAGTACCGCTTTGAGATCTGTGCCAAGGACAACGAGAGACAGAGAGAGAAAACAACTGAAATAACTCATTTAACACACATATCATCAACAAAGACAGGGACATCAAGATCTGAACCAGAAGAGTAAATCAGGTTATTGTCAGTACAATGTTACTGTCATTCCAAGTACGTTTATAAATGTGTCGGTAATAGAGGGTTAGCTCCAGTAACAGCAGTGAATTTTGCAGCAGCGTTCACTATACAAAACTAATTGATTTTCTGCAAATAACATGAGTCTTCCTTCTTCAGTTTTTCTCAATTCTCCTTGCTTGCTTGGTTGAAGTGTTATGCCGGATTAAGTTTTCTTTTCAAACAATCCAGCTAACACACTTCCCAAGAATCTCAGAGGGAAATAACAACTCAGTTAAAACAAAAAATGAAAAAAAACTTACTAGAAAATACTAGTTCTTGGATTTGCTTCACTAAGCTAAAAGTAACAAGAATTTGTGATAAAAGTAAAGCCAATTTCAACCCCTCATTACCTTCTCTTTCCTCCCCAAATAAAAATGAAAAATAAGTATCTCCCCCTTAGCTCAACAGATGCTTGAGGCCCTCAGGCACTCCAAATTGCTCCCCTTTGAGAGAAGACTCATGCTATAAAGCTCTCAGAAGGATCATATTAGGCAACATGGCTCTCCCAAAGATATACGCTTATTCCTTACTTCCATCATTCCCACTACACACTTTGTCCAATTAAGTCAGTAAGGCTTCATCACATTTACTTGGAGATCTAACCATAAATTGTATAAAGTTTTGAAGAACTTTCTCCAAGATTATTTTCTTCATTACTATCTCTGTATTTGATTTGATATACAAAGCAACTTGCTATCTGTGTTAGGAAAAAAACTGACACTGTCCAAAGGAGATGGTCCGTGAACTTATAAAAACCATCACTATATCTTTTATTAACGCAATTCTTCAAGTTATCACAAGCCACAGCCCGTTTTGCTTTTGTTCTGTTGTCAGTCTTTTTGATGGGTGATAATATTGTTTGAATCTCCACCAAGACCAAACAGTGTTCTCCCAACACAAAGTGTCACACCACTTTTAAAGCTGTTTGGAGAATGGTCAGGGAACATTTTGAGGCGAAGATGGGACCTAAGCACCCTCCCACTAAATCTAATTTTATTAAGGCCTACTAAAACCTGCTCCTGGGGGATTTAACCCCGCAGCCAGGTTAGAGCACAGAGTGGCACTGGAATCCTCTTCTCCTCTCCTACTGCACTAGAAGATGAAAATCCACTGCATGTGGCACAATCCCCTCCCTCACTCAACAATTCTCTTTCTCATAGAGAACCTCACTCAGCAGTTTGCTCTGGTATTAATTAAAAGGAGGAATGCTGTGGAAGGGAGAAGAGCAGGAATGTTGCCTATTTCTAGCCCTGCTTCTCTTTTCCTGCTGAGATAAGCACAGCCTTTGCTCTAGGAAGAGAGGTGGGAAAACAGGGGCAGAAGTACAAATACAGCAGGACAGAGAAGTACAGAGCAGGGCAGAAAATATGCACTCTATTCATACTTTGTGGAGAACCGAATCTCTCAAATGAGGGATCCAGGTGCAAAC
This sequence comes from Elanus axillaris, assembly GCA_026212715.1. NCBI lineage: Eukaryota > Metazoa > Chordata > Aves > Accipitriformes > Accipitridae > Elanus > Elanus axillaris. The sequence goes on from JANZLQ010000061.1 coordinate 2,976,138, forward strand.
AGATTTAGAAAGATTGCACTGAACATCAGCATTTACAATAAATAGAAAATGGTATGCTCCATTGCTGAGGAAAATATAAATAACATTATACAGGAAGATGGAAAAACAGTCATTCTTTAATCCCATGTGCGTGCACCCAAGAAAAAGGACAATTGCCCATTTTCACCAAAATCATGAGATCAAAGGCCTGAAATTAAGTCATGCCCCATCAATGTCTCAAAGATATTTTCCATTAAGATTTTTAGAGCATATTCAGAATGAGACAAAATTTTAATAGAGTAAAATAAGTGATTCATATTTCAGCTGTTGAGCATTATCTTGGATACAATAAAAACACAATAACAGAACTAACACTTTTTCTCTTAGCTTCTCACTAAGGGGTGAAAAGCATCCCAGAACCATAATTTAACTTGAAGAAATTTACAGGAGTTATACACACAAACCTTTTAACTTCCTTTCCATCAAAATAAAAAAATCCACACTCTAAGAATTTCTGGACTTGAGGTTTAAGCACACTGTGTAGTTTTTCTGCTTTTCCACCTTTAACCATTTGATGATAGTCGAAGTTTACCATTTTGATATCAGCTGAATGTTCAGATGCTTTCAAATGGCTCTGAGATTGTAAAAAGAGAAGAAAAAAGTATATCTAAACATATAGTAGTATCAGCTAAATAAGAAGCTACAAATATTTTTAAAGCTGTTTTATTAGCTATCTTGTTTATTACATGCTTTCTCTCAAGTAAAATGAAACCATTTTTATCACTATTGTTCAACAAATCACTCAGAACTGATTAATATTTTACCTGTGGTTTTTCTTTTTCTTGTCACAGTCAAAGTCAGTTTTTTCCTTACTATACTGAGGGTCACCAAGACAGTCTACAGCCTCTTCTACTATTAAATGCTTTGATTTGCAAAGAGTTGTTTCAGTGGAAACCCCTTTTACCAAAAGTCACCATTTTAGACATACCTGCCAGCAGTGGAGACTAAGTAAACACTCCATAAGCGACTACTGAAAAAATCAGACAAATTATTTAAGTTGCTGTGGAGGGTAGCTTGAGCAAAACTTTCTCTATTATTCCCTGAAAAATCTTGAAGTGCTCAATCTTTGCTGGCAAAGCTGTGATCTGCAGTGGGCATTGATATGCATCTGGGAGCACTAATGTGTCCTACCAGGATAGCTGGATACAAAAAAGATACTAGTAAATGGCCTAAGATATTCAATCATTATAATACAAAGGGAAAGGGAAATAACAGATGGCTATTGACATGTTCGCTGGCTTCAGACAGAACTTCTCAAATTGTCTGTATTTATGGACTACAATATGACAGTTATTTTTAACCTAACTAGTGGGAATTCATGAAAATGGCCACTTATAGTTACCATCTTCTGAACAAACATTTCTATTTAATCATGAAGCTGCTTTTATGTTTAAATTGATAAATTAATTTGCGGGTGTTTTTTAAATATTAAGGAATATACCCAGGAATTCCAAGGGGAAGATTTTTAAAAGAGACATCACAGTATTAAATACCACAAAGTATAATTTATTTATTTATCGATTTTATAGTGAAAAAATATTTATTTTTTAAATAAGCCACTACTAAGCAGGAAATACAAAAATAACTGAAAATCCCTAAATATTGTCTATGTTGCTGTTATAATTTTTCAGTAAAGTAACCAATCTAAACATAATCAAACGCTAATTCTATATAAAGCTTTTAAAAATTCACCTCACGTTACATATCTTAAGTAGTGGGTTTATGATAAATACAATTTTAACCAGAAATGGTAGTTGCTCCAGAGCATAGCATACCTGTTTCATTTTTCAAAAGCTAAATAAAAGCTTCATCCCAAACAGGCAAATTCCAAGACACATGAGAGAATTGTCATACTCACCTGAAAAGCTTTGCTGAGCATGTGTTCCCCTTCTTTTGCCCCAAGTAAATTTACAATAATTTGCTTGCCATATAAATTTTTAAGAGTTTGGAAATGCCTGTTAACAGAAGAAAAATTCCATACTCATCTTCTAGCATGCAGAAAATTAACACAAACAACTGCAACATTGACTGAATTGCTGCCGAAATGTACTGTATACTCAAATAACTGCCACAAGCCTTTTATTATGTCATGTCCAAACAAATCAATGTAACAACATACATTTAGTTAAAACCACAAGGCTGTGAAGCTGAAGTGTCATGGCAGGAATAAAATCAAAATATAAATTTTACTTTTATACAGCAGCTGACAAATATAGATTATTCAATATAAACATGCTATAATTTTTGGTTTCAATTTAACAAAGTATTTCACTATTTTAAATTTTCTTCAAACCTTTCAACAAAGCACTCAAAGGCACAAGCAATGCTGTAGAAGTTTGATAAAGCCGCCCAGGCAGTTCGCTGATTTGCTAAATCACACATTTGTATAAACAAAGCCTCCCATTTGGAATAACATATCCCATCCCTCTGATGCATCACTTATTAGAGGTTTTTAGTTCATTAACAAAAATTTAAGACATTCTTTCACCTGTCAAAAGCTGGTGCATTTGCCTCAAAACCTCTTGACATTCTGACACGATGGGATCCCACCTGTGACATGAAGATTACATTAAATTATTTGTCTTTACACATTTGATTAATCACTCTCCAAAGACCTCTTTTGATTCTAAATATGGCCTAAAAATTCATTTCTATTTCTAAATGAATCTTCCAAATTTATTCTGCTTGTTATTTTGTGCGTTCTTTTTATAGGCTTTTCCTAAATTCCTCTGTTTTTTCTAAAACTCACTTTTTTTATTTAATATACTTAGTCATATAATCTAACTACTTCTTGTTTTCAGTAAAAGGCATGTAAATATTTCAGTAAATCTATTGCAAAATGCTTATATGTCTAGTTTAAAGAACCTAGAGTCACCGTGAGGTATGAACTTTTTTTTAATCTTCCCTGTAAAATTTGTAACACAGTAGTAGTTGCTGATACAATCCCTCTTTCAAGAAAATTGGGATGAAATTATATTACAGTAACTCTTGATCCATATCGACTTCTTGAAAAAACTTATCCTCAAGAACAATTCAGAAGAAAACTGTCTCTTTGGGTGCCCTCAGATAACCTGTTTTAAAATAGGAATTTAAATTAAAACAGAAAAACTCAGAACTTCAAAGAGAAAGCATCTAAAAACCAATGGACAGTCAAATCTTGTGCAAAACAGCAGAGACTCAAGAGTAGCACGCTTGGTGAATTAAACAATAGCAGCAAGTTGCTCCCAAAGAATAGCCTCATCCTGACAGGTAACTGTGCAGAAGAGCCTGAACACTACTGTAAGTTGTTTTAAAAAACATGAATAAAAATTATCTGTATAATTAAATCTATCTCCTGCTTACCTGCAGGCCTGGCTGTTCCCAAAATAATGGAACAGATCCTCGAATTTGTATGAAAGATGACACAGAGTCATCTAAAAATATCACCTGTTAAGAAAAAAAAAAAAGCATTAGTATTAATAGGTGCTAGAGAGTGTAAGGTTTTAGGTTTAGCTAAACCTAGAGTAAAATAAAATATATTTACATATTCCACACTACAAGCTAAAATATTGTGTTCCCTAGACTTTTCTCTCTATCCCCTCTGAACAACTCATAAAAGAAGTTCTGGCATGCTCATGCTTCCTTGCAGAATCATGATTCACAATGTTTAAGAAAATAGAGCAAGCTTTTATTATTTCGGCCTGAATTACTACTGTGCTAACAATAACTTGTAAGACCCTTCTATAGGAACAGTTAAAATGTAAACCAATGCACAGAAAATAACAATGCAGCCTACTCAGAACACCTGCACGGATTTTGTATATCAGAATCCGAAATACAATGGTTTATTAAGTATACAGGGAAGGAAACTTGAAGTGGAATGATATGCCATAGTCTTCTAGTGACATTAGCCTGCCAGGAAACTTGGACAGAGAAACTGTAACAACAGGGTTCTGACTAAACTCCTGAAATTGTATCTGTACAAGCAGAGCCCTTCCTGGATAAAATCCTACTGAAGTCACCTAGGCTTTGCAAAGTGTCAGTGAGTCAACCAAAGATACCTACTCCCATGAATACAGTTGCAGGAACAACATCTTGATAACTAGGTTATCATAAGAAGTGAGCAAAGAAAGGTCAGCAAAGAATGATTTAATAGCTTCTTGCATTTCTGTATAATAAGGGCAAAGATATGCAATCAAATGCAGTGGAATTACAGTGGCTTTAAAAGCTACCTTTCAGATGAGCTGTGTTAAGTAACCATAGGAATTCTTTAATCTTCCCTGAACCACAAGGTACCATGTATTTGCCAAAAATCTCTTTTGCTTGTTTCTAAGATCTTTTACTTTACTGTTAGCTAAGGCCAAAAGAAGTATACACTCACCTACAGCTCAGGAGGCTAAAAGGAAGTACAGCCACCTACAACAGTTCAGCTGATGGATAACAGCTTCTTAAGCTATTGAAACTCAGACCCATGCAGGTCCTTACCCTAAGCTACACTAAAAACCAAGATCATCAAATTATGTAACCTACTTAGATTCCTTATTTAGCAGCAAAGGAACTATTCCAATATCTGTTGGTTACAGACTTGACTTGTGATCTGTTATTTAGGGCAAAAAACTATCCACACATGTTTATCTTGAGTTCATCAGCCAAGCAATGTGCACTGTAGTGTAACATACCTGCTCTGTTTCAACAAAATTGGCAACATGACCATCATCATTTGTTCCCCGGACATTAAATCTGGTGCCAGCCCGTTCACAGCTTAGTCGTGAAATGAGACAAGCCTTTGCTTGCTTGTGAGCCGCATAAATTGTCCTTATCTCCACTCCTCCACACATGAGACGTAACAACCAGTCATCACAGTTCACACCATAGTGCTTCAGATGTAAATGCAGTGACTGGTTCCTATCAGGAAAAAAAAAATAAATAACTGGAAGGAAATAAAATACAGCTCAAATGGTTAAGCCAGCTACTGTTTTCTTATATTTTATGCCCACTATGACAAATAAGAAAAGAAAAACATGCATGTTATAGTTTTATTATATAACTCTTATTTAAACATACTTGAAATAGCAAAGTTTACAAGAAAACAGCTTAAACGTTTGCACAGTAAGAATATGGGGTGAAACCATGAATTTTAATGACCTTAAAAAAATAACCCTTATAGCCTCTGCTCTTCACCCAGCAAAAAATAACAGGCCAAGCTTGTTTATATTTCTCCACTCAGACTTGCTTTGAGAAGCCAAAGATTACAGACTCTGGGAAAAGCAAGCCAGAATTCCAATTATGGGGTTACTTTTTGTGATGGGTAAAGCTTCATTCAATTTCAGCTAGAAAAAAATTCTTGTTGACATACATTGATTGATATTATAAGTCACCATAATGCATCACTTGCCTAGACAAGCTTCCAGGAATACATTCATAGCCAACTGATTTTCAAATTTCTGTAAATGTTAATTTCAGGGTTAAATGTTGGTACATTATATACTGCAAATACAGTTCTCTAATACCAATTACTGCTCAAATGAAAGAAAGATCCACAGTTTGGATATACCTGTGCATTAAGTAGTACCAATCAACACTGTAGTAAATAAATAAGACTAAAGTTTGGGTTCTGTGAGTTTCTTTGTTATACCTCACTCTAGTGGGGCTTGGCTTTTGATCTTCTTTGGAAACATTCACTTGTATAAAAAGGAAGGAAAGTTTTCTGCATAGCAAAGAAAAGTAAACTCCAGTAAGATGGCTGGTTTTGTCACTGCCCAGAAAATTCTACCGTAATTGCATATAACACATTTTAAGGTTGAAGCTATTCACTTTAATTTTAGCCTTTTCATTCTAAACTTCCAATTTAAACAAAAAAAAAAAATCTGCAACTTACCAAACACCTCAGTTCAATCATTAATGAAGATTCAAATCCCGTGAATCAAGTATGCATTCACTTTACAGAAAAGTATACAGATGCATTATGATAGAAGACTGAGAAAGCAAGCAATATTTTTTCCCTGGGCAATACAAGACTGGTACTTTTGAATAGAAAAAGCTCAAGAAAGCTTACTGAGGTGCATAAGCAGAATATTTTCTGTTATTGACTTTTAGTGTTTATATTTCTAGATCTTGGCATCTGGGACATTCCATCTACTTCCTGCAAGGACTGATTCTTACTGAAAAAGAGCCAGGTAAGTTAAGAAGTTTTACAAAATGGGTCAAAATCAGCCAAATTGATTTGGACAGGGTCAACAGGCATCATCATTTCTCAAGCCTTGAAATACTGACTTATCAACAGACAGCCCAATCTTTTTCCAGCTGCAGAGAGAGACAAACAGCTAGTTTCCTATAACTCCTGTAAACCTACATCTAGGTAGAAGTGTTTCTGAAGACTGGAGTTTATGTTCTGTCTTAATACACATATTTTGTCTTAAATAGCAATCTGATCATATTTCTCTCTCTGACAAAAAATAGCGGCAGAGTAGAGTGGCCCTGGCACATATGCCAGAGCTGGTTTGTTGTCTGGTATGTTAGACAGAAGAGGGGGGAAGATGTAGATTTTCACCTGTTCTAACAGCATACTGCCAAGTCTTCAGGACCCTTCCAAGGTTCCTGGACACATACACCATTTTTAACAAAGACTGAAAATATGGGAGCAGAATTTCTTACATGACAGTATGCATCACTGGCATTATTTAAGCTGCTTATTGGCAGAACAACAGTATTCCTTTTACCACAAATTCTCTGTGTGAAAAGCTATACTTTATTCAAAAATATTCTGTAAAAAGACAGTGAGTTCAGCAGTCAAGCAATGTGCACTGGAGACACTAATTTTTAAAAACTGACATGGTTGATGAAGAATTAAGAGACACCAAAGCTGAAACACAACATCACAACAAATGTTCAGATCAAAGTATAATGTCATAAGTAGTGAAAATCTGTGTCTTCCAATTAAGAAACTCCAAGTGGCCATGGAAATGTTGTATCATTAATAACATACTTATGTCCTTAGAGTTAAAAAAATGCTATTCTATCTCATCAACATTTGTGGGACAAAGGTGTACATTAAAGAGCTGATAAAGACAAGGATAAAGACTTGCCACAGATTAGTTTGTACAGGCATGCATTATTCTATATAATGTCTGACAAAATGCATTATGAACTCACCAGAAAAACCTATTGTCAGTTGTGTGCTCCTGCATACTGCGGTGAGCGTTGAGGCTAAGATCTAAACTGACACCAGTTGCAGACCATGCAAAATAAAAATTTCCCGAGTTCAAAACTTTGCGCACTTCTGAAATACGATCCTCATCTGTTGAATCAATTCGTAACGATACAAACTCAGTGGAAGTAACTCGAAAAACTTCAGAGTCTTGAATCTTTCCCACAGACATGCATCCTGTTACTAGAACCAGATAATGTAACAATGTGTCTCCTGTAAAACAAGAAAAGGCACGGGTAACTGAATCTTAGTGGAGTGTGATGTTGATGTATTTATATGCTTAAATGCATACAATCTGAAAGTTTGCCTGAAAAAAGTACAACAAGAACCACCATCAAGAACTCATTCTCAAGTTCTACAGAAGAAAAGGAAACGCAAACAGGATAAACTATGCTGCAAATAACAGGGGTTGTGAAAACGGAAGTTATTTTTGTCCACTCCCTCATTTCTGGGAGTGCTCCAAACTTTCAAGTTACTCTACAAAGAAAAAAAATTAAAAGAAAAATAGAGCCCAGTTCCTGTTGCGAAGATCCTGTGCTATGTAGCTTTACAGGAGCAGCACAACTTTCTTTCCCAAATGAAAAATTAAGGTTTTACTCACCAAGGTTTAATCTTAATACACCCAAGAGCCCATATGCATCCATTACTTTGGAGTAGGTATTCTTGATTGTGTCTTTTTCTGCAGAAGCTATGGAGAGAAAACATATGATTTTATGATGAAAAAGACCATACACTATGGCAGGGAGAATGAGTCCACTCTAAACTGAAAAGCCAAGAGATTACAAAAGTAGCGCTTATGTGAAACTTCTGTAAAGAAATCAATATGTATGAGCATATGGTATTTTATAATGGAAAATGACTATTTGATTTTATGACAAAGTATGATCACGCTACGTTTTTAGGCCACGAAAAAAGGACTTGCAAAAACTCCAAGTGGTATTAAAGGAGAACATTGGCATTTTTAACATCATCTCCTAATATAAAAAGCATCTAAAACCCAGGCAAATGAGTTCCATGAGAATGCTCTCCTGTAATCAGTTAAAATTAGAGTAGTGCTAAATGTTGCTTTTTTCATGAAAAAAAAAATCCTTTTTCTCCAAGAATAAAACGATGATGTGCCAGTATTATTTCCAGATAAGCAAACAACATTATCACAAGTGCATTTTAACTAGTTTTAGATACATTCCAAGCAAATCAAAATTCTGGTAGGTCCACAAGATAATGGTATTTAAACGCAATGTCTTAGATTTGGAAAACAAAATTTACATAGCCATTTTGGAAAAAAAATTTGTAATATTTTAGAGGAAATGAAAGTATATCTACCAATATTCACCTGGGAGTTAATGTTAGTGTACCTTTTAGAACTTTAATCAGCACTCGAAAAACCAGGCCCACAAGCTTGACTGCAGAGCCAGGTGACAGAGATGCTGCGGAGCAGAAACTGGATCCAACCTATCCTGAGCTTTTGCTCATGACCGAGACTGCACCTGAAGCACAAAGACTGATAATTCCAGCTGTGTCACTGGATCCACAGGGATCGAGATTTCTGGGTCACCAAGGATCAACACTTTCTCCCTCCTCAGAAATGATCTGCTAATTAATTTTCACTTTGACACCAAAAAAATCATAACTTCACATAAAGCAAAGCATAAATTGAAACGCCTATTGCCCTGGCATTCTGCTATGCACTCTCTCACACTAGCCTATATTTTCTTTAGAATTGCTGTTGTGAATCTTTTGAATATTCTCTAAGCTTAGCATAGCCTTGCCTGTATACAAGCCTTTCCCTTCTGTTCAAATGTCTGCCAGCTCTATTATTAAAGTGGATCAGAAACTCCAATATAGATGAAACAATTATTTAACCTCAGCCTGAAATCTAAGCTCATTTAATGTTTTATTAAGTGCATTTCATAAAAGCTTCTTTAACTATTTGCATTGATACGCTGTATTCCTGTAATCCAGATTCTAAAGATAAGAGAGTTATAGCAGCATGATTATTTCCAAAATCCTCACCCATAATAAGTGTTAAGACTCGCAGCCAATCTAAACACATTGTTTAGAGACAGTGATTTTGTCAGCATCACCAAACCATGTTTTTCTCAACCAGATCACTATCAGGCTGGAAAGACCAACTTCTAAACTTCAAAACTTGGTTCTTTAAATCTATTTTTCCAGCAAGTATTTAATGATGTCAGCTTTCCCTTCTAAACTCAACTTTTGGTAACCAGAGAACTGCCACATTCTTCTTTCATATTGCAAATTACTAATGATAGAAGAGGGTTAGTTTCACACTTTTTGCAGGATTTTTCTTAAAGGTGCCTGCCAGCATTTAATGACATTTCAGAACAATGGGTTTTCTGTCTTCTATGGATTTATTCTCTTTTTCCATTGCATAGAACACCTATTATCCTTGCTAAGCCTTAATAAGTAAATGCCCGAAGTAAATTAAGTAACATGGGCTTTGCAAATTCAGATCAACAAAAAATAAAGCTAATAGAGCAGCAAAGAGTTGCAAAACCAAACAAAAATTGGAAATAGAAAAACTTCCTGTGGATGGTCAATTATTATTTTCTTAAAGCACCCAAGCACCAAGCAAAAGCACTTCATGCCATGTTTTTCAGCTACATTAGATCTAATACAGCATGAACTCTGAGTAAAACTTTTCCACAGTGAGTGTATAAGTATTTCTCTCACACTGCCTGCACTTTTCCCAGCTTTTTATGGTTTTAAGGCCAAAATTCACATGGGAAAATGGCAAACATCACACGCCTCAGAAGGTTCACTTCATCCATCCTGCCCTGGTCCATCCTTACCTACCCCCAGGTTTCAGCTACTGCCTCAGCAGAACTTGATGGTGCAAGGTACATTTAATAGGCCCCGCAGCAGGCAGCTGAGATGCGAAGAGCTTACCTGCAACACACTCCTACCACCCACTCATAAGGCACATCATGCCTACTGTGAATTACAACTTTACAACATAAATTCTTAAGGCAGATTCCCCTTCACTGAGGGCACCCATCTGAACCTCCAGCCATCAGTGTTCATGAAACCCGAAAGAATTATGAGATTTGGCGATGACTAATATTAGCCAATACAGAGGGATAAAAATGGTTTTCACATTATCCTCCTTTTCCTTAAGAAACCAAGCTAAAAAGAATACAGTCACAAAAGCAGCACTGACAGCAGAAAAGGGAACAACTCCACAGCACTGCACTGCTGCTGCTTCCCTACCGCAGTACCACCAATGCAGGCTACACAGGGATCACAGAATGATTTGGGTTGGAAGGTATGTTGAAGGTCATCTAGTTCCAGCCCCCCTGCCATAGGCAGGGACACCTTCCACTAGACCAGGTGGTTCAAAGCTCCATCCAACCTGGCCTTGAACATTACCAGGAATGGACCCTGTTCCAGTGCCTCACCACCCTCACAGTAAAGAACTTCTTCCTTACCCCTAATCTAATTACCCCTTGTTTTATCACTATATGCCTTGGTAAAAAATCCCTCTCCAGCTTTCTTGTAGGACCCCTTTAGGTACTGGAAGGCTGCTGTAAGGAGTCCCTGGAGCCTTCTCTTCTCCAGGGTGAACAACTAGAACTCTCTCAGCCTGTCTTCATAGGAGAGGTGCTCCAGCCCTCTGGCCATCTTTGTGGCCATCCTCTGGACTTGCTCCAACAGGTCCATGTCCTTCTTATGTTGGGGGCCCCAGAGCTGAATGCAAGACTGCAGGTGGGGTCTCACCAGAGCAGAGTAGAGGGGCAGGATCACCTCCCTGGACCTGCTAGTCACGCTTCTTTTGATGCAGCCCAGGGTATAGTTGGCTTTCTGGGCTGCAAGTGCACACTGCCGGATCATGTTGAGCTTCTCGTCAACCAACAGCCTCAAGTCCCTCTCCACAGGGCTGCTCTCAAACCACTCATCACCCAGCCTGTATCTGTGCTTGGGATTGCCCCAGCCCATGTGCAGGACCTTGCACTTGGCCTTGTAGAATTTCATGAGGTTCGCACATGCCCACCTCTCAAGCCTGTCAAGGTCCCTCTGGTCGGCATACCTTCCCTCCAGTGTTTTGGATGGTTGACTACAGCAGTGCTCAGGCTGCTTTCAGGGTAATGCACAATAAGGGACTTCCCATGATCAGAAGTGCTACAATATTAAGGAAAGGCACTTGAGTTTTCTGAAAACCAAGACGAAATCAGGAACAAGACACAGCTACACCACACTGCTTTCCATTTTCTTCCATTTGAACTGTTGGGACACCATGGGGACCAGCATCTCCCTGGGGGCCAGGGCACTGGTAGCCATGGGGGCTCCCCCATGGAGGCAGGACAGGCTCAGGGCAGACACAGCCCAAGACATCAGGCACATACATGGGGATGGGCTGAGGGCAGGCCAGGATACCAGTCTGTGAGCAAGGATCAGGCCTGGTGAGGGTAAGTGGGACCAGATACAGTCCCAGGATGGCCAGGCAGGCCACAGGGACAGGCCAAAGCTGGGCTGGGACATCAGCCCAGCTCGGCAGACCCCATGTCCAGGTTGGGCAGGGCTGTGGAGAGCTAGAGACCAGCACTTTGCAGCATTGCTGGGGCAGGGACTGACAGCTCTGAGGGGACTGAAGTGGGGTCCTGGGCTGTGGGCACGGTAGGGGAAGCCCCGGGGGGGCTAGGCACAGACAGTCAGGGCTGGTGGTATCCTCTTGGCCCCGATAGGAACAAGCAGTAATGCTATGAAAACATGCAAATGGTTTTTCAACTGGTTTAGACCAACAGTCCTTTTAGCCTCCAAACATGGACAAGAATTTCCTGAACCAGCACCTCCACCAGTGCTAGCCACTAGGATGCCTTTCATTTATGGATGCTAAAAGGAAAAAAAAAATCACAAATGCCCAGGACAGAATTTAATCTATTACTGACTGCCACTGCACATGGCATTTCCCATTTCTGAAGATACCAAAATTAAATTTCCAGGTTTTCACACTCTTTGGTATGGGGTGATATGAATAACAGTGTAATTAAGTGCTCTGAAACCATTCAGATTCTCCCCATAAGTATTCATATTTAACTATTCCTTCTTTACCAAAGCAGTAAGCTTCATAAGATTTATGCTCTCTCACTTCATTCAGCATGCAAAGTCATCGAATACAGCTGGATATGCAAGAGTCACTGAAGTTACAAAAATGGCTAAGACCCCATCACTATCATATGCAGTGTATGCAAAGCCAACTTTAAGTTTCCTCTATGAATAGCTGAAATTACCAACTGGGTGAATTGCAGCTTAGAAGTTAAACCACAGGAAGGCTAAAGTAATCCTGACAGAAGGAGAGAGCATTTCCAAAAGCACTTCCTCATTTCCTCTGTAACATTCTTAATGAATGAGAATATCTCTTCCCAGAATGGTAGGTTGGCCTGCAGCCATGAGAACCCTTTTGACTTTGATTTATGAGCTCCCCATCTTAAAAAAAAGTGCAGCTAATACAAATATGCACTCAGAAAAATATAAAGTCCTACAAATTAATGAACCTACTTCTCCTTGAGAAATTGACTTTTCTATTTATTAATCTTTAAATAGCTGGACGTAAACAAACACAATTAAGGCTGTCTGAAAAAAATATAAAACACTATCACCCACAAAGAAGAATGAATTAAGACATGCAACTTATAAAGACAGAAATTACCAGCTGGAATGACAACTTTCATCTGTAACACTGGACTTAACAGATTTTAAATTATACTGTAAATGAGCACTAAACAGTAGACAATGCAAGCATACATGTCTGTACGTGAAAATGGACACAAAACATTATAAGGCAGTATTTCTTCTATTACTCTATGTCAGTTCAGATTTAAGCAGAAAGGAAATTAAAAGCAGCTTCTGCTTAACCCACTGCATTAATTAGATTCAAGTTGATTAATTTCTAAAACAGAATGACTCACTATTTAGCAGTACAAAAAAAACCCCCAAAACAACCCCAAAAAACCAAACCACAACACTTTTGATGTGGTTTTCAGGTCAAGTTGTAATGGATTGTTGTAGAAAGCAAGCAAGCCTCATTTGCGGTGTCAAGAGAAAAAGAATAAAATAATTTTAAGTCAATCTTTATTAAAAATTAATAGGTTATAGTATTTTTAAATGTTACCTCATTTGTTCCAAGCTAAATCACAAGTGTGCACCTGTAATAATCACACCTTATGAATCACTGACTCATTTAAGAAAGGTGACTGATTAAATTATTTTAAAGGGATTATGTCAGCCCTCTTACTGCTACGCAAACGGAACCCCATTAGAAATCCTGTCTTGAGGACAATTTGGTTCAACATGTATTCTGCTTAATTCCAGATTAGAAATTAGTTTTGCAATTTTAACAACTAAAAAGTTAACATCACGTTAAAAGTTATTATTTAGGCTTTCTACAGTTCTGTTCTCTTCTTGATGGGTTCACAAGGTGCCACAATGACACATTGTAAGTTAGTGGCTACAATTCCCAGCTAGAACATGGGACACTGAGCTGGGAACAAAGACACACTCCTGAAATTATGTGCAATTCCTTCAGAAACAAGACGTCTCATTTAAGTTAGATAAGAAAAAGCTCATGCTGTCACTTTAAAAGTTTAAAATCTGAAAAATTTATGAACTATTCTTACACAGTTGGTTTTTGAGCTTTCAAGACTGAGGTTTTCAAGCTTTTTGTCAAACTAGGACAGTTAAACTTTTGGTATTTAAATTAAAGCTAACACTTTAATATTACCACAGAGGTGACATTAAAATCAGAGTGGAGTCACCACTTTCATTTATAAATCAACCAACTGAAGAACCATTTTATTTCTTTTGACACTTTGCTGACGTGAATAGATGCATAGAAAACTGGACGACAGTTGATATTTAAATCTGCCATAATTCATATGATATTTGCTTTGAATTAACAGGATGACTTTTTTTTCCACTCTATTTACTAGTTCAAATTATGAGGTATTGTTACTCACTTCACAACATTTATGTTACCATAATCAACATGTATCGTAAGACTATGGGGAGTAACCTCCAAATAACAAATCACCGCTACCCAGCAATGAAAAAAACCCCAGACATCTCTAGATGTTAGCAATTATATTTAAATACTACACACCAGAAAAAAAACCACTGTTTGGAACAACAACAACAAAATAATTGTAACAGATGAGCAAACAGAAGGCTTGGTTGCCTTAACATTATTTTTCAATACTATGTATATTTACTTCACAAAATATATAGTTTCAGCTAATACCACTGACAAGGGACAAAAAAACAAACTGAGAAATAAAAGTGTGAAAACAAAGCTGACCTACGTAACAGCCTACAAACACCTCCTTTCCATCAGCTTTGGGCTTTCTGACCCAATTACATGTTCTTCACTGAAAACAAAACTTCATAGCACCAATAATCTGCAAAGATTTTCTTTTAATACTGAATACTTTGCTTAAAACATAGTTGTTTTACACAAAAGCCAACTGTTGCAATTTTTGCCTGTACAAGTCAATTCACAAAATTACAAAGTTTCCAACTTAAAAACATGCTACCATGCAAAAAAGCTACCAAATGATCTGAAATGTAGAAATGCTAATTAGTTTTTCTAAATTATGTCTGAGTAACTCCAGAGGTATGCAAACTAGGCCTCTTAACACAACATTTAATTAGCAAGACCTATCATTCACTGGATGTCCAGTAGAGCAAAACTAAGACTTTTACTATCACGTGTGCTACTACAGAAATGAAAATTTACTGAATTGAAAAGAACATTCATAAAGAGAATTATTTGTTGCCAGTGAAATCCCTTATTAAAACAATGCAAAGGGCTGTGGTACACATACAGAACAGTCTTTACTATTGGTGTAAAGCTAGTCTACCTTAAGAAGCAAAGAGCCTTCAGATTCTGTTGTATGTAACTTCTTTTTAATATTTCCAGAACTGTGGACCAAATTCTTACAGATCCATTATGCCATTCAAAGAGGTCATAGTCCTCCCAGGCAAGAGTTACTGCCTCCATCAACGCCCTGGGAAGATTCTTATTGTACTTGTACTTTTCAAAGTGTGCTAGCCTAGCGTACAGTCTTTGTTAAACCATACAATTTTCTTGGAAATGCCTGGAAAGCAATGAGCGGAACATCTTCCCAGTAGACTCAAAAGGACAGTGAATTCTGGCAGAATCCTAGGAAAGGCATCTGATGACAGGAGGACAGGTTACAGCCTCCTCCACCAGCATGGCTGCCCTTGGCATCTACTGTAACTGTTGCTTCCCTGCAGCTTCATAAGTGTTTTGAGATACTGTTTAATGGGTAGGCGCAGTCCAGAAGATGACACTTAGTCAAAATAGTAACAAAGACAGGAAGGTGAAATTGCTGTTTGCCTTTGCATCCTAGTCCCTTCAAATTGGCTTCAGATTAATATATTACATCAAAATACATTCAAAAATTGTCTCTAACACAACGTGTATTTGTTCTTTCCTCTCTAACATAAAGACACTCTTTCCAGAGGATAAATTACTGCTTGAAGAATTTTAATTCTTCTTCTTCTTATTCCTTTACATATGTATACAAAACAGGACAATATTTATATTAAGCTTATTTTATAGGATCCCATCATGAAAAACAGAATGGAGTTTGAAATATTCTCCTTTCCTAGTTAAGGGGATGTGGTTCCACTCAAAATTCTATATAAACATTACTGGCAGGGTGGGGAGAATCACACCGTAGCAGTTTATTACTGGTGGCAGCAAACACAGAAGAAAAAAAAACTCTGGTTGCGACCATACAGAATGTTATGCTCCTTAATAATTATGTACATAGAGCAGGTGCTCATCAACCATATCTGTCAGTATGTTTCTTTTTTGGGTGTCCAAGTTTCCTCAAGCACCATGTCAACTTCAAATCTCTTGCAAAATTACATCCCATCTGATACTGTGCATAGATAATAGCATATCTGTTTCCCCCCACCCCAAGAATGCAGTGTGGAAGAATTTTATTTTTAAAAAGAAGTGGAATGTGAATGGGTGATAGAGTAGCTTTGCTAAACATGACTATGAGTACCAGGATGCCTGCTGCACACGTTATTATAGCTCTTTAGCTCTACAGAAAACTCAGGGTGGGCATAGTGTCTCTTCCTGTTCACCCCTGCTATCTTCCCAGCTTTACCATAAGATTGAAGCTAAAGGATGTGCATGAAGCTCCTGCTCTCTCCACTCAGGGCTCAGTATTTTCCCAGACGACAGAACATTCTCCTTTACTCATCGCAGGCGACAGGAGTAAAGACAGCTTCCCACTTGTTTTGTTATGACTCACCAGAGAGGAACAGGGAGAGAGAACACCCTCCTGCTCAGTCAGTAAAATCTTTACAAGTAAGATATCTCATTAAAGAATCCTACTTCAAAACAGAAATATACTGTCTATTTTATATGTCAAATAAGAAAAAATAGATCTATGTCATCTTCCCACTAAATTCTAAACAAATCAGCAGCGAAGTTGCTGACATTTAAAACTAAGTGCTCTTACAATGCCTTGAGAAGCAAGTTGGCAGGATCCCCTCAGACTTCAGTATCTTGGGCTAACCCAATACTAGGAAGGAGTCAATAAAAGAGGCATTAAATATATAAAGGCAAGCAAAGTATCTCTCAGATGTTTTGGTCACAGTAACATTAGCTAATCCATGTTACAAGCAGTACATAGAACGCTTCCAGCAGAAGCGTGGCTTGGGCTGCTTCCATGTTAAGACTGAATGATTATGCAACAGCCACTTCTGTGAACCATCCCTTTGACCCTCTTCCTTTCCTCCATCTTATTTTGTTGACTTGAATAACAGATTCAGTGCACATACAACACACAGTGAAAATCATACAACATATGAGTTGTATAGCATTTCATACAGAGGCCTAACTAAACCCTCTGAATCATCTTGCAATGCTTTAAGTGTAAAGCGGATGAAGGTTAATACTGTTATCCTTCCCTCAGCAAAGTGACAGATGTACTTCCTTTAAGATGACATTTATAGGATCAGTAAGCTTTCATTCCTTTCTCTCAGCCCATTTCAAATCCAAATTTCTATACATGGATACCCCAGAAGATGCAGTTCACTAAGGCTCTCAGAACTGAACTACATAAATCACTTTTAATGGTAAAGCATATTTCACCAGGCTGTGCCTTTATTATACACTCTACATACAGGTAAGAACTGTGATTGGGTATAAGACTGAACATGTTTTTTATCTTCAATATTTATTAAAATATTTTGAAAAATGTCTAACAGTTTGAGATCAGTATTGTTGATTTTTTGTAGAGTCTAAGAAGTGTTACCACCATCAGCAAAACATATTGAGTTTTTAACAGTTTAAAGTGATGCTGTTCTGGATTTAAATTGATATATACTTGATCTGACCATTTTTCTATCTATTCACGCAGATTTTATAAACATCTGAGGAATCTCCCCCAATGGCCAGTCTTTCATTAACTTTGGCTTTTAGATTTGTACCAATATCCAGAAGTTTCTACAGCTACAGACTAGAATCTTCTGACTCGTTTCTGTGGCACAACTAGAGAGATGGAGAAGTAGTACTTTACAAATCTTCCCCAAACATAAATAATTGCACTCCTCTAAATGTGTATTTAAAAGAACAGATACCAGAATCTAACAGCAAGCATAAAAAGAGAAAACAAAATCCTGAGCTAGGGAACTCGTCACTTCTTCTGCTGTCAGTTCAAGGGTATGATTGTGATCTTTCAACCATTAACAAAAGAATCATGTTTCAGTACCTAAAGAGTTTAGGTGCAAAAAGGGAATTAAAACAAAATGCCACAGCTAAATATGCACCAGGAAAATATGCCCACTTACCAGATAGAAAAAGAGTAAGCAGTTTACTGGTTAAGGTTACTGAAAACAATATTCAGAGTAACTACTTCCAGGTAAGTATGAATGTTTACTATGTTGTAACCTACCAATTAGAATACCAAACACAAACCTTTATAGATTAATAACATGCTATTACTAAGCACAGAATCCAAGAGGAGAGAGGCTTTTGAACTTCCTTCACATTCCAATTCCTCTATTTGGTAACACTGTGAGGCATAGAAGAGGGCAGAAACTTTGATATGGTTTTTAATTTTTAGAGAACAGGTGCCTGCAGCGTATCACAGCACAAAAAGCAACTAACTTACTGTCCTTTTTGAGTATAACTTTCAGGAATAGATTACTTTTAATGCATTGCTCCTTAAGTAGCTTAAGCATGTTCACTACTAAATATATGCTAAAATAAAGTTTTTCACAAATCTCCAAAGCATTTTTCCCCATTTTATGGATTTCACTAAACCTGTTCACTAGCTTTATGACTGGACACTTATTCCCAACCCAATCCACACTACACAATGCCTTTCAAATACTGCTGGCAAAGTCAATGAAATTACTTAAATATATAGTAAGAAGAAACTGTATCAGAAAAAAAAATTCTCAAAAATAGAAAAGCACTCATTGTTTCTCACCTGGATCATCATATAATTGCGGCTATAATGTCAATCATGCTGGCATATCCCATTGCTAGGCCTCTAACAGTTAATGGCAGCTTGTTCTAATCGCACATTAAAGATGCGGATTAAGCTGTATGCTAGACAGTACTTATTCATACACCCCATCCAGTACAGATGACTCTATGGCCCAACTTCTAAGTACCTTACACAGGGGCAATCAGGTGCCTCAGAAAAACACCATGACACCGCCAAGGAGCACACTCAAGTATAGAAGAGCCAACCGCAAATACCAAAGAAAGGAAACATATCTCAAGTGCCACTCTTCTTTGGAAATTGCATTTCTAACTCTTGAGTCTTGTTAGAGAATATACTCCCCATTCAGCCTACTCCACAGTCTCAAAGCCAGAGCATCCTCCTGAAAGGTAGGTTTTTGACTCCACTCAGACTTCAGGCAGTGAATCAAATCTCCCATTTTCTGATCGGGTACTCTGAATAGCTAGGCTAGAAAACCACAAACAGGCATCAGAATGAATTAATTAAAAGGTTACCGACTAAAAAAAAACCCCAAAAATAAAAATACTTCCACGGAATGAAAGTTTTCTACAAAAGAGTCAAAAACAAGCTTAGAAACTCTGTGTAACAAGGTGCTCAGACTTTCTGAGGAATACAAACCAAACTACATTTTAAAACCCTATCTATAGGCTTCACAGATCTCTTCTGCACTTTTCATTTTAGTGTCCTCCTTCAACTATAACTTAAAAAGGGCAGAGGGGGGCAAAAAGAATTTGAGGGAAACATTTAATACATTTATCACTAAAAACATGTAAAAATAACTTTGCAATGCAAGACACCTTGCTCCAAATAGTACATTACATTTTATTACAAGACAAATCAATACAGAGTCTCAAGACAGGTCAAAAATACAGGGACAAAATAAGGCTAAAAATCAAAAAGCCATCAAAAATCATGATACAAAATGAGATAAAAAACAAATTAAGATGATATACCATTTAAGAATAATTTTTTTTATTATGAAATACAACACAGAGAATTAGTTTTTCAATAAGTTATCATGTATTCAAAAGAAGGTTGTTCAGAACCAAAAAAATAAGCAATGTTGGAAGCTACTAGAAGAAAATTTAGTGTACATGAAAATAAACATGCATGATGAAATGTAATTAAACTTGTAAAATTCTCTCTCAACAGATGAAGATATGAAAGGGGTTTTTTTCCTCATTTAAATGAGAAGCCTCTCCATTAACGAATAAGAAAACAGAATAGTGCTTCTTTATATTCCATAAATAAACTGTTTACACAATGTCGAGTCTGCCAACTTTTTACATTGTAGTTATCAAACATATCGACTTACAGAGGACAGCCACAGCTCCGGATTCAAACATGAGACATTCTTCTCTGTTTCTGGTTTCCACTATCACACTGAATGGAAGTGGATCCAGCTTGTGATAGACACGGTATCCTTTACTGAAAGCCATTTTGCCTTTATCAGAGGCAGTCCTGTCCAACACAAGATGATGTTAGTGAAACCTTCTCGTGCTTCCAACTACCTTCTGCAAAGCAAGTCTGACTTGCATCCTTTCCTAGGGATTTTACATGTTTAACCAAAAACAAGCAACAAAAAAAGACCTGCTCACTCTTTCTACCTCACGAGACCTATTTCATCTCACACTCCAAAACAAATATAAGGACTATCTAAAGACAACATAACAATGTTTCAAAAACAATCACCCAGAGAAACATCTTTCAAAATAAAGGATTTATTTAAAAGTTTCTCAGGGATGAGAATTTCCTTCACAATACTTAATAGGATTTCTTCTTAGGGAAAAAAAAAAAAAGGATTAAAATAAGGCTCTCTAGGCACCACAAATACATAAGAGCGGTGACTATCTTAATCATAAATTAATGCCAAATGCAGAGGACCAGAAGCCTGCGTAGGCTTCAGTTCTCAGATCTATTTTACCAATTCTGACCTTGTACAAAAGGACAGTATATTTTAAACACTAAAGCTGTTAAGGCGTTTTAAAAGATCATACAAAAACGTTATCCTATTTTGGTTTTCTTTTTTAAACGAAAGCAGGTTTTTGTTTGGATTTAAACCCTCCCCTGCAGTGGCTGATGACTGAAACGTTGCAGTATTGCACTAATGAAACAGCCTGTAAGCCACAGAGGTAAGATCTTCCTTTACAACAACAAAAACCCACAAACAATAAGAAAATGTAAGCAGACGCGAAAGTAGCCAGATTTTCAGGCTTAAGCTCAGGAGACGCACAGCGAGGGCAGGCTCTTCCTGAAGGCCAGGAGCGGGGTTCTCTGCCCTCTCCCCCCTCCTTTCGCCTCACCGTCCGTAACCTCCAGGGCGGACGCGGGCTCGACACCGCCGGTACGGAACACGCCGGCCCCCGCCCTCCAGCACCATCCGGGAAGCGGCGGCGGCGCCGGTCCGGCCCTTCGCCCGAAGCCCCTCTCCCCTGCCGGGCAGGAGGAAGGCGGCCACCAAACAGCCGCCACTTTCCCACCGCCCGGCCGAGGGGCGGCCCCACAGCCGGCACCTGGCCAGCAGCTCCCCGCCCCGCTACCACCTGCCGCCCGGGGCAGGCGCGCACCGCCGCCCGCCACAGCCCGGTGCCGCCGGTACCCACAACACTGACAGAGCCTCCATCTTGTCTGGCGCCAGCGGCGCCCCCGCGGCCCGAGCCCCGCGACGGCGACAGCTGGGCCGGCTCCACCGCGCCCTGACAGGCGCCGAGCACC
>JANZLQ010000061.1:2997707-3034178 GCA_026212715.1 Elanus axillaris
GCCACCAACGGCCGCCCGCTCCGCTCCCCGCCGCGGGAGCCGGCGGGACCTCACTTCCGCTCCGGCCCCGCCGTCCCTTCCGCATTGCGCCTCCCGCCACCGGAAGTCGGTAGAGGGCGGCGGCGGGGCAGGCGTGAGGAGCGGGGCGAGGGCGGCCGTTAGGCGGTGGCCGGCCGGTCTGACGCCCCCCCCTCCCCCGGGGAGAGGGGAGAAGGGGGGGTCGGCGGGACGCGCTGCGGCCGGGCGTGCGGGCAGGGAGGCGTTGGCTCGCGGCGACAGCGGGCTGGGTGGAGGCTTTGCCGGAGGAGGCTTTCCCCTGTCAGGGGCACCTTGAACCGGGGCGTCGGGCGAGCCCTGCGGTCGGGGTGGATCCAGCCTGAGGAAACCTGGCCCTTAGGGGGAAGAGTAGGAAGAGAGCCCTGCGGAGAAGTCCTCCTTTCGCCTTGTCGTGCGGCAGTGCTGGGTGGCAGGCTTCGAGGGTGAAAAACGTACTATGGGCGCGCGGTGAGGCTACGTTAAAACACAGTCAGCCCCGGTCCCGGCTGGGTATTTATTACAGGTGCAGCAGGGAGAAGGATCTTAGGGGTAGGCTCACGAATAGCACCGCCACCTGAAAAACCTCGCTGCACAAAACGTGCGATGGGCATAGAAGCTGTCGCTGCAGATGCTCACCCGGTGCCTTGGGCAGGGTGGGAGCCCTGAATCACGGCTGAAGCCTGCCTCTTCCTGACGGGCTTCAAAAGTTTTAGGGAGAGACCGTCCCTAAGCATCTCTTTGGAAATTTCCATGCAGCCTGTGGAGGAGGAATACCGCTTCTCAGGAGCTTTTTACTGTATTGGGTTGGTGATACATTGCTAGCTGCTGAGGAGACTCCAGCAGGCAGGTTTGAGAGCCACATGCTAAAATCAAGAGAGAAGTGGGCTTTGCTACACTTCGGATAACGCCGGGGCCAGCGTGGCAGTTGAAGTGGAGAGTAGAAAAAAGCTGAAACACCGTGGAGAAACTCCTTTCACTGAGACTGTAATTTGAAATGTGCATTTGAATATGCATAAGGGCACCTGTGAGAAGTACAGCTACCTCCTGAGACAAGAGCTGGGCCATCTTTGATTTTAGGTTGTAGAATCTCTTCCCCACTACCTTCTTGTCCAAGATCAATTCCCATTGCAAAGAGTAAAAATTAAGAACAAAAGGACCTTTTTTTGTTTCATATAAACTTCATATTGAAACACAGAAAGTTATGTTTGATATCTATTCCCTGAATAGATTGTATACATAATCTTTTGGTATTTAAATATGGTCTTATCCCACATACCTACCCTAAGCTAAGTACCAGCTGAGTGGGGTACACTGCTGGGAGAGGACATAGGGCAAGTATTTGTGATGTAAAATACAGTCTAAGTAATCTCTGCGCATTTTTAGCTGGCCAACATCCCCCACACACTATGATGTCCCCAATGAAAATGTTCTCTATATAAAAGAAAGTATGATATTTTTAAAAGACTGCTTAAAGATAAATTTCATAGGTTTTGAAATTACTAGACTACATAATTGCTAACAGCTTATTACAGCTTATGCTAGTTCTCATTTGTTCATGGTAGGCACCTACATGTAATTGAACTATCACTAGCATAGCATCAAAAAAGAAACTCATGAAGCTTTTTTTACTATTGAGAATGTAAAAATAAAAGAATGACAATGTAGCTGCTGTGGAAGCAAAGCAAATGTGTTCAGGTTTTATCCATGCATAAAGATCACTAACAGGGACAGCAATTTAAAGGTTGTTTTACAGGATACACCCAAGGCTAAAATCATATATACTTGCAGCGTAAAACAATTGATGTGTCAAGTTTATTCACACTTTTTTGGGGGGAGATAAAATAGATTCAGATGGCATGTGTGGTTGTTTTCTTATAAACACATATATTTTGCCTCAGGGTAATACAGTCTTTTTCTGATAGCTAAGCATTATTGTGCAGTTGACTTTTTCAAAACATCAGAGAAATGCATCACTTGAAAATATGATCATAGAATCATCAAATCATAGAATGGTTTGGCTTGGAAGGGACCTTCAGAGGTCATCTAGTCCAACCCCTCTGCCATAGGCAGGGACACCTTCCACTCAACCAGGTTGCTCAAAGCCCCATCCAACCTGGCCCTGAACACTTCCAGGGATGGGGCATCCACAACTTCTCTGGGCAGCCTGTTCCAGGGCCTCACCACCCTCACAGTGAAGAAATTATTCCTTACACGTAACCTAAATCTACTCTCTTTCAGTTTAAAACTGTTGCCTCTTGTCCTGTCACTACAGGCCTTGGTAAAAAGTCTTTCTCCATCTTATAAGCCCCTTTTGTATGTTGAAAGGCCACAATAAGGTCTCCTGGCCTGGTTTCAGCTGGGATAGCTTTAATTTTCTTCTTAGTAGCTGGTACATTGTGTTTTGGATTTAGTGTGAGAATAATCTTGGTAACACACTGATGTTTTAGTTGTTGCTAAGTAGCGCTTATCCTAAGTCAAAGATTTTTCAGTTTCCCATGCTCTGCCAGCAAGCAGGTGTACAAGAAGCTGGGGGGGAGCATGGCCAGGACAGCTGACCCGAACTAGCCAAAGGGATATTCCATACTGTAGGACACCATGCTCAGTATATAAACTGGGGGGAGTTGGCCGGGAGGGGCCAATTGCTGCTCAGGCATCAGTCACCAGGTGGTAAGCAATTGCATTGTGCATCACTTGTCTTTTCTTGGGTTGTTTTTTTTTTATATATATTCCTTTTAATTACTATTATTATTACATTTATTATTGTTGTTGTTGTTGTATTATATTTTATTTTACTTTAGTTATTAAATCATTCTTATCTCAACCCACAAGTTACTTTTTTTTCAATTCTCCTCATTCCACTGGGACAGGAGGGAGTGAGCAACTTTGTGGTGCCTAGTTGCTGACTGGGGTTAAACCACAAGATATCCTTGGAGCCTTCTCTTCTCCAGGCTGAACAACCCCAGCTCTCTCAGCCTGTCTTTGTAGGAGAGGTGTTCCAGCCTTCACAAATGGGAGGCACCTATTTTTGTGGCCCTCCTCAGGTCCATGTCTTTCTTGTGCTGGGGACCCCAGAGCTGGACACAGTACTCCAGGTGGGGTCTCATGGAGTGGAGCAGAGGGGGACAATCATCTCCCTCAACCTGCTGGCCATGCTTCTTGTTATGCGACTCCAGATACAACTGGCTTTCTGGGCTGCAAGCACACATTGCTGGCTCATGTCCAATTTTTCATCCACCAGTATCAGTTTACCTCAGCTGAGAATGTAAAAAATGTATTGCTATCCGATAGTGGGAGCTTTCATAAAGCTATTATTAACTTCAGAAAATACTGCTGTTTATAAGTTAATGGAAAATGAGAACGAGTATTTCATTCTAATTGCCAATGTAATATACTGCATAATATAGCAAAGCATATTACAAACAAAGTTTAATTTGTTCTTCAGTTTTGTGTAATAAAAGGTTTTGGTAATTTTTTCCCACCTGACAATTGAATTTCGGAATCTCACCAACCTTAAGTATATGGAAATGTTGAGACATACCTCTGTGGCTGGAGCTCACGAAGCAGGGAGGAGGTAGAGGAGTCAGGAATGAAGAAGTGAAGTTGAGCCTGGGATAAAGGGGTGGGAGGGGAAAGGTGTGTTAATTGTCTTTGTCTCTCGGTATCCAAATCTGGTTTAGTTGGTGATAAATTAATTCCCCAAGTCACGTGTGTTTCCCCTGATGGTAATTAAGTGATCCATGAGCTTTTTCATCCTATTTTCTCACCCTGTCCTGTTGAGGAGGGGAGTGAGAGAACATCTGGGTGAGTGTCTGGCTGCAGTCCAGAGTCAACCCACCACAGCTTCACTGGGCTTCAGAGCAGACCCTATTTAAAACTTCTTTGCTGTTTGAAAGCAGGGGTGGCTTGAGGCTTCTCAGCAACCTAGGCAAAATTTACCTTTGGTATCAAAAAGGTGAGGAAGCCCAGGGCAATGCTGCACCTGTCTCAGGGAGGACAGACATAAAGGCAGAATTAGGATGCCTAAAAGGGGAAGAGGAAGGTTTCTGGGCCTGTACATCCTGCTGCAAAATTGGGAGGAGAAGTGTGAAAAAAAGCAATGGCAAAAAATGGGGAGAGAGTGAGCCTTGGCCTCAGCAGTATCAGTGGCTTGACACCCCCCACCTCTCCTGCGGCAGCAGCAGCAGGCCAGGGCTGCCAGGCTCTGGCACATGCACTGCTGGCAGCGAGGCCACCTGTTCCACATTTTAACCATTCCACTAAGTGTTCAAACCACCATTTTCTCAGGGACGTCTGTGGTGCTGTGCATCACTAAATTGGCACATTGACAGCAAATAAAGTTTTGACATCATATTTAGTTTGCATATCCTTTGTAGCACTTACCATAGGCCTTACTCCTCCAAACTCCTACCGCTCATTCAATCTTTAAAGCTGAGCTTGTTCTATCCACCACTTGTTTGCAGATGCAGGTTCTCTGAACTGCTAGCTCCTTGAGGTAGTAACCATGTGTGTATATTATAATTTTAGTATCTTTAGTTTAATGAATGTTTTATCCTGATTGGAGCTTTTGGGTAAAATAGAAATAGGTAATTTAAGTGCAATACAGTGATTTTAAGCCACATGTCCCCAGTGTGTGTGAGGCCCATAGTCATGCAACCTACATCCTACTTAATGTTTTCTGTTAGCTAGGTATCACAAAAGTCTTAGGGCAGTAAATAGGCAATACTCAAGAACTTGTATGAAGTCTAGGCTATGAAAATTTGGGCTTAAGCATTTAAGAAAAATACTACAGCAAATCTTGGAGATACACTTGTGCTTCACTCCAGGTCCCTGCTCTATGAAAACATTTAACTGTGCACATAAAGTACAAAAGTAATGTAAGTGGAGCCAATGGGACAGTTCATATATTTGAACAAAACCATATGCTTAAGTCATTGTTTGGAGCAGAGCCTTAAATTGCAGGCACCTTGTACTACTAAGTTTGTCTCCTTGCAATTATTTTATCCCCATTCATTTATTTCTGCATATTTAGGGCAAGAGTTGTAGTTACATCCAGAAAGTAAGTATTCTTGGACAAAAAATCCTATATTGTTTCATGGTGCAGACCAACAAATTCAAATAACAATTGTAAGGCTACCAACGTTTTATGTTTGGAGTACCACACGCAGGGCAAAACCCACTCAACTCTGATCCATCCTGTTGGTTGCGTACAAGTTTCTCAGAAAACCACAACCTTGCAACAACCACTTTTGAAGCCTCCTCAGAGTTCTCTCTTCTGTACACGCCACTACTAACTCTTGCAGGAGTGGTTTGCTTGTAACTTCACAGGTAAAGCCTAATGGTCAGGTCACAAGTATTGTTGTTACCTTTTAGACTACTGATCACAAGACATTTCATTTTCACTGGGCAACTAATAAACTTAAGATGACAGGGATACTGCTTTTAAGCACCACCATGCATAAAGGGACAGTTCATCCTGTTAAAACAGATCTCATGAAGTCATTCTACCAAAGCTGTACACTACATCAAAATGGGAGGCGCATATCCCCTCCCCCAGTATATATATTTAGAGTTCTTTCTAAAAAAAATGCCTTTTTTTGTAGAGTAACTTAGGGAGAACTGAAAGAAGAACCACTGATTAGCAAACTTTTGCAGAAAATGAGATGTTATCTGAAAGGAGGAGAAAGAGGAATCACGTGGCTCCCTGTATCTGCACAATTTTTCCTCAGACTTCTCTATTTCACATTTCAGATTTCATTTTGTTTTCCTTTATAGTAAAGGACAAGGTTTTCCTTTTGCTATTGGTGACCTTTAGGGTAAGGGTAACTTTCTAGTAACTGTAATAATACATAACTGTAAAATAAAATAGTAATAATAATTATGTAACTAATAATTCTGTAATATATTATCCTGTCTATAAAAATGTCAGTGACTGACAATTTTGCATGTAATTTTTTCTTAGGTATTCTACATCTTTCCTAAACAATGCTAACCACTGAAGAGGTTATTGGACTTTCTCAAGAGTCCCTGTAGAGTTCTGTGTAGAAATAGGATTGCCATGTCAAAGCATTAGTACATTCACACATGGGATTTCATCATCATCTAGGACATCTGCCTCTTAACATGTTATATAATTATTTGTTAATTTTGATAGCAAACAGTGAGATACACGTGGTAAACTGTGGGAGAATAATGTTAAAGCCATTGTCCTTCAACGAAGCAGCCATTGTGTAACACTGTTTAAAGATCATTACATAAAGTATAACCACTTTGCTACTAGCCTTTCATTTGCATCAATAAATGAGATACAGGTGAAGTGGTAGAAGTGAAGGTGGTTATTTTATTTATAAAAAAAATCCGGTAACATTACTTACATAAAGTCTTTAAGTGCCTATACAATTTCAACCACTTGTACATAGGAAAGGCGCCACATTGCCCAAAATGAGAAGTTAGATTACTTATCACCCATAAGTATACTTTGTTGCAAGTTTCTTCATGTTGTTACTGTTCTCCAAAAGTGACATTGTTTGGGGATAGGAAGGAGAAACTCCTTAAGCATGGAAGTGCTTAGACACCATAGCCACATGGTGTCATTGTAGTAGAGGGAGGCCGGGATAAGTGTAATACGAATAGCTGGTCTTCCGCAGCAGTTAATTAGGAAAATGACTACAGGCTATCTTGAAAAAAGGTTCTCTGTAGCTATAATTTATGATGAGGTTACAAGGAAGATATTCTCTTAATTCCCTCCCTTACAGTCTTAGTTATAATCCAAGTTGGAGCAAAATGTCTGTATTTTTAATAATAAATGCCTTGAGCTTTGCTGCTCCACTAGTCTGGAGCTCTGTTAGCAGCAAGCACGCCTACTGAAACTGCAGTTGCAAACCTGCATTTAAGTTTTGTAGGGTTATATATATATAAACTATAAAAAGAAAAGCAAAGTTTGAGATGATAGTCAATGACTTGAACCTATAACTTTTCTCCTCCCTGAACAAGCCAGGGAGAGTGTGAGGGAATGACTGACTCATTACAAGTATTCTTCCCTGAGAGGCAGTAGAAAGTATAAATAAAACATGATTTCCAAACCAAACCCAGTTACTGTTGTTCTATGAGCCTGGCCCAGCACACCACCACCGCAGGGAAGCCGGGCGGACAGCAGAGCAAGGCTGAAGAGGGCTGTCAGAGCAGATGGATTCCTGGTGACCACCTTTTGCGAACGGGCCACCTTTTTCAACACAGACATCTGGCACCAGAAGAAAATAGTTGACTCCAACCCTTTTCCCACACTCATCTATAGCTTTATTACCCCCCGTGTTTGAAAAATTTCATAACTGAAAAACCAAACTCTGACACCTCCTGGTAAAGTGCTTTCCTTATTTTCCAGCATTCAAATCTTTGCATCTGCCACCTTGAGGCTTCAGTATTAAATGGCAGTCAAAATTCTGGATGTAGAAAACCCAGTGAAAAGCTTTTGCATCTGAGGTTGTTCCTCGGTGATTCTGAACGAATTTGACAGTACACAACGCACGCTTATGTTAATGTATTCAGAGAGGCCAGCTTCTGAATTTTTGCAACTGTTTCACTGACTTCAGTTGAAGGAATTCCATTGTCTAAATATCCAAATGGAAATAAAGTGCCCTTTCACCCCTGCAGTAGTATTAGATGTTTATATTCATTTGCAAACAATAACACCAACTATCCAGTTAGACAACCAGTCTAACTTAGCACAGGTCTTAGAACTGCTTAAGCAGGCTGTGGGTTTTTTTACTATTCTGTCCACAGAATATACCCTCCCACCCCCTACCCCCCAGGTAATCCCAGGTGTAAGGGTAGCAGCTGTTTGGAATAGCAGCAGTTACATTGTACCATAAAAGCCTGTGTTAAAGACTACCCTAAAGCCAGGAAGTTAACTTTCACTTAACTTTATACTGCAGTGGCTAGACTAGAAAGAGTAGCCAAACTAGACTGCAAAAGGTGTCTGAAATATGCATCCTCACCCCTGGAGATCGATTGACTAGAAGGCAGGCATGTGTTAAGATGCAAAAAAGTCTCTGTATGGTATTGTTCCTCCTCATACTAAAAAGTAAAAAAAAAAACCAACAACCTAATTTTGCATATTTTTGATTACCTCCCTTCTCCCTCCCTCAACCAAACATTCTACAACTCTGAATCTCTCTCCAGTGATTAAATCACTTGAGTATAAATAAATGCTCTTTCAGAAACACTGGTAGCATGGATTGTGTCCTCTTCAGTCTAACAAAATACTAAAATCAGTAAAATTTTAAGCACAGAAAAAGGTCAAACTTGTCACTATTAAATCATGTAACTACCAGCATGATAATCTTTCAAAATATCTTAACTACTCTTTATGTAGGTATATGAATTCCAGTGTTTATCCTATTGCTTTTTCAAAGTAAAGACACTTTTGTTCACTCCAAAAATCCACCTTCTAAGGACAACTTTTTCTGTCTGACATACTGAAATAGTCAGCCAGCACACATATTTCCTTTACCACCTCCCCAAAGGAATAAAGTTTACCAAGTCACACTGCAACAGCTCCTTGATAAGACAAGTTTATTGAAACAGTTTTTAAAAGCAGGTATTTCTGAATGTACTCCATCAATCCCAACAGTTCAGAAAAACAGTTGTTCATTGTCCAAATGAAGAGTGCATGTTACAAATTGTACATTTTTAATATACTCATTTATACCACATGACATGAGCATAAGATACAATGATTTCTTCCGTTATTCAGTATGCCAATTTATTGCTACAGTCCCCCCCCAAAAGTAGGGCACACACACCTGGAAACAGCTCTTAATCCAAGGCTATTACAGTTGTTCCCATGCCTTGGACCCCAAGGTCAAGTCACTAGCATTCCTATGTAAATCACCAGATTTTAAGTGTTTTCTTTTTAATTTACATTTAAATTAAATGCTTTTTTTTTGGCAAGACTATTCTTAGATGCTATTTAGCAGGAAAGGTAATATTTGAATATTTATTACAATATAAGTATTTCAAATCATAGGATATAAAGTTTTCTTCACCTTCATTTTGCTTGACATCTTTAGCCATACCAATCAGAAGAAACAGGTTCCATGTATGAAGTTACAACTGCCCCCACCCCCCAAAAAACCCCCACCCCAAGCAACCCACAAACAGTGAAATTTAACCAACTTGCACAAGGAATGAGGGTCCAGAGTTCATGGGTAAAACTATTACTCCTACAAAATGCAAGGTGCTTGGGGCTTACGAAGTGCTGTCATGTAGACTTGTGCAATAATCACAAATTCTCATTGTATGCCTGTACTAAGAAAAAAATAAGCATTGATTTGGGTTTTCCTTTATGTTTTAAGAACAGCCTTAAGAGTTGCATATTCTGAATGCAGATAATTTTTTAGCTATTCCAATTTGAGTGCAGCACAGCTGCTTTTTAAAAGTCAGGCTCCATTTGAAGTGTCTGTACTCTTTAGCTCAAATGATTTTCAGCTATTTGAATGTTTTGCCAGCCCTTTTGACCAATAATATGATCATTTTATTGTCAAAATAAGAATTTTTTAGCAAATGAAAAGCTTATTCCAACAGTACAAGATCTCTACATCCAGTGTGAAAGCAACATGGTGGTATAAATATATGCATACATTGTATTACACATAATATATTATACACATTCCAGTTAACCATGGAACAATTAACAGGAGTAGATGACCACTAATCATGGGTACAAAGTATTTTTGTAAACAAGATTTTGAGAAACTTTAAGGAAAATCTGATTTCTGGAAAGATGACAATCTTGGGATTCCATTTTTGTTTTCAAAGAAGCCAGTATTTTTTTAAAGGATGCTGTATATAAGAATGCACTTTGTATTAAAACAAAGATCAATACTTTACAGTTTAAGAAACTTTACATATGTACATAAATTACACATCAGGAATGGTTTTAAAGCTCAAAATGAGTTGCCAGAAAAGTCTATTTTCCTTCTATTAAAATCTTTAACTCTTTGACATTGTGATCATTTGCAACTGTCACAGCATGATCCAGTGCTCGCATACTTGCCAGAAGCTTTATGATCTGCTTTACATGCTCCCTAAAAAAGATGGAGAAGTCAATACAGGAACGGAACAATCATGTAAAAGTATTAGTATTTCAACAAAATACATTATGAATCCATACAGCAAATCAGTTTGAAGTAACTTCACATCATCTTCTCCTCCACTTGCCTAGTCTGATAAAGTAAGTTGGTTATCAGCTTTGTACTGAAATTGAAAATACAATATGCTTTAATACCAGATGCAGCATAATCTCAAGAAAAAGTTTTGGATTACTTACAGTACTGTGCAGTCAGTCACAGCTCTCTTGGTAACTAAGTATGCATTAATACATGCCTTAAAAAGGTATGCAGCTTGCCACCAATGAACTGCATTACAATTCAGGTCAATCTAGGAAGCTTAGAGTGAACAAACTGGAGGACTGTACTCCTCTGGCTGTCAAGAACAATTTTCGTATCTTGCTAAAAGGCTGGACATGGAATTTAGACCAGTCTCACAAAAAATACTAGAAGTTCAAAATTAATCTTAAAAAAGTAAATAGCTGATCTGTGAAAAAGCATCCAACATTTGGAAAACTAGCACCAACAGAAATAGGTAAAGATATACTTCCCTCTCAGAAGAAATTAATGCACTTTTGTTTCAAACAACTGTACTAGGTTTCATATGAAAAGACATGACATTCTTCAGTTATAAAAAGTAGTATTTCTGCTGCAGACATTTTATCTGCTTCACGGGGAGCAATGGCAACAGATTTGTTAAATGCTGGGAAAAAATAGGAGGACAGAAGATAGAAATTAAATTAGAACTCTCTATGAAAAAAATTATTAATTGGATGTTTCTCTTCCAATACAAAGTTTTACCAAGTTATCATTTCA
Organism: Elanus axillaris; assembly: GCA_026212715.1. Taxonomy (NCBI): domain Eukaryota; kingdom Metazoa; phylum Chordata; class Aves; order Accipitriformes; family Accipitridae; genus Elanus; species Elanus axillaris. The sequence continues at coordinate 3,008,663 of JANZLQ010000061.1, forward strand.
GCTGATAAAGTTATTTCAAATTTAGAAACAGGCTGCCAAAAGAGCAGTATCACACTAGGCTAGGCATTTTGGTTTTAGAAAGGAAGGAGTAACAAGTCTATTTTGAATTTGAATCATGGGGAAATTTAAATTGGTACATGACACTACTATTATACTTTGGACACAAAGTTCTGAGGCATAACCTGAGAGCAGATAAAAAGATGTTTGAGCGCAACCCAGTGTGGCACAAAGCTTAGTGTTCTCTGAAAATGAGATGATTCATATGCCACAGCCAAAAGTGATTCTAAAGACAGAACAGTACCTAATAACCAACATGGTAACTGGAAAAAAACCCTGATACCAGAAAAGAACCCAACCTCTTAACCAAGATTTTTCTGCTACCATTTAAGGGAAATTTCTGTCTCTGTTTCAGTGCTATGCATAAGATCAAAAAGGGAGAAGGACCTAATCCCCTGGAGAGCCTCAATAATTGAAGAGTAACTCAACAATGGATGGAGCAAGTTCAACTATCAAGAATGATTAATGCAGGTAGCAAGGGGGTTCGTCTTTCCAAGTTTCAGGTTTGCTGGAACAAGAGAACTATTGATCTTGAAACCTCTCCCTCTCATGCAACAGCACAGGTATAACCCATCTTCCAGTCTTGTTATATTCCTGTGTATCAGTGCAACAATTAGGTTTTTAAGTTTATCATTGCTTAAAATGATACACCCAAAGCATTTCAGGTTACTTGGCCAGCAGTAACATTTACACAATTAAAATGTGAACTTTTAATTATGCTGGTTATCAGATACAAGTAAAACGACTCCTTGATCTAGGGGAAAACAAGTTTATCTAATTGGTTCTGTAAAATAAATTCAGAACTTTTTTACTGTATACAAAAGCATAGTTTATAATTTAGAAGCCATTATGCAGGAATAGGCAACAGGCTCACAAGGTGGAACAGTCCAAACCCAGCAGCTACAAAATTTGCCAAAATCAGTGACACTAAGCACTAGTGCAAAATATATTTTGAATGTTTAAAGATTTCCAGCAGGTGCTGTTTCCAGACACCCTAAAAAGCTCCATTTACCATATTGTTAATATTTTAAAAGTTTGAATTCAAAGAAGTTTCAAAAGACGTGCAGCAGTATGGAGATATTTACCCATGTTTGCATGCATCAGCAAAATAACACAAAGCACAAGAATTGCAACTGCATTAACTCAAAATAAGTTACCTTGCATTTCTTTTCTCTACATCAGAGCAACCAATGCTGTTTCTATAAATTGTATCAGCCAGATGAACAAGGTATCTACAGAAGTTTTCTAGCTGAGAAATGGTCTTGTCTCCTTTTAGATTAGCAAACCACTGTTTAGGAAAGCAAGCAATTACCTAGACGTAACAGGAAAAAGAAAGTTAAACACAACATAACAAGATTTTAAAAGCTATAACATGATTTGTGAAGTCTGCCAGGTACAATTGCAGTGACAAGGCCCAACTGAGTGAAACAGTGAGGAACCTACCAAAAAGAAAAAATAAAAAAATCTGAAATTCAGGCAGTAGAACACTGAAACTTACACTACACCTAAGCTGTCTACAGGTATGAGCCAGAGAAGGTTCCTTCTTTAGTTTGTGTATTTAAAAAAAAGAAAAAAAAAGATCTATTTTTCACTGACATCACAACTTTGAGATATCAAAGCCAAGATTTCATAGGTAAGCTCAGTTTCTAACTACAATTTTCCTTGTAAATCACAAACTTCAGCTGCAAGTGACTTTAAACATTGTTTAATTTTACTCACACTTTGAGCTTTCTTAATGCTGTCCTCTCCATACTCAGAGTTTTGAAAAGCCATAAGAATGTATCTATTTAGCAGACCATCTATTGACAGTTCCTGGAGAGTTTTGTTTGAAAGGATTCCATACCACTGGAGAAAATTTCCTAGTAACTGAAAATACAACACAGCGAAAATAAGTATTTAAAAGTGTACTGAAACCAGGAGGTTGATCAAACACTCTAAAGTCTCTTCAAAGGCAACAGCATGGCCAAGGTAAGCAGTGGAAATATGCCTTCTGTTAGCTTCAAAACTATTCAGAATCCATAAAGTACCAGCCTGGAGTGTTATGAATTCTCATACAATCACCACTACTACCTCCTCAACTTTGCTCATGCTTTGCACAAGAAATCAGAAAATAAGAATTAAAGTTTTAAGCCATCTTGTTCTCAAAATTTGATGTCTGTGTCAAGCCAAGTGACACCTAGCATATGCCACACAGGTGCAAATTCACAGCCCCCTCATCAATGAAATCCCCAGCTACACTGTCAGCATACCCTTATTTCCAAGGCACAGTGACACAAGAGACACAGAAAGTGTCATGGGGAGTGCCAGCTAAGCCAACTGTACAGCTGTTATTCCCCACTGGCACACAGCCTGCAGAGAATTGCTGCCAGTCTTGTACAAATGAACACAGCCAGCAGTTTACTGTTGGGGCAGATCATCAGGAAACAGTAAACGAGCACATGCCTCCCAGCTTCTATTTCTGCTCGTCTGTGATCCTATAACTGACTTGCTAGCGCAAGAGATCTGTATTTTTAATGCTTCCCTAAAATAAAACAGTGGTAACAGCATGCATACTTCTAAACTACCCAGGCTAATGACAGATACTGCCAGAAGCAGGCAATTTTACTCTTGAAAGATACACAAGCCCTAAATAAGCGATCTGCTTCACTTTTAACAATAGCATTTTAATAAATGAGCTTTGTGCATTTTTTGCTCTAGACAGCATTTAAGAAGTTGACTTTTATTTCAAAATAAAAGAATTCAGTGGCAAATATTTTAAGTAAATGAAGTGATTGCAAACCTGTTCAGAATACAGTCTGTGCCACTGCTGCAATTTAAATAGAAAATTTCAGATAAGAGTTCTGTTTGCCTGATCATAGAGATCAGCAGTTCAATCAACATGGATCTCACAGTTTACTTTCCTGTATTGTTAGGAGTTAATTTTCTTCACAGCCTTTTATTGGAAATAAACTACAACAGTCATAGATTCTTACAGACCTTTGCAAACTATATGGCACATTCCACACACAGACACTTTTTCTTTCACATTCTTTACTGTTTCAATTAAACTAAGATTACAAATGCTCTTATACTTCACAAATAGCAGTGAGCTTTCCAAAAGGGACCAAGTTATTTTCATGAAGATTCTCAGAATACGTATATAAAAAAAAATACAAACCAAGCTCTCTTATTCCTGCATAAGTGAAATTAAAGCAGCACGTTTTATTCTGACAAGCACAATTACATTAAAAAAATGGGTTGAGTATGGTAAGTAAACCCACAACATACAAGTTAAAATGATGGTGCTTTCACTTGGCAGTCTTTTGAAGAGGGCACAGTGCATTACCAGAGACTAAGAATCACAATTCAGAATTCTTTCAAATAAAGTTAAAGCAATTCCTATCTGTAATTTTCTGTAAATTTGAAGAGGATTTTATTGCTATACTGTCTAGACCAAAGATTTACAGGATGTATTTACTGACTTACCTTAACAGAGGACCAAAACTGACGTTGGAAAAACAAATATGGACCAGAGTTCTTGTTTTCTAAGATGCTGGAAAGTAAAGAGATTTCTTTAATAAGCAATCAAGACCACCTCTGTCTGGAATTTGCTGGCTTCCTCCTTCCCACACACAGTTCAGTTCTATAAATATTCCCTTCCATCCTGCTTGTCTTTGCTAAATCCTCACAACATGATAATGAAAGATCTCTATCCAGCCAGTGAACCATACTGAGAAAAAACCCCGTTAACTACAGACAGAAGACACCGACTTGCCAGTAACGGTCTAACACCATAGTTGAAAGAAAGCTTACTTTTTTGGATATAAGGGCATGAATACATCATCATCTAGTGTTCTTCTCATTCTTAGCAACAATGCCTTTAAAAGCATCTGAAACAGATAAATTTATTTTTAAGTGTCCAAAGCATGGCTTAGTAGTTAACCACTCAGAAACTGATTTTCAAAGCAACAAAGACCATTTGTGACCCTAACAGTAAAAGGCATAAATACTTAAGCGCACATATAAATAAAGTCTTAGAGAAGCCTGTAATAATTAACAGAGCTGAAATGTGACACTTTAAAAAAAAAAAAAAAACAAAAACTGAAGGCAATGGAATTACTTTGTGGTTAACCTTGGCTACACAATTAGCTTCTGTGAAGTCAGGGCTTTTGCCTTTTTTAATCTGCTAACTTCACCATACACATGCACTTTGGCCTATCTGCCATTATTCTAAAGGCAACGCATACATTGCATTAGCTATGGCACCTGAACTCATGACATCGATTCTCATATTCACAGAAGATAAGTAAAACAACCAAATTTCCAGGCAATACATTTGAAAAGGTTACAAAGATATAAAAAAGAAAAGCCTATTTGTAGCCACCCCTTAAAGCAAAACTGTAGACCAACAAGTCTTAGTACATTTCGTATCTCTTATCTCTAGCATCTATTTCGGGGAGACTTCACTGAATTCCTCCTCCTAATTTATCACCATACTTGACCCTCCATAACAAGGCTGCAGAGCATCAAATAATTGCAAAATTCTCTTTCGTGCTCCTCACTAAGCATGCTGTGTTCTCCAATATAGCATATTAAAAATACACTCAAATTCCTTAACTTATGCAAGATACTTAAAAAAAACCAACTTACTTGTGTATTTTTGTTTTCTGCATTCACCACTGAAGGATATCCATCTACTAGTTTCTGTACAATTGCTACCATTCTAGATGTTTGTGTTGTAGAAAAAGGATCCCATATATTTTCAGAAATCACTGCAAGAGATTAAAGAATTACTCCACTTTGCAAATACTCAAATACAGGTACTAAGACAGTCAGGAAATAATTTACAAAACAGTAAAATCTGAAAGCACAAACAAGCATCAACTTTCACACCTTCCCCTTTACCCCCATTTTCTTTCTAAGTCTTTCTAAGACTGTACCTGTTAATTTAGGAAGAACAACTCTTTCTACAATGGTAGGCAATAGTGAAATATCAGCATCATCTTTCACTTGCTCCTGTTCTTCACAGCCATAAAAAAGCAATGATTCAAACCACAACATAGTCTCAAAATCTCGACACTTGCCCTAATAAGAACAGAATTGAGGTTAGATTCTTAAACAGAGATTTAAAGTCAATACATTAAAAAAAAAAAGAACTAAAGGTATTATATATGCAAGTATGATACCCTCACAAAACAGAACAAAACTACTTTAAAACAGTCCACCAAGTGTGCTAAGCAGGCAGGTTACACAGCAATTGAGCACAGCAACAACTCAGAAATTTAGTCCTCTGTCTACATGTCAGGTACTCATCTGCACTGGAAATAATAATAAAAAAAATACAGTGCCTCAAGACCAAACAGTCTCAATCTGGCACAAGGATGGGCAAATTACTTTACCTGCTTTGGCTCCCCTACTTTTGAAGCAGTGATACTACTTCCTTCAGAAACATAGAAGCCTGATTCCTGAAGTGAAGAAAATGGTCTGCCTCTTTGCCTGAACACTATTAAATGTGCCATCACAGGTCATATTAGTGTATAAGGACAACCCAACCGAACCAAAAGCTGAAAGAGGATGGGGAGCAAGGTCAATTTCCCACAAATCAGCCAAATGAACCAATTCACTCTACAACCATGCAATCACCAGATCTAATAAAAGTGAAAATGGTAGAAGTAAGACTGCTTTTTTTGGCAGCTGTTGCCCTACAGATTTTAACTTCTAATTACACCTGAGCCAAATAAAAGCCCACAGATTAGGGTAAAAGTGAGAAGTATAGTTCATTTGTGTTGCATTATAGAATTATGCTTTCTGGATTAAAAACCTCCTTTTAATGGATGTCTTATAATTTTTCTAACTTAACAAAACGCTTAACAGGACCAGTAACACAAAATTGTGAAAATGGTTAGATTTGAGAATTCTGTACCATGTCTCCAACTAACTTGAGCTTTGTTTTGCCAGCCTGAGAACTCACACAGAAATAGCATGGGGGAAGGGAGAATGTACAAAACCAGTTTTAAATTTAACGAGGACACCTTTCATAGATTTTTCCCATGTTTATTCAAATTAAATACTGTGAATGCTTTCTGAAGACGACACGTGCCTCCCTTCCTCTGCAATCAGAGCAGAGGCAACAGAAGATCCCCTTCTACAAATACTCTCTTAGTAGTTAAGAAAGAAAACCCACCTCTGAAAAAAGGAGATTCAGTCATTTGTGAGATAGGCTGACACATCTGCAGACAGTGCTGTAGATGAGCTAAGTTTTGATAGGGAAGAAGACAATCTGCCTTATTAGCCTAGTCTCCTAAAAAAACCCACAAACCCAAAACCAAACCAAGCTTATGCAATCGCATTCACTCTGTGCCTTAACCCACTCCCATTCCCCAGTAAAAGCCAATATGGCAGAAAAAAGTAAATTCCTACCAGTAGTGTGAAAATAAGCACCTGACTGCAGCAGAAATACCTTATAAGAGCTTTCACTGGTAGGAAGAACAGAGTGGGAGTCAAAAGCTACCTGAGCTGTTTGTTCTGATGGCTATTCATGTCAGCACACACATGCAGGCTGGACAATGAAGATGTGCCAGGGATACTGGGCTGCAACAATGCTGTCCTTTTTCCATGTTCCCTGCCTAATAACTGGGCAATTGTGTACTATGAGGAAGACTTAGAAATTGCCAGCCAGTGTTCTACACGGTATGAAGGTGTAGGTAAGAGAAAGAAAGATGTATAGTGTAGAGACATAGGTCGCAAGTCAACATAAAAACAGGCTTCTGTGTTCCACTTCTCAAGAAACATCATCTCTAGAATCACAATTTTCTCTTAAGTATTTTAAAACTTAAATTTATAATTTAAGCAGCTGTTTGGCTTTTTGGTCTACACCACTCACTGAAAAGGTACTGGCATGTGCTGAATTGAACTCTGGCCTGCTGGTAACAGAGAGGACAACAGTCCAGAGACTCCCCAGAAAAGCTTCACCCCAAGAGAGGTGCCCATTTTAACCTTCATGCCTAGAACATGCATTTATGAGAAGCACACATCAAAGGTGCAATTTACTTTGTTCTGCAGAGGTGTGAAAGAAACGCTATATAGAAGCTTACACAGAAGTTGCTTGCAGAGGACCTTACCTCCAAAGGAGTCCAGATAAGCAGCTGAAGTCTGATTAAAGGGTTAAACAGCTTTGGTAAACAGAGGCCAATATAAGCATCCTTATAAGAAGCAAAGTACTTTGAACGCCAAGCTTCAAATTGTGACTTAATACAATCAATTGAGTAAAAGCTTTCCAAAACATCTTCGAAAACTTTGCTGGATTCTTTCAATATACGATCTGGTGCAGGAGAGAAAAAAAAGAGTAGTACGTTAATCACCTCTTCCCTGTAATACCTGTTTCAAGACAGACTTTGATGCTCGCTGGCACAAGCTAACTCCTATAAACAAACCCCAAACCCTGTCACCTTTAAAAGTTTTGTTACTTCTGCCTCAAATATACAAAGCAAAAATGAGTACTCTCTGATACACTGTTTTATCACAGGTCTTGCTGTAAACATTTGATACAATGATTTTCAGTTACCAGACACTGGACTGGCGATATATTGGGCTGTATTCAGTGTGGATCCAGCTTCAAACCTGGCCTTCCTCTACATGGGTGTTTGGAACAGCTGATCTCCAGGACCCTTCCAAATGAAATTATTCTACAACTTTGCTCATCCAAGTGCAAGTACAGGAGGGCATCTCAGATAAGCCAACTGAATCAGCACTTAAGACAGAGCAGGTCCTGGCAGACACCATGCTGAACTGCTGAACATAACATGGCTGTTAGCACTAGGTAACCATTACAATCCCTTAGCACCTTCCTTACATTTTGTATTGACAGTATCAGTATTCTACACAGTCCAAAACTTTTTCTTTATATATTATTTTCCCTTCATCTTTCCTACTTCCCAGGGTTAGTTTCATTTTAATCACGCATTTTTGCTGCAGCCACAGTTTTAAATGTTCAGTTACAGTAGTGACCTGTACACAACCAACATAACTAGTACACATAGCAGGTAGAGACAGTGCTGAGGGTCATGAGATTATGTCACGTAAACACACTTTTCACACTAGGATCAAGAAGACATGCTACAAATAAAGTCAGCAGGTCCAAACTGCATTCCTCTGTTCCATATAGCTGACTGCTGATTCTGGACTAACATAAGAGCTATGAATGATAAAAAAAAAAAAAGCTTTAGAAATGCTAAGCTTACTCAGAAACTGACGAAACTCCTACAGAAGGCTTTTGTACACATAAAAGTCCCAAATTACAAAGAGCAATTCAGCCACACTGAATTTTTAATCTAGATCATTTAACTTTGCGAAGTTAATTATAGTACCTAACAAGCCTGAACAGTTGCTTTGTTTATCAGAGTGCTCTCTGCATCCACAATTTTGGTAAATCAGCCAGTCACTAAAGGTGTGGAAACTGCATTTCTGAAGGATCCAACTGCTAGACAGTTCATCTAATTGTTTTTTTAATCTGTTCATACTTCGGGTCTCCACAACCACTTACAGCAATGACTGGCATTTTTATTACACTCTGTGGGAAGTGACTTGTTTGCTTTAAAGCTCTCGTATGAGTTCATTTCATGCCCACTAGCTCTGATACTGTGAAAAGTCAACATTGTTCTCCTAGCTGAAGAGTACAAAACTGTTTAATCCCTCCTCACGTACAACATAAGCAATTCTATATATGTGATCCTTGCTGCTCCCCTTCTCCACATTTCTTTTAATCTGATTAAATTCTCTTTCATCAGAGAGAATGATAATTGTACTCAGGTTCAAAATGAAAAGGTAACAGGATTACTACAGTGATGTTCTACTTTCTTTACTGCTGGTTTCACAGTAACCACTGGAATTGTTTGCTTTTTAACTGCTGCTATAAAATATGATCGTTCCTTCAAACTAACGATACTTCTCCAAATGTCAGGTTTCTTGCAGTTCTCCCAGTTAGAGGCATTAGCTTAACTTACAACCCCATTTATTGCATAATTAGGGTTATGCATAATAATGGTTACTTTGACCAAACCATCATAAAACTGCAGATGAATTTCACATCACATCAGTACCACAAGATCTTCCTGCAATGTTTGCACTCAACATTGCTTTCTGTCATCTGCAAAGTTTGCCAGGCTGTAACAAGAGTCTACAAAATCTTTATCATTGCATTTCTAGATGCTTACAAAAAACTCCAGAAAGTACTTCCTATCAAGCAAAAAAAAGTTTCTAAAGCATTGAGGTTTTCAGAATTAGACATGTAAAACAAAAAGATATTTGAAGAAGATATATGAAGAATGATAAACCATGTTACAAATCAGAAGGAAGACTTAGTAGCCACTGAAGGTACAAAAGCTTACTGCTTGCCAGCAAAAGAATGTTTGAATTAAATAAAAAGAATCTCACTAAGGATAGGTTATTTAGCTGCAAGCTGCACAACAGGTTGGTGAAAGAGACTGTTTTGGTCACACTGATGATCCAGCAAGGAACAGTTCGTAAACTTTCTCTAAAATATAGAGAAATATATAGATAGGGCTGCATTTGGATAATTTTCTTTTTTTCTGCCAAATTTTCTGTATTTTATTACATAAAGCTTCAGTAGCTTTCCTAACCTCGCTCCATGTTAAAGTTTGTAATATCTGTTGAAGTTTCCTCATCATCGCTGGAAAGGCCTTCAAGGTGATCTGCCATCTTCCCAGTTTGCTCTCTTGCTTGTCTACGACGAGCTCTGAAAAGGATCAGCAGTATAAACCAGCTATTGCTTTTGCACGTGCAGGCATTTCCCCCCCCAGTACAATGAACAGCTAAGCTTGTCAACTTTTAATGCAAGTAAATCCAGGTTGGAAAAAACTTTCACTATGTCAGCACCTCGAACATTCCACTATGTTGCTGCCTCAAACAATGGAAGGAAGAGAAACCAGCAGAAACCATATAGATACAAAATTACTCTACTATGCTTTCTTTTAGAGATTTTAAATCAGCATCATGTAATGGTCCCTTTTTTTGTACACTTGCATGGTAAGTTGGGATATATAAGGCTACCCCTGCCCAGCATACCAGCCTAAGTGTTTTCTTCTCTTTGCAGGAAAGGAGCAAACATTGCTACTTATGTTAGTATGTCACATAGGACACTAGCATACAAGCAGGGAAAGACTCCTAAAGGACAAGAAATCTCAATACTCTACCTCCTAGCCTCTCTTTCTGCAGTCCGACGCTTTACTTGTTCTTGATAGATCACTCTGTCTCGTCCAAAAGATTCAAGATTTGGTGCCATCAGTGCTTTATCTGTAAAATTACATTGATGAAAATTAAAATGCTTATCTATGATTATATAAATGTGTTGTAGGCAGTTTCATAAGAGCCTTTTACCTACTTTAAACTAAATGTAATTTGAAGTAGAAAGTTGAAGTTTTCAAAAAGATGCACCCAGAAACCTGAATTCACAAGTGTAGAGGTTAAAAGAGGAAGTAGTGGAGTTTGGAAAAATCTCCACTTAGATGTCAAACAGTTTTGACCATACTTCACTCTTGAGCCTCTCACAACAGTGCCCAACTATATAAAAGTCAACAGTTTTAACAGAAATTGATTAAATTGAATGTTCCAAGATAAAAAGTGCTCCTTAAATAAACATGTTCAATGTGTATCTTTTGAAAAAGAAAATGAACAAAAAGACAGACAGAGAAAAGTGACTGGAGCAGGAACATACGATATCTCAGAGTTCTAGTCATAGTGTTTTCTAAGTTCATATACTTTAGATTGCCTAAAGTTTAAAACACATCAAAACCTACATGAAAATAAATGACATTCCCTTCTCTTTTTAAGCTGCTATTCATTATAGATGTTTCTGGTTACAGAAAACAACACAGCTAACCAGTGAAGCTGATCAGCAACCAGCAGGCAGACCCAAGAGTGCTTCCAGTTCCTCCTTTTCAGGTAAATTTTTAAAAGTGGACTGAATGTTAGCCAGTGCTCAAGTCCACCCACTAAAATATAAACATCAAAATTTAAACAAAAGCCTACCCAAATCTCAAGAGTACATTTACTTGTTCTAACTAAATCTATTTACACATCCATCATTAAAAATATCAATGACGATCTATGTCAGTATCCGAATTCTACACCAGAAGAGCCTTAACACACAGATAAGGCCATCATTTGTCCAATTTTTAAAAATTGTTATTGAAGCTGAGCTACTTGTCTTTATGCAGAAGTAAAGCAAAAGTTGGCAGACAAACTTAAATTCACTTCTAGGCCTTTCGTATTCTGACACTGCATGAAGGAAAGCAGATCATCTATGACTGTAACACACATCAAATCAAAGGCTGGCATCAATTCCTAGTTTCTGTGATTATTTGAAGGACAGAACTGGACTATATAGACACAGTGAAATTAATTCTCAAGACTTCCAGATACTAAATAAGATCTCTCTTTGAAACCCACCCCTGACAATGACAGCTATTCCCATCTGTCCTGGTTTTGGCTAGGATAGTTAATTTTCTTCCTCGTAGCTGGTATAGTGTTTTATCTTGGATTTTGTATGACAATAATGTTGATAACACACTGATGTTTTTAGTCGTTGCTAAGTAGGGCTCCAAATAAAGTCTTAAATGGAATATGTATGCTAACCACTCCATAAAGGGATGACCAACTCTGATGCCCTAACACTTTATCACCCTCAGTGAGTTCCATCTAATGGTATTAACAAAATTTCATCTCTGGACACACTGTGACAGAATAGGAAATGGCTTTTGTTACAGGATTTTAGGTCAGCAATAGGACAGACAAGAAAGCCATTTTTAAAAATGGGAAGCTCTCCAAAGCAGAAAGACGATTACTATTAAATATGGTATTTTACCTGTCATTTAACATGCTGAATAAAACCTCCTCCAAGGAACATGTATTTCCATCCAAGTAAACATTTATACTTTTATAAAGTTTTACATATTGAAGAGTAACCACCACAAAAAACTCCTCAGTGAGAATCCCCCATCCACACAGTAGCAGGTATTTTAACTGGCTAATTTTAAGCAGCATTTCATATAGGGTCACTTTGTATCAGTCTCATTTTTAACAGCACCACCAATCTCTTCCAGTTCTTTAGCTTTACCAGTTAAGTGTCTGAAATCAAGTATTTATGCTGCCTACAAAATACAGCATTAGACAGAAGTCAACTCTAGCCCAGTGCTTCATGGTTTTGTACAGAGCTAACTGTAGGTGTTACAGGGAATTTATAGATTCAAGGAGGTTAAAAAAAAAAAAAAAAGTCCTGACAAGAGGAAAATCAGGAGTCACATGCTACCGCTACTACCACTGCCACCAAGCATATATTTTCAGTGCTAGGAAAGAGAAAATATAGTTAAGAGCAATAGAAATGAGAGATGAAGTCAGAGTTAGAGTGGCTTTGAGTTTAAAACAAAACAGATTAGAGAACTTTTATCTAAACTTGCTTCTACCTATCTCAAGAGTAAGGATAAACTTCAAGACAGTCATACTTTAAACATTTACATTTAAATTAAGCCATATTAAGTAAACAAGGTTGTTTAATGAATAATAAAAACCTTCAAGATGGACTGACTTGAATGGCTTGAAAACTCCGAAGATTCATCTTTAATATCATCTTGTCGTCTTTGGACAAGGCGGGAAGCTCGCTGTTTGTACAGCTGGTGCATTGCAGATTCAAGTTCATTAATCAGAGGCACCTGTAAAAATACAACACACTACGTAATATCAAATTCTTCAGGTGCTTGGTTTCTGGGGTACCATACTATTCCGAAGCATAATGCTGTCACTGTAATTCTAGCAGCACAAACTGTTTCCTTTTACTCATCTGTATCATTTGGACCAGTAAATATTTCATCGTGAAGAAAATGCATGCATTTAACAACGTTGACAGCTTTCAACCGCAGCAATAGCATTCTGAAAGTAAATTCTGTTGACTGATGGAGTCTACACAGCAAGACAACCATTTTAGAGTGTGAAATGTTACTTCAAGTACTTGTTTTTTCTACCAAGTGCATTACATGTTGTGTTACAGTGCTTACAATCGTCAGACCTCGTTGTTTCCTCTCTCTCTTTAAACAAGAATGTAGTTGTATTCTACACTTCAATGAGAAAATAACCTGACTTTATACAGTGAAAAAACAAAGCATGACTAACTTCCTGAAGCCAGCAGGTAGTGTTTTGCTGTAACTCTTATTAGCATATGCTGAAATATTACTGAAGTGCAATAAAACACTGCATATGTATGTTACACCAACAGATACTTCAAATCAGTAAAATGTCACTCTAGCCTATCACTAAAATTGTACAATTTGTGAGTTATGCATTAAGTATAACCTTTGAACAATACAGACTTAAGCTGGCTCAGACTTGCCACTTTTTTTTTTTTTAAAGTGGACTAAATTTCAGTAGCAGCTGTAACAAAAAATAGATGATGTTATAGCAACTAGGAATTTCCTGACATTAAATAGCAGATTCACTGCTTACTTTTGAAAATATTCATTTTCTGGGACAAGTTAAAATTAGATTATTATAAATATTCAAATGCAAACCAGAAGTTTTCTTAATCTCTTAATTTGGAAAGGCAAGTCCTTTTGGTATGAACACTTAAGCTATGTCCTCCTTACCTCCAAGACTTATGCTTAGTCCACAGTCTTCCAGCCTTTTAGCTCAAATATTTCACTGCTGCCTACCATCCAGGATTAAGTTTTTTTCAAAACAAAAGTCAGAAATTGTTTCCTGATGTAATTTAGAATGTGACTCAGCAGCTATTAAAAGAACCTCCTCCAGTAAAATATAGGATTATGAGATTATAGCTACAGGGCCATTTCAGCTATCTGAGAATGATACACAACAGAAGAGATATTAAGAGGAAAGAAGTATTAGCTCTTTGTGGTATAAACTGGGCTACAGGGATTAAAATGAAAGCAACTCTGCACCAACTCAAGATATGTACAACTTCCTTTTGGAGAATACAGAGTAGAGAGAAATAGAAGGAGGAATATCCCAGCGTTGGAAATGCATATCTGGAATTTAAGACAACTTTGAAAAGAGAAATTATAATTTAAAAAAATACTAGTTTTCCTACAGTTTACCATAGAAAATATAGCTTCTTCTCTTAAGCATGTAAAGGGAATTCTAAAATTGAAAAGTTAAATGAAAATTTTTCAAAACATCCCTAGAGGTTCTTTCTGTAATTGCCTCAGGAATAAAAAAACACCCAGCTATGTATTCAGATATATGAATCCATGCAAAATATTTCCCATTTATATCCAAGAGACTTAGAAGCCATTACTCTTCTATCATCAATAGCATGGTTGATGAGTGACTGACAATTTCACTAACTACTAGAAAGTTACAGCTCTCATTCATTGTGTTTTGTTTAGTCAATACCTTAAATTCAGTGTTTTGGATTTTTTTTCTTCACTTTCACTGTAAACAGTGTAAGGAGAAAAGTGGAAAGCTTTCTGAACATTTACATGACAAGGATAATTTTAACCTACAGTCCCCCTCTCTGACACACAGTGTATTTTGGTAATTTGCTTTTGCAGGTAAAATAACAGTTCATCTAACTATGCTGTCAAAGCTATGCTCGGAACAATTTAATCTTTCTGTATCCCTTGCATATTCATTCCTACATTCAAAATGTAAAGACACCGTTACCACTTTCTAGCCTTCTCAGAAAGCATAATTTTGACAGTAATTATTTGTGAAGGAAGTCATGCAAGCATCTTCTGCTCCATTGGTTTTATCATTTATGGGGGAAAAAAAAATATCCTAGAGGATTTGACATTTCTATTGCTTGTTTCTAGAATTTGCATAACAGCTCCCTCATTACACTCTCCACTGCACCTTATCAACGAGCAAAGTGTTTCTAACATTCAGAATATCTTGAAAACAGAATACAAATAAAATGGTTTTGCTTGGTTGGAGGTCACAAAGGGTTAAGCATGGTGAATGGGTGCAGAAATAAGATGGTAGGGGGAAGAAAGTTAACTTATGATGATGTTTTTTGTTCTCCAAAACTAAGTCAATAGACATACAAGAAAACTCTACAGGAACAAACTCTTCTGGAGGGGACAAGTATATTGTGAACCCATTAGTGCTTCTTCAGCAAACCACTTTCTCATTCAGATCAGTACCAATGTGAATTCGACCAATAACCATGACTAGTCCTAATAAAAAAAAGAATCAAAGCATCATATTTGGAAGGACAGGGAGGGACCTAGCTTTATACATATTGAGGATATGTGTTCATATATGTATGTGTGTATATATATACACACATACATACACACAAAATATTGTTATTACACATTGGATACACATTTTATATGCTTAAGTATATTATAATCATAACAACTACGTACATTATATATTATGAACACACACACACACACACACACTTTAAATATGAAGTAGTCGGGGCCACAGGTTCTATAAAAAAGCTGAAGGTAATTTATCTCCACACTCAAAAGATAAGAAGAATTTACTGGCCTGCTGCATTTAATTATTTCATTTAAATAAAAAATGATACTGATTTAACTGCTTTATTTTATCCCCTCTCCCCGCCTCCTTTTTAGAAAACCTTGTGGTGTCCTGTGGGCTACTGTTTTTGAATATGATAGTACTTTCGTCATGCTGAAAGCACTGAATTCCAAAACAGATTATCTGGCCAAAGAGCTGAGGAATATATAGGACATCATAATAAACTAAATGCTCCTGTTAAACTGACCACATCACCTCCTAATTTTGCAACTCATTATACATACAGGTACCGCAGCAGCCTCCAACTGAAAACAGCAAAACTCTGTGAATGTCCCTAGGAAGCATGAGATGATAACAAACACATCTTAAAAGTTCAATGGACTGGCATGGCAGGTGGGGTATGGGGAAGGTGGGAAGGGGGAGTAAGGTATCCAGGTGTAGAACCCTCAAAAGTCCAACTACCAGGAAAGCAAAGGTATATTGTAAGAATACAACTTTAACAAGCCTGTCAAATTACCAGCAGCTAATTTGCTGTATAATGGCTGGAACTGATTATTTACTAGTATAGTTAGATAGGCCAATAACCTTCCTATAAACTGAACTGGAATGGTTACTCACTTAACAGTAAGATTTCCTGGTTTATAGAAAAACTGGGAGACTAAAATGCTTGGTTTATACTCAGAATGATGCATTCTAAAATAATTTGTTTAAAGAAAATATTTGAATAAGACAGCATGGACTATCAAAGAGAACCTCCAGATATGGCTTACAATAATCGCAAAAGAAATTTAACAGGAGGTCTTTAGAAAGCAAATGCTGAATAGAGAAACAGGTATTTAACTTGCCTTCTGAAATACACATTTATTTCAGAGAAAGAATATAAAAAGTTATCCTTAATTAGGAGTTTAGGCATCTGGGCAACCAGCACTGACAGCTGCAAAAGAAAGTATCTTTACTACACCTCAACAGCTAACGCCAATACAGACTCAGGAATACTGTTTCTTCAGTGAACAGTTACCTATTATAACTGACCAATTAGCTGGGTGAATTAACTGGTCCACCATTTCCTGGTCCACAACACAGATATTCTTCAACTTAAAGGACTGAAGATAGGACTCTCCCAATATCACTAATGCTGGACAATTAATGTCTAACCAATTAGCAGCCAGAATGCTTTTATATTCCTTTCCCATACCTAACAAGCTAGCTCAGCAGTAGCTTCAACTACTCAAGTAATTCTGATCGCTAACATATTAAGAATATACTATAGTATTGTATTCAAGTCAGAAGACAATGAAGAAATAGCCTATGTCCTGCTAACTGAATTTTACAGCTCCTCTGTGTGTTTTACATATATATATTCCAGAGCTCCTGTTATATTTACAAGAAGGTAATTAAAACATAATGAGTAACGTAAGAAAGAAAGACTGAGTTTTCAAGTTAGACATACACAAAAGTATCACAGTACATGAAAGAAGTATATTTGTAACTTTGGGTGTCTTCAGACAGCTACACTAGTTTTAAAACTTTTCTCCTTCAGACACTAGACCAATACCAAGTATGTGAAACTGCCTGACAGGAGGAAGTTCAATAACATGCAAAATACAAGTCTTTGTTACGGTGTTCATAAAGCATTCCAGAAACCAGCAATGTTGTAACTGAGCCCTTATTTTTCTTAACCTGATAGCCAACACAAGTAAAAAGCAGCATCTGAGTAAAGTTGAAATGCCAGAATATCTACCAAAATCCTAAAGACGTATAATCTAAAAGTGTTTTTAGGCAATCTAAAGTCAGTGATCAGTTACACTGTGAAAGAGAGGTTTCTGATAACCAACTTAGCGTGATGGAAAGTTATCTTTTCAACCCTCGAATAACCAAACCTTTAGAAGAATATGTTCTCAGGGGACTTTTTTCGAAAACAGAGGGAGATGTGGAGCTCTGGTGTTTGGCATGTACTAAAAGTCCTTTTTTTTTTTTTGTTAAAAAGATGAATGTTTTTGCATCCTTACCTTTTCACTGAAACACTCAAGCAAGTCTTGGACATACCCTCGCATTTCTTGCAAAAACTTATACTGTTCACCAATACCCCCAGAAGACCCTTCTAATCTTTCAATTGCCTTGGTAGAATCCTCTCGGCTTTGCTGATGTTTCTCATATTGCTGCCGATTAGCTTTGTGCAATTCTTTCATAGAGTCCAACCTGAAGGGCAACGGATAAATAGCAAATTTACATCCAAAAGTCTGTATATTTCAGACCATTGAGATATTAAACAGACAGTGCAAGTACCAAGTCTATATATGGGAAATACTGCAAAGACATATTCTCTAACTTTCATTTGTCACTTTCTCCCCTCTCTACATAAACAGCAAGGCTAATGGTTTAAATTAATTGCTAGACTATGCTGATTGAGTTGCACTGCCCACTCCCACAATTTTTACAGGAGCTGATAGCACTTACAATAGTGCAAGGCTGGCCCTGAAGTAAAACTGGAAGGAAAGGTTTTGGGGGAGGGGTGGCGGTGGTGAGAACTATAGCTTATACAAAGCAGTCTCGCTCCTCTACTACCTTGATTCACTGTCAAAGGCTGTAACACTACGAGGACCAAACAAACTAATTTCAAGGACATGTAAAGTGCAAGTTGTTCATTACAAATGATTTCTCACTGCAATTGCGTTGTTCATTCAGTATGACCTTTTGTGTACCTGACAAGCAGATTACAGTGTTTAAACCAAAAAAACCCTGTATACACTAAAATTTAAATTCTTTATCTACTGAAGGGGAAAAATCTGATTCACAGTTTAAAAGAATGCAACTTGACAAGCTAAACGCCTCGCTGGCCTTTCAATTCTTGACTATAAGATTGTGCAGTGTCCAGAAGATGCAACTCAGACCTGTCTTCAACAAGATCAATGGCCTCATATTTAAAGCTTCACTTCCAGAGAAGCAATCCAAGGAGATTTTCGAACAAAGTGTCAATGTCATCTTCACTTTGAGTTTTTTTTGTTTGCCTTTTTATTTTTTTTTAATGGATGTGCCAGTCAGTACTTTTCCAGCGATGAAGCTCTGTGTTTGCTCACCAAGACTAAAAGACGCCTGAGGAACAGAAAGCTAGGGGACAGGTCTTTAAGTCTAAAAAGATGGTCTGTCCTACCTGTCTTTAAGCTGTTTCTTTACCAAATCAATAGTAACAGGAGTCATCTCATTACTGGGAGTTTTGAAAGGAACTGTATTATCTGTTTTTTGAGACTTGGTTTCCGATGATCCATACGCAGCGTAAGTGTATGGAATGCCATATGATGAACCATAAGACAGTGTCTGGTAAGTGTTCTGGTAGTACAGATTATTCACTTCAGCAGGCTGACTTGGTTGAACCTAATGGAAGAGGAAATGCAATTGTACTATATGAGACTTTCAAGAAAGGAAAAATTTCTTTCACATCTCAAATGTTGTAAGTGAAAAATGTAAGCAGGTACATTTACAAGATGTACTTGTCAAGTGGGTTTAAGTGTAGAACTTCCAACACCAAAGGTGGAAGAAACAATTTCCCTCAGAAGCACCTTCTTAAATGGATAAACTCTTAGTATCTTTATCATTCTAAATAATTATCCTTATAACAAGTTATCACATGAAAATTTTAACCAGTCTGTAATTCCTACAACAACCAAGTGTTTGGGACTATATTAAATTTTGCTAGGACTATTTTAAAAGAATGACATAGGTTCTTAGAGTCAGTGTGTTTGGTTGTGATTTGACTGAAATGTTTATAAAAAAACAACTATTCTCTTCAGCCCAGCAGCAACTTCATAATGAATGCACAGGTAACACATGGTACAACCTGCTACAAATGCCAACTCTACGCTGCAACAGAAGATACAGAAACAACAAAGAAACACACACTGCACATAGACTGTACAAACCTAATGATAAAGAAGAACACAGGTCTCTTCAAAGTGTCATTATCCTAGCTCTGTTTCAAGTTGTAAATAAATGCTGGTTAACAGCACCACAATTAGTACCTACCCAGAACAGAGAGACTAATGACACAGATACCACTGGATACCTAAAATCTGACCTCTCATTTCTCTTTAAAGAATACCAGAAGTTGCACACTAAATTGCTCAGATGAAACAGCCTTCTGTAAACTACTCAAGTTTGTAATGGATTTAGCCAATGTATACAGAAACAAACCAAAAAGAGTTCACAACTAAATACGTGCCTGAGGTATGTTGATTCCTTTCCGTATCTGTTCTTGCTCCCATCTACTGAGTTCTTCATCTTGCTCCCCTGCCACCAGTGCTTCATCATCACTTCCCTCAATACCTTAATACAAGTAAAACAGATAGGTAACAAAAAGAAGATAATGTATTCAAAGTAAGGGCCATGAGTTCAAAAACCTGAGAGACCAGGCTTCAGTGGGAGCATCTCAATGCATCCTGCTTTCCTCTTCATAAGTAATTAAGGACGCCAGCCTGTGAATTATTATCACAGCGGTTCCACTTAAAAAATCCAATAGGTAAATTTGCAAAATAGGTAAATAAAATCCTATATATCTTACTAATTCTCTTTTTCCAAAAGGTTATTTTACCTGCTTATCAGCAAGAAGAATGCTATACCAAAGAACTAATGTTTTTCTTTTCACAAGTCTATACTTCCTAAAAAACAAACTACAAGAAAAACACTAATTGAACCTTAGTGTAAGTCTCTACCAGATTCAGTAAAGTTGTGTGCTTCTAAGCACAGGAACATAGTTTGTGCTCAAAATTTTACACACAGATTCCATTATGCAGTACTTCAAAATGGAATATGACTCCATATTCATGCCTGTTTGAAAAACATGTTATTTAAAAATGTTGAATGGGAGCACTTGCAGTGAAAACAGTGCGAATGTTTATCAGCTGTCCTTCTAAAAAGGTTTTACCTATTTCCTCAGCAATCTTTTGCCTTTGGGATTTTTCCTTCACTGTAAAAACTATTCTCCTCTTCTCGTCATCATCTTCATCATCACTGGCATCATTTTCATCTTCTCGAACAAGGCGGCCTTTACCTGGTTCACTGTCAACGGGGGTAAAGTCTCCAAGTTCACGAGCCATTTGACGCTTTTTCCTAGCGGCATGAATAAAAGCAGCATCTGGAATTTCTCCTAGAGACAGATGTTTGCACCATTAAACAAACACTACAACAAAACAGGTATTACAAATTCTTATTACTCATCTCTGCCACCCTACCAAATCATCTTTCCGAACAGAAAAAAATGTGAGAGGAAAAAAATCCATACTCACAGAAACATTTGCAACCAACTTATAAGATGCACATGCAAACTTTCTGACCAGAAACCCTCAAAGCTGGGATCTTTCCCAAAAAGTCTGGCTCTGCTTCCAGCAGCTCATGTGCTGTAAGAGGAGGAGCCTGATGTTCCTATAGGAAATATTCCTAAAGAAGAAGCAGCCCTTTACAGGAGCTGACTATTGCAAAAGAAGGAAGAAAGCGAGGTTCTTGACTGTATCACTTCCTGTCCTGATATTGTTTGCAACTCTTCTTATTTGGGGGGAACAAAAAACATCAGCCATTTCAACAGATGACAACAGCTCAGAGATTAAGAGAACACCAAACCAGACAACCTAACATGAGAAGACTGTACAATTGAGGGGAAACACAAAAAGCAGACCTAATTAAAAAATCTAAAATCCCTAACACAAAATTAATGCAACTTAGAAAACGCATATAAAGAATGGTCCCCCAAAATAGATTTTTTGAAACATGAATAATTTTTACCACTACTTTGATTAGGCACGCACAAAAAGTTAAGTTTCAGATTCTCTTTATACTTGACATGAAATACTCTATTCAAGCCAACAATATCTTTACAGATGCAATAACGTACATATTGCACCACTTTGCAAATACCCCTAAAAGGAAAGATGATTTGAGTCAACTAGAAAATTCTTTTTCCCTTGAAATATGGCCAAATCTGTGGACCCAGGACATCCGTCTTCTGTTTGTGGAGCAGGCAATCAAGTGTTAGCTAACAATTAGTGAATTAGTTTCAAAAATACTTTCTCAGACTGATTTTTTTGGCCTCAGGGCCTGACTAGAACCCCATTAGACAAAATGAGACAGGAAAACGTTTGAGACACCTTGCACACCTGTAACTGAGATATTCGAACCAAAGACAGAATTCTAAGTGAAATCAGTTAGAATTCATATTAAGTCACCTATTCCAAATCTAGATTTTCTTACATTTTTTCATCACTTTGAGAGACAAATTCCTGCTTTTGACTGATATCAAGATGATGCATTCTGTAGTAAAATATTTTCTCTCATAAGGCTTGTAAAATTGAACAGCTTTGGAAAACAGCAGTTTCCTGAATTCTCAGATGCTGGATATATTGCTGGAAAATATTTCCTAATCTCTCAAATGCATTACTCTGCTGTAAATGCTGGCTAAACCATTTGTAAACGTATCAGACATTACAATAACAAACCTGGGCGGAGAACATTCAGTGATGACAGAGCACTTGAAAAAGCCCCACCAGCTTTTGGTTTTTCTTCTTCCTTCTCACTTTCAACTTCCATTTCTTCTTCACCATGCTCACTGTTTGCAGTCCCATCTTCTTGACCTATATCCTTAATCTGTCCTGTTTTTTCTAGTGGTGGTTCGACTGGTAAGAAAACAAAGCCCATGTTTTATTCTTTTTATAAAGATCACTTGGAAGTATTTTTTTAAGGTCTAAAAACCAAAAGTAAAAATCAAATGAAAATGTTAAATGATAATTTTTTTGTTCAATACCTAGTAAAATACACTTTCTTAATTGTGATAAAGTCACTGACATCCTCTCAAAATAAAATTTGACAAAGCAGACAGCCCAACAACCACTAAAAATTCTACACATTGCCAAGTATTAAAAAAAGTGAGGGAACTCAGTAATTAAGATCATATGCGCAACCTTCACACAGCCTCTTACGTATGTAATTAGAAAGCATTGCCTGTCTTACAACAATTCTTTCCATGAGAACAGACTAATTTCAAAAGAACCCCTCCACTTTCCTCTTGGGCTGGGTAGAACATTACCCTACATTAGGTGGGCAACATACAGATACAGGCAGCACGTACAAGTATTATGTAAGAAAATGCATATTAAATCCAGTTATCCACATATCTGAGTTTTTAGCCTTTAACATTTGTTTAGGGAATCCAGACTACTGACTCAGTAGCAGTCATGAGGTCTTTGCACCATAACCAAACCAGCTACAGAGACTAAAAAACAAACAGAAAATAAGCACACACTAGCCATGTGCAAAATGCAATTTTTTAAGGATCTTTGTGACAGTGGCAAGAATTAGGATCCAGGTTTCCACAGATTGCCTGAACATTAGCCACAGAAATGATAACTCCTGGTTTTGCTCATGCCCCATACCAGTGCATAGGCAACTTAAAAGATTCTAATAAGAAAGAATTTGTGGAAGACTAATTTAATTAATTTTAAAAAGGGCAATTTTCTGCATGGGACCATGTTCAACTCTCATATGTTCCAACTGTACCATTGCTATCTTTAGATCATAAACTTCTCTGCTTGTATTCATAGCATTGTAGCTTATTACTCTACATAAAAACCTAACTGGAAAAGGAATCATTACACTTTACCAGTGAGCTTCCCAAAAACCAATAGCAGAAGCACAGTGAAACTGAAATCCCAGGCTCTATTCTAAGCTCTTGAGGACCGTACATTGTTAAAAGATCCTTCTGCTCCAACACTTTAATCCTGTCATCTTAATCATCAAGTCTGGTCCAAGTCCCGAAACAGGCAGCTGTTGAATAATTTATTTAATAACAAAGAACACCACTCTGCTTACCCCACAATCTTCCTTTTCAAAACGATGCGTTACAAGGACACATCCTGTCACATAGGCACCAGACACCCTTCTAAACTAATTTAATTCCTTCCTAATTCAATAGGAAGAAACTTGTCTGACATAAACAGGGCTGAAATACAGAAACTATTGAGGTCTACTGACAACTGTATACATAGCTGAGAAGTTTCATCCTTCTACATTCATTTCCACATGAGAGAGAATCAAAGAACTCTCTACCAGCTTCAGAATAGCATTTGTAAGGTTCAAATGAACACATTTAATGCCTGCTTTACTTCAGTTCTAAATGCTAGATCCTCTAAAAAGACTAGCAATTTATCCTGAAAACAAGTAATTTGTATTTACAATACTTAATCTTTTCCATTACAAAAGTTACTGTTAGTTTTGCAGTTACCATCAGTTGGAGAATTGACCTCTGTTCTAACTTTTGATTTTTCAAGATCTTCTTTGTATTCTTTCTTCAGTTGTTTTACAATCTTTTTGCTGTAACTTGATTTCTTCACTTTAAAAACTTCTTCAGTTTCTTTAAAAGAAAAGTTGGAAAACATTATGTTAGACCTGCCAAGAAGTACACTTACCTATTAAACCTCTTCATTTTGTACCTAGAACTTAATAAATGCCACTCACAATGTAATTTAATGTGACTTTGCATTTGCACTATTGCAACAAAACCAGTCCCACATCCTTTCATGTGGACTCACGTCTACCTCGTCTTTTTGCGGTCATTTTCAAGTGTATTCATCCCGCTTGCAGCACAGTCACAGAAAAGCAAGGCACAGAAGTGTACACACATGGCCTGCTTTTATCTTACTGATCTTTTTCTAAACAAACAAACAAGCAAACCGAACTGATCCTTCGATGTGACCACGAATTTGGAAGAAAACAACACAAAGCCCCAACATTTTGGGTCAACAGTCTTTTCACAGCCATGTATATACACAATGCATGAGTGAGGGAACAGCTGGTTTTGGCTGTACTATGAGTTCAAATGCCTGCAGCACTACAACCTACCAGAAGGTATGCAGTAAGTTAATGAACTAAATCACACAGAAAAAAATGGAAGTTTGACATAGGAAATCCACAAGTGTTTGGTCGGGGTTTTTTTTAAGTCTATATTGTAATTCCATGTTTCCAGTATTCTGTCAAGATTTCAAATCGCTAGTCTTAGAATCCAAGTTCCAGTGATTACAAGAGAATTCCTTCTAAGAAAATTCAAAATGCATACTAAGTCTCCTGCTGACAAAAGTTATCATAAAAATAAGCTCCTCATTTTATTCACCCTGAACTTGTGGGATGCAACAAACCCTGGAGTTTGAGGAGTGTTTTTGATAGGTTTTTGATCATTTTAAATATGTAATAACCATTATCCACCATTAGATTATTGAGTGTTAATGGACCAATTCATGAGTGCAATACCTGCTGGGATCCAGCAGAATTATTAGCTGAAGCACTGCACAAGCACAATTACGCTATTTCTCCAAAAGCTGAAAAGCGTCCTGAAACCGCTCAGCTACTTTTTCCACTACTTGTGAAGGTTAACCTAATAAACCTTGCAGGCAGCTAGATGAACTAACTCTGCAACAAAGCACCAGTGGCTTCACATGGAGTTTGCTAGGAGAGCAGGCAGTCCAACGTGACCTGTGAACACCAGCCACATCAGATGAAAACAAACTCAACACAAAGACACAGGAAAGATGCCCCTCAACCTGCTGGGCCTAGTACCCGCTCCTGCACCAACCCAGGTCAGGCTAAAGCCCGTGCCCTGACCAGCAAGCCACCCCCCTGCAGCGAGTGCAACAGTCAGGCACCAGCAATACAGCAGCAGAGGCAATCTACCCCGCCAAGCCAGAATTAAACTCGCGGGGCATCACCCCGGTGCTGGGAGCACGCTGGCCCGGCCCGGGAAGGGAGCGGGGCCGAAGCGGCTGCCGATGGGACGCTCCCCGCCCGTGCGCCCCGGCCCCCCCGCACCGCTCCCCGCAGGGCTCTCCCCCTCTTGTACGACCCCTCCTCAGCCCATGTCGCACGTGGCAGCCCCACCGCCTTCACAGATGAACAGGACAAGGGTCCCGGCTCTCCTGGGGGGGCGAGGGGTTCG
>JANZLQ010000061.1:3044847-3063631 GCA_026212715.1 Elanus axillaris
CTCATCCACCTGACACAGTGGATTTTACACCTTGTTTCCATAAGCCATTTGACATTTCCTTGCATAATATAGCATAGCAGGTATAGCAGTCCTGTAGAAATCATATAAGCATTTTTCAGCTTTCCAGTTTATACTGGAAGATTGCTGAAATCAAGAAATGAAAATGGTATTTCAAATCTGCACTTGGCAAATTATCTGAATGCTCTTCCCTCACAGATGGGTAACCATAACCTACCTGCTTTTATGTATCTCTTCTGGTGCAAAGAATAACTCCCTTGTCTACAGAAGTTCAAGCTAAGAAGGAGCTTCTGCATTTTATTTCCTTATAATTGTTCAACTCAGCTGTTTTAGACAGTCATTCTTGTCCAACCTTATAGCCAATGTTCAACAGTCCTTAAAAGGGGCTGGAGTAATAAAAATGGTAACACATTTTCATACCAGAAGTGATTGAACTTTTTCATTAACCAGCTGCAGTAAGCTGATTGATAAATATATTCTGATTAAAATACAGAATGATTCTGTAGCCTAAACATGGTATGCACTGGAGGAGTCTTGTGCTATTGCTGACGGTTTTGTTTAAACTTTTGAGTAAAAGACTCTAGAGTTCTACGAGGCTGCAAGATGACCTCCAGCAGAATTCATACCACCTTGAATTCATCTCTTTGTCCAATGCAGCAAAGAAATAATTTTTCCAAACAAATGGTGGTTTATTCTAACAACATGGTTTCTTCATGGTGGTATTATTTCTAACAATGTCCCAAAAAAACTCATGTTTCAAATGAGGCATAGGTGGGATGTAATAACATGCCTTTCACCCAACTACACTGATACTTTTTCTTAGTTGTTCTTATACAGTCAGCTAACAATTACACAGAGGTTTGAAATTATACCCTGTGATTGCAACATTTGCTTTTATCAGTTACTGGTCAGTTTTTGTTACAGTTGCAACCTTCAACAAATCCACACCCTGCATAGGTAAATTGGAGGTAAAGCCTATTTTCCTTCCCTTTCCATCTTTACATAGTCCAGTTTGGAAATACAATTAGGAGCTGAAAACTGAGCAGATGTAGTGTACCACTACCCCATGGGAATAACTGATGGTTGATCCAGTTCTTCTCCAAACAGCTGAGAGTGTTTCCCCAGTGGTTATCTGCCAGTTACAGCATTAAAACATCTCAGAAAGATTTTGAAGGGTGGATTTTGGTTTCTATGAATTGAAGAGATACCTCAGTTCAGGCATCAAAAGTCCAAGATTCAGCAGTTGCAAAAAGAGTACTGATAGAAACTCTGGCACTGGAAGGGCTTTCTGGGAAATGGGGAGGTGGAAGTGGGTGTGTTCAAGATCAAGAGATTCTTAGTTGACCTGAAGATGTTAATCATCAAGAAGGCTTTGGTGATTGGTGGTATCATCTTCTTGATTTTCATTTGGCATTTAACCTTCCTGAAGTGCAAAGCCAGCAGCCAGTTTTCCTCGTAGGCTCTGTTAGAAAAGTCTTCCTCAACATTGAGGGGAAGCTTTTGTATCACACCAAGTTGGAGGACTTTTTGTTATAGCCAGATCTGTTTAGCTGAATACTTGAAGAACAGGGAAGAAAGGTCAGCTCTAAGTACCAAGAGCAACTCCGTAACAACTAAATAAAGTCTATAGTAAAGCATGTCTAGGAGTACCTGGACACAGTACTTAAACTCCAGAGCACAATGCAGGTGGACAAGGAGGAATCCACAGCGGCCTGTATGGTGGAACAAGGTGGTAGCTGTAGGTGAAAGAGGCAGCTGTAGAGAGAAGAAGGGGGAAAGGTGGTGATAAGGGGTTGGGTGGAGGAGAGGCAAGCTCAGCCCAGAGGTGGGATGGAGGAATGAAGGAGAAGGAAGGAATAGGAAGCCTTCCTCAACAAATCAGGAAGATCTTTAATAGAACATACAGAAAGAGTACAAAACTGGCGTCTCAGGGCAGGTTTTTTTGCTAACTTTACAAGCACATCTTGACAGAAAGTAAAAGAAAAGGAACAACATTTCTCTGGAAGAGCCACTCATTCTGCTTCTGCTTTGGCTCCTGATTTGTGTCGTTTCTATCCAATCCGATATTTGTTGTTCAGTATTGAGTTGTTCCATCCATGCAAAAATGGGAGAAAAACTAGATCCCAGCAGCCTCCTCGGAGTCCCTCCAGCCTGCAGTGCTGGCCTGGGGAGGGGTAAGGCAGCCACCGCTTTGGAGCTGGGATCTCTGTGATAGAGAGGGGAGAGAAGCTGCATTCTTTGCTTAGCAGCAAACAAAAATCCTAATTATTTTAGGGGAATTTTACTTGCTTCCAGTAGCAATAACCTGCTTCTGAAAAAAACAATGTTGAGTGATCTAAATCTAGCAAATAATTTGTTCATTTTTGTCCTGAGTGGGGGGCCTTTCAAATGAAAATCGGACTAGACATAGATACCACAAGAAAATGATTCCAGTTTGATTGCTTCAACCATGCATGTTTTTAGATGTGTATCCTCTTTCCAGCATTGAAACCCCTGTTTTATTACATGTTATCCCAAAAGTTTTCTAGCACAAAATTCTATCACCACTGCTTTTTCTTTGCAGGTTTTGATAGCTAAAGGAGATTTTCAATGCTTATTTAGTAATAGTGTCATTTCAGGTTTCTGATTTGCTTTGATCATTCCATTTTTTCTTTTTTTTTTGCTAATTGCAGATCTATGTATTAAGAAAGCTGCAAAAAAGCAATAAAAAGCCTTTGACTGTTGTGTGAGAATGCTACTGTCTCAAGCAAAGTTAATCCTATTCAATGGAAGTCCCAAGCCTATACAATTAATTTCTTCACAGGGTGCTTTCTTCCATTCTCTATTCAGAAAAAAACCTAATTAAAACCCCTCATTGATCACTTGTGTTAACATGTGCCTATGTGAAAGTGCTGTATTAAGCAAAGAGGAGCTTAAATCCATATAATCTTGTGCAGCTTGAGTAATGTACACAGGATGAATACCAAAACCCCCCAATTTAGATCGAAATAGCATGAAAGGCTGGACAACACCAAAAGCATTTAGAAGAACTATGAAGTCTGCCTCTTTCTTTTCCTGTTTGCATGCAGGTATGGGAGGGATGTTTAAAAAGATACCCTGCATTTCAGAGCGAAGGTGGCAGCAAGGAGGTAGATACAGCAGCTTAACTGGGCTGATCTCACCGAGGCAGAGGTGTTACTCGCCTGTGGTGCAGAAACCTCAGAAGGGAGGCAGGGCGAACAGGAGTGCAGAAAAGCTCCTGTTACTCTAAGGAGCAAAGCATGCCTGAGGCTTACCTTCATCTGTGTGATATTTAATACTGGTCTAGCCTGTAAAATGTTTTTTGAAAAGTGGGTTTTAAAGACTGCACAGGGCTACCATTGGGTGGCTGTGCTGTGTTCACATCATGACTAACTGGAGGTTTTTGAAATGCAATTTCTTTGGCATTTGAAAGAGTAAACTGAACCCTTTTTTTTTTTTTTCTCAAAGATAATGCTAATAAATTTATATGAAAGCCTATCAGATCTTCTGGAAAAAAGAACTTTTATTGTTAAATTATAACTGAAATGAATAACATCTCTGGTTTGCAGAAAGGTATGCACATGAGAAAG
This sequence comes from Elanus axillaris, assembly GCA_026212715.1. Classification (NCBI taxonomy): domain Eukaryota; kingdom Metazoa; phylum Chordata; class Aves; order Accipitriformes; family Accipitridae; genus Elanus; species Elanus axillaris. The sequence goes on from JANZLQ010000061.1 coordinate 3,048,456, forward strand.
GGTAAGTTTAGCTTTTAACATCTACTGAACGAAACAGGTGTTAAAATGCAAGATTAGAGGAAAATGTAAAGGGTTATGTAACATGCAAAGAGTCAGTGCCTTAGTAAGTCTAGTCTGAGTCTGAGTCTTCACTGCAGAGGAGCTACATTATCTGACCAGAAAGCCCTAGGGAGGCTCAGGCCTTGAGAGAAACAAAGTACTGGATTTGACCTTTTTACTCTGTGGGAGTTTTAGGAGTTCCTGAAGTGGGCTGATGGCAGAGAAAGAGGTATTTTGTTTTCTGTCTCTTTGTTTAAACAATTACTGTATTTATTTAGCTATTCTGCAGACAAGTGTAGAAAAATAACTTTGTGATAAAAGCTGATGTTCTACAGACTTCCAGGATGCAGTGTGATCTGTGCTTGTTGTCAATAACTTGAAAATTGTATTTGCATTTGCTTGTGCAACAAAAGCCTGGGTTGCTGTCATTAGGCTGAGCAGTCAGTGCTGTAGCAGTGGTGCTGTCACGTGTAGTGGAAAAGATTCCTTCCCAGCAATGATAAAAATGAAAGATAAAATAGGCAATTTTGTTGCATTGAACTTGAACAACATACAGACCCTTGAAAATATTTGCATATGGGTATTTTAGTATTCAGTGTACACAAACTCTGGGACAGACAATTAGTCTAAAAACACCTCTGCAAAATCATCAAGCCTGTCCATCCCATGCAAAGCTTCTGTCCATACTGGAGGCAAAAGTTACAGCAGCAAACGTTGTGATATGTAACTGCAGGGAGGCAGATTAATAGGAGAAGACTCAAGGGAAAGGAGGAAGCCTTGTCCTCCCAAAGAACTGGGAGTGGTGATAGCTCCCTTTTTCCCTGGATGAAGGTCACCCTCGGCAGATCACAGCCTGATTATTCTCAGCCCTGAGAGAGTAGAAAGGATGCATGTGTAAGGCCTTCATTTTCATGCCCCGCTTCACACATGCAGTCTGCACTTTTCCTAATAAAGAGCAGTGGACCAAGATGAGTGGCAGGATTTGCTTTGCCAGAACAGACCTGGAGCTATTCCAGCCTGGAGGTGTGCACACAGTACATGCTGTCCAGGAAGGCTGACACACACTGATCTGGGTATTCACCTTTGAATTGCACCAGAATAAGCATTTACATAAACAAAAAGTGAGAAGAAAGTTGTATAAAGCTTTACCGGCTCAGGAGGAGAGCACTGTTCTGCACAGCTTTATAAAGCAGCAGCCCATCAAACACACCTTACCCACTCGAGCACCATAGGCAGGATTTGTCATTGCACCTGTGTAACTGGGTTGAAATCAGTGGTATAAATCTGATCTAATGAAATGGAAAATCAGAATTTTATTTCTGGCAGTGCCATTATGGCAGTGTGTCTCCATCCTCCCTGTTAGTACAACCTATGACTACAAGTCCCAGTTTTCTGTTCAGTGGTTATGAAGTGCTTTAAAAGTCTCAGTGGAAGGCATTGTAGAAAAATAAGTTTCCTCCTGTTACTATCTATCTAAGGCAGCTATTCTAGCCTGTTGACTGATATTTCTCTGCAGTGCCTTCTGCAGCTTTCAAATAACAAAAGCACTAGCAGCTTGAACTCTTGTCCTGATGCTTATGAGAGAGCCCTGTACCAAAAAGGTGTCAGGAATACAAAATCATGCCCTGGCTTGGTATTAAAGAGAAACCAACTGGAGAGTACACAGTTAATGTTACACTATGAAAAGATCTTACTTCTACTCTAAATTATAGATTAGTACTTTTCAATAACTTCCTTGTTCACTTCTTGAATAAACTAGCCTCTTGCCTTCCAATAGGCTAATTGTATTTATTTTTGTAAAAGAGAAGCCTTAGCAAATACAATTTCTTTCAGTACCGGCGCTGACTCTGAATGCACTGAATGTATGTAAGCTACAATGTTAGGGAGGGTTGCGTTTGCTTGATTTAAAGTCTGAGTATTAAAAAAAAAAAGGAAAAAGGGTATGCACATGCATAAAGCATGAATTTGTATGCTCATGAATGCACAAGTGCATCACATTTTCATACACCAAGTACTTTTGTAACTGTAAGGTATGCGCAATCAAATCCCTGTTTATTCATTTGTCCTCAGAAAGGGACACCTTCTGGGAAATCAGGTGTCCCAAGGATGGGTGATCAGCACTGCCTGAAAACCAGAGTTATCCTTGGTGGCTCAAGCTGAATACTTGAACAGTGGGGTCCTAAAATTAATTTCAAAACCGCTTTTTAAAACTCTCATTTTTTTTATGTCAAACCAGCTAGTCCCTGGAGCAAGGGTACTTAGACTGAGTGAACTTTAGGAAAGAAAGCTTGACTGCATTTTTTTGTTATTACTTCCCAGTTCCCTTTCTAACCTGACCTGGACAAAAGTTCAAGTTAAGCGTTACACTAAATTAAAGATTTGCCAAGCCCAAACCATAATACTTACTTCATGAATGAAAATGTATAAAAAGTGTACTTTAACACTTTATTTTCTATTGTTCAAATCCTAAATGAAGAAGAAAAGATATGAGAGGAGAAAGCTGTATGATAGCAAGCTGTTACGAAATGTTAATGGTCACTAAGCGGGTGGCGACTGAAACTCTGGAGCAGGGCCTCCTGGTGTGGGATATCTCCGCTCCTGTTCACTCACTCGGATAGTGGATGTTGTCATTGCTATTGAGACTCCAGGGCTATACAGAGACGTGTATTTACTTTGTTTTGTCCTTACTGTATCAGTGGCTTGATTTATAAATTAAATGGCAGAATAAAAACCAGGTAAATTAAATGGTAGAGTAACACCCAGGTCCTAGCTGCTCTTTCCCTGATCCTCCTCTTCTAGTGCTCTTCTCAAGGCAGTTTGAACTGAATAAAATGACTCAACTCCTGTCAGCTGGAATAATTCCCACTGACACTTCCACCACCTTTAAAGACTTGCCTAAAGAAGTATTTGCAAAATGGAGCAAAATCATTCCACTGTTCTTTGTGGTTATTATTCATAGAGCTATTAATTATTACCCAAGGCATACCGATACAGCGTATAAACAATTGCAACACATGAAAGACAAACTTTGCAGAATCTGTTATTTCACAGTGATTACAAAACGAACCTGAAAAAAAAATACCTGCCAGGAACAGAGTTACTGGTAAGGAAATAATTGTACTGGAAGAGAAACAGCCTCATTCATAAAAATACAAGCTATTAAATGTTCCTCTGCTATTTATCCCTGCCTTTTAGAGCCGAAACAAAGACAGCGACTTACTCTTTCTCCGGATGCCAGCGGATGGGTTTGTCACCGCCTGGCTTCCCGCTTGGCCGAGCTTGCCGAGGCAGGGATGCTCGGCTGGGAGCGGGGTCAGCCTGCGGGGCTGGCGGCAGTGCCTCCTCTCCCACTCGCTGCTGCTCTTATGTTTTCACGGGCCAGTAACCCATACCGTTCCCCTGACAACCGGGAGAGCCGTCCAAGGTCTACCTCTACCATTAACGCCACTGCAGCAGGATCCCTACCTGTCTTTGTTACCTCAGCTCACACGCCATGGGGTGTGCCGTCCTACACGAAGGGCTCACCTGGAAATGCTTAGAGGTGATCAATGGCCTCCCCGCGTGCTCTGGGAGGGCAGCTGGGGTGTAGCCAAGTGGTGGAGCCAGTGGCCGGTGTTCGCGGGGGGATGGCCAGCCTGGTGTGCGGGGAGGGAGAGGGGACCTCCGGCGTGCGGTGCTCCCCTCCCAGCGCTGTGCTGGGCCTCCGCCTGGGGAGGACCCATCACCTTCCCCATGGGACAGATTCTGCTCTGCCCGCTTTCGGCCAACTTTGCGTGTAGGTTAAAACAGAAAAAAAACGGGTCCGGTTTGAAAGCCTGCTCGCCCAGCTGGAACGCTTAACTGGAAATTTTCAGTCACAACTTAGCAGAGCCACAATGTGGCTCTCAACTGTGGCTCAAATGCCGTGAATGCTTCTCCATGATCCAGCATGGAAAACAACATCTTTGTGGCACGTTTTACAATGCTGTTACCGCAGGACAGTACCTACCGAAAACTAGAATCTCCACAGCTAGCCTCATTCTAAGTAACCTGAATTATTTGCAAGGACAGGCCAGTCATAAGCAGTTTCACAAGGAAATGCAGTAGGAACATCCTAAAAAAAAGCATGAGGCACCATGCTGTGGGGCAAAGGTACTCTGGCAGGGCGCCTGCGGGGAACAAAGAGTAAGAATTGCTGTGACTCAAATGAAAAGTTATTTGCTGCTTTTTCAAAAACAACACTTGGCCTTTACATGCCCAAGAGGCCTCTGGGAACTGCAAATGCTGTTACCTCAGTAAGGGCATTTGGCCAAAGCCAGGAGTTAGTGTGTCATTTAGGCACAATTCGGGGAAGTATTTGGGCATTTTATCATCACTGAAACCAATGGAAGTTAGACAAATGCTGCTGTGATTCAAGCCCTACCTGCTCATTTATGAGATGTATTGCATACACAAATGTAAAGGAAAAAAATCCAACCAATTATACTATAGATGTTTCAGGCAAGTTGTCTGATTTTTGAATTTGGGATTTGTCACTGTACTTTTTTCCTGGAAGAGCTGGTGCATGAGATAATTCAGTCCGCTCTTGCCCTTATTCAGACTTGAAGGAGCAGTACTTTGTTCTCTGCCCATCAGAAGTCCATTCAGATGCCTGAATCCCCAAGATACCCATTCAGCTCCTGAAGGAAAGGTGCTCTGGGAACCCTGTTTTGTAATAAATGCATGGGCTGTGCATCAGGCAAATATAAGGAGCACATAGGATCCATTCACTAGACTACTCTTTTGTTAATGTTACACAATAAGAGCCACTTTGCCTTACTTACATCACGCAGTGGCAAATTTGACTCTGTATACACTTATCAGAAAGTCTACTGTATTTCAGGATAAACTCCACTTTAAACCCATTTTGCCCTTCTTGGATGCATCAAATAGGAGAAGACCTTAATTCCCTCTTTGCTCCAATCCATCCTTAGCTTTATGTTTTCCTTTAGGGCTAACACAAAGCACCTTTATGTCTAGTAATTTCAGTCTGCCTTTGGGTCTATTGGGTGTTGTCAAGTAATTTAAGAAAGAGTCAGGCTGGCAGCCAGCTCAACAGCCCAGCTGTGGAAACTGAGTGAACCTGGGTTTGACATCTCTATACACCTGCACTCTAAGGGCCTGTTACCAACAAGTTTGGAGCAACTCTGAATGAACATCCTCAAAAGAGAGCATTATTTGCCCTTCTTATTCAACAGCACAAAACATGAGAGAAGGGTAAACCAATAAAAAGTCTTCTCTTAACCAGCTTGGAATCTTCTCTTGCAAAATATTATAATCTGACACAAGCAATATAGAAGAAAATGATATGTTGTTAAGGATGGCTCATCCCTGGGGCAAATGGAGAGAGTTTGAAGTTGAGTTACTGCCAGCTTCTTGCTCTTCCACCTTGGCACACCACATTGCTTGCTTATGTTGCTACTGCCGTGTTGTGGCACAAGGAAAGAAAGGTCCTTCTGTTGATGTTCCTCACTGTGAAAATATAAGATGCCATCAATTGTAAAAACATGGTTTATTAAAGGTTATTAGATTTTCCTCATGCTTATTGTTTGTTACTTTGTTATACACTACAAAATATGCATGCCATTCATGCTAACTGTGAAATACAGGGAGGGTTTTCTGCTCTAGTGACTTCTAAAGAACTTTTGTAATGTGATGCCCAAGAGTTTGATGATCAAGAAAAACAAGATGAGACCCACAGTCTTACAAGTGATTTCATCTTGCTGCTGAGAACTTGTGGACAACGAGTTTATTAAACATCACTTGCATAGAGGCTGATGTTGCAACTTCACATTATAGGTGAAAGCAATGGGAAGCTCTGGTCAGGACTCATTTGTCTCTCACACTCTTGTGTTTGCGCACATGATTTTTGACATTTTGAAAAAGCTTGCTCGTCTTCTTTATACACAGCTATGCAGGTGATGAGCTACAGAGCTGGCTTTTGCATCCCCAGCTCTTCAGCCATTACCACTCAGGAGGGTACTGTCAGGTAGGCAGTGTCACAGAATCCCAGAGTCACTCAGCTGGAAGGGCTCTCAGATCTCTGGTCCAACCTCTTGCCCAGAGCAGGGCCTGCTCTGGCATCAGACCAAACTCCTCAGGGCTTTCTCCAGTTAGGTCTTGAAAACCTCCAAGGATGGAGCCTGCACAACCCCTCTGGAGAGCCTGTTCCAGTGTTTGAGAACTTTTTCCCTTATATCAAGTTGGATCTTCCTGTATTTCCCACTGTCTCTTGTTCTCCCGTTGTGTACTTCAGTAACAAGCCTAGCTCTATCTTTTTGATGACTTCCCAATAGATGTGGGGAGGTGGCTATTAGGTCCCCCCGCAGCCTTCTTTTCTCAAAGCTGAACAAGCCCCATTCCCTCTGCCTCTCCTCATAGGAGAAGTGCTCCAGCCTTGACCATCCTGGTGGCCCTCTCCTGACCTTGCTCCAGTTTACTGATGTCTTTCTTGTACAGCAAATCCCAAAACTACAAGCATTACTCCAAACACAGGCTAACAAGTGCTGAGTAAATGGGGAAGATCCCTTCCCTTGATTTGCTGGCTGTGCTCCTGTTCAAGCAGCCCAGGATGCTGATGGCCTTCTCTGCTGCTGGGGCCTTTTCTGACCCCCAGGGCCTTTCCTGCAGGGCTGTCCCCAACCAGTCAGTCCCCAGCCCTTACCACTGCAAGGGGCTATTCCTTCTCCAGTGCGGGATTTGGTAATTGTCCTTGTTGAGTTTCTTGAGGTTCCCGTCTGTCCTTCCTGCAGCCTGCCGAGGTCCCTCTGAGTGACAGCCCTGCCCTTGAGCATATCGACTCATGCCCCCAGTTTGGTTTGTTTGGTATTGAACTATTCACCCCCGTCTTTGGGCTCAGCACAGTGTTTGTTTGCCTCAGGTTGCTGTAATAGGTTCAGCTCTGGTAATGTTCATTGTCAAACCCAAGTGTTTGGACAACATGGTGAAACAAACTCCTGGTAGCTTCAGGTCTCTGTTAATAATGCTGAGAATTTTGATGAAATCAGGCTTCAGTACCTGGCTATAGCTACACAAGGGGAGGCAGGTTTCAAAGTCTGTGGTATCCCTCAAGAGACCCTTTTTAGGGGCTGCTTATCTAGCAGGGGAGAGGGAAGTGGGGAGATGGTGCCTGCAAGCCAGCTCGGTGCGAGGTGCACGGCTGCCATCCTGCGGCACGCAGCCTGCCCGTGGGCTGCCGCAAGGCACAGGCTGGGTCTCCAACATCTAGTAGTGCCAGTTATTAATATCGGAATTGGAGTGACAGCTTCTGAGCCCAGCTAACATCATACTGCTATTTATACAAGGTGCTGCACAAACCGAGAGGAGGCCTCTGCCCTGAAGGGTCCAGAAAGAAACAGGGACCCAGGAGCAGAGCTCCTGAAGTTATGCAGTGGAGTGGAGGGGAAACTGGGGGGGGTGGGGGGGGTGGGCTGCCATTTAAATGACAGCACCCTTTCCTTCCTGTCTGCCTGGACCATAATCCTTGCTGTCAAGCCTTTCCTGCTCACACAGTCTCACTATTCCAACTAAGACTCTGAACTATGTGAAAACTAAAAAAAAACAAAACCCTGGTCAAGAGTTCAGAGACTGCCCACATTGCTGTGCTCTAGCTATGGATGGGTTAGCTGACTCTCCTGGACACGTTAAAATTAATCACAGAAACCCAGAAAGGCAGAGCTTGAAGAGTTCTGAAAACCTTGCATACTCTGTTCCCTGGGCTGTAAAGCTAGATCATCTTTTTAAAATCTCCACTTAAAGAGATTCCAATGCCTTCCTGTTTAACTTGTTTCAGTATTTAATCAAACTTAGCATTAGAAAGTTTTCCTGACTATATAATCTGCAAATAAAGTAAATTGTTTTTTTCCTCTCACTCTCAATGGACCACATATTTTAAAAATAAATTTTAAAATGGTCATTTTGAGTCTTCCCTTTTCTAAAGCAAACAGCTCTGTCACCTTGTGCTCCTGAGCCAAGTTCCTAGACTTGACTGCCAGGATGGTGGCTGAAATCCAACCCAACTTTTAGTTCTCCTTAAGCCTTTTCCCTCTGACTCCCAGCATCTAGTAGGGTCACCACAGCAGGAGCATGCCCTCTTTTCTACTTGTGGATAGCTCTCTGCTTAGCCAAGGGGCTACCACGAGCAACCCCCAATCTCTGTATTACCATCATCCTTCAGACAGCAATTTCTTCTTCTCTTAATTGGTAATACTTCCCCAAGGACCAGATTCTGCAGTATGCTAGGCACTCCCATCTCTCTCATTTCAGCTGTCACAACACTGCAGGATCAGACTCTAAACCTCTAATGGGTTCAGAGCCAGCCTGAGGGATGGATATCAGTCTTGCCTGAGTTCAGTTCTGTTTTGGAGACTCATAAGTGAGCCAAGTGGCTTTTGTTCAGCAGTGCTCCTGCTTATGTCCAGCTTCTCGCACTATGTCATCACAGGGAATGGTAACATGTTCCCATCTGTGTGCAAACTGGACTGCTAGCAAAGCACTTGCATAAGATGACTGGTACCTTTTGCCATTTGTCTTTGCAAGAAAAGAAATAAACCTGTTAGCTGTTCTATGTATGTACGTGTGTGTACATATATAGCTTCTTGAAATGGGAAACTATTCTGAGTTTCAGCGTTCTTCCAGAGAGAATGTGAAAGTTTGAGATTGGGTTGCTTTTTCCCCTTGTCCTGTGCCACCTTCTCCTGTGAATGTGATGAGAAATCCTATAATGCATCAGAAATGCCACAGCCTTAGATCAATAAAAATAAGCAGCAATTCTGCAAGAGGCTGAGTAGCAGAGTAGTTTTATGGAACGAAGCATACAACCCAGTATGGAATAGTATAATGTCCTATATGCTGACATAGACTGATAATAAACACAAATGTTATGCATATACATATTACAGCAGTGTTAAAACCATGTGAATTGAGTGATGATTGGACGTGATAAAGCGATGCTTGCTTCTGAGTTGATTAGGGTTAACCATTAGGATTGGTAGTCACTGTTCAGTATCACCCATAAAGTGAATTGGATGTTTTGTCCTGTTGTCAAGGGATAAACATTTCTAAACAAACACCAAAACCTCACTTTGGATAAACATTTCGAAGCAAACACCAGAACCCCACTTTCACACTTGGCAGCAATCAGTGCTCATCTGAAGCCACAGGCCAAGGACAGTGTACACATAAGAGAGATCAACTCTCCAGCTAAGACTTGAGAAACCTGGTGAAAAACAAGGAAAGAAGCTAGCTGCACTGATAGCCAGATTATTTCACAGGGCTTTGGTTTCTTCTCAGAAGGAAGCCAAAATAGTGTGCCTAGCCCAAAATGTGGAGCCCACCTGAACGTAACGTTCTTTCTCAAGCATAGCCATGCTTGCTCCTATTGCTTTATGTACAGTGCAAGCACTTTTACAGCACAAAAAAGTCTCAACAAAAATAAATCTATTCCTGTTAAAAACACTTGCTTTGAAGACCTTATAATGGCTTCATCCAATCCAACAGGTGATTTTGAGAAGTATAATTCTGCAGGGCACTTAACTGTATTTTCTCATTGCATGCCATAGAAAAAATACGTTATTTTAATGTTGTTTGAATAAGCTGAGGAGTATGGGCCTCACCCGTGATGAACAGCTATTATTCTGCTGGCACTAACATGGGGTATCTAGGTGTGGGCTTACGTTACACAGGGTGACTGCAATATTGTTCGTTTTAGGAGCTGTATGTCATGACTTTCTTGTTGGCTTGGAGCTGGTCACATTCAACAGTCCCCAGAGGAACTGGGCCGTCAGTCATGGCTGTAGTTTTTGTTGTAAGGACAGTCATCCGCTAACAGCTGGACTAAAACCTCCAGCTGATTTAATGTATGGCACCATTCAGGTGTTTGGTGGTTATGCCTAGATTTCAGCTGACGTGTGGCTCTACTGATCTTGGCTTTGTGAACATAATTGCAGCTGAGCAGCTGTGTACAGATGCCCAATAAAGCTCAGCTCTCCCCATCTCCCACTGAGTGCAGCCGCTTAGAGATCGTTAAGAAAATCGGACTGCTGGTGTTCAGTGATGTGCCAGGACAACTGTGCCGATTCTCCATGTCCTCGCACAGCAAGAAGCTCTCATCTGCCAGCCAGAGCCACTAATCTCTGAGGGGAGGGACTGGGCCCCTCTGTTCCTCAGAGAGGTGCAACCTGTGGCAGGTCCATGAAAGTAAGCCAGTGTGCAGTTGAGGTACAGGCTGAATTTCCCATCCTATCAACCTTTCCTTTTTATTCCTCTTCTTCTAGCACACAAACTACCCCTCTGGCAGTCTCCAAGTCAATCCTACAACAATAAATATAGCTAATAACAAACTACGTGTAGTAATCACCAACCTATTTGATCTTTAGGGAAGCAGATCGCCAGCTTAGCTTGACAGTCCAAAAGCACCAGAGGGGCAGGAGAAGCTGTGGTCCTGCTCAGGCAACGGAGGTTGCCCTGCCGCTGTGCCAAGCTGTACTGGGGGCCGTGAGGTGGAAAGGGGAAGGAGAGAGGACAGAAAGCATACTGCCAAATTTCAGTTTGCAGCTGGCTTTTATTTAGCTGCCTGAGGGCGAGGGCAGCTGGAGCTTGTACCTGCCTGCAAAATGCTGCGTGGACATACCTGTGGTTTGAAAAACCTGCTAAATCGACGTGGCAGACATTGCAAAGATCTAAGCAGCAAATTAAGGAATTAGCGTCAATAGAGGGATTTCCAGTCCTGTAGGAGGGATTTATCTTTTATGTAAACAAAACACAGACGTGAGAGCAATGCTGAGGGGGGAAGCAATCAAAAATTACGGTTTGATAAAAGCCCCTAGCCAGGCTGCTGTTTTCAGAGTTCATTTATGCTGCTGCCTGGCTGCGTTCAGGGGTAACAAGCAGCAGCAGCTGCCGAAAAGACTCCGTCCTGAATTCACCTGCCCACGGCGGGCAGCAAAACAAACCCCTGCGTGCTCTATGTTTGTACGCGGGGGTGTGTGGGGTGTCTGTGTGTGTGGGGGGGGACACGAGCGGTGAAGTGGCGACTGGCAGCCACCAGGGGGAGGTGTTGCCTCTCCTGCCGGCCCCGCGGCGCCCGCCCGCCCGAGCCGACAGGCGGCGCCCGCAGCCTTGGCGGCTGCGCCGTCGCGTCAGAAGCAGGCGGGCAGAGGAGCGCTCCTGCCCGCCCGCTGCCCGCCCCGCCCCGCCCCGCGGAGGGCGAGCGCCCCCTGGCGGCCTGGCGGAGCCGGGAGCGGGGTCCTCCGCGCCCCTGCGCCGGGAGCTGCGGCTGGAGTGGGACCGGCGAGGCGTTGTGAACCTTGGGCCGCAGCGTTGCTGGATCATTGGCGGTGCAGGACCTTCTTCTTCGGTTCGCACCGCTGGCCGCCCAGGACATGAATTCGTGGCACGCCTGCCCCGTGGCGTGCACCGTGCCAGCTGAAGCAGCTCCCGCGCGGGAGGCAGAGCCCCAGCGGCACAGAGCAAGCACCGCTGCCCTCCTCCAACTTGGCCCCCTCGGCCGGGAGGGGACACAGATGGCTGGGGAGAAACCGGAGATGGCTGGAGTTTTTCCTCGTTCGGGCTGTGCTTGGCTTTTCCCTTCAGCCCTCGCTGCCGTCCCTAGGCGGCTCCGGTTCCCGGTTCCCTGCCGCGGGCAGGTCTGGGGCACAGCTCTTTGTCATCACGAACTGGGAGGCACCTGGAGGGGCCTGGGGAGCCCAGGGCAACCGCTGGCCTCCCTCAGGGCGGATCCTCGCCAGAGCCTCCCTGGGCATGGAGGGAGCGGGATGTGGGCACGGGGGGAACAGGACGGGGGCGCCGGGGTAACCGCTGCTGATGCATTCCTGGCAGCTTTGGGCCCAGGCTGCTGAGCCTTTGGGGTCTGTGGCTGCCCCAGCTCTGGCAGCGGGGGGGGCTTGCCTGGGATTAGATGTGCCTATTTTGAGGTAAATGCTGCGAGGGGTTCCAGAGAAATGCCCCCCTCCAGGTGTCCAGCTGCCATTGCTGGAGCCGAGGGCAGAGAAGCTGGCGGGACCTGGGTACTCTGAGTAACTCCCCGTTTCAGACCGCCTGTGTGTCCGTCACCTTGGCCATTAGGCTGCACTGCTGATCGTGTGTCTTTTCCTTCCCTCCTCTCCCTTTTTTTTCCCAAGGAACAGGGAGATTTGTGAAGCTGGGGAGAGCTTCCATATTAGGTCTGGGCAAGGGTAATTTTTATGGGGGGGGGGTGGAGGGAGGGAATCCTATTACCTGTCTCCCTGCCTGAGCCTTTGGAATTACTCTCCTAAGAGCCTGGTTCAGGGAAGACGCTGACTTGGTCTGTATGCTTGAAAGTAACAGGGAATGAAAATAAAAGCAGGATTTATACTAAAGATGCAATGAAAGGGTGTTACATCTTGGTAAGGAAAACAAAGCAGAAGGTGCTTAAGACTCAGCGGTTTCAGTGGGAGTTAAGAAGTTGGCTTAAGCAAAAGCAAGATATTCCTGGCTGCATTTTGACCATATGCTCATGGGAAAATTCATGGCTGCTCAGAGACAGTGGTGCTAGTAGAAAGCAAATAGTTTTCATTGCCATTAAAATCCCTTACAAAAAAAAATCTGATCAAAACAGGCTTAAAGACTAAAACTGTGTCACTCTTACATACACTTATCCGCCAGTTTTTTGAGGCCATTTCTGGTCATCCTTTCTCAGTTTTCCTAAAGTGCCCCACGTTCACCTCTAGAGTAATAAATCTCATTACTGATGCTCAGAGTTTCCTTTTAGTACATTTCTGTGTTTGAAGTGGAACACTGGGAACAATCATATTTTTACTGATGATCAGCATCTAATCATTTTTAAATGTTGATGCAGTACACTTGCACCAAATATCATGCAGGATTTCTATAATGTGTCCTTCCCTTTGTGTCACACTGTTATCTCATAACCCAAGGTAGGAATGACATTTAAATAAAGCACATTTATTTATTGCTGAGGAGGAGGGCCTCTTGTTTCCTATGTAAAATGTCCCCATTTAGGATCCTCCAGATTAATTGCTTTTCCCATATTCACTGACCATCACAAAACAAGGCACCATCCAGTGAAGAGGATAGCTCCCTATGCAAAACGAAGGAAAGAAGCCTTACAGTAGAGCTTTTAATATCCTAGTCCTACCAAAGCATTTGTTCAGACATCATTCAGGGCTCTGTATCAGATGAGGCAAGTGTGGCTGAATGAACTCAGTACCAGCAAACTTCCACTTAATCCTTATCCTTTTACAGAAGGCAAAAGGGCTTTCGTTAACTTTGTGTAATCAGGCTTTGAAAGAGCAGGCAGAGGAAAGAGGTGCGAAACATTCAGTGAAGCAGAGCCTCTGGCAATCTTCATTTCCTCTGATCTCTGTCTGCTCCTATGACATATCCAGCAGTGAACTCTGAAGGCAAAGTCTTGAAGCTTATTCTTAGTTTAAGAGTTGTTTTTTCTGGATGTGACCATTTTTACCCACTTAGAGTAGCAGACTTAGGTCTATTACTGTTTATTGGATCCCAAATGTGCTTCCAGCATTGATACCCAACTAAGTAATATATCCAGACAGCAGGCTAGCTTTCCCCTCAGCACTCCTAATAACCCTCCTGCCTACCAGCCTTCTGGTACAAATCCACCCTGGACAAGAAATAAGGTGCTCAAATACAGACTGAGGATATGAAAACTAATGTGTTTCATGGAGCAGGTGGATCTTCAGAGAGCAGGAAGCTTCCTAGCTAAAAGGGCCTCACCCCTGTGCTTTACTCCTGGAAGTCAGAGGGCAACAGCTGACTAATTCTGGAGAACAGTTCATCTTACAGAATTATGAAACCATGGTAAATGAATATAAACATTTTACAAACATGGGATTTTATTCACACAGTCTGTCAAGAGTAAAATCACTAAAAAGCCCTGAAAAAAATCTCAAGACTAAACTTGATGCTGACTTTATTATAATTCCTGGAGTCAAGTGGGGAGAAACACATGAGTCCTAATGCTGTTGCTACTCTAAATCATATAAATTCTTTGAACTTCACACAGCCTTCATCAGCTCAGTTATTAATATGAAAACAACTTTTCTACTTCATTCCTTCAGATTAATTTCATGGTTTTTTGAAGACTTTCTTCCTTTCTAGGATAAAATCTCATCTGTTTCCTATTTACTTGGCAGGGATAGATCCCAACACAATAATAGAGAATGTCTCAAAAACAGCGAATTGTGAGGATTTGGGAAGAAATGTGAGAAATTTTAGTTAGGATGGATGCTGTTCAAATTTGTTAATTCTTTCTAATTATTTCCTAGGAAGTATATATGTAAGTGTATTCATATAAATCTCTTTAGGTTGGTTTGTAGTATCTTAGATTGTCATCTCTCAAAAGGCAACAGCCCTTACATTTTTACTGGGCAAGCTATGTGTTTAAAGATGATTCCTTAAGCTAAGGTTTACTGTCCTGATAGTTATTTTGCTATGAGATGGTATACTGGCCCTAAGCACATCTGAAATTACTTCTCTGAAATCATGAGAAACCTATTTAACTTTGTATTGTGATGCCTGCAGACTTTTGGGATCTGTATGGTTTGAGATCATCACTAACCACATATTTCATTGTCTTATCCTTTTCTGGTTGAATCTTCCTGAGTGTCTGCCATGGCTAAGCTCCCTTGGGGGCTCTGCACTTTGATTTCCTCTCAGCAGCACTTCTGGCCCCTCCAGCAAAACAATGCCTGGGCAATGGGACACCAACGGGGAGATTTCACAGGGGTATCAGGGACATTACAGAGAGTGAGGGAAGAGCTTAGGGAATGGGGGCCATCATCACAAGGAAAACAGCTACTTTCCTCTTAAGATGAAGTATATCATATGGTGTAGTTTTAAGGCTAGTGAGGCATTGTGGTGGGTTGACCCTGGCTGGACACCAGGTGCCTGCCAAAGCCATTCTATCACTCCCCTCCCGCCTGCCGCTTCCTCAGCTGGACAAGGGAGAGAAAATATAACAAAGGGCTTGTGGGCTGAGATAAGGACAGGGAGAGATCACGCACCAATTACCATCATGGGCAAAACAGACTCAACTTGGGGAAAATTAACTCAATTTATTACCAATCAACCAGAGTAGGGTAATGAGAAATAAA
>JANZLQ010000061.1:3069334-3111834 GCA_026212715.1 Elanus axillaris
GGAGGGACCCCACACTGGAGCAGGGGAAGAGTGTGATGAGTCCTGCCCCTGAGGAGGATGAAGCAGCAGAGACAACCCGTGATGAGCTGACCTCAACCTCCATTCCCTGTCCCCCTGTGCCACTGGGGGGGAGGTGGAGAAGCCGGCAGTGAAGTTGTGCCCAGGAAGAAGGGAGGTGTGGAGGGAAGGTGTTTTGAGATCTGGTTTTATTTCTCATTACCCTACTCTGTTTTGATTTGTAAGAAATTGAGTTAATTTTACCCAAGCTGAGTCTCTTTTGCCCGTGACGGTGATTAGTGAATGATCTCTCCTGTCCTTATCTCGACCCACAAGCCCTTTGTTATATTTTTTTTTTCTCCCCTGTCCAGCGAAAGAGGGGTGGAGTGATAGAACGGCTTTGGCGGGCACCTGGCGTTCAGCCATGGTTCGACCCACCACAACAGATAATCTTCTTTCCACAGAAACATTTTATGTGCTTTATTTCTTAAATTTTGGGAAATTTTAATTGAAACTGAAATGTAAGTTGTAACATTGACCTGTCCTTTGAGAAATGGTAGGGAGCAAATGTTGCATAGTCCTGAAGCCAGAAACCTGTCATGAAAGTCTGCCTGCTACTGATGTCACACGCCAAGCAGAAACTGAATCACCTTGGCAGTCTGGGCAGAAAACTGCACTTAGCTTGAGGTGGAGGCTTCCTTCCTTCCCTGGTGGAAACACCCCAGTCCATCCCTGGGGCTTTTCCCTACCTTAGAACCCTCCTGCTGGTCCCTCCTATTCATCTTTTAGAAGAGGCTGTGCTGCAGAGACCCAAACACTACAAATGTCCCATTTGTCTCCTCTCCAAACCTTGCTTTCTCCTGTCTTTTTAGAAAAGCAGAAGGAACCGAAAAGCTTCAAGCCCAAACAAGGGTGAAGATGAGTCAAGTGGAGATCTCGGTCAGGTTTCATGTTGTCCCCAAAACTGCTCATCCCTAGAAGCAAGTCAATGTGTAATGAATCTTTGCATAAAAAGACAAAAATATTCTGATTCCTATCATCTGTTATTGTTTAGTGCGTGCCTTCACTGTACCGAGTGTTTGGAGTAGAGGCTGGTTTTCACCCCACGTCAGACTGCCAGGAAACAGCTCCTGTGGGATTACTCGCCTCACACAGGGTTTTTTGTTCCCAGATGTGTAAATCTGGCACATCCAGCAAGGCATGTTTGTCAGAGGTACTGCAAAACAAGGCACATGCTGTGAGTATACTGGCTCTGGAGCCATCACCTTGAGATTTTTATGGTTAAGCAGTAACCAGTTCCTGACCTCTTATTAATACTCTGACCTCCACATAATATTAATGATAATCAATGGAAGCTAACTAGGGAACTCAAAAAATAGTTATATACATAGAGCTTTTATGTTGTTTCAGAGCTGCTGTTGGATCCTGCCTAACGTGCATTACTGCTGTTTACTTAAACAGAACGGATAAAGGAGACTAGAAAGGACAGCAGAGACACATCCAGCCCTATAAAGCTGTGTAGTAGTAGCAATGATATCAAAGTCTTAAAGAAAAAAAGGTATTTTCTCTGTTGTAGGCTTTCTTATTTTTCTTATTGATTGAACAAGTATGTACCAATGTGTTACCGGGCACTGTGTGGGGCTGGAGTTTCACTGATGGAAGATATATTTTCCTGGGGAAGTGGACTATGTGCTGCTTTAGTTCTGTGTATTTTTCTGGTGTAAGGAGAGGCTGTATCACAGTGACATTTGTAGTGAACGCTATTGCCAGGATGAGAGAACTAGAACATCACACTGAAAAGCAGAGATCCAGAACTAATGTTTCTTTGGCCCAGCAGGTTTAACTGTTGTGGGTGTCCTATGAGAGCTGAGCATGACTTTATGTGAGGAACTCCGATCTTCGGCTTTTTATAAAATTAACCTCTAAATGGATGCTTCTCTATTGCAGAATTCCGGTCCAGCATAGTGACATTTTTCAATCTCTCAATATATAAATGCATAAAAATTGGCATGCAGCACTTCCGTGGGATGCACGCATTGCTGTACATCCTCTCCTGGAATTGGCGCTGCTGGGGCTGCTGATGTGGGAGAGAGGGGTTTGCAGGGTTTGACCTGCTGCTTTTACCCTCCCACCTCGCCGCCACCCTCCCAGATGAACTGGCGGGAGGTCAGCTTCGGTAACTTGGACCTGGTCAGCCTGAGCATTTGCCTGCTGGGGAGCATCATCCTGTGGCGGGGAGCGGGGGGGAACCTGAGGGCTGACCTGAAGCACCAGGTCAGATGCTCACCAATAACACCTTTTTTTGCAACTTTTGCCAGCAGGTAACCAGAGGCAAAGAGGCAGCTGCTGTATGCTTGTGAAGGGTATCTAATCAAAGACTTTGAAGTTGTTCAGCTAAAGAGGATTAGTCGCGGTCCAGCAGAGACAGGGTAAAGACTAACTAAATGAAACACAGTTCATATGGTTTCATGGGTCTGTTAACAGAAACATTGCCTTCTGGTGAAATGGGCATTCTGTGCATTGTTTCTCTCTGCATCAGTCCCTTCCAGCCCTTGGACTTTTGTCTGTAAAAAAGATGGTGCCTTATTACCCTGGTAGCAGCTCCAAGGTAGAGACCTGCTGCCCCAATGGGCAAAAGGACAGATCACTTCCAAAAAGCCCCTGTTACAGATGGAGCTTGGGTGGATGGGCAGGGGCACAGGGGCAGTGTGAGAGGCTGATGCTCAGTCTGCTTGGGCGGAGAAGCTGCCCTTGGGAGGGAGAGAGGGAGATGACAGGACAAAGTGGGTTGGTGAGCCTTGAAGAGTGGCATTTGCTGAGCAGAAAAGCTGGGGAATATGATGAGAAGCTTAAGGACTGGTGCCTACTCAGGGAAGAAAAATGGGACTGTATAAATGACTGTATAAATAATACTCAAAGGAAATGTCCATTTCCATACTGTGTTTTTTCATGTTGATACTGCTCAGATTAGTTTTCCATTATTTTCATGGCTTGGCAACAATAATGTTTAGTGTGATTTGTGTCCATTCATAATAGTGAGGCCTGAGATCATTTCATGGGATGATACGACTGGTGAAATACTTTGCTTTTAAATTAAAATATTCAAGTACAGTTTCTACTAACATTCATGCTTGCGGAAAGTTGAGGAGAGATGTGCTTTGAACATAAAATGAAAGATGAGATGCTCTAAGGAATATGGTACAAGTGGTTCAGATCAGTACCCAGATTAGCAAAATAGCTCTACACAGAGCAAGTTCTGGCCCAAAAGGACTAATTAGCTGAGACTCTTTGGCAGCCCTGATGCCACCAGAGCTGAGTGTGTGGCACTAATTCAGGTGCATCCCCCTGGTGCTCCCCTCTTTGCCTGGCTGCAGGAATACAGTTCCAATATCCAAGTTGTCTGGAAAGCAGTAATCCCTGTTGGACCCTGATTAAAGCAGCAATAGCACTAGCTCAGGTCTCTGCATCAGTGGTATGGTTTATCCTCAAACTAGGAGTAAAACCATTATTATACCAGAGGCATTTTGCATCATCACTCAAAATATTAAAAAAGTATACTTCATCACCTGGCATAATTTTCCAAACTGCTGCCATTTGATTTCAAAAGTAGTCAAGCAAACAATATATTCCTTGTAAGTAACATCAGCAGGCTCAATGTTTTACCAAAAGCATCGATTTTTATGTGTAAGCTCTGGAGTGATGTTTGTCATAGCCTAATAGCCATGATTTTTGATGTTGCAAACCTTTCATTCAAGTGTAGCCAGAGTTACCTTCCAAGTTTGTCATTAATTCAGTTAACATAGTAGTTGTTCAATACACTAATTCTACAAAAAAATTATTTACCTCATTTGAAAACAAATTTCAGTAGCTGACATACATATCCCAAATTGTGACATGTTTCTGTTAGTTTCACAAATACTAAGTATCAGCATATTTTGTGCTGAACCTTTTGACAAACATAAAAGGTCTTGCATGTCCCAAGCAGCAGACAGTCACGGAAGACTCAGCAGCCAGAGGAATAAATTGGGTGAACGCCTCAAAAGACCAGCCTGACCCAGCAGTGGTTGTCCCCGTGCTTTCAGCAGCTTGTCTATGTTAACCAGATGACTGCACACATTTCCCACCAGACTGTTTCCAACAGCCCTGGTAACCTTGGCTTTTGAAGCAATGTCTCCTTTTGCATCAACGTACTTCTAATACATAGCGTAATTTTGTAATACCAGCTGATGCAGTTGATCAGTCTCACTCATACTCCTAAAGGGAAGGCTGGATATGCACATCCCACAAAGACCACAGATACTTCTGACCTGGCCTAGCATTTTGCTTCCTTGCAGCATTGACGCGCTCTTCCCATGTCCCACAGATCTATAGACTGACTCATGGCCTGAGGACTCTTCTCCCTGGACAGCGTGCTTACCCCACCACAGCAGCTCCTAACGCCCTTGCTTACCCATGTGGAGGTCCCATGCCACCTCAGCGGCTGCTTCAGCTGCAGGTATTTCATAGGAGTAAACTACATTTCCATCAGAAGTTAAAAACAGATCCTGCAAAAAAACCTGCTTTCAGCAATTTTCATATGAAGCGTGACTTAAAACCACAGCAAAACACAGTGCTAAAGAACATTAAGAGTCTAAATAACAAATTTTTTTAGTTTGTTACAGCTGTTGGAGGATGACCATCTATTTCAGATGCCATCAGACCATCTATTTCCCCCCCATCCCAAATGAATAAATAAAAAAGGGAGTGTGAGCCAGATTGCTCCCTTTGGAGGAGGAGGAGAGAAGGGAGCAGATAAATTTACTCCTTTTTCAGTTCTTTTCTGCATTTTTCTCTTGACATCGTTAACCACTCTCTATTCCAACATCACCCTCCTGACCAGCACAGTGTGCTGCTCCCTCTCCAGTGGCCAGCCTGGAGAAGATTAAAGCTTCCTGACCCATCTTGGCAGTTTTATTCAAGTAGATTTGGAGTGTTTAAACACTTGTAAAAAGAACTGAAAGCTGAAACCCAAACGCTTTCTAATAATGAATTTTAAGAAGAAGGAAAATACAGAAGACGTCTTTTGTCTTTCTGTTTGTTATGGACATCAGCACAGACTGGAGCTGGTGGAGTGATGCTTGCAAAAAAAAGTCAATCCTGTATTTTTATTAGGCAGTCGCTGGTAGGAAACACAGTAATAACTCATGACGTAGTTTCCACTCTGATCCCCCTTTCCTGTTGAGTAGCTTTTCAGAGAAATTCCTTTGTGTTAAAGCTTCCTGTTTGATCTCAGCTGGAAGAGGCCATTTTGGGAAACCTTAAAGAAAGCCTGCTCAAGACCTTGAGTAACACAAACAAGGGGAGAGTTTTCCTTTATGTTCAGATGGCAATGCTGCACACAGAATGTTATGAGCAGCCTAGCTTATTTTTGTTTCCCTACTTGTGAAGCAATACAAGATCGAGGAAAAATTATTTCGTACTTACAAAGCTCCAGATCATTTAAACCAGAATGGAGAGATATGCACAGTTTGCAGTGTTGTATATGTGTTGATAGCTTAAAAATTCTCGTAACAGTTTAATGATGTAAAGGCTGAAAGATATACCAAAGACAGACATACTATGAAAGCCATTTAACATCTTTTCCTCCTCAGCCTTTCTCCTATTTTCTTCATCAATAAATGAAAACAAGAGAATGAGACAATATCACCATTATTAGTGACAAGGTTGGAAAATCAAGCTATAAAAGTGGGGAAATTCAAATTATTAGGGATTCTCGTATAGGAGCAAGTTGGCTATGTTGCATTTAAAACTCATCATATTGTTGCTGTCCTAAACTTGTACATATTTTGATGCTGTCGTAAACTTACTATTTTCTTTCTTCATTTAATATCTTTGTCTTCTCAACTGGAGCACTGAATGAAAAAACAGCCCCTGATACTATGAATTCAATATATTACCCTCCCCACAGCTACCCTTAGCAATACAAAGTTACAGAGGGACCCAGCTGATTTTGGAAGAGATTGGAGCACTGAAGCCGCTGGTGTCCAAAGCAATCATCTGGTGGGACCAGCTGAGCAAACCCCTTCCTCACTGAGCTGGTTCCCAGACGGAGCTTACGGTGGGGAGGAGGAGATCTGACTGCCTCTGAGAGGAGGACATGGAGGACTGAGAAAGCTACGGTCCTTTTTCACGTCGTTTCATCTGGTAGCGGCAGTGAGTGAGGTCCATAATTGGTAGTCTGGTGGAAATGAGGTTGGTGGCTGAACATTAACTCCCAGAGGTCAAGAAGTCATATTACAAAACCAGTCCCTAGTGGGACCGAGCATTATTGGTGATTCCAGGGGACTGACGAGGATGCCAAAACAGGGGGCTTTTTCCCTTTTGGAGGAATTCCTGCTGAGATTCCGCACTGCCACCTGGGCTGTAGCCATTGCATGGGATGGTAGGGGGACTAGGCTGGGGAGCTGTCAGCAAGACCCTCTCCTCAAACTCTGCTTTCATGTAAAATGACTGAAATGAGTTTTACACATGGCAATTTCCACAGCACTCCCTGTACCAACCAGAGTAGTCTCACTAATCTACAGTTTAGAAACTGTTCTCAATTAGCAGGTGCCCCTTTACCAGGCCAGCTGCATGAGAAATTAATTAAATTTAATGGATGCCATTTTTTTATTTCAATCCACCTTTTATTTAAAGCTTCAGGAGGAAGCAATTAATTGCAGTGTATACCATGGATTCAAATAGGAATTAAAATCGCATAGGAAAACATGATCCACTCTGATTTGCAAAACTACCACAAGTCTGAGTTTCACGTAGATAGGAGGAAAATACTTGCCTACTGCTTAAGGATTCTAGTTCCTATTTGGCTCATGGGAATTCCATAAAGAAACATTTCTAGCACAGATAAATTCCTGGCCACTCGACGTGCCTTGATTTAAAAAGAAAAAAAGGAAAAAAGAGAGAAAACAATCGGAGAATCTGCATTAGGGTCTGTTTTGTAATTAAACAACCAGGGCACAAAGCCACTGAATTCAAGTAGAGCTGGATATATTGCAGTTCACCCAAATCTCAAGAATTGGCACAAATTTAAATAATTTTCCAGTTCTGAACAAGAACAAAAAGTTGAAATGCTGACAACTTCCATAAAGCAAAATCCAAAGAAATATCAGCTCAAACAAATATCAAGTATCACATCACTACAGTTTGTTTCAAGAATTACAAAAGGCTTTATTTTAAGGGTGAGGTTTTTTACCTTTTTAGTATATGTCTGACTGTACATTAACTTGACATGGAGTGTTATTTTAACTTGACATGGAGTGTTATTTTCTGTTTACACTGCATTTACATGGTGCTGGGTTCCAGGTGGGTGACTGCAGCCCCAGAGCAGCCTGGCAATGCATACTAAATCATCAGAACAAGAGGCAAATGCCAGCAAACAAACTGCGTTCTTGCAATTTTCTTCAGCTGGGTACAAATAAATAAGAAATGAAGTCTTTGTCCCAAAAACTGACAGTCAGAATGACACTCCTCCTTTAGTTATACTGCTCCTTAGGAAGAATAACAGGTTATACTTTTACTGAAAATAGCAAACTATCACAAAAAGAAGGAAAGTGTTAATATTTATAATTTGAAAACCACCTCTGACCCTAATAGTCTGAGATTAGAAAGCTGGGTAGGAGCCTCATCTCATATATTTTGGCACTGCCCCTTGGCTATATCGGCGGTTAAGGACCTGATCCAGCACCTGGTGAAGCCAGCAGGAATCTCCCCTTTGACATGAGCTGGCTGTGAGTGGTGTCCCCAGATTACAAACATATTAATGTGAACCTGCAAGAGGGAAGCTATGGGCTCTCCTGAACCAGTACAATTACCTCTTTTCCTCTTTTGACATAATTGCCGGACACACTGACTGTCCCACCACCAGCCGTGCTCTCCACCAAGAAGCTGTTTGTGTGCTGCCATTTCCATCCCCTGCCTCCTCTTTTAGCCACGAGGCCATTGCGGGTGGCAGCTCTGCACAGCCCCTCCTGTCACCCAGAAATGCATCTTGCTGCACACCTCCACACCTCTCCTGCCCCCTATAGCTACCCCCACCACAGTAAAAAAAAAAAAAAAATCTCTCCTTGACAAGTGTGTAAGGCCTCAGTCCTGCTTGGCCGCAGTGCAATGGTTAAATGGTAAAACTTGTACCACAGAGTAAAGAAAAAGGAAAGCTGAGGTTTTGCCTTCAGTCCAGGGGGAAAATCATCTGCCCTGGCCTTTTTTTTTCCAGCAAGTGATGCAAGGAGGGAGGAGGAAAAGGGTCTTTTGGAGGCTCTCTTTTTCATCTGAGAGCGAGTTGGCAATTAAAGCTGACTCTGCTTATTCATTAGATCACATTAAAAAAAAAAAACAGCAAAAGTGGAGGGGGAACTCTCTAAATAAATTTGGTGCACTCTTCCCTCATTCATCAATAGTTATGACTAGTCAATGCGCTCAATTTGTAAGCTAACTGCTTCTGAAGTAGAACCATATGGTTGCTTTAAAACATCTTTTTCGTGCTTAATTTGAGGCAATGATGCACCCTAATCAGCCATGTGCGGATGAGACCCCTAATTGATGAATAATGAATCACGTGCTCTCCCTCTGATTGCAGCATCACCAAATTAATCCTTTTAATCACTTGAAGTTGAATTGTTTTGCAGGCCGAGGTTTGTTTTAATGGCCAAATCCTGGTGCTGCAGGTGGAAGGGATGCCTTGCAAGTCCCTGTCCTCCACTTGCTCTGGTGGTAAGGCTGCTCCTCTACCACTTCTCCGGGGCACAGAATGCAAGACCTGTGGCATTAGGCTTTAACTGTGAGGAGAGAAAGGGCTTTGTTTTCCTGCCATGTAACCATGTCACTGCGGTCACGGTCCCTGCTCGCCCTGTGGCGGTTTGCACCTCCTTGGCTCTGGTGTTGGCAAGTGCTGGGGTGGCCACGAGGCAATCGAGCACCCGCCTCTTTGGCGTGGAGGGGACACAGCACAGGTGCGGACAGCAATGGTGCTTCATGTCATTCATTAGCATCCATCCAGGAGGCTTTTAGGACATGGTTTAGGCTGTGAAAGGATCCCCCTGCTGCGACAGTAGCTTAATGGGGTGAGTACAAGCAAGTCACAACATTGAATGGTAAATACCAAGCCTGGGTGAAGGCTGACAGTGCTTCCAGTCTGCATTTCTGCCTTTACATAAGGGCGTGTAAGGCCCTCTGACTGGCATGCTGGCATCAAGCTCCTGATTACACAGGAAAACCTATGCAGGAAAGAGATGTCACTGTCCATAGCCATAACCTCATGGCTCCATGTTTCTTTCCCCCTGAATTTGTGATCGCTGATCCCTGCCCAGGGCCGCTCTGGAGCTCGTTCTGCCTCCCATACCATGGACATACACACATGTGGGGCCAGATTTTCAGATTAATTTTTATGCACCCAAGTCTGGAAGCCTACCAAGGTGAGGAGAGCTCAGATGGTCCCGTTCCCGTCTGCAGCAAACCAGGATGGGACATCACTGCTGACAATTTTCATGGTGGTTACCTGTGCAGACACTGAAACTGCAATGAGAAGACTGCTACATTTCTAAATTAATGTTCTTGCTTAGATCAGGACAGACACTGAACTTAAAGCAAAATTCTAAAGTTACATTTAATCAAAGAAGATACTTGTGCGCTAGCACTTAAAATAAGTAAAAAAAAAGTCAATAATGATTTGTCTGGTGTTCATTATAACACTGAAACATTTGTGCTATGTTATTTTTCCATTGCTACCTCTGAGCCTTTCATACAGAGGCTGAATTGATTATCCCTATCTGTCAGAAGCATCCAGCTTTGGCATTATTGACCTTATACAGTTAATTGCACAATTATCTTTCAACTCTGCAATGAAGTGCCGCTTATTCTTATGTTTTGAATTTTAAAAATCTTACTCTTGAACTCCTGTGCATGGACCTTTAGCTGCAGCTGAATAAAAATTCCTATTTTCCCTTCTTATTCACACTAATAAACATAACATAGCCACACTGGGCTGTATTGTCTTTCCATTTTTAATGGCAACACAGTTCACAACAGTTTTAGTAGTACAGTGCATAAACAGTACATATGCTGGTAGTGATGCCTAGTGATCTTGGGGAGCCTAAAAATAAGAAGGTAATTTACATCAAGAGGATGTGAATGCTTTAAATTAAAAGATGAAAGGCTCAGCAACACCAGCGTGGAAAATTGTTCCAAAATGCTGCGGTGACTCTGTGTTACCAGGCTGCTTTGGTGCTTCATTCCTTCTCATACACAAGACAAACTTGGCCTTCTCTCACTGATGTGATACTAGGCAAAAAAAAAAAAAACAACCTACACAATGCTGTTTGCCCTTCACTGTTTGTACAAAATCTGGGACATGTGTAACTTCTACCCTCCACAGTATGTTAAAGGATGACCAGGTGTCTGAAGGCTGAGCTGTGCTCTTTCAGCTGGCAAGCCCCTCAGTCCTGTGTTTTCTGAAGGGCCTACAAGCTGGGGAGGGGAAGGCTCATTGTCAGGGAGGACAATTTTAAACATTGTGCTCTGATTCTCACAAATTCTGCATAACTGTAACTGCCACTGAAGATTTAAAAAAGTGGGGGGACAGAACTTGTTTGCAATACTTTAACAAAGTGTATTCCTCTTTATTTTTCAATATATTGACAGTTGTCAATGACACTATCATTTTATTAAAATACTTTCATCCAAAACAGTACTACAACTCCACCAAATCTGTAGCTCCCCTGCTAGACAGACATGCATACACTGCCTTCTGTCCTTTCCGAAATGCAAAAGCTCCTTTCCTACCCCAGTGCAAACTCCAGCAATCCCCCACACCTCCAGTTTTTCACCAAAGGGCATCAGTAAACTTTTCCCAGTCTTTTTCTCTTTTTGCTGTATTCATTTCGGACACTCCCATCTCCACCTCCGCTACCCTTCCATCTTGGTCCCTGTGTCTCACCACATGGCTGGTCCATCTTGGGATGCCTCTACCCTGCCATCACAGCTGTACAGTCTGGATACACCCATGTCAGCTTTGGAATAAAGGACGGCTGGTGGTGAGCTGGCTCCAGGCTCAGGGACGTGGCTGGGCGGGCAAGACCCAGGAGAGCAGGGCTGCACATGCTACCACAAGTACAGCTCTGTGTCCTTCTCCCTCCTGGTGCAGTGCTGGCTGGGAGCTGGGGAACTACCAGCTGCTTTCTCCATTTCAGGGGATTCAGGCACAGACCTGCTTGTCTCTGTCCTCTGCTGGAGAACATCAGAACGCGAGATTTATCTCACCTCCCATCATCCGAGCTAGGTGCCCAGCCTGAAGGTGTTCTCCAGGCTCCCTCTACAGTCAGGGAAGAGGGAGACCAACTTCTCCAGTGGGAGAAGATTTTGCCCTGTAACAGACTCCAGAGATGCCCAGTTAGGGGCCGTGTAGCTGAGCATGGCTTGTAAGCTCAGGCTTCAGCTGCAAGACTGTGGTAGCCTCATGGCTTCAGGTTGGCTGGAAGCCTCAGCAGAGCAAGCTGGCATCTTCCCAGTGGATGTAGTGGGAGATATGCCACATGAATCCAGACCTGGGCTGAAGGATGCCTGCTGTTATCTGCACCACTAGCTTAGCGTCCTCAAACTGACTTGAAAAAACAAATAAAAAATTCCTTGTTACCTGAAAAAGGGTTCTGGCTGACCCAGAGGCACATGGGCTTGCAGTATGTACCAAGTGTCCCCCTGCCTTATCACTCTCCCATAAAAGCAGAGGCCGTTGTCTCAGCTAAAGAGATCCCTTTGCCGTCTTTGGTGCCTTGCAGAGTGGGACAGTGGCTGCCTGGCAGGATGAATGACCCCATGAACAGTAGAGGGGAGAACCACATCCCTCCTGCCCCTGTTTCTAATGAGGGAAATCATATCCACTGTACATAAAACCATTGTCAAAGGGGAAAATCTTACCAATAGCCCTGAAATCCCCCACCAGTACAGGTCCTGAAAGAGTGGGGCTGAGCACTGCAGCCTCCAGCCTCAGCTGTTGGGGTGACAGGGATGTAGCAGAGGTTTTGTCCTGACGCCTCTATGGCTTTCACAGCAATTTCCCAGGGCTGTTGGAAAAAGCTGTCCCCGTTGTCCCATGTAGTCACAGCAACACCCCCACAATGTGATGTGAGGGGACCACACAACATCTGCGGGGTCATCTGCTGGGGACATCCAGTGGGGAGTAGCCAAGGCACCTCCTTGCCCCCACGCATTGCCAGGGACAGGGTTTTCAGTCCCTCCAAATTTTGAGGGGGTAGGGAGCCATGGAGGGGAATCCAAGCATAACCCCCAGCCCTGCCACTGCACTTCTGTGGGGAAGAAGGTTTTTAAACCCACATCCTTGCAAGTGAAACCTGTGATGGATGAGGCCAGTGCTCACAAGTTATTTCAAACACGTCCGGAGATTATCCTTGTTTGTTACTTGAAAACCATGTTCGGCTGGCTATTTCGGGGCTTTGCAGAATGATGGTCATTATGTGATATTGCAGACAGCTATTATTGCAAGCTTTAATAAACGCCTGGCAGATTTAATAAAACTGATCCAGATTTAAAGTGTCCCTCTGGTGATAAATCACCTGGTAAAAATTTTCCACAGTCTACTCTTGCTCTGGGATTTCTGCTTAGTTCAATTCATTAGGCAAAATAAGTCACCCCACCTTATGACAATCAAACTGTTTGCATCTATTTCACGCATAGCTGCTGAACAAAAGACTTTGCAAATCTAAATAATTATAGTTAATGATTAATGCAATTAAAAATGTAAAAAATGTTGCAAATAGTTTTAATCAGCAGGTATTAAAAATCATTGAAATGAATGCTGCAAATCCCCAAGATTTGAGAATTAATTCGATCAGGCTTTCTTACTGCTTCGGAAAGAAAAAGGGGAGAAGCAGCTCAGGGGCTTCTGGCAAAACCAGGTTGCCTGAGTAGATTGCCGTATGCCAAATGTAGGAGTAGATGATTCCCCAATCCACCTTTTCTTTTCTTTTTTCTAATGGTGGAGAGGGGAGGAAACAACTCCTAAAACAAACTAATTTTTGGTCATTTTCTTCCCTTTGCAAACAGTTTGAAGACTGAGCAATTTGTACTTACAAATCTGTGCCATTAAGAGAGTGGGGACCCTAAATCCACATGCACACAAGCAGTAACTGTTTGTATGCCAAGCTGTTTGTAAGCCTGATTTGACAGAGTTGGGCTATTCATTCCTTTGTCAACTGTCCGTCGCAAAACGTTAACCTGCATGGGTCTTGGGGTATGGGAGAGCTAAATCTTCCTTCGACAACTGTATAATGACCAGACTGTTTCATTAGGAGGACAATTCACTCGACAAATCCAGCCCAAACAACTTATTTCACAATTTGTGAGTAGAATTAAATTTGGGGGGAGCGTTGTGGGGGGAGGCAGGAGGCGGGAGAAGGTGAGTGGCACACAATGTGCTGCGGGATCAGCGCATTAGGACAAGTGCTCCAGCCCATTGCAGCGGCGGTCGTGGGCCTGAATCCTGCAAGGCTCGCCGCATGCAGATCAGCGGATTAGGGGGTCCCCAGCATCAGGTCAAGTGTCTAGAGGGTAGCTGATAAACACCCCAAACCTGACAACAGATTTTTCTTTATTCCTGCTCTACTTGTTAAGTGCCGGAGCAAATCTTCTGAATGGCGGTGGAGTTTACTTAGGGGCCTTTTCTTCCAGAAGACACTCTATCCATTTTCTGAAGCCTATTTCAGGCTGTCTCTAGAATAAATTTGCTACGCATCCTGCACCCCCCCCCCTTCTCTCCCCCTTTGCCGTCTTAACTATAGCCTTTGTCTCAAGGTGTGTGAACAACGGGGGAAGAAATCTGCACTGAGAAAAGCAAAATCAAGTCCCCTGCAGATTAAGTCGAGCACTTTGAAGATTGTCTGAACGACTGACTTTTCATCTTTAAAAAAAGTGAGTTTTTTTCCTTGGAGACAGCTCTACTTTTGAATACACATAAAAATCTTTTTCCCCAGTGTTTTCACAAAAAGTGCCAATTGTTGGGCTGAGACTGGTGAAGGGATTCCCTGAAGGAGGGATTCTCTGACAGAAAGTAACTTTATTTGTCGCTGTCACCTGGCAATTACAGCTCTTGCTAAGGAGAGATGAAAGGGGGCTCCACCAAGAGTGCATAAAATACATTTGAAATATTAAAAATCAAAGCCATCTTGTATTATAGAAGGGGAATGCCTCTTCATCCTGACCCATGGATTTGGAGGTGACAATACAGGCAGCGGGCAGTCTGCACGTTTCATGCTGTGTTAGGCTCGGGAGCATCTTAGCACTTCACAGGCACTTGCCCCACTGGTACTGTCATAGCCCTTCCCATCATGCTTTTGCCTGCAGCTCCTGCGAAGCTGCTGTGCCTCAGGACCACATAGTTTGTCCATTGAACATGTCACCTGATCTGACCCCATGCATGCTATTCTCATCTTCCTCCTCAGCATCTTCCTTTTAAGATGCTTCATTTTCTTTTAGATGGTATGCACTTCGGGTGGAGGAGAGGTAGGACACAGACTGTGCATTTGGTGATTAAACTTCCTGCAATGTCCTGCCATCCTTACATGTGTATTGCTAAAAAAGTGCCAGCCATCCCCAAAACTGCAAGCATGCAGCTTCCCTTGACTTCAAAAGCACTTCTGTTTCAGGCAACTGTCTATGGGAATTTCAGTCATTGCCGCCTTCTCAGGGCTAGAGGCTTCAGGATGGCTTTGGGGCTGGGGGTTCAGTAGTGGCAGATAGCACCCGTGATTCCAGTGCGCCAGGGCAAGACTAACACTACTGCCATCATGATTCATTCAGCTATCAAAATTAATGGCAAGGCTGGGACTTGCTAATCTCTGTTTATCTGGACAAAGGGAAACAGAAGCAGCCAGCGTGCAATCACTTCATAGGACCTGGTAAGTAACCTACAGCTTTATTGAAGTAACAGGGTTTGTACAGTGAGATGCAATTCCTTCTCTTCATTAATTCAGTACAACCTGTTTTCCCAAAGAGAGGATTACAAGCAGGTTGGTCTCACCCTGCTTCACGTTTTGGTGTGATACAAGCGTGGGTGTGTTTGGACAGCTGGATCCACCAAAATCCCTCAGCCAGGAAATCAGGGTGGCCTTGACCTCCATGCTCCAGATGAAAAGGCAGCGGTTTACCCAGAGGAGAGCTTGCCTGCTTTCCATGCGGTGGAAGGTGGGACCTCCTCTGAACTCACTCCCAGAAAGGACTGGGGGAAGAGTTTCTGCATCAGAAGCAGATTTTGTGCAGCTGAGTGGCCTAACCCTGCTGACTGCATTGAAGAAAAACCATTAGAAGAAATCAGCTTTTGATGGGAAGTGTGAGATGCATACAGGTCAGAGCACATAATGAGATAAACTTTAACTTGAAACTAATTCTTGAGCTTATTATAACGTAATAGCTTTGGGAAAATCTCTTCACATGGATATATTACGTTCTCTAAGATGGAGCTTCTACTAGTGCTAAGCCAAAGAGATTATTTTCCTCTTTATTTCTAAATGTACCAGCTTTAAAGGATGCTTTCATGGATTAGAAAAACGTGTTTTGGTTAAATCATGCTACCCATGTAGAGGTTGCATGTAATTAAATTCTATCATTGAGCTACCAGTTATTAGATTATATATGCATTTTTTTAGAAAGCAAGCATATTTTTGCTTATGTGACAAGGGGTGGCACAAAGAAAAACAGTACTATGTGCAAAGAATCACTAAATAACTAATAAATAGGCTTAAGTTATTTAAACTGGCATCACAAGTAGCTTAAGCAGTATGTTTTGTATCATCTAAATTTCTAAATACCTGTAGTATATTTGTAAACATGGCAATCTAACATTTTGCTGAGCAGCACATTCACATTCAAATTAACATAAATGAGGATTTAACAGCTGATTGCACAGTGTGAATGATAGTAACTAATTGTCAGAGAGGGAGAGTTGTAAGATGATGGTCCTAATGCGATCAATGAGGAATACGATGCCTTGTGGGATGAATGTGGGAGTTTTTTAAGACGGCTGTCTGCGCCTGGGGAGGCGAACACGACCGAGGGGTGACACGGGCAAAGCGGGCAGTTGGAAGAGGGAGGCTCAGAGAGCTGGTGAGAGGGGTGGCGTGGAACCTTGTTCCTGCGGGCCCCCACCTCCTTTATGGCAGGGATCAATGGGCTCCCTGGCTATTGAATGCTGGTCCTCCTGGAGGAAGCAATTGTTCAGAGGTGTGGCTCATTTCAGGCATTTAATCTCCGCTGAATGGGGGCTGTGTTACCCGTTTTGCTTTCGGTCGGGGGATCGCAGGCAGCTGGTCAGTGGGAAGCAACAATGACCGCCGGTGCCGAATGGGGGCAAGTGCCGGGCTGCAGGCGCCTGCATCCCTACTGCTGACCCTAGTTGTCCCCGTCCCCGGGGGGCCATGTTGCACCCAGCGGGAGCCGAGCTTTTCTCCCTGGGGAAAGACTTACCTGCTGGTTTCATTCTCACCTAATAACATTTAGACCTGATAGACATGTGCAACAGGGCCTGGAGACAGGAGCCAATATGCATGGGGCTGCTGGAAGCAAAACAGGACACCCCCCCCCTCATTTTCCTAACAGGGGCTGGGGCAACCTCTCGACATACACAGGGCAGAGCTTTTGCTGCTGCTCAGGTCTGGGGCTTTCAGCCTGTGTTTGCTCAAGACCACCCTCCCAGCTGCCCTGCAGCAGCTGGGTGAGAGTGGTTGCAAAGGGACTTTCTTGGGGCAGTGAGCAGGTCAGCAGCCATGCAGTAGGCTGGCTGGTAGGGTCTCGTTTTGGACAGGATGGACCCACTCAGAGTGGTGGAGAGGGTGATCCTGCTGGGAAGACATCACTGGGAGCTTGCAGTCACCAGGCCAGGGTGGTGGCTGCAACTGCAGCTGTGCCACCCATGCATCATGAGCTGCTGCTGCTTTCCTCTCCTTGGCTGGTGTCTGCCATAACCTGGTTTTCCATCCTCAGGTGTTGAGCCCTTGTTACCTGAGGGACCCTCATCACATCCAGGGAATAATTTAAGTGGGAAGAAGCAAGGCGCTAAAGGCAGCGGCTGTGGCGCAGTACCACCACCTCCGTCTCCAGCATGGACACCCAGGAGGAAGCCTGGCAGAAAGTAGCTGGGTTACCTGCAACAAGTGCCCCTCAGCCAGAGGGATCGTTTTCCCCTGAGGAGTTCTGAATAACTCCCCTAAGGATCCCCTTTCTCCCCACGAGCTGTGCAGGGGGCCAAGGTTGGATGTCCTGTGTTCAGCAGTGAGAATGCCTCACATCCCATTGTGTTTTAATGTCACCTTTCAGTTTGATGTGTTGATGTGTTCACCTTGCTGTTTGAAGCATTTGTAGAGCTATGCCCATCACTAGTCAGCAATAGCTAGCCCCATCTCCATCTCTTTCTTATCCCCCACCCAGGGACAAGGGGAAACCTGAAGAAACCCCTCTCCCATCCTGATTTGCACCAAGTCGCTGTCTCTGCCCCTTTCGACCCCCAGGGAATGGGAGGGGAAACAACATTTCTTCTTGTGGACTTGACCATGCTCAGACCACCTGCTCCATGGGACAGGGACTCTATTCTCCTCGTTATCCACCACGATCAGGCACCATCCCCGGGGGTGAACAAGCAGCAATGAGGTAACACCAATGCTCCTGTTTGGGAGAAACTTTCTCAGTTAGACCTGGGTTAAATTTTGCCAAATAGTTATGACACCAGGAAGTACAAGTGTTTGTGGTACCCTAAGCTGCTTGTCTGGCCTGGTTTCACCTGTTTCACCAAAGTTTAACAACAAGTACAAAACCAGAAAGATCAGATTCATTGCATGAGGAAGAGCTGCTTCCAGGTTTGCTCAGGAGCCATGGTGGCTGCAGCACTCACCTGAGCAAGACCACCCCCCCCACATACACCAAGGAACTTTGAGATCATATTTTCCTGCCTGAGGAGAGGACTGTAGCCAACAGGTTTCCCACACTTAGCTTGCTGGGTGCATTTTTTGTTTGTTTGTTTGGGGTTTTGTTTGTTTGTTTGTTTTTGGTTTTGTTTGAACAAGAGAACAATTCACTACCGCTTCTCTGTTACTTGACTTACAATCTCAAAAACCCCTGCCGGAATCCAGCTTTTCCCCATTCCTCCTGCATTTGCCTTCCAGTGGGTTTTTTTACTACTGAAGATAATATTAAAAGCCATTTATTTCTACAGGTTGTCTCCCCTATGATGTACCTGGACAGTCCCATGAAAAAATCAGAGAGAATCCATAGACACTTCCTATCGCTAAACGCAGAGACCTGCCTGTGGGAGGGTAGAGAAAAGGGAAGGAAGATTGCTTGAGAGAAATCCTCACACAGAGGTGTTGACCAAAGGCTGGCCCTAGGGAGGGAAGAACAGGATTGCAAAACCAAACTGTGAGGACGGTAACTCGCTCAGATGTGGGCACGAAATGGCAGCCACAAAGAAACTCAGATTCACTTTCTCTCCCACCACTTTCAAGGAAAACAGGCTAACAATGCTCTTGAGCTGAGCCGGGCTGCGGCTGCAGGGCAGCAGGTGAGGTTTCAGCCGCTGGGAACACCTACTGCACTCCCTCTCCCTTGAGCTGCTCCTATTAACTTGGCAGTTCTGCAAAGGATCTGTGGGAGGCAATCACTTGCCTTAACTGAGAAGCCCGGATGGCTGGAAATTGGAGAGTTGATTGTATCTCTGCTCCCCTTGGTGTCTCTGCCTTTGATGGTTTTATGCTCCGTTATAGCTCAGCATCCCAGCATAAGAGCCACTTGCCAGGCTGTCTCAGAAAGGGATGAAATTGCTGAACATATTGGAGGTTTCTTTTTTTTTTCCTATCAAGAAGTCCTTATAGCATAACCCTATGATTAGCAGTATTAACCAGCCTGGCCACTGTGAGGGTGACTTTTACTGGAAACAATGACTTTGGGAGATCTACTAGACAAAGATAAAATAATTGCCATAGCCAAAAGCCTTAAGGAGATCTCCAGTTTCTAATAAAGACATTTTAACACATCAAAGATTCAAGCAAATGACTGAAATACTTCCCACAAAATCAAATGTTTAATTAAAGAAACATCAGAGTTAGTAAAAAAAATGACAAGAAAAAGGAACTTTAAAGCAGCCCTAGCTTCCAGTGTAACCAAACACTGGTAATGCCAACCTAGCCATCTGAAAACAAAGCACATGGGAATTTGACTTCTTTTGGGTCCTGAATCATCAGATTAAAAATATGTACTCAGAGTCTGGCCACAGGCATATTCCAGGTTAGTTGCAGCAGCAAAGTACCGATCTGGTACATAGAAACTATAAAAGCCAGAACTCAGCTCTGCAATCAGATCTAGGTTTTTCTTGGGCAATGCCCCAACACAGCACAACAGAAATTAATTGTTCTTGCATATAGCAGGGACTAAATCCGTGGTATTAAAACAAAATTTCCTTCCAAATGGTAGACCTCGAAGAGTAGCTAGCATGCACCACACACAGGCAGCTATGGATAAACAGTTCTGCAATGAAAACCATAGTATTGTATAATTGAATTGCACTTTTTTCCTTGGCATTTTATCTTCTCTGAAAGGACCTGTCAAAATAATTCACAAATCATACCTGTCAGACCCAACTGCCATATGGGAGAAGAAACAGCAGTCAGCCAGGAGCCAGGGGCATCACAAACTGGAGCTACACCAGAACTCAGCCTTGCAGTCAGCAGCCACTGCCCCTTCGATGCCAGTGCAGAACAGATGAGGTCTTCCTTTTAAGACCTCACGGGAGACACAAGAAAGCATCCCGGTCAAGCCCCATAAGACAATCTGCTTTTCAGCCCCTCTTGCTTGCTCTCCTTGATGCTCTTTCACCAAACACTGGCCTGTCGTTATAGCCACTTGAGACTCTCCGCTGGATCTCTCCCATGCTAGTCCTGCCAACACCACCCGGCAAAGGCCAGGAGGAGGAGGCAGCATTGTCCTGCCAGCACAACTGGGTGTAACTTCTGCTTCTGAGGGTCAGTACAGCATTTCTGCTGCTGCTTCACAGCATCTCACACACCCTCCAGCCAGTGCCGCTGGAACAAGCCTGAGAATCCCCAGCACAGCACTATGTTGTGCACACAGGTAAGCCTCATTTTTTTTCTCCTCCAAGTGCTTCTGACATGCTTTCTGGGTTCCGAGGAACCTTTACAAAGCATAGGTCTGGGTCACCAGCTAGTACTTAGCCTTGGGGACCATTAGGAGGACATGGGGCCCTTGTGGCTAACAGAGCGATGAGGGATTGAGCCCCCAGAGTGCTCTGGCCACTTGTGTAAACCCTGCAGACAGGTCTTCTAAAGACCTGCTGTCCTCAATGAAAAGCAGGTGGGGATTACATCAGCACCATTCTCAAGCTGTACTGAAAAACTCCAATTCCTACTGCACAGGTAGCAGTGAGGCACCAGTTGCAGCAGTCCTGTGAGCTGGTACCCTCAACAGCTACTGCAAGGCTCGTTAGGGCATCTCCATGAGGGTGAGCAGAGCAGGCATGGACTCACAGTGCAAGGTATGGTCTGGACAGGTCAACTTACTCATCCCATGTCCCTCCCTCCAACTATCAGTCTCCAGAATACATCATATGCAAATGTACATGTAACCTGTCCTTGACGCCTCCCAAAGGGGAAGCTCCACTGTTTCTCCAGGTGACCTGTTCAGGTACCTTATGGTAGGAAATAGGAGGCAGGACCTGACCCCAAACTAGGGGAAAGCAAGACCAAGGAGCAAGGATGGAGAAGCTGTGCTTCTCCAGAAGCAGCACAGTGAGCGGCCAGAAACAAGCAGTAAGATTATGTTGTCTACCTACAAGTGGAGGGAGAGCTTTAATTGGGTTAAGTGGCCACCCTGTAACTCTCCCAGCCTTTTGTTGCTCATGGGACAGGGCGCTGCTGGTTGCCGTCTGCAGCCAGCACGGGGTCCACGTGGAGGGCCAGAGCCACGGGGGTGAGGCTGACACCACTCCGGTGGCTTTCAATAGCAACAATGGCAGGCACTCAAAAGTGAGGAAGATGGCCTTGACATATTTAGCACCATAACCCCCCTTGAAAATAATGAGAGCTGGCTCCTTTGTGGGTCCGGGGCTGAATGGGTGTAGTAAATCTTGTTGCCTTTAACTTCTGTGTCCAGGGAGCTTGGTGCTCCTCATTCATTCACTAGACCCTAAGCCATCTCATAGAGGGAAGGGCATGGTAGTACCTTATAACATATTAATGATAAATTACTTTATGCATGGTAGTACCTTATAACATATCAATGATAAATTACTTTATGCAGACTGGTTTTTTGGTATGCTTACAATCTCCTCCCTGTAAGTTTATAATGCCTAGCTTTATTAAGCGCTTATGGCCTTATCTTAATTTTCCCACAAGCCAGATGCATTAATGATATTAATTTCTATTATTTTCCCAACTGTACATTCTTTTGCTGGTTAATCTTCATTTCCATGTAGTTAAACAAGGGCTATGTGGATGTGCATAGACTTCTCACTAACTCTTGAAAAAGAAAAAAAGATCATGTTTCCATATTTCCAGACTTTTGTAAAATCACAGCAGCTAGCTGGCATCTGTACTAGGTAGATACTACCACTGTGATAGGACCAGGTCAGTCACCAGGACAGCTCCACCCCTAGCCAGGGCAGGCTATAGGGGCACATTGGTGGAGAGAATCAGGCTCCAGTTTACACATCACTTGTTACCTGGACAGCAAAGACGTTTAGATGAGCAAAGCTTAACTCAGAGCTTCAGTGATAAAGTAGCAAATAACAGCAGGTGAAATGGCCTCCTGGCAAATGAGAAGCCGAGTTCTCTGATCCTTGAAGTTTTCAACCTGAGGTTATGTGAGATCTCAGTGGGGAGGTCCTCAGGAGGGAGACATGTCCTCTGCTCTCCTGGTTCTGCCCAGAGTTAGTTTCAGAAGGACTGAGGCTCAGTCCGGTGTTGAAGCCTGCTCTCATCTTCGTCAGGGATGCCACTGGCTGAAACCTAACAAGTCTGGTTAAGCATATGCAAGCTATTCTTTTCTGAAAGGCTGTGATTTGACCGATGGGGTGTATTTTCACATTAATGAAAAGGCTACCCAGCTGCTAGGTTTAAGATATACTGCCTCCAAAAAAGGGAATCTGACAGCTTTTTAGAGAAAAGCCTCACAGATTTTGTTTTTAGATGGGAGCAAAACATCATGCTTTTTTCTGTCCTCATTTTCAGCAACTGTTCTGATAGAAAAGAAATTGTGAAGGAAAAATAGCACCCAAGGTTTTAATGGTCTTTTAAATTTGCAACTGAAAATGAAACTAAAGAAGGAAATACTTTGGGGAGCATTACTAATTGGAGGTGCTTTCTTTCTCTTCCCCTCTTCAGGTAGAATGAAGCAAGAATGCTAGTTTACTTTATCCTGTTGGATTTAACATGTTTGGGAAATTTTTTTGTCTTCTGTAATGTTGTCATGACCCATATTTCAATTCCTGGGCTTCACAGAATGCTGCCACCGCATCTCTTCTTCCAAATCAGATCCAAATATAGTGGAGTTTGTCCATTCCTTCTCCCTAGGTACAGGAATTGGAAGAATAATTATCAGCTTGATAATTTTACTTTGTGCAAAAAAGAGAAACTGAAAGCACATTTGAACAAGAGCCCTTATACTTCATGACATCCAACTGGTGAGCAGGACAAGGCTCAAGGCCATCTGCCCTAGCTGCTCCTGACATCTGCTATCTTAACTGGCCAGCCTGAGGATCAGAACGAGTTACTATTAATTATTGAAGGCAGCATTTTCAGTACTTGCTTCTTTAGCAGGGGTCAGTGTAATGTCCATTCAGTTGCAGACACACTGAAAACTAAATGCATGACCCCAGTCAAAGTTCATTGTAGAGACACAGATCTGGGCCATGACCTTAGAAATAGCTCAGCCTGTTTTGCAGGAACAAGAAGGCATAGAATTACCTATTAGAATAAAGTTACCATCTTCAAAATGGATGTCAATATAGATCAGCAACTGCTACCATAAATAAGTGGAAAGATTTCTGAGGATGAGCGACAGCAGCACCTAATCATATAGATATTTTCTTAATGATCTTTTCACCTGCAGTAAGCATCAGGTCAGAGGCTGGAGGCAGTGTCGTCTCATGTGGCATGTCAACTGCGAGACTGCAACTTCCAATGTACCCAGGAAGGCAGAAAGGAGGAGGGACTGGGGAAAGCAATGCTGAGAATATAACTGCCCCTGAGGTGGGACAGACTTTTTACATTGTTTCTTAAAACATTTCTCAGTTCAGGTAGGTGGAGATGGCTGGAGTGATGCAGCCCGTACCTGGACATGGAGGTATAGGAGAGGCGCACAGGGTGCATGGTGAGAGAATGGGGATCCTCACATGCTCTCTGCCTGTCAGTGCAACATACTGCTGCAAACAGAACAAGTCACTGAAGCAAACATAGAAACCGACTGATTTAAACTGGCATTTCCAGATGCTCACTGGGGCATTGTTAAAAAAACCCTAGGTAGCAGGAAAACTGGAAGTGTCCAGTTGAGACTGCACCACTTTGGGACAGATTTTGCCATCCTGCCCAGAGGTGTAAGACAGAATGGTGGCCTAAAAGCATCCCCTTTCCTTGGCTGTTGTCTTGACAGTGCAGAAAGGGCCCCAGGTCACCAAGCTGTTGCCTCCCAGCATTGTCTGTCTTAACTCTGCCCAAAATGTGCCATGCAACAAAACAGATAGACTTATGCCACTGACTGAATCCCTGGAGCTGCTGGCAAGCAGTGATGGTCTGTTCTGGTGTTAAGCTAATCCTTGGTGCCAATTCTCCTCTGGTTTTCTTCTACTTGGAGGTGAAAAAAGGCTCAGAAAGAATTTCCTCAGTCTTTCTGGTGCCCCTTGCAGGTGCTCCCAGCTGTTATCCACAGGCCACTATTAGTAACCAAGCTTGTGATGGCAGCTAGCATCCACCCACATATGCCCCCATCCAAGAAGCCTCCATCTCCTCTCCAGTGGCAACATCTGGATGTCCAGGTCACATCTCCAGTCCTGAGCCAGTGCTGGAGTGCACAATGTGCATTATCTGTGCATGGTTTCTAGTCAAAACCATCTCTGAGGAAAACTGGTTTGCCAGAGCTGAGCAGGAAAGAGGCATGGTATTTTAGCTGACGTGAGTGTGAATCTGCAAATCCCCATACTGTATTATCTGGCCAGTGTGAGCAGAGCCACAGCTCACATAAACAGAGCCAAGAGGGTACATTTGCAATTCTTGGACATGCAACTAGTGGGGTAATCCTTCCCTTCTGGAAATCAGATATAGAGCAGAGAAACTGGGGGTCAACAGGTCAGATGGATGAAGGTATTTCTGGGTTTATCCAAATAGATCACACACTGTTTCTAACAGTGCTTAAGTCTCCTTTTTGTGTGTGTGTTTTGTCAGATGTTACAGAAGAGATGTGCAGGCTCTCCAGAAGTGCCTGACGCAGGTCCATCATTATTGAGAAACTGCCTTACCTGGAGGAAGGAACAGCGATCCTTTAGGACACTGCAGGATTGATGGAAATGGCTCATAAACATGTTGAACATTGGGGATAAACATGAAGGATAAATCAGAGGACACATGCTCCATTTACAAACCTTTGGCCATTCTTCCTGTTTCTGCAGGAGGGTGGATGTGGCTGTTCAAAACCAGAACCACCATTTGAAAGAGGGATGTTGCTGAAGTCTATTTTTAGGAGAATTTCCAGGTATACTGGTCTAGGAGATTGCTGTCTAGCATACTGTTTCAACAAGTAGGTGAAAACTATCAAGCATTTCACAGTGTAAGGAAGAAGTGAAAAATTACCCAAGAGCTACGGGAGGCCCTTACAGAAGGACACAGTGAAGTGCCCTGTGGAAATGATCAGAGTGAGCATTAGATCGATGGCAAAAGAAACACTTAGTTAATGAAAAGTCAAGACAGGAGACTGGCTGTATGTCAAACCCTTGAGGCAAAAAAGGACAACAGAGCATAGATAACAGTTCAACCTGCAGAGTTCTGACCACGTTGTCCCCCCAGAGAAGGCAACAGGGGCTGTGCAGTGGACAGAGGGAGCAGAGGTGGTCCCAACCACAGGGTCACATCTGAGCCCCATACAGACTTGAGGAAACATCAACTTTAATCCAGTGTTGTCAACATAAAGAGAAACAAAGAAAGAAGAAATTATGCTAAAATTATGCAGGGGAAAATCCTGCCGCTG
The DNA here is from genome assembly GCA_026212715.1 of Elanus axillaris. Taxonomy (NCBI): domain Eukaryota; kingdom Metazoa; phylum Chordata; class Aves; order Accipitriformes; family Accipitridae; genus Elanus; species Elanus axillaris. The sequence continues at coordinate 3,094,610 of JANZLQ010000061.1, forward strand.
GTGAAAACTTCCGCTATCTTTTCTGGGAGGAGTATTTTACCTTCAGTTCTGGATCATGAAAATAATCACTCTGAAAAACACTGTTTCCTGACTGCCCGTAAACACATGTCTCTGAAGAATACGCTGCTTCCTGTGGGGGAATGTATGGACTAACTTTCAGTCAACATTTCTTAGGGATTTGCTTGCTCTTGTTGCTTCTTAGCCTGTGAATATAGCCCATTAACCAATACCTGGGTTTTTTAAAAAGTATTATTATTTTAAAAATAACAGACGAGATTCTGGTTTAGCATAATCAGCACTTTCTAACTCTTGGGTTTTGTCCCTAAGAAAACCACATAGACCCTTCTTTCATTGCTGTTATTTTTACCAGCTATGCTCCAAACTGACAGGATAACATCTCTGATTTTCATAGGCTCCTCCTTAGTAAACATGAGAATAAAAATAATGTATCGCTTAGGAAAGAAACAGAAGCTATCAGACGCATTTACATTGTCAGCCTACCCCCAGCCATAATATACCCTGCCACAACACACAGAAATGCAGTTATCCTGTAGACTCCATAGGGTGGCTGTGCAGTTCCTGCTACAAGGCTGGTTGAAGGACCTGTGCAAGGATGAGCCCATCAACACCTCCCAAAATTGGATCTGCTTCAGACAAATATAACAAGTGTTTGTTAGTGCACAATATGCATATACCAGTAAGCTATAGACCCTTATAATAGACATTATGTCCTTTGGTCTTGCAGGAGATTGTGAATTTGTACTTTGCACCCTGAAGTTCTTATTAACGTGCTGAATCATGCATGTGATATGATAAAATGGCTGAACTGACAAATACCGCTCTAGTGACAAAAATCAATCAAGATGATTTTGCTGCAGTTTTGCTTCAGGAGGGAAGATTCCAGTAGTGTTGGACGGACATTTTGGTCTCTTTGAAACTAAACGTTCTCATTTCTTTTTGGGTTCTCAACTACTCAGCATGGCTCTGTGTGTCAAATTGCTTTGAATTTGTGTTATAGTAAACATTATAATACAAATGCAGGTAAATGTAGAGGAGACTGTGGAACAGCTTGATCTACTCAACAGATAATGTCAGATTTTTCATTATTTTATTTGTTTGTTTGTTTGTTTTTAAGTAGCCTCAAAATCAAGGTGTTTTTGATCCTTCCTTTTAAGAGAATTGCCGTTGTCTACACAACAACAATAATACAATCTCTGAATGGCCTGTGGAGCTCCTCTGAGGCATCCTGGGTAGATGAAATATGGTGCCAGACATAAGCATGCCCAAAGCAGAGGCTGGGGCATAAACCCTTCTCCCCAGGTCTCCATGCTGTATGGTTTGTACCAGTATATGACAGCCTAGGGTAACACTCCCAGAGCCTATATCCCTGAGCAGTTGTTTGGACAACTTATGTCATCATACTTTGAAGAAATACAGGTTGTCCATAAAAGCTGCACACAGGATGGTAACCTTTGGATGGTGATCCAAAAGCAGAAGTAAGTACGGTATACATCAACTCTGTAGTCCCACACTTTATGATACACTGAGTGTGTTTGTTTGTTTGTTTATAAAATATGGAATGGACTTACCTTTATTGTCTCAGATTTCTGTGACTTCTTAAAAAAAAATCTATTTTAAGTTTCTTTACTTTTTAAACATTTGCAAATAGTTTCATCCAATGCAACTCTACTTCTCAGAATGTAAAATACTTGATGAAAATTCTTCACCCAACTCTAATGGTGAGGAACTCTGTTTCTTCTGCCACCAGCACTATGATCTCCCTCTTTTATTAAATTTATCATCTGCTGTACCTGCAGCGGGCCTGTGACCCTGTCTCCTGCTTTCCTCCTCCATAGGTAGGAAAGAAGAGGTGCCACATCAAAGTTTCCTGTAAGTCCTGCAGGATTGATTCTTAAAAGCAACAACAATTTTTACTTTGCTCACCATGAGCCCGATGAAGTTAATTCTAAGTATATGACCTGCCTCTTGCCTTGCAAAAGGCTGCACAGGTACTTACTGTCTTTGCTAGACCAGGATCTGGAAGGGTGCAGCATCCTGCTGAGCATGTTGAATACTTATGGCCACCAATATCAAGGAGAAAAAGGCAGATCCTGGTGGGAAACAGTGTGTGGGATAAAGTGGGTTTGGGGTCAGGTTTGCAAGCTGCTAAAACAGCTCTTCCATAGCTCCTGTGCCAGCTCCTGGCTAGGAATAGTATGGCTTTATTATAAGGTAGGTTGTGAGGAAGTCCTCCTCCCTCTGCCATTTGTAGCTGACAACTCCATCTTTTGCCAGGCTGCAGGTATCTGGCAGTTTATAAGTGTAGCTGCCTTTTTTCTGGTAAGCTAAGCCTGGGACTGTTTTCTTCCCTAAGGCATATGTCTATTTATTCCCCCCAATCCTCTTACCTTCTCTCTTATCACCTTTTCATTTATGCTCCTCCATGGGAGTGCGGGTCTGTGTTTTCAAGCACCAGAACATCCTGCCAAGGTGTTGCCCCTGAACTGTGCTTGGACTTTCAAACTAGTCTTGTAGTAAGTGGCTGTACTTTAGGGGGCAAAGGCTTCGGGGTGCTTCTAATTCCAGTGAAAAATCAAGAGAATGGTAGTGAATTCATAAACACACTTTTTTCCCTTTCATAAAAATATTTTTAAATGTGTATTTTCAATGGTAGCAGAGCTAAATAGCTTTTTTGTCCAATTAAGCACTGAACAAGGACAAATCTGCAATATTCTGTACCTTCTCCCTTGCCTCAGTACTTTGCCCTTTATTTTCAAGAGCAAAAAGACACGTCTGCAGCCTTGCCCTATGCTTACCTGAGCCAATTTGCCATCATTACCCATAACCTGCACTGCCACAAAGTTTGGGCTCCTTGCTTTCTCTATTTTGTTTTAATGAGGAGTGTATGCTTTGGCAAACAAATAACCTTCAACACAAATGTTGGCTGTTTTAAAATGACGTTTCATTTTCTCATCAGCTGTGAGGTTGAGGAATGTCTCTTTTCTGTATTCAAATTTAAAAGTTGAGGGGGAAAATATTCAAATCCATTAGCAATATTTGCAAAGGAGGGGATGGGACCAGTTACAAAGGAAAAGCTCAATCATTTATACAACTGAACTTGCAACTCTAAGAGATTACTACAGACGTGGTGCAAAGGTCTCCAGCTTGACCACTTTGGCTTCTGGCCTCAGGCTGGGTCCTGCTGGCATCCTGACCGCAAAAGTGTCCTGTTGCTTTCCCAAGAGGCGCATGAGCTTGGCCTTTAATCCCCTTAAAGAGGCTGAACAAGCCTTAACAGAATTTGTGAAACCCATGTTGAAGGAGTGAGCACTGGTGTAACCCAGCCCCGCATTTGCAAAGGTAAGTTTCTTCCGCAGTCAGGAAAATTACTCTTCCACCCACATACAATAAGTTTAAAGGCAAATTTGTGTCCTATTAGTATTCATCAAAAAGAGAAGCACATTTATAAATAATGGTCTCCAAACCCTTCACACAAGACCTGGTCAAGGCAATGTATTTTCCTTCGCAGCCCTGTGCTTGTGGTCTATGGCAGATCTTCTGCCAAAGGCAGGAGACAGTCAGCTGAGCAATGCTGAAAACCCAGTGCTACTGATAAAGCAGGAAGATTATGTCCTTTTTCTGTGTACATCTGAAGAAGCTGAATGAATGTACATGTCACTTTGGAGAGAGATGGGAAGCGCTTTGGAGTGAGGGTGTCATTTTATGAAAGAATTAAGGTATGCAGGAGATTTGTCTTTAACTTCTTATTTCCAGGCTTTTATTGTTTTCAGCTAACAAGGTACACCTTGATACATCCCGAAGTATGAGGAAATCAAGGCTTCTATCTATTCCGTTGTTTGTGTAAGAAGGTGTTCTGGGGTGTTTGCAGTCATTGTAAGGCTAGAAGAGCTTTTATGTGTGTTTCCTAGTTGGTTATCTCTAACATAGGGAGTACAACAGCTCAGCTGAAGCAAAATCCTTGCCTACTCTTTCAGTGAAAAAGATAATAGGACATTCTGTAGCCGCTGGAGTAGTATCCACCATTTCCTAAAAGAAAGCACCCTGTGAAAAAGACAAATGCACTCAGGTACTGGTTTAACTTGAATGAGGAGAAGGTGACTCCCCATATTCCCTCAGTTTTGGATCCAAGGGAAACAGACGTTTCTTTTCTATGAGAAATTTTGGGAGTTGTGAAATCATTCAAGTGTTTTGTCCTGAAAATTTCCCATCAGCATTGGACCTGTGAGGCCTGGGTGCCAGTTTCTCGAGGCCTGGTAGTGTTTGCCAGGGTTTGTAGGCTTCCCGCTCCATGGCATGGGGCAAGGAAGCCTTAAGGATCCCCAAGGTTTGGGGCATTTTGTTCAGCTGTTGACCTGTCACACGTTTAGACCCTATGAGTTATGGACACCTTGATGCAGAAGGAGACAGGTCATAAAACTTTGAGGGCTGCCAGATCCCTAATCCCATGTCAGGGAGCCTGGGAGGTGGTGGGTGCTTCATCTTGCAACATAGCCCTTTGGCCGTGCCCAGAGCTGTGAGTGGTGGGAGTACTGGATGTCTTTGACTTCAAAGAAGTTTGCTGGAAATAGCTTAAATACCCTGGGCAGAAATGAAAGAATCTAAGCTTTTATAAAGGGGTGGGCATGTTTCTGCCTGATAAAATAGCCAACTTGGATAAATCTCAACATGTCTCTTCAATGCTCTTCCAAATCAAGCTGGCAGCACTTTTCTGTCATGTCATTATAGCTAGGAGTGGTTAACTCCTCAGTACCTCATGTATGTCCATCTGTATCTATTTATGCCACAATATATCTATCATATATTTATTTTATTAATAAATGATCCCTGGAAAACAGTTCCCAAGTTGAGGTACTGAATCTGTTGTTAGGAACCTGGATGAGCACTGCAAAGAGCTGGATTCATGTCCATCTTCTACCCCTTGGTGATCTTCTGCAGTCCAGCTGTGACCTGCAAACTTGCTGGTTGAGGTCTCACAGCAGTTCTCAGTGAAGCAGAAAGAAAAGATATTTCATCAGGCTACTCACCTGAGTGGTGGTAAGCACTATTTTCTGCAGCTCTAAATCCTTTAGCCTTAATCTTCTGACAGTGCAGAGTAGTTTTTGTTGTTCATGCACCCCTGATATAACAGCTAGAACCATTTTGGCAGTGTCCACTACACACTAAGAGGATACATGCAGCAACAAACTTGTTGTCATTGATGCTATAAATGTAGTATTGAAAGTATTATTTAAAATACCACCCTAAATATTCCCCCATGCCTATCAGCACACAGGGGATCTTGGAAGAGAGAAGAAGGCAGAAGGGAACTTGCACTCTGATGGAAATTAAAGACACTGCCTGCAGAAGTGCCTTGTTCAAACAATGAGCTGCTTTACAAAAAGATTAGCATTTGGAGCTTCAGAGGTAAGGCCTGAAGTTCTTTACTAAGTAATTGGAAACTAAGAAGGAAATTCATTTGCCTTCCTCTTAAAACTCATGCATTGCTGATGCAGGCTGACTTTTCCTGCTTCTTCAGCAGCTGCTGAAATAAGTCATGATGTGAGATTTTTCATAATCAGTCATGCCAGCCTGAGTGGAGTCACACCCAGCTGAAATTTGCTCATTATCAATGCAAAACCAAAGTAATGAGGACATAGTCCAACAGGTGTATTATTTTACCTCCCATCTCATGGCATCTCTGATGAGCTTACCTGATTCATACTAACTTCAGAAGGTGTGATTTATATCTATGAAAGGAAGGATACAAAAATAAGAATATGCAGAGGTCATGAAGTATTAAATTGTATGTAGATCTACCTCAGCATAATCCAGACACCCACCAGGCACTACCAGTGGTAAATAAAATAAATCTACAGATTTAGGCTGCTGTGACAGAGTTGTACAGAATTTAATGCCATCAGAAGACCCTGAATTAGGTTGCATGTAGACATGCCCATGGTGGGTGTTACAGCAATCAGATATGATGTAGGTAGGACTCCTGCCCAAACTTCATGAAACAAAGTAACCAGCAAATACTGTTCAGACCCAGGCTACATGTGCTTAATTTGATTGAACGAATACAGTAAAAAATACCACTCATCTGGTCACATAGGGGCATGGTCCTCTTCTTAAGTAATGATGGTGCTTTTCAGCCTGCGTAACACACAACAATCCTAAGTACTCATAAATACCATCTAAGTGAGGAGAATAGAGATATTTCAGATATTCGTGTTCCTTCTTGCTCATACATACAACAGACATGACAGAAGCCAAAGCAAGCCTTTCGTCTTGGTCATTTTTCAAAGAAACTATTCCCACAAGCCTCTGTGCCATGAAGATACCAACTCAAAATGGTGAATGCGGTAGCAGCCTTTTAAGTTCAGTGTGATCTGGCTTCTTCCCACAAAGTGATGGAGCATCTATTCAGATCCAAAGGAGTCCCCAGAGAACAGCCCTACCCTGGCTGCTCCCCTCCTCTGCTCATCGTCTCTGCTGTGGCACCATGAGGGCTGCAGGTTGTTTCCCAGGAGGAAGACAACAGGCCATTTCAAGCTCTGAGAATCAAAATTTACTCCCTGTATTATAACTGAAGGGCCCAAAGCTTATCTGCTTGGGAGGCAAGTGAGCCTTCGTGCTTTATTCTAGCTTTGTTTTCTGCATTGATTTTGCAGAATCTAATCTAGACGAGGCAAAAAGCGGAGACCACATCAGCAATATCCACACTCAGGAACAGAGCGAGCAGCTCATTTTGCCAAAGACAGACGGAAAATAGCTGGTCTGGTCACCGCTGTTGTTTGAAGGGACCTGGGACTCTGACCAAACTCCAGAAAGCAAACTTTGGCAGAAGTAACCAAAATTACCTTCTCCCCACAAGACAAGAAATATAATTACTGTCATCTGCCCTCCTAGATCATTTTAGGGCAGTTTTATTGAAGCTGAGTGCTAGCCAGTTCCCTCTCATGCATGCTCCCCGTGTCTCACTCAGACGATGAGAAACTCTTAGAGACACACGCCTTGGCTCAGCCAGAAGTTACTGGCTCACAGCAGAAATCAATCAATGGATGCAGTTCTACAAATGGTGCTTTATAGAGGACTGTGCCATATAATCACAAGGATGCCTTGAGCTTAAAATCTGTGACCATCCATAGTTTGAGAAATTGGAAAACTAGCCACGTGCTGGCCCCTTAAGGCTGGAGAGATCTAGGTGGTTGTTATTCAATCAAACACACCAAAATAAGCCCATCACCCCTGGGTGATATTTCATAAGACTCCTCCTGCCACCTATCTCTGCTGTGTTGCTGGAATTGTTATTTTGTCCTATTATGCTTAAACACAGCTATCTGCTAGTCATCAAACTGCTCTGGGGGGGTTGAGGTGGTGCACAGTGAAGGGACAAGCCCTTCTGCCTTGACAGTGGGGACCATGTTGTCTGTTTCTCCCTGCCCCACGACCTGACGCATTTGTGGGTGCCCACGAGGATGGTGCTGGGCAGCTGTGGGACCAACCCCCATGTGTTTTCTCTGTGGCTGGTTGCCGATGGCTGCTCAGGCTCTTGGCTGAGTCCCGTGCAAGGTCATGTCACCCACCAGCAAACAGCTGGCAGACGAAACCACGGTCCTCAGGGTTCGCCTTCAGACTGCATTTACTTGTACTGGGATTTCTTTTACTTCTGAATGCTGGCAGCTACTGGTTGGACCTGAGCAAAGGTCTGGTGAGCCCCAACCAGCCCAAGCTTTTTCTACACGGAAGACAAAAAACCCACAACCCAAAAATATGGCCCCATGTCTGGGTGTGCAGTATGCATATGAGGTGGATTTACTGCAGTGCTGGACTTAAAGCTACCCCATCTGGATCTGTTATCTGCTTGGTAACCCGAGTTTTCTCGTGACAGAAGGTCTGCTTCTCCTCTGCTGGAGAAAAACACAACCAACAACAACAACAAAAAACAACCAAATCAAAACAAGTGTTTTTATTAAACTTGCATGCACTTAAGCCATTTCTTTGAACCTTTACAATTCAGCACAGTGTTCACTGGCGATGAATGTCTTCATCTGGCTTTAAAAGGTGGGAACAATGTCGTGCACTTAAATCCCTTAACTGGAAATTTCTTGCCTTTCATTTGTTTAGCCACAGTAGAGAAAAGACTAGTCACAAAACTTTCCTCTGTGCTTAAGAAGATTTCTCCTTTGAAGCAGCAACAACAATAATACTGTAATAGAAGTAAAGCCTGCTCTTCTTACACCAAGCATATTTTCTTCTGAAGAAACGTGCTGCAATTGCAATGACAAAGTCGAGCTTGCTAAGCAGGGCCGTTTCCCCCTGCTACTTTGTGTTGAACTTTTACAAGCAAGCCATAAATACATAGATACCAAAGAGTTAATTTGCGTTTTTAAACCTCCTTCCCAATATCCTCTCTCATTCCTGCATAAAATCCCCATGTCCAGACATCAAATCAGTAAACCCTGTTGCCTGTCAGAGAATACAATGTCAGGCCATTAGTATGTTAATAAGTCCGGAGGGTGACAGGTGGCCTAGTAGACAGCTCAATTAAGCTGCTCATTAAACACACGCTAACGAACAGCCAAGGCAGGGCCTGAACAGCACCATTCTGTAATGACATGATGTCAGAGCGAACAAATGAGGAAAAATAACAAAAACATTACAGCAGTGACAGACGCCACTAATAGGGACCCCTTGCACTACATCAGCCCTCAAATCAATGAGCAACAGGGATCAAAAAACTCGACCCAACATTCTCAGGGGACTGAATACAGCAAGATTTTTTTGCTCAGGTTTTTTCCTCTCTTTTTTTTCCCCCCTTAGCTAAAATTATCTCAGAATATCACAAATTAATAATAGGGGGGGAGAAGGGGGAAGGAAATAAAGGGGTAGAATTTGTTTCCTGTAAGAAAGAACCATAAAATGTGAAAACTGTGAAAGGTGAGGTGTGAATGAAAATCATTATTTAATGGGATCATCATTTAAATTTGATTGGCATTTTTTCCTTTATCTTGCCTTTTCCCCCCTTTTTCTGAAGCCTGCAGGTTCGAATTATTTGCTGTACCTGCTCTGCCTACTCATTCGGGTAGGTCACCCTACCATTTAAGGAGAGCAGAGAGAACTTTTAAAGTGCAGATTTGTAGCTATTATTTTTAAAAAGGGGACTTCTAGCAGCTAGTAGAAAAAAATCCTATCATTTTCAAGTAAGAAGCTTTCTGGGTAATAAATTCAAGCATCCAACCAGTGCTGAAATGACATTGGAGTCCCGCATTGCTAAACTAATAGGCTGGTTGACCATTATAAGGTCACGACCTTAGCTCTCATCCTAGCTGCAGAGCTGTGTTAAGTTAACAACTGATACCTCGCTGTGTTTCCTTAAATGTCTAACTCAAGATTCGCACTAATAACTGGGATAATCAAGTTGTGCTGCGAAGTGAATTTGCAGCAGCAACTTTCAGGGGAAAAAAAAAGATCATTTGGAGGCTGTTAATAGACAGGTGTGGAAGCAGCTGCAGCAGCGAGCAGGCTTGCAGATGCAAGTCTGCCATAATATTTGGGAAGCTAGCTAACCGATTCCTACAGTTTAACTGTAGGAGTAGGCCAAATTCATCCTCATGCAAGCCAACGGACAGCAACGTGATTTCCTACCGCTCGTACCTCATATAGCATCTTATACCTGCCTGTGCAAAGTGGGTGCAAAGGGCTGTTGTATCTAATGATTGATTTTTTTACAGCCCTTTGGCCTCCTGCAAATAAGGCACTGAGCACTGGAAAATGAGTACTAAAGGGTGCAAGTCCAGTGGGTGTTTCTGGGCTGAATCCAGCTGTGCCAGAGACAATGATGCAAGGCAGACATCAGATGTCAGATTAGTGTTGAGTAACAAAACAGCACGGCTTGCCCCAATATGGTTACAAAAAATGAACACAGCTGAGGGCTAGCTCAAATGCCGTGTTGGCACTGCTTGCGCAAGATTTACACATCTCTTTCTATTGGTCTGGCTTCTGAGGACAGATCGTTTTAACTACTCTAATTCTAACCTGATGGTATTAAATTAGTATGAAAACTTGAGTACAAATCAGTTCTTACAGGCCAGTGGCTGGATTAAATGTGCATAGCTCCAGCTCCATGGCAGAGTGGTATCAGAGAAGTAGGCAATGGAAAATGCAAGATAAACAGCCCTCCTCTTCTACGCTTAACAGGACGTAAAGCTCCAACGAAGTCAAAGGAGCGGCATCAGTGAAGAACATAGCACTTCAGCACTTGTTACCTTCTTCCAGGAAAAATTTGTCCGTATCCTGGTGGCTTTCACACTTATTTTGCATACACAAAATATTGGCTAAATACGTGCAAGTTATCTTACTTCACCACTGAAATGCAGAGGTGCCTTTTGTTTGCCACCCACTCCTGTCACTGACTCTGTTGTGCTGGTTTGGGTCTCCTACCTCTTTTCTGAAGCTGTGTCTAGGTTTAGGACTGGACAAAAAGCAGTTTTGCCCTGGAGAAGGCAACTGAAGTTTCTGTGGCTGCTTTAGCCTCAAATGTCTTCCTGGTGAAACACGGCAAGAAGCAACACTTAGCAATCTGGGAGTGCAAAGCGAACATGGCAAAAAAATGTGTATTGTGTATAAAGCTTTGAAACGTTGTCAGATGAGATATATTGAACCACATGAATTTGATCAAATGTGATGGAGCATCATATCTACAGACTGTGAGACATGATGAAATACAAACCTATTTGTACTTGCAGCAGCCATGTTCAACACCAGCAGCTGAATTACAACTGCTACTTTAGAAGCAAGCATAACCCTGAACAAGAAACCACTTTAAAATGATGTGGAACAGCACTAAGCTGAATATGCCACCAAAATCTCCAGTGTCTGCCCTCCTCTTCCTCCCAGTGCCCTCCCAGCACCAGGGGGGACAGGAGCTTTCCTGGACTGGGGACAAACACCACCAAGCATCACCACATCTGATTGAGATTCAGTATGTTTGCCTTGGAGAAAACAGCAGAAACTTCAGGACACATCCTGTTTAGTAAAGACATACTTAATATATTTTGGAAGATCTGGGCTCTGTGCCCTACTTGCATTGTTCCTGGCTTTCTGTGGGCTCCATCATTCTGGAGGCTGCCCCTGTACTGGTCCTGCAGTGGTTCATTTGAGATGGAAAACAACTGGATTGCAACTGAAAGAAGGAAATGCCCTCTGCATTTGTACCATGCATCTTACCATATCCTGCGGGGTAGACAACATGCTAAATGATTATTTTTAGAGACATTTGTAGCAGGGCTTGTAGCAGCCAAGGGCAGAATGGGGTCTGAAAGGTGCTCTCAGAGCCAGCCATGCACCAAAGGAGGGATGGGCAATTGGAAGTCCCCCCCCAACAGTAGTGCAAAGGGCCAAGAAGTGTATAAGAGCAGAGAGGCATCTGGAGATGTGCTCACGTTGTTCCCTGGCAGACTCACCTCCTCAAATGGCTCTGTAGCCCCATTCCAACCAAAAAATGAAAACATGCCACATGTGGATTTTACAAACTGTTCATGCAAGGCAGGGTAGTGCCAACATGACCTGGAAATAAAGCTGAAGCTGAGAAATCAATGCTTACAAGTGAAAAGCTAAAAGATAATGTGAGGAAGGGCACTTTCAAAAAGAAAATTATACTAAGCACTCACTGAAGTTGCAGGCAAGTCCTCTCCACTGTGACTTCAGTTTCATTGACGGACAATTTCCCATGTGACTGGCAAGAGCTCACAAGAGTTGCCTGCTGGGATTAAAGTTTGCCCTGCCATAATTCCTCACTAAAATTTTCTTTCACAACTCCTGTCCCAGGGTTCAAAGCTGTTGGCTGCCATTGCTTCCTTGGCCTGACCTAAGCAGGCACTGGCAGGGACTTTCCTGCCTGTGGGGGAGGAGGACTGTGCCCCAAAGCTGCCCCCAGGAACCCCACCACATCCCCTCAGGGAGCCTCCTCGTCTGACAGACGTGGCAGGGCACAAGGGAAGGTACTCAGGCACGCCTGTTTCTTTTGAGGTGTGTGAGTTTCTCACATTATCAGGGACTGTCTCCTCACTCAACATTGATTACGCTGATTTAGAAAGCAGCTTTCAGTATTTAGCTTATCATCACTGTTTGGTGTATAGCCATACCTCTTATTTACTAGACACTATTCCAGCTCTGCTCTGTGGAGAATTATCTGTGTCCTCATGGGCTTTTCTGTGGGCATAGCAGTGTCAAAGTGCCCTGCAAGTATTTATCTCCACCACTCCTGTGTAAATTGTGGCAGACGAAGAGAGAGAGAAGATACTGCTGGAGTGAGGTAAGGCACAGGGTCACGGTCAAAAGTAGTAACTAACCAGGGGGCTTTTTTATTTTACAGTCTTCTGGCATTACCTGTATTTCATTAGTCCAAAGCATCTGCCCCTACCGATGCCAACTGCAGCTGAGACGCTCTGCACCTCTGAGCACCATCACATTTCTTGTTGAGGCAAACTCATCACCCTGTCCATTGGGACAGGCAGGACTCAGGCAGGACTTGTCCTGGCCTGGCCCTCCCCCCTACCCTTTCCCCAAACCCAGCCTCTTCCAAACCTCTGGCTTCATGTCCCTGTTTTGGCCCCACCATTAACTCCTACCCCCTTCTATGTTCTGTGGCCCAGCCCTGATCACTTCTGGTCTCATTGCACAGGGCTCCCTGGCCCACACACCAGGTTTCTCAGCTCTGACTCCCAAACCCGGTTTCTCTTTCCTCTTTGCCTGTTTCCAGGTCTCCATCCCAGTTTCCTTGCATGGTTACACTCCTTCCTCACCTCCGAGTGGGCTAATTCTCATCCCTGTGACATTAAGCCAGGCAGACTCCCTCCCATGGGTCGCTGGTAGTAGAAGAGGTGGTGTTCTCCTGCAGGCTGAATCCAAGTCAAAAACTCCCCCACCAGCCAAAAGAAAATTGTAGCTGCAGAGATTTTTCTCTGCAAATGTATCAAAAGTCATAGTTGGCTCTGGAGCATACCCAAAGCCAACAGAGTTTTCAGGGAATGAAATTGCTAAAATTGACAAAGGCTTTATTGAGCATGTGCAAAACTCTCATTATTATAATTTTGTTATAATTTATCCAGATTTGGCTGCATTTTTGGAAAGGCAGTAAAACAGAAATCCCCAACAAACAGCCATTTTGCCAGACTCAGATCATAAAGCCCTATGCTTCTGTGCTTGGGAATGTCAAAAGATAATATTTGCACAGAAAAATTCTGTTTTGTTGTGCTTCTCCATGAGTTATATTTCTGTAAATGTCCTAACCACTTGGTTTGGTGTTTTCCAAGCATCCAGTTTGAGCAGACATCTATGCAAAAAGTACTTATTCAAACAGTAACATTTGTCAAAAGTAGGAACAAAAATAAATAGGGCCTTATAATGTCAGAAAGAGAAGGCAGCTGGTGAAATGGGTGTGAGTTGAGGGGTCTGGAAACAGAATACAGGTGAAAGGACAGAGTAAATCTCCTGAGGTCAAAGTGATACTTCAGAAGGTTTGATTTCTGTTAGGCTCCAAAAGCACAAAGACACCATTTTTACTGGAAGGGCAATTCTTGCATCTATGTGTGTGTGTGTGTGAGGGCAGAATTCAAAACAACGAACTACTACATCTTTTCACAGGCCTTGTTTTGGGGGTAAGGTTGTATTTTTCTTGTTAACATAAGAGTCCAATTTTGTTAGCCCCAACCTATTTGAACTGAAGCCTTTCTGGAGGACTCAGAGCGTTTGCTCCCACGGAGAACCATCCCTTCAGGGCGCATGGTAAGACAACACCTTGGCCTTGACTGTCAGTGAACTTTACCTCTTTCTTGGACTCATCCTCTGCATTAGCAATATACCTCCCAAAGGATGTATCAGCGGTGAGGCAGAAGACAGCCAGAGCCCAGTGGCAGAGGCTTCTGCACATATCCCACTGGCTGACATACAGGTGCTGTCTGCAAAGTGCATGCTGTACCTGTGTCACTAGCAAAGGAGAGCTGGTATGGTGCTGGGACATGGTTCCTGCTGCAGACCTGTGCTGGAGAAACAAGTGGTTGGTCTGAAAAGCCTCCCGTGGGAAAACACAGAGCTGTAGGGGACAACTTGCCCAGTCATACATGATTTGTGTCCTGTGACACAGTCTGTCTGCAGTCCTCACCCTACTACTGATGTTGCCTTCGGTTTATGGACTACTACCATAAGAGGTAGGTGGCCTCTTCCTGCTGCTCCTGCTGGTGTCTCTGAACTGGCAGAAATGCAGAACCCGCTTCATCGTGCACCCCTTGGCCCCAGTACCTCCAGCTCGTGAAGGCCAGGAGAGAAGAGCCAGGGCTTTTGTGAGTTGGAGGAGATGGGCTGTCTTCTTTCACAGACAGCAGCTTGACAAAACACACGCAGGCTCTAAAAAACATAAAATAGTGTGTCATGGGGTCTGAAATGGGACAGAAAGTCTCAAGTTTCTTCCTTTTAGGATACACTGTTGAGGGTAGCTCTTGGCATGAGAGTATTTAAGTTAAGTGGGGATAGTTTGGCCATGAAGGCATCAGTGCTCCCCTGACGTGGCACTAGGACAGAAAGACGAGGTTACCTGAAGGAAAGGCACATGGGAACCATCAGCCACACCTCTGCTGCCTCATCCCATTTGACAACACTTCATTAACTCCTCCTGCACCAAAACAGCTTCTCTGGTACACAGAGCCAGTCTGTACGGATCATGCTGACCCTCTTTCTGAGATTTAATGTTGCAAAACAGACCAGGGGTAAGAGTATATCAATTCTGCCCAAACCTTTCTTTGCAGATGTGTGGGTTCTTGGCCCATACCCTAGGGCTCAGCCTGTGCCACTGGGCTCAGAGCATGCTGGCACCAGCCCTGGGTTCTTCCTCTCCTGGCTGGAGGTGCTCAGAAATACTGTGGGCTCCCCCGTGCCCTTCCCCAGTGTCTGCTCTGCCCATCTTCTCCCAGGCAGAAAATAAACAGCTTCCTTCTCACCTATCCCCTACATTCTGCAACCAAGTAGGCAGGATGAGGGCACCAGGCCTTCCCAGATGTCCCTGCTTTCAGCCAGCTAGAAGCATTATTCTCATAGTATCTGCTGCCTTATTTTTGTTTTGTGTTTTAGGTAAATGCTACTGGGTCATACATACAATAAAAAAGGCTTTAAGTATAGCACTGGGACATTCAGCTGCCTAGACTGGTTCTGTGAGCTGATCTTTGCTTGTCCCAGCAAGTGTTAGTCTGTGGGTGGAGGCATTAATGAAGAGGTGAAGCAACCTCATTTTGGAGCATTTTGTGTCAGCTCAAAAGATGACACATATCAAGTTTTCCAGATCTGCTGGGAATTGTCTGCCTGCTAAAATTAAATAAGCAAACCAAGGCTTTAAATCTTACTGCTACATAATGGCTAAAATATTCCTTGTGATTAAAGCCTGGATAATCAATATAATCTTTGCAGCATTATTGAAAGGTGATCATCTAGTGAGTGCCGGGTGAGGTTCCTGGACAGCAAGGACACAGGGTCATTTCTCCTACATGGGATGGTCCCTGGAAGAGCAGCCAGGGTGCCCCCGGAGGGGTGCCCTGCCAGCAGCCCATGAGCTCGCCCCTGTCAGGGAGCTACCCATCTGCAGCATGGGTGCCCCAAGGTGCTCTCCAAGCTTGTGGGGAGACTTTCCCATTCCTTCTGCCCAGTGGTGACCTTACCTCCTTTCACCTCCACCTCTGCCCTCCTAGCGCTGCCCATGCCCTGCAGCTGGGGCAATCGCTGGGTACCCAACCCAGCCCAACCCAACGACCACAACTGGTCACGCAGTGGCTGGTTTCTCTGATACAATGCTCTAGATGTCTCCCCTCTGCTTGGTTAAACCAGCAGCCATCACAACTGGGACCCAGGACATGCAGGCATCTGAGCAGGAGCACCCAAACTCTACTTCTTATGCCAGCAAGATCCTGACTGAGGCAGCTCACCCACTTCTTGTATACACCAAACTGGTGAACTTACCCATGTGTTTTTTATCCCTATAGCAGGGAAAAAGAAGCTTCTGCAGTGTGTTTGCAGTTCCCAGACAAAACCACCCTGCCAAAAACATCTTCTCTGAAATATTTCACTTGAACTGCAAATGAGGCTTTCTCTCAGCTACCTGTGGGTTTGTCCCTTACTAGCCACATCTTTGAAACCAGGCTGTGTACTGAACACTTCTCTTCAGGATAGCCAAGCCCTGAGCTTTCAGGACAGACTTTACACTTTTGGCAGGGAATGCTCTGAAAACCCTTCATAGCCTTCATAAGATCTCCCTGCTTGACAACTTGGTCTTCGTAAACAAGGGAGAACCAGAAATTCATTAGCTTGGAGAACAATCATGTTTCCTGGAAAAGGCAGATTAGAGTTTTGTCAGGTTTTCCTCCTACATGGGAAGCCTCTCAGCTGTCCCAGTCAGGTGAGGAATTCAGGAATTGCTTCCTAAGGTTCAGGAATTGAGGATTTGGGGGGTTTAGACTGATTCAACTTTTACAGTATGGCTCTCAACACAGACTTGTGCAGCTTTAAGGATCCAGCAATTTGGTGAGATTTCAGGAGCACAAGGGGAGAGGCTGAGTCTCCACAAATTCTCCTGTTAGGGGTAGTTAGCACCATGTGTCAAAATGGCACCTTTCTCTCATCATCCCCTTAGTGAATCTAACTTGTCCACATCAAGGAAAGTGGACACTGCTCCTGCCTTTTAGGTTCAAGAGATAAGGCAGTCCCCTTGGTGTCCATCACACTCAGGTAGGGAAAGACTCAAATTCGGGGAGATCTGAGCAGCCTTCCAAAAACTTAATGTCAGGGACTCATTTTCTGGAGGAAATAAGGCACTTCCCATTAAGGCTTTGTGACCATGATATTTCCTCTGGTACTTGCTATGTTTCTGGGGCCAGGCTCCCTGCTTTCTACAAGGCAGATGTGACCTGTCAGTGTGCTTTGTCTTTTATAGATGCTTGGGGTGTAGGAAAAGGTGCAGTGGGTGGAAATGTTCCTGTTCCCCATGGCAATGGCTGATGAAGAACAGGAGTTATTGAAAGGGTTTTTCAATAAAGAGACTGAGGGCATCTAATGGCTTTTTGTCAGATGACAACTGTTGAACCAGGTCCTCAGCTTTCACTCTAGAAAACCTCTGTTCTACTTGAAGTGATGGTTTCCCTCTCTTTTAAAGACACCTACACGGCTATGGTCTGGTCAGATAC
>JANZLQ010000061.1:3116834-3125367 GCA_026212715.1 Elanus axillaris
ATCCAGAAGTGGCAATAAATGACCCTCGCCCTAATCTGTGAAGATGAAAATGTCTGCAAATTTTACTGGTGGGCAGTACCACTTTCTTTCTGACCCGGGAGGCAGCTCTGCCGAGGAAGAGGAGGAAGAGCAAGTTTGCTGCTCTGGCTGTGGAGAAGCGGGGTGTTTTTCTGAAGCCAGAGGCAGGCTCCTTTGTGTGTGTTGGGATTTCTCCAGCAGGTGGAGATCTCAAAACAGTATTGTGCACTGAACGAGCATACTTTCCAAAACAAAGCAACACTAAACAATTCTGCTAATTCCGGAGATTAAAAGTTTATAGAAGGTGGCTAGGAAAAAAGCACCAACAGAATCTGTCATTTTTCCAACAGCTACCTAAGCATTCCCTTCCTAGGCAAGTGATGGCATACCTTTTGCTAGTAAAGAGATACATTGTGTGGAGGAATGAATCTTTTTTTTTTTTTTTTTTTTTTTACATAGGGTGTAGTGGGCTAATGGAAGCATATAATTACCGTGTTAGTATTAGGGAGCAATATAGCTGCAATAAATTAAGACTGCTTTGCAATTAGAATGATGAACACAGCTGTGGAGACAAATGGCATATGTGCTAATTAAATAATTTGTCACTTGACTGTTAAGCAAACAATACAGCCTCTTTACATTACAAACTACCATCTCTAGGATGGCGTGATGGCCTATTAACGAAATGGAACGAACAGATTGCATTGCCATGTTTGGCTGATAGCAACTGCAAACGTGGGGTAAAGGTGGCGTATTAAAGAAACTAACATTAGTTTTTAAAATATCGCGGACTTTTATGTTAGAGAGCGGCAGAGTTCCTGGCAATAATCCTGTTAATGCACATATAGCTACAGTACCTAATGATTCATTATCAGCAAGCACTGGTCTTTTGTTTCACATTAAATGAACTGGGCATTCGCCATGCAGTGAATGTCAGCTAATAGTAGAAAGTAATGACAGGATGTGGTTGTATGAGCCCCTTTCATCCTGGGAGCTCTCAAAAGCCATTTGCAATTGTTTATAGGGGCAGATTTTCAAAAGGGGTTCTGCATGTACCAGCCCTCCAAGCGGGCAAGCGAACCCGCACTGGGCACACCCAGGAGGAATTACTCCATCCTCCGAGATGCCGGCTCCTGCTCCTGCAGAGAGAGAAAGAGAGGCTTTAATTTGCCTTTCCACCCATGCAGCATCCTTGTGGCCTGATGCCACAGCACCATTTTTGCCCATGCTCCTGGGAGACAATTGCTTTCCATTTTTTCCCCCTGCTATAAAAAGCTGGCATCCCAGACAGGGAGATTTTCAGCCGCCCGTTGCAGCGCATCTCCCTTGCCGTGCAGGCCAGCGAGCTCACAGTAAACCAGTTTCTTGGTTTTCACACCGGCTTTATATAAAACAGCAAGTCGGGGTCAAGGGCCTGGCCCCATTTCCGAGGGTGCAGCAGCTCGGCCGCTCAGCCCGGTTTGGGAGGGTAGGGGTGTTGGGCAGCCCCTCCTGTAGGCAGGCAATGCAACTCCCTCCATGGCTCCTGCCCTCACATGTCGCTGCCCTCATCCTGCCTAACACAGAGGCAGGATAAAATAATATAAAAATAACAAGACGACAAAACTGCAACCACTGCCTCTCTGGCAGGGCTCTCCTCCTTGGAGGAGGAGAAGTGAATGGCCCGCACATAACAGATGTTTCCCATGTCCCTGAAAGCTGTACTCGAAAGTGCTTAGTTACTATGGTGCTAGAGGTGGTATTACAATTTACACAGGCTAAAAACAGCGATCTGTGAAAGTGGGCGACTTCATTTGTCTTTGAAAGCCCCCGAGTAGCTCAGTATCCGCACGTTCCTCCTTTCAAGCAGAAATGCTTCTGCTGTGGAGATTTTGGGTTCATGCAATTGCATATTGTTTTACTGACATACTGTATAACAAACTGGGCTCGCTCAATGTCCACTATGAAAACTGACCCAAAATCAAGATCAAGAGAAAAAAAAAAAGGAAGACATCAAGGTCCCAGGAGAGCTAAATGCCCAAAGAGGGGATGACAGTCATATTTAAAAGACGTCTACAGGAGAAAAAATGTAGAGAATTATTATGGAATTATAATAATTATTATTATAATTATAATTATATAAATAACTCTATTATACAATATGTTATTAAATAATCAATGTTCAGGGACAAAATGCCCCAAACAGAGATTTTGCACAGGATGTGTTTTCCTGGCACATGATTTATTTACCAGGGCATCTGATGTGGAAGCCTTTGGTGTCCAAGCTCCCTGTCGCTCGCATTGTCCTGCTGCAAGGGCCAAGCCCTGGGGCCACCTGCCTTGCCATGCCAGGAGATGCCAGCTGCTGAACTGGCTTTGGGCTTGATGCTCATCACTCACCTAGCATCCTGTTGTTTATAAACTGGGAAGTGGAGAGATGAAGTTGGAAGCCACACTGACCCCCTGCATCACCTCTTCTTTGGAGGAAACATGGCAAATCTGGGAGCTGTTCTTTAAAGACAGACACAGAGACTGGACATGACTTTTTAAACTGAGGACAAAGAGATGCAATAGTTTTGCCTGTTTATCCTGTGATGGGATTTGGCGCTACCAATATTTTAGGAACAGACAAATCAGCAAGATTTGTTTGTTTATTCTGTTACTCTATAGTACAGTGTAGCACCAACTACATCCAATTTTACAATCTACCCGCAGGGATTTTGTTATGTCAGTGAATGTTCAATGCTAAGACTTCTGGGCATAAAGACCCACAAGTTTGCTATGTTTCTCCTGTGTGGTTCATTCGTTTGTTTGTTCTTCAGCTAATTGCAACAGGTGAGTGTGCCCTTGTAGTGCCTTCCTGCGTATGTGAAAATTTTAAATGATAAAATAATGTGAGTGCTGGTGGAAGCATGATTAGCAGCACCACCACCAAGGTTTATACAGAAGTGCCCTATGGCATTTGGATGCACAAGTATTTGGGACTTGCCTGCTGCTGGCTTGCAGGTTGTGAGGCTGAGCTTGGAGAATTCAACTGGTGGGGGCACAAATCATACCAGCTTGTTTTCCAGGTTGAGTAGAGAGATATTTGCAATCCTGCCATCAGTAGTCTGCTTTTCTTCATCTGGGGTAAAGCCATGGAGCTTGATTCAACACAGTGAAGCTCTCCTGGTTCTCAGAACCACAGGACATGACCTGTCTTTTCCACCTCCCATCACCTTTGGGATTGGCAAGATAAAAGCTATCCCTGCTTGTTTCTTCCTGCTCCTGACATGGGAACATGGGCACTGCTGCAGGAACGGTGTGAGCTGTGTTTGCACCAACTCTTCTGAGGAAGGAAATGGATGAAAAGCAAAACAAAAAAGAAACCCCACACTTTGGCTTGCAAGATATTTTAATACACACAGCATCAAAGCTTTGTACTACCACAGGGCAGAAACCAAGGAAGAGATGGGAACCAGTGTTATTCCTCAGATCAGGGACTGGCCACAACATTTCTCTAAAGTGGATGCCTGGCCCCTCTGCTGCTGGCATGGGTGAGAGGGTGGTGGGGATTTCATCCTCCCAAATACCCCTGGCCAGCCACAGAGATCATGGCATCAGCCAGGGACAAGGGGGTGGGTGGTTCTATGTGCTGCTGGCACCAGGACAGCAGCAATTTTAAGCACTTGGGGCCAATTTTGGAAAACCACCCCTAGGCTGCAACAGAAACAGCGGCGCGCAATGCACTGTGGTGCCAGGTCAGGCTTCAGCTTGTCACGTACAGGTTTTAGGCTGTGCCATTCGCTCTAAAACAACAGGTCAAAGTTTCCCCCCAGCCCAACGCTTAATACTTTCTGCATCGTTAACCACAGCTGGGCATTTTTCTAGTGGCATTAATTATCAGTTATATTCTTCTTTCTAATCACCAAGACCATGTCTGTGCACTTCCACCCTCTCTGGCCTCTGCAGCCAACTCGCAGAGTTGTGTGTGCCGGGCTATGGGAAGTCCTAGGTACACCCAGTGGAGATCCTCACCGGCTGAAGTTACTCAGGTGGGATACTGCAGTAAAAGCAGGGTATTAGCAAAATTTCCCTCTTTTTTATTTAAGAGGGAATGACTACAAGAGAAATAGAGCAATTAAATATATATGTACATCAAATACCATCTATTTATTGTGTATGCCTATTCTACCACAGTTTCTTTTATGGTCGCCAAGTAAGGTAGAGAGTAAAATCCTGGCTGTACGGGCATCTGTGGTAAAATTCCCGCTGACCTGCATAAAACTATTTCACCTACTGTTTCCACTGGGAATCACACTGCCTATTCAAAGTGTAGCTGGAGAAAACAACAGCATTTAGACCATCTGGGGACAGCAAATCAGGCCTGCTACCTAACTGGGTGGCTCTCCTGAGCATCTCGCAGAAGCAGAAGGAGAGAGGGGCCAGTGGCCGGCATGGTGGCTGGGACCGCGCATGCAGAGGGGGAAAGTAGCCCTTATAAAGACATTTTCTGATGATTATTTTGGGAAACCTTCTGGTAATCCCCAGTCAATCTGCATGCTAATAGAGGTCATTTACCAAAGCAGAACACTGAGGAAAGCTTTGCATAATAAGAACGTTAGTTTGATTTGATACTAAAACTTTTCAACTGTTCAATCAAAGCCAAAGCTGAATTTCTGGGGGAAAAAAAATGGTATTGAATACAGAAGTGAATCTGGACACAGTTTAAGCAAGCTCTTTTTGATCAATTAGACCTTTCTGTGATGTCATCTTTATTACTTATTCTAATGAGATGGGTGTTGTAAAAAGGATTGGGGAGTGAAATCCATTGATAATCTCCTTAGCACTGTGGATAATATACAAGGTTTCTCCCCCACATTGAGAGCTCTAAGCTGTTTTAATATACTTTAAGACTTCTCAGTATCTTCCTATTCTTAAAGGAAGATGATTTTCCTTTTTATGATGGGGTGTAGATTTGTTCACTCTCTCTAAATAATTTGGTTAGAGATTTACAGCTGAATTTAGTCATTTTTATTCACTGCTGTACTTTTTGTGCACAAAAGCAATGGTTTAACCCCAGACAAATGCTATCTACTGTGGGGCTTTTTGAGTGTACTAAAGACATAGAAGCTAGTGTAGCTGCAAACTTCCTTCTCAAGCCTCAGAGCTATATTAAACTAATGTAAGTACCTAGGCAAATATGCTGAATCTCTTCCGCAGAGAAGCATTTAGAAGGAGAATAGAAATTCTGGTGAAGTATTTGCACAGCACTTCCTCAGTTTAAAACAAGTGTTCAAGATTATAATCAGTTTGTGCTAGCCACCACTGAGATGTCTCTCTAGTTTGAAAGATGCATAATGAAGTGATAAACACATTAAAAGAAGCAAATTCATGACACTGGATTGGGACGTGTTTACCCTTCACGTTGACATCAGACCTTCCTATGTGTCAACAGGAAAGAGAAACCTAGCAAGTTTTCCAAACCATCTAGAAAATGTCAAGCAAAATAATACAGGCTTGTATGAGATAGGAGAAGTAACTTTCCAAACTACTGAAGTACAGTTAAATTGATTACTTGGATACGAGGGGGGGGGGGGGGAGAAACAGAAAGTCAGAAAGAAAGAGAAAGGAAATAGAAAAAGAAAGAGAAAAACAAAGAAAAAAGAAAGAGGTCAAGGAAGAAAGATAAAAAGAAAGTGAGAAAGCAAAAGAGAGAAAGAAACAAAGAAAAAGAAAGAAAGGAAGGAAGGGGGAAGGAAGGAAGGAAAGAAAGAAAGAAAGAGAAAGAGGAAGGAAGGAAGTGGGGGGGAAGGAAGGAAGGAAATTACTATTACAGTTCCAAAATAAATTTGTGAAAATAATGCTTTTCTATTCTGGTCTCTTAGGAAAGGTTTCTCCTTTGCATTTCAAGACTGCAGGAATGCCTATTCTGGTAGAGAGGAATTGATGTGTTCCTGAAAAAAATCAGCATAGTACACACTCTCTCTCCGTTTTATCATCCGTGTGTGTATGTATAATGGTTTCAGCTTATGTGGTGCATATAGCCCTTATATAAGCTTTTAATATTAACTACTCTTGCTTTCTCCTCTGCACTCTTCCATATGTTTGTTGTGCTGATTTTGAACTTTGGGGAAAGACCACATCTTCTTTCTTTGAAACCTTTCTGGAAACAAGAAATGAAAATCTTTTTAAAAAAAAACTTCCTGCCTTATGAAATTTAAGACTCAGACGTGCAAAGACACAAGCATGCAGTCCCATCCTCCGAGTCCTGCATGCAGGCCCATTGGCTTGTGTAACTGGAAATCAAAATGATGATGCATGATGTGCAATCAGCAGTTGCTGGGATTGGGAATGAGCACTTGCACGTGCAGAGAGCATTCGAGGTAGTAGGGGGTGTCTTCCAGAAAGAAACTAAAGATGATGCAAGAGATAATGCAAAAAAATAAAAGATAATACATAAATAATCCAAAGATAATACAAGAGGATTTTTTTTGTTTGCTCCTGAGCTTACAGTTTCTTAGTTTTGTCACAAATAATTTTTCTTTCCAAAGGGAAAGAATTCAAATGTTTCTTAAGAAACAGGAATAAAGAAATACATGGGCTTGGCAAAGAGAAGGCTTGGTCAAATGTTCTCTGTGCAGAAGAGATTGTCTCTGCCCACTGAAAGAAACAGAGCATGCAGGGAGAGCACAGCTATGTGCAATATCAAAATAGTCCCAAAGGATACTTGTTAGCTCGGCAACAAAGCTTCTCATAGCTAGTTTACCACATCTGCCACTAAGGTAAATAGCTGCAGTGTCAGCGGTCCCAACAGCCTGTGCTCATTTTGGCACTAAGGACCAAGCCCATGTGTGACCACCCCAGAGAAAGAGTCCTGCAGCAAAGCACCCCACTCCCCCCTGAGCCGTGGGGTAGAGGGGGAATGTGGGCATCTGCTGCCAAGTACAGGACCAGGCCTGAGGGACCTGGGGCAATGTGAGCAGCACATAAAAGGACAGGCCTTGAGGGTGCTTGTGGAAGAAGGGGAAGCCGGAGGAGCTGGTTGGAGGATGGGCAGGTTATGCCTCTCCTTAGTGACCAACAATATTGATGGAGAAGCAGGGCAGCTCTGCAGGCCGCATCTTTACATGTCCTTAAAAGTACCTTGTCCTTTTGCATACTATTTAGAAAGAAAACTAGAGGAGGGGGAGATATCCTATATCCTATCTCCACCCTATGGAGAGGAACATTTAAAAGATATAACAGGCAACCATATGGGGTGGAAAACACTGCAAACAACTTCAGAAAGGAGGAGGAGATAGGATGTAATTAAAAGCATTTTTAGAAGCTGGTTGCACAGCTTACATCAATGAGGAGAACTACTGAGGAAGGGTACAGCCGTGGGAAAGTTCAGCAAGATATAAAGCAGTGGTCTTTCCAGAGACTTGATATTTTCCCTGAATTTCACTCCATCACTGGACTTAGCCATGGATCAGGCTCACATGGCTCTGGTACACCCCTTTAATCTGGAGATCTTTGGGGACTCCAGAGAGGCTTCTCCTCTGCATGGAAACCACCCAGCACATCAAGGTGCCATTGCAAATAGTGAAACAATGATGAACAAAGAACAGCCTGCAACAAAGCAGAGGGATTTGGGGATAAAAAAGCAAAGGAAGCTCAAATACTATGCCTGGAAGATAGGGAAAAACATATGTTCAGTTCTTAAAGAGGGTGAATGAAGCCAAACCTGCAAGAAGGCACCTGTCAGAAGGTGACACCAGCCAAAAGCAGGAATTGCACATGGTTTCATGATGAGAGGTCTTTAAGAACTGAATTAGGGGAACAAACCCCTCATATTTCTAAGGCAGTGTTGTAAAGCCATTCCTACTTACAACTAACCCAATACTATGCAAACCAGCCAGCTGAGGAGATCTCGATCACATCCCTGTGGTAGGTGGCTGCTGACACAGCTCGGCCAGGGAGGTGACTCTGCCTGCCCCTCCCGGCATGTACCCTCGCACCCTGGGAGGAGATGGATGAGAAGACTGAGCTCTTCTGACTCGTCACTGAGAGAAAGCTATCACAAAGTGACAGGTCTTATATCTTCTCCCAGACATTGCCTTGGTCTCCGCCTTGGGGACCTGAGTCCTACACCTCCGGAAGAAGAGCAGGGGCAGCCCAGCCCGGCACGGCGGGGGCTCTCCCCCCACCGCCACAGCTCTGGCTCCCTCCGGAGAGTGCAGACACCGAGCCAGGTGGGCTCTCCCGAGGGCCCGCCATCGCCGTCTCATTTGCATCCAGCGTTTGGCAGGGAAGCCGAGCAGCACACGGCGCACCAGGATGACACGATGTCCTGACCCTGTCTTACACAAATGTCAAGCTGTCCTGGTTTGTACCCCCTGCGGCTTGACGGGACTTGCTTTCCCCCCTCCGGTGGGGCATACGACAGTACTCATGCCTGGAGACATCTAACGGGAAGAGATGCAGCTCCTTGGCCAGCCAGACGTGGCCATAACCAGGCTGTTTGCTTTTTCTATTTGGGTCCTTGGGGGGGGGGGGGGGCAGCTTTGCCCTG
>JANZLQ010000061.1:3125387-3146891 GCA_026212715.1 Elanus axillaris
GGAAGTGAAGGCCATGGGGACATCAGCCCTGGGGTAGACACAGCACTACCAGCACAGGGTCTGTACTCTGCTCCAAACCCCATCACACAGCCTGGGCACGTAAGCAAGGGCATGTGGCACCGAGGGGGTCTCCAGTCCCCATGGCCCTGCCCTCAGACATCTTCCCCTTAGCTTTGTGTGGGGCCATGTGCTTCGGCTTCTTACTCAGTCACATAAGGTTTTTTTGGATCATTGCAGAGAGACTCATATGGGCCAACCCAGCATTTCCTTCCTCAAGGGTCTTCAAGAGCACCTCACAGGAGTTTTCCATGACCAGGCTTGAGTCAAAGGCCATGCTTCCTCTGATGAGCCCAGTATGCTCACCAGTGACAGCTCCAGTTATCTCCAGCAGCACCGAGGCGGGACACATCTTTGCTGGTCCCCATCACCACGTCCAGCTCTGCAGCAGAAGTCCCCTGTGCCCGCATGCACGGACTGCCTCGCATCTGCCCGGCCACACTGCTGGCCCTGGACAATGCTCCCACAGTTGCTCCTCGCCGCATGGGCAACTTGTGCAAGGGCAACAAAACTGCCCATTAATGAAGAGTTGTCAGATGTTGCCAGGGCTCACGGGCGCAGTCGGCTACCCAACTGTCACCACAGTGGATAGTAAGACAAGGCAAGAGCTCTCAATCAGTTTAGGGGCTTAAAAGCAGTGACTCACCAACAGACAACCATTTATTTTTATCATTGACCAATAATTACAGTATTGTCCACTGGATATAAATGCCACACTGTTTCATGACAGTGGGTTTGCCTTGTCCTCTTTCCAAATGATTTCTATCAAATGAAGAAGACAAATCTGATAGCGAGCATTTCTGGTGACAGGTTTGCAAAGTGTGTGAGGCAGCCCCAGAAGTAAAACCTGACTTACAGAGAATGAGACAAATCCTGGGACCTTTCCCAGCCAGAGTCCTCGCAAGACCAACTCGAGACACACATGGCTTGTAAAAGAGGCTGTAGTCTGTGTGGCAAGCGTAAAAACTCTGACATCCTCTATATATTCACTGAGCTGGTACAGCCAGGATGAAATTCAATTAGTGGGAATGATCTCCCATACCTGTAAAGCAAAATGAGAGAAGGAGCTGTCTGCACATGCCAGGCAAGGAGCTCCAACCAGACTTCCATGGGTGCTCAAATGCCCCTGCACTCCAGCAAGGGCTTTGCCTTAGTGGGAACATGGGGGCTAAGCACCCTCTGGCTGGTCCCAGCAATCTTTGGCAGGTGTTTTGGAGATGCCTACATAGCAAGTGGTCGGTGCTGCTTTTTGAGAAGTTGGCTGATACCTCTACAATGAGTCCCCACTACATCTAGAATAAAGAATTGAAGAGAGAGAGCAAAAAAACCTGGCAAGTCAGGCTCAATTTTCACTCATTTTGTATTAAACAGATATTTTGGGTGCAGTGCCATTTATTTACATGTGTTTCTATAGGAAATTGTAGGTAACGTCAGTCCACCCAGCAATGGGTGGCCATACGCCAGGTTGGAAAGCCGCTGTGGGTGGCTGGAGGGAGCAAGCATGGGAGCTTGTATGCTCCCTGAGATGTCTCCAGCAGCAGCAGGTGGGAAGGAAGCCTGCCCGGGACCGTTCAGCCAGGACAGTGCAGGGATGCTGACCCTGCCGAAGCATCAATGAGAGGAGCAGCCCTCCCAGGGAGGATGGGGGAGCAGACAGGGACACTGCAGGCTTTGAGCTGCCTGTCTCAGGAGCTGCCTCTGTCCCTCCAACCCCACTGGCCGCAGCCCCTGGGCTGTGGAAATCCCCCATCCATGCCTGGTCTTGCCAACAGCTGCCTGAGGCCAACCTGCTGGCACATCCCGGGAACGACCAGATATGAAGGCTTCATTATATGGAAAACACTGATCTCCTGCATCTGCCAAACCCAACACATTTCCTCCACCTCTATCCAGCACCCCTCCCCACTGTTAGGGACCCTTGTGGCTTTTTCAATAGTTGTTTTCTTTCTGTTTAAAACAGGGCTGCTTCTCTGCAGGGAGAAAGGCCCTGTTTGTGGGGTGCAGCTGCATTTCAAAGGTACATTGTTGGTGAGTTATGAATTTGCATGCCTTTACTAATGTGTGGAAACAGGAGAATTCTTTCGCTTTTTAATCGAAATTGATGTTATTCCTCTGCCAGTGGTACCCAAGGAACTGTTTTGTTCCATTTCCTCTCCTTTCATGCAGCCCTATTTATGTTTAGATCTGGTTTGCTGCCACCAAGAATCATTGTCATTACCACCAGTGTCTAAGGGCTGGCCAAGTCCAGCAGCTGTGTGTTTAATGCCTACCCTGGCTAAGGTTTATTTCCTTGACAACATGGTCTTGTTTGAAGCAACTTTCCTCCCTCTAAGAAGAAAGAGAGAAAGAAAAAGTCCCTTTCCAGTGTTTCTTTTTCTTTTTAATTTTTTTTCTTTTTTTTTTCTTTCTTTGTTTTTAGCTTGGGGACGGGAGTGTGAGTTTTGGGTGTGAATACCGGGGCTACCTCCAGTTATTATTTTGATGGTCCCCATTTCCCCCCACCCAAAAAGCTTGCCCCGAGTCTTGCTTGCCCTCTGCATTTAAAATGGAATACCTAGGTGGCCAAGCAGGACCTGCTGACCTCTATATCCTGTTCCTTTCTCCGTGCTTTGCTGCCAGTTTCCTCGATAAAAGGCGAGAGTGAGAGATAATTAACAAAAAACATGGCCCCCGGACAATGAAACAACTGGCCTTGGCCAGCCAGAAATTTATCCTGGTTTTCTAGGTGAACTTTCTCCCATCAATCTTTCCTTTAACCTCCGTGTTAGTGGAAGCAATAGGAACACTCCCTCCCCTCCCCCGAGCAAATGCTTTCTTTTGAGGGGGAACAAAACCCGGGATCGGAGAGGGCCGAGGTAAAATCTGGGTGGTATCGTGCCGCCGCACAATGCTCCCACTGTTCCCCGGGCCGGCGCTGGTGTTTTACAACAGGGGAGGGGAGAGGATGAATGGCCCGATGATGTGAAACAATCCTCCCGATTCAGGGTGACAAACCCATCCTCTGTTCTGCTGGGAGGGGAATAAAAAAGGGGAGAGCAGGCAGGGAAGGAATTAAACCCAAACCAGTTCGCCTAAGAAAAATCTTTCTGATCCTGGGATCTTCTGGGAGATGCCGGGGCAAAGCCTGGGATATTATTCCTCCAGCTTTTGGTTATCGAGGGAGCTCCAAGGGCCAGCGGCGAAGGGCCAGGGGACGCTTTGTCCGAGGGGAGAAAGTACAATAGCCCCTAAGTGCCAGCATCTCTCGGGCTGCCCCGCACTCGCTCCCTCACGGGCGCCAAAAACCCGGCAGTCGCAAAAAAAAATGATTGGCGGTGGGGCTGGGAGCACGCGGGACAATACGGGTCCACTTCAGGTCCCCTTGAGAGGGTATTATGGCAAGGGAAAATATTTGTGCTCTGAAGATGACACTCTCCATTTTGTTAATGGCTCTCATCCGGCGCTGATAATCACACCCACTGCACTCCTGTCAGTTGTCTGCCGGTTCCCAATTAATGGGGCATGCTCAGAGAAAGCATCCCTTTTTCTGCAACCAAGACAATTCCATTGTGTTCACCTACTTGAGAAGAGGGAAAGGTGAATATGAGGGCATTCGGCATTGTAAATTACCAATAAAACACAAACTGAAAGAGCACCCCTCCAATAAATTAGGAGTCTTTACTCCCATTGGGTCATGCATTGGGAAAGGCGCATTCAGGCTTGCGGCGGGAGAATTTTGCCCAGAAACTAATGTGGCCTGATCACTTTTTTGCCCAACGCTGTTATTACTTCCCCCCAAAATTACTGTTTCCTTAAAAAAGCTGTACCAGTTCTATGTTTCATGCCCTGGCAATATGGTGCAACAGGCAAACAGATGCATTAACACAGACTGCTGACAACAGCAAAAAGGCAATGCCATCATGTATTAAACATTAAGAGCTGCTAGAAGTGTTTTTTTTTAAAAAAAAATCCATGTTCTGCTATGGAGAGACTAGTAAAATACTCAGTAAGAAGTTTAGCATCTCCAGAGAAGACATAGTCAGGCCACTGACTTTTACTCTTCCCTAAGGACAAAACAAAACAAAAAACCCACCACCAAAACAAAAACCTCTCTGCAGAAGCATATCATTATCTGGATTTAAAGTTGAGCATCTTTGGTACAAAGCCCTCATCACAAATACACACACACACTGTATTAAATACAAGGGCAATACAGGGGCATTCCCTTCCCAGGAGCTGACTGCTTTATTTTTCACTATAGCTCATATAAAGCCTATCACATTTAACTTGAGCTGGGCATTATAAAAACCATGAAAGTGTAACCCATGCCTTTTGTTTCATCTCAAATACAAACTGTATGAGGCAGAGAGGAGGGCAGGTAAGCAGAGATCAGCCAGAATGGGGACAGTCCCGCAAAGACAAGCACAGGAAAACTCAGTTTGCTCAGGACAAGTGAGTTACAGTCCCAGTTAGCAAGTCAGATCCCTAGTTGGGGTAAATCAGCTTACATTCTTCACACTTAAATGATTTAATTGCATTCACATGCTTCCTGATGACATTCTCATTTCTGTGATGCTCTGGTTCACTGGTACAGTTTTACAGGGAGTACAGACTGTTTAATACACACAGTCATTCCAAGGGAGAGATCTCACATCAGTGATACTTGTGTAAAGTTTAAAAAATTAAACTGTTTTTCAGTGCTTCTCTTCAAAAACTAAAGAAGATGGCTTTGATCACAGAACATCATCTTCTGCTGGCAACTGACAAGTACCAGGTAAATACATCCCTGAATACTTTTCTGAAACGCTCTCACATGTCATCATCATTATTATAAAGAATAAAACTGTTCTTTTGACTTCACTGGACTTAGGCCAATTTCCAGCACCAGAGCAATGATGATAGCATCATCGCAATTACATATTTTGGCTGCAGTAGGCACATAACAATCATGTTTTATTAGAAATACCAAAAGTTTCCTCAGTGCACTAAGTGCTAGCATTGCTGGTACTGCCATCATGAATTCCTTTGGCTTCCCTTTCTGCTCCATGCTTGCCAACCCTAAAAAAAAAAAAAAATGCTGGACTGCTTTTCTAGTAATGTTCCAAGCAGAAAAAAATATTCTTCCAGGTCCCCTCCAGCAGTGACTCTTCCCTGGAGGAAGCTCTGCTTCACTCCCATTTTAGTGGGACAGTCTGCAACCCCCCGGGTGGGTGGTTATTTCTGAGAAGGAACTGAAACCAGCAGCCACCATTTTGGTAAATGGTACGTCCTGAAAGAGGGATTTGCAAGGCTGTGAAGCAGGAGGAGGGCTAGTCTTCTCCAAAAGTTGCTCTGGCTTGGAAAACACAGACAAGTAAAGATCAACCAAAACCCCACAGAAGCTCTGTTAAACTGTCAGAGCTTTTCTGAGTAAATACTTTGTTGTTGATATAAATGACTTTGGGTTAGATTAGAGAGGCAGGCTGAATCAATGCAGACACAGGGGTGAGAGGCTGCACCACATTAGTAAAACTGGTGACAGTACTGTAGATGTATTAGTCTGCATCTTGGGCTGTTGCTGGAGGAGACTAACTTTGCTGATTCAAAGGAGGACATGTAACACCCTGATTATGGGTCTACATGTGTGCCCAACCTCAGTTTGCCTTTGCCCACTGCACGTACATATTATAAGCCCCCTTGATAATCAGCTATACTGTTGCTCAGAAAGTTCCTTAAGGTCTTCTGCTTATGGAAATTAAGTTTCCTCCCAGCTCCTGGATCAGCATGAACAACACACACAAAGTCCATCGGAGGTTTTCTCAGGGAAAGTACCCTCCCTGTTCCTCCATGGCACACACAGCAGACAGACATCCAGTCTTTCTTACCTGCATCTGGGGAGTAGCCTTGAGGCCAGTATCTTGAACTAGTGGCCTGTGGGGAAAAGCCCAAAGAAGAAGACAGCAAGGCTGTGGCAGCATTGGCTGGAGACGCGGAGTCCTGAGAGATGGAGAGTGTTTAGACGATTATGCTGACTGCTCATGTTAAACCCATGGTTACTTGGTATTTATGCCCTATGGCCAACATGTCACCAACTTGGGAGTGGGCACTATGCCATCTTAACAGATGGGCTTCAGAGATTTCAGCTAAGAGACTGTGTATGTCCATCAAATATGTTTGTTTAGGGAACCGTTCCCAGCCTGGAAACACAGGACCAATAATGTGGTGTCCAGAAAGATAACACTATCAGCTTTGGATCTCATCTCCCCAGCGGTAAGCACAGACTGCAAGTCTTTCTCTCCTCTTTTATTCCCATTGCCTCACAGAAGTGAATGCCATTATTCCACCATGCAGAGCCAGAGACATGCCCATGGCCAGGCTGTCCTGGTTCCCCCATCTAGAGGCGTGTGGCTAAACTGCGCATCTTCCCTGGGCACAAGGCAAATGTCAATGCACAGAAAGGGGGAAGCCTTCAGCCCTATTTGTACTTCGTCACATCTCCCCCTGCGCAACATCTGGCACCAAACACCACCCAGCTGGAGGCCAAACCAAAGGACGTGTGAGCAGAGAGCAAAGCAAGGCCCTCAGCCCCAAGAGAGGATGACAAGACTCAGTTCTGAGACACTGCCCACAGGAGGGGGGGGGCGGTGCGGTGCAGGGGTTGTTAAAACCCTTGGATCACAGCTACGCACAAGCCTCTGACTTGCACATGCCATACCAATGTGGCCATCACTAGTGTGAAGGCAGTGAGTTGTCCCACAGCAGAAGGACCTGGAGCTGCTGGGCATGGGAACAGTGGGGTGAGCTCCACCTGACACTTGCAGATTTGCTCCTCAAGCTGCTGTAAGCAAATATCATTACTTTCTTAAATTTTCCTTTTTTTGGTCAAGCTTCTTGCAATAAATGCACATATTTTAGTAGACACCTAGTTCTGCAGCCCCAGATCACCACTGGTGAGAAGCTATGGAGCAGAATGGTCTCTCCTTGATGCACCTTCCAGGGACAAATGTCAGTACAAAAGGGATATTTGCCATCTCTCAGGTGCCTTTAATGGCCAGTTGAGAAGGTGCTCTGTGCTTATATTACTCATCTTGCTCTGAATGATCTGCCCAGGCCATCCTCTATGGAAGGGCTCTCGGTGCTTCAGACCTAGGTGGCTCTGAGGGAATGTGTGCCGTCCCCATGAGCAGAGGCTGTCTGCAACAGACCCCTGCCTCTTCTAGTCATTTCAGTGCCCTTTGCACAGTGTTTTTGGCCATACTGTAACCCTTTCCCCCAGCCCCTCTGGATGGGGAGACCCCTGCCTATGCAGGAGCATCCTGAATCCCACCTTGGGAAGAGAGCTGGAGAGGACATCAGACAAGGAAGCAGAGTCTGGCTGCACGCTAGAGGAATGACAGTGGGGAAGGGAAGGGGAAGAAGTAAATGGATGTATAGGACTGATGGCTAGTGTGCAGCGTGCCACAGGCTAAGCAGGGCCACACATTCCCTCCTCCTCCCCTGAGGCAAGATCTGCCAGGGTGGGAGCTAGGAGAGACATGGCAGATTCTCAGTGCAGGGATGAAAACTGGGGAGGAAATACCCTCCCAAGAGCTCCTAGGTGAGTGCTCTCCCCATCGAGGTGCCGGGATGCTACAGCCTGCCCTCCTGCTGTGAACAACCCTGGCTGCCCAACACAGAGCACGTCCAAGGCTCAAATCGACTGGAGAAAAATCTCCAGACAGAAATAGAGGGCACATCTGGGGATATCCAAACATATGGTGGCCGGGGACAGGCTGGCAGTGGGAAGCCAAGGGCAACCGCTGGGACATTCAGCTCAGGGGAGAGGCTGAGGTGTGGGGAAAAGAACATCAGTTAAACACAGGAGCTCCAAAAAACACTTCTTGGTGAGGGACATATCAAGCCACAGTGACAGACACAGCTTTGCCCAGCCCTGGCAGAAGCAGGATGGTGAGGTGGGGAGGCTATCTGAGCACGGCAGGAGGCAGGGGGGCTCCCAGATGTGACAAATTCACATGACAAAGCAGCCCCTTCTCAATAAGTATGCAGAAAGTCCACACAGCTTATGATACATGCTAAAGTGTCTCTGTCACTTTTTTTACCTGACCCATACGTAGCTGCAAAAGATGACATCAAAAGTTTGTTCCAGTCTTCAGAAGTCCTCTCATTCAGAAAGAATCCAGATGAAAAACACTGAAAAGTGAGAAAGTCTTTTCCTGATTCATACTTCATAATTTTCCAACAGATCTGCAAAAGGGATCTGGCTTATCCTTCAGTTGTGCATGTTTCCTCAGAAAGCAACAGGCCTTATTTGATACTAAAATAGTGCACACCAGATACTTAAACTTGTCACGTGAGGATGATTGCCTGTGCATCCTTCCCTATCCAAGGGATGGTCTTAACGAAGCTACTAACTTGTCATGAGATGGTTCTGTCGAGCTAAGGATTTTCTTTTGATTTTTCCTTTCCTCTTGGAAGCCCACTTCTGCCCAACACTGCACATGTGCAAACACGGAGAGACAAACATTTTCTTTTCCCTTCTCCCCCGCACCAGCATCTTCTACCCATATGGGACAGATAATCCCTTTTCATATCTGCTCATCTTCTTCTTTCAACACAATTTCCTTGACATCCCAAATTACAACCAAATGGGGGAATGGAGGAATGAGCCTGAAATCAATTTCAGATCACTCAAAAGAAATAGATTTATAGCAAAGATAAATCAACAAAACCTTTGAGGGTAGATCCCTGAATTCTTGCTTCAGTCCTTGACATATTTAGTACCTGTTGATAGAGGCTAAGACAGCACACGGTCACCAAGGCAAGGAGCTGGGAAGCAGGGCGAGCATCCCTGGCAGGGCGGGAGTGGCCAGTTTTGGGTCAAGAGATTTGGATCCAAGTACCCGCTGGGACAGATAAGACACTTAACCTCCGCTCTCTGGCATGGCCTCGCTTAGGAAGGGAGCGTAATGTCATCTGCCCCATGCAGACCAGCTGGGACCGAGGGAGGTCCGTCCAGACCCTCACCTGCAGTGCATTTAAGCAGATGTAAATAATAGGACCCCAATTGTCCCAGTGGCATTTTTAACCCACACAGCTAACGAGCTTGGAGAGCCCAGTCTATAGCCTGCACCTTGGTTTAAAGCATGAGAAAGTCTACACAGCATTTAAGCTGCAGTTATTTGGAGAGTAACATGGTGTTTCCCAAATGGTAAGAAACAGCACAATCGAAAAATAAACCCCCTTAATCTCAAAGCCAAAGCAAGCTGGTGGCACGTGGGAGCAAACCCAAGTCACCACAGATGCTAATGCTGCGGAGTAGATACAGGAGCTGACTTTGGGAAGTCAAGAGGTTTCAAGATTAATGCGGGAAGTTAAGGCGAGAGGTTGCCCCAAGGTCAGGCTCTGCCCCTCTGGTGCGCCTGCATCGGGGCCAGCGCCAAGAGCCAGGGACCGCGCTGCTAATTTGGTCATTAATTTGGACACATACTTAAACAGGAAGAAAACAGTTTGTTGGCAGAGAAGAGGGGCCCCGATCCCCTCCATGGAGGCTGCTGGAAAATGCCTGCTAAGGTCAGCAGAAGCAGGTTGGTTCCCAGTTGCTAGAAAGGGGAACACAGATTTTAAGCCTTAATTTTTTATCATGTTTTCTTTCTTTCTTTCTGGAAACATTAAAAGCTTTTCTTTTAATTAATACTGAGGTTTAGATATTTTGTGAAAGTGATACCTAAGGAAAAAATCTTACATTATTATGTGCTTACATCAAAGGTCCTGATTTTAATTCATTTACAGTGGAAAAATTAACAAATTACAGTCTTAAGTACTGGAGCATATTGCTGGTTTTGTTCCTCTCTCTTTCAAGAGATTTAATTTGGCTTTGAAATCAACAGGACTACTTTTGGAATGAGGTGCTTTTCAGCATGGGGAAGGGTAATAAAACCTGGTCTTTTGTTCTTAATTTAAGTGCCTAGTATAATTTGTTTCCTTGTTGCAATGTGCTCTGAGGGTCCTTTAAAAGATATCACAGGGCATGGGCTAACAGGTCCTCAGGTGAATGCTTTCCTTACGTGCTAGGAAGATGCTGTGATCCCACCTTAACCATGAGCATTATGTGCAAGGCAGGGAAGATGGACCAGCACTAGGTATGAATTCACATGGTCCAGTGAATCCTGGGCATTTGTAGGCTGCGTGGGTTTTATGTTCTTTTGGGAGACACATGCAGGACTTTGATGTCAGCACAAAAGTGCGCATGTTCCTGTTGCCTGTGAAATATGTAACATATAGTCCCTACTATAGTATTTTTACTTTTTGGAAATATGGGTAGACTATAGCAACCACCCTCTGAAGTTACTCCCCTAGTCAACCCAGGGACTAACACAGCAATGGCAGGGCTGCTGGACACACCAAAGAGCTCTCACTTAACCCCACATTCTCCTGAGCATGGCCCCTCTGCAGTGTCGCTTGTGTCAGTCCTGCTTCCCAGTGGCTCTCCTTCTGCTGCCTGGGGGGTGGGAGCAGAGGCACTGGCCGATGAGGGGTGGCATGGCCAGGTGTCCCCTGCTGTGGCAGCCAGTGGCAAAAGCGATGCCTCCATAAAACAGCAGGGGAGGGCACGGGAAATTAAATAAACTGACTCCTGAAGTGGGAAGACCATAAATACAAACCCAGTGAGGAGCACTGAGGACTGCCTCAGGGGATGCATGGGGACCACAACGGAGGGCCATCGTCCCCAGCAGCGCCCAGGACAGGACGTTCATCCTGGCTCCGGCTGGCAGCCACTGGCTTGAGCGTGCTGTTACCCACCGGTGCAGGGACCATGGTGGCACAGCCGTACAGCTCCAGCACCTGCCCCAGCTCACTCGGGTACCACCCAGGGCACCCCGAACCCCAGAGGTGGGCTTGTTCTCTCCTTGGGGCTGTTAGCAGCAGAGCACAGCAAGCGTGCCGGGACCGGCCAGGTAGGAAAGAGATTTCCTTTTGCCTTATGATTCAGGCTCCACAATGCCTTACAGTACTAGCTGGAACTGGGAATAAAACCATTTGTCATGTTATTGCTGAACAAACAGTTTGCAAAGAGCTGCCTTGGGGAAGGTGCAATGTACTGGGGTTGCCGGTGCTGCTGATTAGATTGAAGACTTGGAGCATGATCCTTCATCCCCGCACTGGCAGCAGCATGGAGAGATTTAGCTCTCAGTATTCATTTTCCAGTTCCTAAAAGTTTCAGGTTCACATCTGGCTACAATCTATGTTACGGAGGCCCAGTTCAGATCTCCACTCCGAATACCTCGGAGGCTGCTCCAGAGTATCCACTCCGCAAAGACAGGACTCTTGCCTATGCAAGGCAGAGGCTGCCAGCAATACGTAGGTATGCCGGGAAGCGCAGCGTGTGTGCAGCGTGCCTGGTAGCACACAGAGACAGCTTTTCAGTCACTTGAGTCCCTAATCGATGGGCAAGCCCAGCCCTGTCCTACCTCTACATTGACTGATTTCATTAGGTCTCATTTTCCCCTTCAAAGCTCTGGGAAGTCTCAAAGCATCCAGCGTGTCGACACGAGTCTCGAGTCATCGCCACAATATTGCAGCTAATGAGATCAAAGAAGAAGTTGTTATCTCATCCCTCCTGCCAAAAGCTGTGGGCAGCCGGTGGGGCGGCTGACTGGGAACATCCGAATTTTGACTGGTACTGGCTCCCTGTCTGACAGACATACCATGTAAGCCAGGAGAGAAGTGGTGCGTGGGAGGGAAGGCAATAATTCCTACCTCTGAGCAGAATTTAAAAATTGAAAGTAGCATCTATTCAGCTCCTCCAAGCTGTTTCAAAGGACTTGTAAGGCTCCGGTTGCCATTGTGCGGCTGGTAATTCTGTGTCACAACTAATTACCGCCTAATAGCCGTTGTGGGGACAAAGTCCCCGGTTTAAAAGAGAAGTCTATTTCGCCTTGCATTCAGGCCTAATCTGACCCTGAATAGCAGAGATTACATGAGGTAATACAGCAGTTATTTCTACCTGCTGTAGTTCATAAGCTCCATCTCCAGCTGAGGCAAAAACCCCCTCCCCCTTTACAAAGATTATTTGTCATTAAAATGCTCAGTAGCTTGCTTTTTTTTTGCTTTTTTTTTTTTTTTTTTAAATCTGGATGTTGCCTACACTTTCAGAAAGGTTTTTGAAGGAAGATTAGCAGGATTAGGAAAGGTTCACATATGTTCAGCTTCACTATTGGTATTCAAGACATCACAACTCCACCACCACCCAGGAAGCCCAAGAAAACTGAGAGCGGAGACAGAGATGCAGAAAGAAAGAGGCCTCCTGGCCAGAGAAAGCGAAGAGCGCTCCAGCAAGTAAAACAGTTGAGTCAGACCCGGGGCCACAGAGGCTGTCACGCTGCAGAAATCCTTGCCTTTCACTCCAGCAAAAATATGGCTCTTACTCAGCACCTGATAACTACGTGTGCCTGCAGTCGTGCTAGCAGGCCAGCCTTCCTCGCCTGCTAATAGCCCAGGCAGATGTACTGCGAGAGATTTGCAGCCAAAGGGGAGCATTTCTACAGGCAGATACAAATCTTGAAATACGTTAGCTGCCACGAATGCCCACAACAAAGTAAGAGGGAAATGTACACAACGCATGTGAGAGGTGTCTCGAATGGCAAACAGGTGAAATCACTCATGTGTACCCAGTAAAGGATGGGCAAAGCAGTGCAGGTGCCAGGGCACAGCTCCCTGTGGCCCTACAGGTCACCCTCGGGGTCCTCAGCCCTTTTTCTCATGCTGTAAGGGACATAGATCTGACGTAGAAGTGCCTTGCTCCATCCTGCCAGCCACTTGCCAAGAAGTCATGAAACAAGAGTATGGCCATAGGAGCCACCTGGTCCCTCAGAGACATTTAATCTCAACAAGGGCACAGGTCCCTTCACTAGGATGTGTCCCATGCCTGGGACAACACTGGGCAGTGGTTGGATTTCTTCAGAGTTATGCTAGGAGGAAAGAGGATTGGAAATTGTGAGGAAGAAGGCCATTGGGGCAACCAGCATGAACTGTGTCCTTGCTGATAGACCTCA
Organism: Elanus axillaris; assembly: GCA_026212715.1. Classification (NCBI taxonomy): domain Eukaryota; kingdom Metazoa; phylum Chordata; class Aves; order Accipitriformes; family Accipitridae; genus Elanus; species Elanus axillaris. The sequence goes on from JANZLQ010000061.1 coordinate 3,138,455, forward strand.
AAATTACATTCCCATACTTTTCATTTTTTGAGAAAATGGGATTTTTCTAGATTCTAATCTATTGGTACCAATCAGCACCTGTCCAGTCAAAACACATGGAGATCTTTCTTCAGGTTAATTTTTGTTTGCATTGTAAACAGCTAACCAAGATTTAAATCCATGCAACCCATGCTCTGAATACAGGGACCTTTCTAAAGCCTAGAGACCAGCTTACACAGTCATTGTGAATTTTCTTTCTTTATAGGCAACAACTTTTCTCCTTGTTTTGGATTTTCCAAAAAAAAAAACCCAAGCTACCCTCAGTAGTTTTTCTCCTACCTTGCCCCTTCTTTCTCAACAACACCCTCACATCTCCTCCTTGCCCTGAGATGCTTGCTCCTAATGTTGCATCACTTCACTCCTTTCCTCCATTCCCCGTCCCCAGAAACACACCTTGCCCACCGCTCTTTCCCGCACCCCCTTCCCTCTCCCAAGAGTCTGCATTTCTGCCCTCTCTCACTAACTGCTCCCAGTCCTTCCCAAGGTTTTCCCTCACAAGTCCCTCGACCTGAGGCTCCCCGTTTCTTGGGGTCAGGCTCCCTCCTGACCCCTCTGGGTTCCCCTGCCCCTGCACCCCCTCGCACCTCCATGCCGGGCGCCCAGCAACTAACACGAGAGGCAGCCGCGAACGGCAGAGCCGCAGCTGCTCTGGGGTTTTGGCAACAAAACCCTTCCAGCTCCTCCGAGAGCCTTACCCTCCAAGGCAGCTTTGGAGGATGTATGGCTCAGGCGAAGCACGCCAGGACCTCACTTGCATCGTCGGTGGATTGACAGGGGGAGGCTTCATGTGGAACTGTTAAAACAAATGAAGTTATTTAAGGCATTTATATTTCCACTTGCGGACATTTTCTTCAAGCGGTTCCAAAGGAACATGTGCTTTAAATCGCTGTGCCTCGATAAAGTGAGCCCAGGCGCACGTGGGAGTGGGTCAGGACCGCTGCTCCGGCCAGGCAAGCACAGCTCCCCACCCGACTCAGCAGAGGGAGAAACAGTGCGAAGAACCCAAGGTAATAAATTCAGCATGTTATACAAAAGATCAAAACTCCTGCCAGTGTGTTACCGAAAGCAAGGAATCTCTCCTTTTTTTTTTTTTTTTCCTTCCAGCAAATACATAAAACCCCTGCCAACTGAAGAACATCTTTCTATAGCTCAACAGCTTGGGGAGGGACTGCCTATGGGGCACCTTTTAAGCAATTCAAATAGGAAAGGGGAGGCCCCTATAGCACAGAAATACCCACAGTTGCACAAACGGTGGGACAGGCATCAAAATGGGAGGGTTGATCTTGTAAGTGGAGAGTGACTCTTCAAGCACAGCACGGGGTGAGAGGGCCACCAAGTCCTGTAAAACGCTATCACGCACGAGTCTGCAAAAATATTTCCTCTAAGTTTCAAGGGGGGAGTTTGGAATGAAGTGGTCTCGCTGACGCGTCGGCTGTTGTGAACATAAATCCCTTCTGGATGGTTTGTATTTTAGGAGGGGAGGGAGGAAGAGACCACAGAAACTTCAGATTCAAAGCATCAAAACTTGTACTTTTAGATAACTCTCATCTGTCTTTTGCATTTGAATCAGTATTAAAAATCCTGGGTGATACAGCAGTTGCACAGCAGTTAAATTTGAGTAATGCCTTCCTTTTTTTTCTTCCCTGGTGCTATACAGATTTTATCCTTCTCAGGCAGATGAATGACAGCTCATGCTTGCAGAAGGTGCTGATTCAGGATTTTACTTGAAAAAGCATGTAAATGGTGCCTTCTGTAAAATGGGCCTTTTTTCTGGAAGGGGGAATCAAACTTCATTTCCAGTATAGATTTGATTAATTCCCCTGCAGGTTGTCACTCCTTCAGGGTCAACAAGAGTTTTGCCATGGTGAGATTTTGTCTCTTCCTGCAAAACTTACTACTACTGCCTGGTTGAACACAGAAAAATAGCACGTGCAAAACTCAATGCTGCTCACCTGCTTCAGTATCTCACCCGCATCTTTGATGGCCATGAGGGATGCCCCACCAAAAGCTGAACGGTGGGAAACCCAGTATGAGTGCATTTGTCTTTTGCATTCAGTTTAGTTCTTAAAAGGGAAAAATACAAAAGGAAAAAGGGGGGGGGGGGTGAAACCCAAACCACTGTGAATAACTCTGCTGCTCAAGTGTTTTACACAGGCGCCGGCAGTGGCAGGGGGCCAGGCCCCACAGCCCACCTCCGTACCCGTTCCTGTGGGCATGGGGGGGAGCGCGGGTGCATATTCATGAGTGGGAGGAGGCCTCGAAGGCACGGTATAAAACATGTCAGCTGAGTTGCATGAAAAGATGAGCTATTTTCTGTTTCTTCTGCTATTAGCAGCATCTCTTCCCTGCAGCAGTGGGGTAATGCACAGAGAGGAGGCAAGCTTCGCCTGTCAAGGAAGGCATGGGCCGGGTGTGCGTGCAGCCCCACTCCCAGCCTCAGCAGCACACGTTTCCCCAGGACTTCAAGGGATGTGCCACATTTTTTATGGTCTGAAAAATCAGTGGCAAATCCCCATCTTGCTCCCTCAGCTGCGCCCCTGAAGCAAGCCCGTGGGAACAGTGGTGGGGTAAATTCCCAGGCTCCCCTAGCACGTCACTGCAGGCTTCCTTCCTTTTGCCAAGGGATAGTTGGCAGGAGGTGTCAGGAGGTCTCCTCCGATGGTGTCAGACCTTCAGCTCCATGGGCAGCTGGTGGAGCTGGCACCCCTGGCGCCAGCGGGTACGGCAGGCATCACTGCAAAGATACAGAAGAGCCACATAAAAGCCAGCTCGACGCCTTCCCATGTCGTGTCCTGCCATCCAGGAGCAAACCCCCCACCCGCAGCTAAGTATCTTAGGGATGGAGCTTATAAATATGAACAAACAGCTAGAAAGTAGCTGTTGCCTGGGTAGCCCAGCAAAGTTGGGAAGAGTCGATGAGGGACATATGGTTCCAGCACTCCCTAAAAAAATATAATTGCTATCTTCAGGTGGCCGCACACCCTCTCCTTCTAATGAGTAAGATATTTAAAGTCCTGAACTGTTTATGTGACATTTCAATAAATAATGTGGAGATTTGACAACATTTCCATATTTCTCCTTTAATGTCTGAATGTCTCTGACTTAATCCCAGTTCCTTGGCATTTATTACTGTTTGTTACACTAACAAGTGAGATTATGAGAATTCTAATGAAGGCTTCCAGTGAAAAACTCTGTGATTAAAATGCCATAATAACAGTTGCATGCATTTATGTGCCTGATTATCATAATCTATTTAGCACAAGTAAACATACAAACAGAAGGAGAAAAGCGAGCCCACTGACACTTCAGCTAAAGGAGAATTGGAAATGAGGGAGAAACAATGTAAATATGTAAATGTCTTTGTGTATTCTTTTTATCTTTTTTTCTCATCCTTGCTTTTTTCCCCCCTGTTTGCTAATGAGACATCTATGGTTCATCACATGTGGTCCCTCTTTGCTTGGCCGAGGTGCGGTTTTTGGGCCATCTGCTGGGGCCACTCTCCTGAACAATGCCACCCAGAAAGCAAGGGAGACGTTCGCTGCAACCTTTGACATCATGGGCGGCAAGAGATGGTGTCGTACAGACTCGGGGCTTTGATATGTTCATTCCAAACGCTTAGTTCAGCTGTTACTCCATTAATGCAAGTCTCAGTATGACACGGGAAGGTGACAGCCCCCCAAAAGTCTTAACAAATTAAGGAGACATCTCACCAAATTTCTAGTACAGACTTTTGCTACCCAGCTTTTTTTAATCTTTTTCTTTTCCACATTAAAGAACGGTTCAGCTAAGAACTTCTCCATCCCAAGGGGTCAAGGCTCTCCTGTAATGCTGGCAGTGAAATGCCTGCAGCCAGCGCGTGGTTCGGCATGAACCCAACCAATGATGTTGCCACCATATGAAACCCATTCTGAAGGCCACCAACACCTTCAGATGGGGGATCATTTCCATGATGAGTACACAGCAACAAAATCCTTGGAGCTTGGTCAGACAGATACATTAACCTATTAGCATCAGGATTTTTAAACCATTTTTATTCTGAGCACAGAGTAGGGACAGGAAAAAATTGTTTCTAGTGAGTGTTCGCATGGGAAGCAAAACATACCCACGTTTTCATGTTCTGCTCATCATTAAAACTCTGCCAGGACTCTCTCAATTCTAAGGAGCTCTCAGTCAAAATAAAGACATGGAAAGTGGGAAAGAGATGAAGTGTAGTATAAGAATGCAACACACAGACAAATGGCAAAATGTGGGGGGAAAAAAAGTTATGAAAATGCTGCCCAGGAAACTCAAAATGAGAGCTAATAGTCCATACTGCATTATATGGGGATTTCCTGCAAAAATGAGAGTAAAATATGATTTTCTAGACTAAGTTCAGCCCTGACAAGAACACTCTATTTTTTACAGAGGAGATATGCCTAGTTGTGCCAGGGCTTTCTTTGCCCCTCCATCTATATAACACACATTTCTTTCCCACCCTCAGGCCCTGCTGCTGGGACCAGGGGATCAAGGCACTTCAGACCAGCTCACTGGACTGAACATGCAGGTGATTTTCTAATCCTGTTGGTGTTCAGCTTGGCTGGTGCAGAGCAAAACCCCAAGTTCTGTCTCCTGTGAGACAGAAAACTGCATGTGGCTGGGCAAATCACTATCCCTCCAGCTCCGTTTCCTTGCCTCTCTCCATCCAAAAGCCAGTCATAGCAGTTGCATTGATTTATTTCTCTTGGATGTTCCCACTGCTCCTTCCCTGCTACAGCAGCTCATTTTGGGAGGATTTCCACATGAGGGGCAGCATCAAGCCCCCGGGAAAGTTAAACACATCATTTTTCATTAGCACTGCATCTCCTCTGTAACAGAGCAGTACCTGGACTGAAAACCAGTGCAGGCTGGCAGTTTTTCCCTTATCATCTCTGGGTCTGATAGGTCACATAGCAACAGTGCCACACAGGTATTTCTCTGCTCAGCACTGAAAAAGAAGCCTCAGCATGAAACCAAACCTGAGAAGGGCTTGAATACTTTATGAAGTGGCCATCAGCAGATGCCTGCCCAGGATGCCCAGGACAGGAGGTGCCAGCAGGGCAGCACACGAACCTGCCAGCATGGCACTTTCTTGGTGTTTCAGCCTCTCTTTCTCCTCATTTGCCCATAGGAGATGATACTGTCAATGAGAAGTGAAATTGTTGGTAACACATAGCAGCTGTTAAAATGAAACAGCTATCTTGTATCTTGTAAAAAATACAGCATCTTGTATTGAATGCAACAAATGATGGTCAGAAAGCTTGTATGTCTTACACCTGCACTAAGGAGTTAAACGGGGTTTGGATGAGGTGGTTTTGATAAAGTCCTAAAGTCAGAGAAAGTCAGTCCCCATGAATTGCACAGGTGTGAGACTTGTGTTCGAGTAAATGGCTTGAGAGGAGAGATGACTGAGCCTGGAAGGTGTAAGACACAGAATCTAGTCTGGGTTTTAAACAGCAACCTAATTATTTTGTTGTAGATGACAGCAGGCTCATAAGTGACAAAAGTTTATTTATAAAGAGGGTTTTTTCTGCTAGATGAGAATAGGAGATGGCCTATCTCTTGCATATTTTTAATCCTGCAAATATCACAAACATCAGCTCTGGTATTTCTGAGACTTCCCTCTGGGTGACTCCTGTGAAGATTAGAAGCTTTTCCAGTCTCTGATTGAATGGGAAGACATGCTGAGTTTTTGGCAAAGAGCATGTGTCTCCAACATTTCAATCGATCAAGTGTTAACAAAAACAAATCTAGCACTGGAAAAAAGAAGAACCTCAACAGAATAAAAACAAGTGTCCCGCTCAATGAACTCCAGTCCCTTTCTTGGAGATCATAGGTATTAAATGTAGTAGTTGGGCAGGTGGAACAGCATCAAAGCCCACAGGCTGGACTTCACTGCAAGTCCAGAACAGCAAAAAACCACATTTGTATCTGATTGAGATACATCCAGAAAGAAAAGGGAAACGAAAAAAAAAAAAGGGGCTGGGGGCCCAAACCTGTTCAAACCTTGAAGAAGTTATTCCCTGCCCTGGGACTCTCCTCATACCTTTAAACAGTGGGCAGAGAGCTTGCAGGCAACCCCCACATCCTCATCTCCACTGTGTCAGGTGCTGAGATTCGTGGTCCTGTGGTGTTTGGTGGGGCGGGGGTGGCAACTGTGACCCCAGCCGACTCCCTGAAGTCCGCGCTCTCAACTGAAAACTTTAAAAGGCTCTGGAGCTGCAAAGCCCAATTGCAAGCCCGCAGCCCTGCTAACAGATGGGAGACAGACAGCACTGGGGATCAGGCCTTACAGTTTCCAAGGCATCATTAAAACTGTTTTCAGCTGCCAGTCCTCAAGGAGCCGTGGTCACAGACAGGCTCTTCATCCTTCGGGTGCCTCAGATTCCTCACAGCCAGGCAGGGACAGTGTCAGTGTAGCTGTGTGGTATCTGTGAGGAAAGGACGCTGGGCCATAGGCCTTGAGGGAATATAAGCAATAACAATCCCAAACAATAACCTAATGACATTCCAAGTGATTTTCAACATGAAAGCAACAGTCTGGGTTTTATTAAGTTATCACTTCATCATGTTCCCTGATTGCCTTCATTCATGCCTTAGTTGCCTACAGTTGTGATTTAAAAAAAAAAAAAACCAAAAAAAAAACCCCAAAAACATATTCATAGGTAAGAAAATGGGCTCTGCTCCACATTTTACTGTCAAAAGCAAGTTGGGGTGAAGGGCTCCTCTGGGAGCCCTCCGGGGCCGCCTTCCCGGGAGGCGCCGACAAGAGGCAGTTTGCAATATCGAGCCTTATTGAATCGAGCAGGGGGACGCGTGACATTTAATCTGACATCTCACGGCAGAGATCACCCCCTTCCCGCTTGCACTATCGCCCCCCCCTTCCGTCGAGGACGGCAGAGAAGCACCATTTCGCTGCCAGCGCCCGGCCCCGTGCAAACCCCGCCACCCGCTGCGCAAGGAGCCCCGCGGGCTGCAGGCGGGACAGAGTTCACCTCCGGACTGACGGACGGTGATCGGCAAGGACATTGCTCGCCCCGTTACGGACATAGACCCCGGGTTCTTGTTGGCGGCGATGTGGGGTTTCCTCTCTGGAGGGGGGGGAAGAAAAAAGGAAAAAAGAGGAAGAAAGGAAAAGGAAAAAAGGAAAAAGGGAGGAAAGGAGAAAAAAAGCTGGGGAAGGAAAAGGAAAAAGGGAAAAGGGAAAAGGGAAAAGGAAAAGGAAAAGGGAAAAGGAAAAGGGAAAAGGAAAAGGGAAAAGGAAAAGGAAAAGGGAAAAGGAAAAGGAAAGGGAAAGGGAAAAGGAAAGGGAAAAGGAAAGGGAAGGAAAAAATTAAAATGGAAGGGTAAGAAAATAGAGAAAAGAATCGGAGAATAGAAAAGAAAAAAAGACAGATTGAGGTGTGACTCTTGCCAAGTCAACCACATGACAGGGAGCACCATCCCCAGGGTCATTTGAGCGGCCCCAGCGCTGCCCACCCGTGCCCATGGCCCATGCCCGTGCCTGTGCCGTCACCAGCCTCACAGGCTGTGCCGCACCCAGGAAGAGCCAGAGGCGAGGCCAGACCCTGCGCTGCCCTCCGGCACAATGCAGGTGCCGCGCTGCTGCTGAGGGGGACCCCCCCACCCCGAACCCCCACGGGGCAGCTGAGTCCAAGTCTCCGAGGTGGGGCCAGATCCTGCCCACAGCCCCGGCCCAAGGGATGAGATCTGGGAGGAGAATCCCTTGGCGTGGGCACGGGGGTCCGGAGCAGCACCCTCCCCCACCAGAGCAGAGCCCTCGTGGGGTGCGGCACGAGGCCGGATTTGGAGCGGGCAGCGGCTGCCAGCAGGGAAGAGGTTACAAGCCGGGAGGGGGAAGCTGCCTGCTCAATAATTAAATAAATATCAGCGATCAATAAGGACAGAGCAAAGGCAGAGCCGCAGCGGTCGTGGTGCGGGCAAGGGGGGGGGTCCCCCCAAAGTCTGCCCCCTGTGGCCGTACCGGCTGTCGGGGGGAGACTTCGGGAACACCCCCCCTTGCCTGCACCGTGGGCCCTGGCACGGCCACCCCGCTGCGCGCCACCAGGCCACGTCGGCGTGGCCTGGAGTGACACCAGCGTCCCCACGCACACGGCTCAGGGCTGCCCCTCGACACCCCTGCGCGCAGAGGGGGGCCGGCATTGCCCCTCACCCGGACACCGAGGGGGTGCCCCCCACATCCTGCCATGCACGACCCCCACCACCCTCTCACCCGCCAGCGCGGCACAGTGCAGCCGGTTGCAAATTGTCCCAAACTTGGAGGATTTTGAAGAAAAAGCCTGTGCCCCCCCCCCACCTCCTTGCACCCCACCATGTGCAGCCAGGCTGGTGGCGGGGGGGGGGGGGGGGACGGAAAAACTTT
>JANZLQ010000061.1:3154347-3179210 GCA_026212715.1 Elanus axillaris
CCATGCAAGCCGGGCAGACCCCCTCCCTTCACGCTCCTCCTGCTTTTTTAGGCTGTTTCAGGTCTATCGTGACTTGTCCCGACAGGAGGAGGGAGCCCCCGCCTACGTCAGCCGGCCCAGACGGCTCCCTCCGGTGGCCCCACTCACACCCTTGCCCCCTCCCGTTCCCCTTTCCCAACCTCCTCCCCACTTTCCCTTCTCTTTCCCTCCTTCCCCACTTCCCTTTCCTCCTCCTCACCGACTCTCCCAGGCACAGCACAGAAAGCAGAGAGAGGGGCTGCCAGAGGTCGGCAGCACGTTTTAGGCAGAAAACGCAGTGCTTCAGGGAGGCCCAGGGGAAGGGAAAAGTTGGCCACGTCAGGGCACTCGGGCAGCTCCTCCACCTTTACCCCCCTGATGTTCTTGTCTCATTTCCACAGGGGATTTTTTTCAGCCTTTGCCTGGCAAATTTTAAGGCAAGTAGCCCAAAATCAGCTCCAAACCCCTGACTGAGGCACACTGCTCCCTCCAGGCCCATGACTCCTGTGAAGCACGTGTGCCTCTTCTGCAGGGACGTACCAGGGCACTGGCTCTGCTCGCTGCCGATTTAGTCCTGTGGGATGGGATCTGTCAGAGCCCCCTGCGTGGGGCTGCAGGCTGCCTTCCTTTTCCTTTGAATTAATGTTTGGAGCGAGTATCCAAATCTCCTTCAACAGCTTTCCAAATATCAGTCTTTCATGGAAAAAACACATATTTTTTTCTCTACAAACCTCTCCTCAGTAATACAAACTAGGGCCTGCTCCAAGCAGAGGCCACTGGCAGGGTGAGGTACATAAGCACAGATTAAGTGCATTTAGTTGTATGTATAAGGTGGAGACAGAAAAAAAATCCTAAATTTTTCTCTTTGAAAACATCATCATACTGATATTCTGGGGCCAAACACATCCTGGACATGACTGAAATCTCCCCACGCCAGGGCCAGGGTGCTGGACATGACACGTGATAACTGGAGCATCATTCCAGCGACAAGAGCTAGGGCTGTAGCACAGCCCTAGGATGTTGTTTCCCTTGTTGGACGTCAGGGCTTGTTTTTACACTTCCATAGGTGAAAGACTACTGTCCCATGTACCCTGACAGCCTGCAAACTGAGCCATCCCCCAGAGGATGGCCCACAGGACACTGGGGTGACAGGAGCCAAACAGCCTGATGATGCCACCAGGCCAGCAGCTCTTGCTTGGTATTGCAAGATGGTGCTTGCAACACAGTTCCGATTTCCTAGAGTGGTGTTTCCTCCTCTGTGTGGGATGGGGACCACCAAGCCCCTCAGGTTATTTCTGAATGCTCAGGCCTTTTTGAACTTGTAGCTGAGGGCCAGATTTTCAGAAGAGTTACCAGCATCTCTGCAAATGCTCAGCACCCACAACCCAGCCTTGTGCTTCTGAAAACCCAGCTGTGCAAGTAGGCATTGAGATGGGAAGGGAGGTTTGCCAAAAGTCTGGCTCCAGCCACGAGAGCTGGCCCTTTCCAAACCTCCAGCCCAGGTCGGTGCTGGTTAAAAATAAGTCTTGGGCACACTGCAGTCTGCCAGCCCTCTGGGGAACACAGGGTCAGCGAAACTGAATTTTCCACTACAGGCATTTAATAATATTCAAATATTTCTACTAGAAATTGTTAAGAGGAGGCAGTAATTATAACAGCAGCAACAAGGTCATGAGACCGTACCAGCTCTGCCTCCTCAAAAGGCCATGAAGTACTTGCTAGTTCAGCCTTCGAAATTGCAAGCATGCTCCCTGCTCCGCGCTGCTTCTGAAGGCGAAAGAGGTTTCACGTTGCTTTCAGTGGCAACACAGCTGGACCTGAAAGTTGTTTGCAAGCTCCAGACTGCAGCCTGTTCACCACACACACACACACCCCACCACACGCCTGAATAGAATAGCCCCGGGGTGCTCAAACCTCTCTGGAGTTACCGAACGCCCAGGGTCGAGATCCTCCAAAAGCTCTGTGCTTACCCCAAAGCTTTTACCCTAAAAGATGGATGTAAATGCAAAAGAGTGTTCCCCTTTTTCATTCATCCCTATTCTTGGGATTAGCTTTAGAAGTTTTGTTCTGCCATTTATCTTCACTTGTTGGAGATGTCTTGACAAACTCCTGAGAATTAATTTCCCATCAGCTTTTTGCCTCCTCTTCTTGAACTGGCAGGTCAGATCTCACCATATGCATTAGAAGAGGTTATCTGGATGGGCCACCCTGCTCCATTGTCCCTTCTTATGCCTGTCCCTGTCCCAGCAGGAAACCAGTGTCATGCACATGGAGAGAGCACTGAGGGAATCAGACTCCTCTTCCAAGCAGCCCTCCACTCCCTGCCTGTCATCAATCATTGCATCCCGCTGCCAAAACCAATACAATTGGATCAGGCCCAATACACGGGGTGTTTCCTGCGAGTCAGAAGTGTGCCTTTTAGTTTAATATATTCCCAATGTTGATCCTATTAGCAGGAAAAATCAATCAATCACTGTCAGCAAACATCACCAGCCTACAGATTGATCACAGTGTCAGGATTGTTGGAGGATTCTGCAGATGCAGAAGGCATTTGTTAAATGCTATTTTCAGAAAGACATATACATATATGTATGACACACATTTATACGTGTCTTTGTCTGCTCAAAAAAAGAAAAAAACCACACAGTTCCTTTTTTTGTGGTTTTTTTTTGTTGTTGTGTGGGTTTTTCTTTTTTTTTTTTTTTTTTTACAAAAGCAGTCACGGTGCTAGTCACTTTTATAAGAAAAATCCTTTTGAGTAGGAAATTGGCAGAGTTTCGGGGGTGGGGGGGAGCTTGTTTTGTTTCTCCTGAGGGAGTCAAGCAGGGTTTGGCTTGTTGTGCCTAAGCAAAAGGAGTCCAGAGATGTATGTACCATAGGGGTAGGAAGGCTACAGACTCTTTCCAAAGAGTGGAGCTATGGCAGCAAAAGCTGTCAGCAAGCTCTGTGGGAGAGATAACCCACCACGGCGCAAATTCAGCCATCCCCCTCCTGTGCTCAGCCTTCATTTGGGGCTGTGCTGAATAGCCCACCAAGTTTCTCTCTTCACATCCTCTGCTCCTTTCCCCCAGTAGCAATAATTCAACTCCTTAATGCTGCTCAAGCGACAGAGATTTCCACCGCAATGGGCAGCGCAGGGAGCCGAGTTCACCGGGACTGCAGGAACCCATTCCCCATCCCAAATCCATTCCCCATCCCAAACCCAGGAAAGCTCAGCGATCCTGAGAGCCAGGCAGAAGCCAGCATTTTCCCTTGCCAGCCCCAGCTTCTCAGCGACAGTGGAAAGCGGGTGAGCTCCTGTCTCTCGGTGCTGCAAGCAGCAGGGTGCACCCAGCACAAAAGGCACACAAAGAGGGGGGTGAGGGAGCCTTGCCCGGGTGTAGTGTCCCAGAAGGGATGGGGAAATCTTTTTCCTAGTGGGCCACGGTGGGCAAAAAAATGTAGGGGGGAAGGGGGAAATGAGCTGCAGTGAGAAAAAAAAATTGAAGAGCTCTTGTGATACCAGATGTCAGAGGGGAGGCTGCGTCACTACGGCCCCTTCCCCTGTGCTCACCGGGATACTTTTTGGGGACTGGTTTTCCCACGGGGGCTGTGTCTCTGCCAGGGCTTGGGCAGAGATGCTGTGAGGAGGGATTTGCCCGCTTAGGACACTCCCTGTGTGCTCCTCACTTTCCAGGATGGCCAGTTCAAGCCACCTGAAGCTGAGCTTGCGTGAGCCTTAAGCCAGCATCCCCTGAAAGCCAGCCCCTGTTTAAATGCCTGAAGACAGCTCGGGGTATCACCAGTCCCCTATAAAACATCCCGGGTATAGTACAAGGCAACGTGCTCCGCATTAAGCTGGTCTGTGCACTGCAGGGACAGCCTAGTGTGAACTGGGGACCATACAGTGGGCAGCTCCAACCCCCAGCTCGGCAGCACGCCCCGGCAGTGGCAGCAGCCCCCCAGCTTGCTCATCTTTTTCAGGGAGGGTTTAACCAGGGCTGGGTTAAAGAAGGGAAGAAGCCTGCCAGGGACCAAATTATTTCCTGGTTCTCGGTTTTGCTGAAGGTAGAGATGGAAGTGATGGGATTTCCTCAAGCATGTCTGTCACACGTCACTGGCGTGCCGGGAATGGCTTAGTGCCACCTAACCAAGGCCTGGGGGAGGTCTGTGGGAATCACCCCAAATCACACAGCCCTCTCCACCGGCACACTTTGTCCACACAAGTGTTGTGCAATTTATTTATTCCAATGTAGAAAAAGTGCCTAAATGCCTTAATGAGAATGGAGCTCTCTGGTGGGAAGAGGAACGGGCTGCAATGCCCCAGGCAGCTTTTACACTGCTTGAAGTGTTTTGTAGTGATGGGGCAGGGAGGAAGGAAGTATCACCCATCTGAGATGCTCACAGGAAAAGCTGTATGCAAATGAGGACTTACCTCCGGGTGCTACTCAAGCACTGTCCTGTTATACAGACCTTGGCATTTGGCAGGCCCGACCCACAAGTGGGAGATAACCCCTGAAGCCATCCAGCCTCATGGTGACTGTCCTTGCCCACAAAAATGCAAAAAGCTAGTGAAGAAGAGGGGAGGTGGGAGAAAGGGAGACACAAATCCATGGCATACGTCTCCTGCAGAAGGGAGAAGCCCCTCCTGAGGTGGGGCTCTGAAGAGTGGGATTTGCTTGAGAGAACACAATAGACACACGATTAAGATTTCATTTCTTCTTTCAGGTCTATTGGGGAAAAAGGCTCAGTAGCTTCGTTAACAAACCTGTCCCTAACCCTAACCCTACAAACCCATCCTTCTGAAAAAAAACCCAAAATTATATTAGCAGAAATCCACCCAGTCTTACAGAGTCTGTTAGTAAATGAACTTTTAATGTATTGAAAACATATTCATTATAATGTATAAAGAGGCAATTTTCATTTTGTTTGTGTTCTTAAGAGTGTGACAGCGTCTTGTTTGTGACTGCCCCTGGGTATAAGCTATCATTGTGTAACTTAATTAGATATTCTACATGCTAGTGTGAGGGACATATGTCTATTCACTGTAACAAACATCAAGAGTCTGCCACATGCTTTCATGTTTCTGCTACGTTGAAATAAAGGCAGAGCAAGTGCAAGCTCTCCCAAGGACCTGTGGCCCCAAACAGCTTGAACGCAACCCGCCAGCATTCACCAATTGGTTACAGTTTATTAACAGCCCATAAACTTCTCATCTGCTCCTGGGCACTCGTTAGGGTTGTCACCTGCAACTGCCAAGAGCAGCACAATCGCTTTGCAGACGTGAATCAGGGTTTCTCAGACACCGCCTTCGCTCGCCCTCTCCTTCCCGGCTCCAGCGACACCTTAAGCGGGGCATGAGGTTTGTTGAAGGTGACCCAAAATTAAAAAGAAAAAGCCCGCTGGTGGAAGCTTAGGCGAGCAGTAGCTGCAGAGTGGCAACTGCGCTGCCTCGTCCTGTCAGCTCACGAACCCGCAGTGAGACACAGAAGAGCTCAGGTTTCCAAATCCCAGCCCGAGGACCACCGGCAAGCTGGCACCAGGACAGCCTGTTACATACGCTTGGTCCCCACCTCTTGCCTACATTTTCCCTCGCCAGAAAAGCCAAAGCGTAAATTTGGCAAAATTAAGGGATTTAAGAAGATGAGAATATCTGACAGTGGGTCAGATCAATTAGTCCAGGATCTCTGACTGGAGGCAGCGATGGAGATTTAGAGACAGGGTATGAGGACAGAGCATGGAAAGAGTGGTATTTCCCCATATACTGTCTGAACATCTGGTCGTCTGCAGATACCATTAAATACTTCAGGAAAAATAGTCTTTGTCTTCACTGTGTAGTCCACGCAGACAGCACAGCCACACCAAAACATGCAAGTAACACATCCAATTTCGCTACGAGCCTGCAAAAAAATCCAGCCCTACATTCCCCTTCAAGCATCTCAGCAGCTTCACCTTCTGTGGCACGGTATGTTGGGCACTTCTGAAAGCAGATCATGCCAAGCCTTTCTGACTATGTCTTCACATCAGACCAGAACAAGAACCTTACTGACTGGGAGGTGGGTGGGGAGGGACATCAGCCCCCTCATCACGCCAGGTAACAAAGCACGGGCGCCTGGCTGGGGAAATTGGGTGGGATAATTGATGGGAATTCATGACCTGCTCGCCTGGCAGCAGTGACTCACACTCTGGATACAGCAGCTTAGAGCAGGTAGAGACAAACCCAAGGTGTGCACGTTTCCCTGCGCTTTCTCAGCGCTGTTGCAGTGCACCCTGTTAGCGCAGTATGTGGCTGCCCTTTGCTCACACGGAAGGAGCGGGTCCCCCATGGCAGCTGAGTGTCTCTGCCCCCACCATGGGCACAGCCCAGCCACGCAAGAGCTGCCGTGGGCCATCTAAAGGAAAGTTTCCAGCCTGGCTGCTGGCAGCAGCTTGCATTTTTGTTGTCCCAGCAGGGCTGGGCAATGAAAGAGGGAGAAAACCCTGCTAGCAGTGACCATCCTGGAAATACCACATTTTACAGATGCTCTCCAAGGTGGATGTTGTTCAGCCAACTTTGTGGCAGGACTTCTAGTTTTATTATTAAAACAATACTTCTGTATTATTTTAAGGAGGAGAAAAGCTACGGCGCTTTGAAAGTCCTTTGTGAAGCATAGATCTACACGCACACATACATGATCTTTCCAAAGCAGGGGGTGCAGCAACCCCAAAGTCCAGAGGAGCTCCCTAAGGCCCTGGCTGTGGGCCCATATTTCACAGAAACTGTGGACACTTCTGCACTGGGAGCAGCACTGGTCCAGTGCCTGGAGGGCAGGTCGGTTTTGTAACCAGGACTTCACTTCTAGCGTCCACCCTTTTGCCTCTGGTCAGTGGCACAGCCAGAAGGACAAGGGCAAGGAATTACCTGGTGTCCTCAGCCCAGCCAAAAGCTTTTCTCATCTTCCTCCAGCACAAGTTTTCAGCAGTGACCTCGAAGCTGGGGTGCTGCTGGAGGCCGTGGCAAAGGCAGGGTCCTGCCAACACCTTGGCTTCAAGGTTACTGGTGAAAATCAGCCCTTACTCTCCTTGCCTGCCTCTGCTCTCTGGGCATGGTCATGGGCCACGTGAGGTGAAAAAGACACTGTGGATCACGTAGCTCTGGGATGCTTGGCATATAAGGAGCCAAGCGAAGGTTTTGATGCTGATAATTTTAATGCCATTTTATTACTTTTAAATTAGGAGTAGCTGAAAAGACTAGATTAGAAACAGTGCAAGCAAATAGCTGCTCTTGGGTGCTGCATGTGTCAGTGTGCAAAGGCAGCGCAGGAAATGTTAGAGGCCTTTTAGTTGTATCTTTTCTCCCTGCTCACATGCACACACACGCGCATCCAGAATGCCTAATACTCCAGACACCTCTCTCGAGAGGCCAAAACATGCTTCTTCCAGGTTTGCTCTTTAAGGAAACAAAACTGTTCTGTTTATCCTCACAAAGGCTCGTGCAAGGCGGGCCAGACCGCGGGCTAATCCCCACCGCCTCCCGTCCCGGGACTGTCGGCCCACCCCTGGCTGAACATCCCCCCCAGAGCAACAGGGAGGGATTTCATCTTTATGGGAACAGTCTCAGCCTGACATGAGCAGGGCTGCTAATTACGGGCCCCACACTGCTCTGTATGCAGGGGGAGGTTTCGGTGGTGCGCCCTGCCATGCTGTCCCAGCTATTGTTCGCCGTGCACATCAACCATCTGGAAGGAGTGAGCTGCGAGACCAGCCCGCTCGCTTCAGCAGGCTCCGGCGTGCTTCCTGTGAGAGAGGATCCACCGACGGCCAAGGAGAAGGCGGCGGCCACGCTGCCGCTCCCACACGCGAGGACGAGGATGGCTCTTTCACACCATGCCACCAAGGAGCCCCTCCGGCAGCCGTGTCTGCCCCTGGCGACTCTCGCCCCGCCATTAGCATACAACATCTGTCGCGGCTGAGCCCCGGCTGCCGTACGGTGGGGGGCTCAGCACCGTCCCGCGATGCCGTCGGCACACACGCGTGGCTCTCCGCAGCTCTCACGCCGCTGTGCTTCCTGCCAATGCCACCGCAGCCTGTGCCATGCCAGGAGTGAGTGCGTATGCCTCCTCTCCCCGCATCTATACGCACTCACTATACACCCCACCAATGACATAAAATGATTTTAAAAATTCAGAGTAATTTTTATTTCAGTTTTTGAGATGATTACTTGAATATAGTTGTAAGTGACATCTGTTTTGCATAGCTTTACTTGCAAAGAAATAAATCAGGCTTGCTGGTTGTACTGATGCCTCTGCTTGCTTTCTTCAAAGGCTTTTTTGGCAGTATGTGTTTGGTGAAGGCAGGTTTGTCCGGGCCAGGACAGAGAAGCAACTTTTCCATCACATCGGCACCTCTTGTGTCCAAATGTACCCTGGCCTCACTGTGAGGACACTGCATCTCTGTGAGCATTAACAGGTTGGCTAATGGAAAGAGAGGGAGGGAACTTAGAAAAAGGAAACTCATTTGCAGCAACGTGAGGCAGGTTGTTCCCACTATCTGGTGTGTTTACTTTTTCTGTTCTGCCAAATCTTCCTTGCCAAACAGGTATAGGAACAATTTTATTGACTGTTTTCCAAGGCAAAAGCTGTGGTGCCTGCCTTGCTTCTCCACATTATTCCTCCAGTGGGGATTCTCAAAGGGGCTTCACTTCCCCACTCCACTGAATGACCACATATGGGACAGGTGTATAAGGGAATTGGGGCACCATTCCACTCAGCATGCAAAACCTAAGCAACTTAGATAGCTAAATCCTATTTAATGAAGTGTCTCAAGGACCTAAGGTTCTTCATTATGCTGACTTGCAGGCACTGCCTACACCGGGAAGCTCACACAAAATCAGTCAAAGCTGCGATGAGCAGCACTGTAGTTATCGCATACCGGTCTGCCATGTGAATTCCTTATACCACACGAACTTCCCATTGTAGATGAGCCTTTAGGTCCCACACGCTCGTCTTGCTCTCCACTGTGGCTGCCTGAGCCACTTACACCTCTGACCCCTGGTGAAGTGATGCCTGTGCAGCGCTGCAGATCTGGGCCCAAAGCTGCCTGTTCAAGCAACTCCCTCCGGCACGTGGTCCCCTCTGTGAATCCTGAAAGAAAAAACACAGTCAAGACCTACCAGTGAAAAGATTGTTTTGCCTGAAGTAACGGGAATCCCAGCACGGCCAGCAGCGTAGGACAGGTTAGGACCACGAGCCATGCAGCACAGAAAGTGGAGTTTCAGCTCCCCCCTTCCCCAAGCATTTAGCCCACTCTGGGCTGGAGCTGGGCGGGGGGTAGTCAGTCCTTGTGCTTGCTGGTGGTGAAGGTCTGGCTCATGGCTTCTCCCAAGTTGAAGCAAAATGGAATTTTGCTGAGGCAAGAAAAAGGTGCAGCTCTGTCCCAGGAGGAGGGCAGGAGTGCGGAGCGGGGCTGGGAGCTGGAGCAGCAGTGGGAGGACGGGATGCAGCAAGAAGACTCACAGCATTGTCCCATGGAGCCAGAGGTGGTTAAATCGTATTTTTTAAACTTCCTAGCTTGCTGCTGAAGACAAACAGACAATCAAAGAAGATGTTTTTATCCTAATTTAAGAGTAGCCAGGCACTTAACTCTTTACCACGTGCAACTTGTGTTTCAGTTTAGCAGGTTCTTCTGTGCATTGCTGAATCTGTAGGGCAGGCTGGGATTTTCAAAGGCACCTAAGGGAGCCAAACAGCCAGCCTCTGTTTAACTGTAGCAGGATCTGAGTGTCTAATTCTCTTCAGGTTACTCTGAAAATCCCATCTCTAGTACCTATGGGTGCAGTGGCCTCGTGTGCTAGCTGTCAGGCTATGCAACAATGAAAAGAGTTGACATCTTAGTTTTGCATCCTCTGGTCTCAGGACCAGATCCTGGCCCGCGCCCCCCCCATTCCCTTTTGGCATCTGGGATCGCCCTGTTTCCTTTCTCAGAGGACTGGGGGGTTTTGCTTCCTATGTACAGCAAGCAGATATGGAAATCGCCTGCGCTGCAAGGAGGTTGTGCCAGCAGAAAGCAGACCAGGTGAAGGGGGGAACAGTACCCCTCTGTGCTCTCCATAAAGGGGGAGAGCAGCTTTGTCTCTTGCCGCCTCCTGTTTTTGCAGGTGCTCTAGGAACTTGGCTGCAGGACGCCAGCCCACCACATCTATTACCTTTTGGATGCCTATAATTAATCATTCATCCCTTTCTGGGCAGGGAGAATGGGAGTTTTGCCTGGCACGGCCCCGGCCCTGGCTGCCTCCCTGCCAGCCCATTCGGCCAGTTTGTTCCCTTTCAGCCCCGCTCTTCCTGCCGCTTTCTGCCCCCTCAATGGGGAAGGAGCGAAACCGGATGGCTGGCTTCAGCGTGGGGAAATGACTTCAGAGCCACCTTTGTTTCTCCCCTCGTTTCTTTGCCCGCACTTGGCCGTGTGTCGTTATGAAAGGGCTCGTTTGAAGCTGTCTGGGACATCCAATAAGTGGCACGGCTTCGGCCAGAAACGCTCGCATCTTTTCGGGCCGAGGGAGAGGCTGAGCCAAGCTGCCAACTTTCTGCAGCACAACTGACCATGACATCGGGCATTGTGTTTGAAATTAGCCACAGGCTTCCAAGCAAATTGTCCTTTTGGATTGTATCGGTGTAAGACCTCTATAGTGTTTGGCTTTGGCTGCTGACTCCAGAAAGCCTCCGAGAACATTTCTTGCTCTTGTGAGGAAAGCCAAAGCTTTGAAATGGTTTTTATACACTAGTGTGTGTGATATCACAGAACACTGGCATGACTTTATTTTGTGAAAGACTAGATATTATTTTGCACACATCTTCTATCACGTAACATCATCAAAGTGAGCATTTGATTGCTTATTTCAAGCTGTTTTACAAAGAAAAACCCCTCTAACTTTATTTTTTCGTCGTCTGTTTTCAGTGAGTTAAAACTGTGAGTAATTATACATTTTGCATTAAGGAGTTTTGGGTTAACAGAGTACAGCCAACTGCTACAAGGTGATATATTTGTACTTCTATTATTATTGTGTATTTTTTATTAAAACATCCCAAGGAGCTACTGATGTCTACAGCAAAATATAAATATTCACTCAACAGAATTATTTGCAACTGGGATTTGAGTTTGCTTTTTGAGTGACCGCATTTTAACAGAAAAAGTAACTGTGTTTGAATTAGATATGACTTTCAATCTATCCTTTTCACAGTTACTGTGTTCATCTGCCTGCATTTTGAAAATGGATTATTAATATGAAAACAAGAGAAAAGCCAAGAATTTGCCACAGCTACCATATACATCACACTCTTTACTAACCCCACAGAGTGTGCTAGCTCAGGTACATGCTTGTTCTGGCGATGTGCTGAATTGCCACCTTTTCCCCCACACAGCATAAGAGAAAGGCTTGAAATTATGTATTACATTTTGTGTGTGCGTATGTGTGCCTGCAATACCAGCAGAGGTACGGGTGCCACAGCCCCCAGCGTGGTCCTGGCGTGGCAAGAGGAGACCCAGATCCGCTTCAGCAGCAGCAGCTGTGTTCCTCCCCTGTATGCCTGCAGCGGCACCCCAAAGGCAGTGGGACCCCTCGGCAGGTCTCCCTGATGGCAGGACCTGCCAGGGAGGGAACAGGGCAGCCAGGCTGTATCACAGCTTTATGAGCATCCAGAAAACGCCAGGCAAGAGCTGACTTATAAATAGGAGGCAGCCGGTATCGCTTCCTCCCCTGGGTGTCATTCTCCCCTCTCCCCGCAACACTAATTTGCCTGTTTCTTTCCTATTTTTTCTCCTTCTGCCTTCTGTCTAGTAGGGTGGCCAATTCAGTCACCCACCACAAACGCCTTTTTTTGCTGTAATCAAGAAGGTGACTTGAACACAATGAGTAAGGCCAGCCCTGGCCCAGGTTTGCCAAGTCTGTGCCGACAGAAGAGGCTGTGTGCCATGCCTATAAGCGTGCCAGGAGCTAGCCTGCAAGTGTGAGAGTCTGAGAGGAGACCCCTGCTTTCTTTCTGAAGGTTTTTCTTTCTTTCATTCATTCTTTCTTTTCCTCTTGGGGATCTGGGAAATGCAAAGAAGGGGGAGGGATGGTAGTGACCAGGATTGAACTCTTGCAACAATAACTCAAACCTGTTGGATTTTAATGCACTTTTTTCCGGGGATGAATAATACCCTTCTGGGAGAAAAAAAAGAAAACAAACAAAAAAAAGCAACACAAAAACCCCCAAAACAAAACCCTGTGATGGAGCAGAAGTCTAAGCAGTAATCTTTCAGCTTTCAGCCTGGTGCATTATATTGAGCAGTGTATGTGCTCCTGTAATTCCCTTGAAGAAGGAGAAGGCAAAATGGTGTGTGCATGCCCAGAGCTCCTCTCCCACAGAAGGAGACACCACTCCTCACCTGGGACCCTTAGGGTGCTGCCACCAGAGCAGTGGTTGTAAACAGGGTGTGAAACAGAGAAAAAGAGGATGAGGAAAACCCTGTAAGCTGAGTCCTCACCCTCTCTCTGGCTTCACTTGGTGCAAGGAGGAAAAGGATCCCATTTCACCACGGGTCCTGCTACCACTTCCTCTGGTCAGGGACTTCTGAAGGGAAGAGTTGGTTCCCTACAAGGTCCTCACCCACCCCAACGCCTTTCTTCTCCTGTCAAAGGGAAATTTGCCCATGTGATGGACAGTTTGTTCAGAAAAAGAGCATCCGTGGGAACTTCAGTCCCAGCACCTTCTTGGAGAGATTCTCCTTGTGTTTTCTACCATCTGCAGGATGCTTATTCATTTTTTCCTCTGCGCTAAATTTCTGCACAGGTTTTGGTGAGGAGCCCCAGGAGAACGGAGTATGTTACTGTTTCAAAACAAGTGCTTAACACTGGAAGCACAATTCCCTGGAGCATGAGGTGTGCCCTGCCTCTGTCTACTTGCAGTGGGAGCGAAGTTTCTGTTTGTGGGTCTTGCCACTTCAACAGCAGTAAAACACCAGCACTAGGCAAAAAGACAGAAAAGTGCTTCTGAGGGAGGAGCCTCCAACTGACCATTTGTCATGCACGAGGAATTTTTGGAAGCGGGCAAGGGATGCTGAACGGTGCCCCTGACAGTCTCTTGCCCATGTGTTTTTCAGGGTTCATTAGCAGCTCTTTTCCCAGCCCCACCAGTAACACGTTTGCCTCTCCGAAGGACTGTGTATGTAATGAGCCCCAGCCATTGCTGGGCGTGAAATGACCGTTTGTTCAAAGTATCAGACAGAAACATGTGGAAGAGTCCTTCAAAACCCGCCTGTGTGCCTCTCGCTGAAAAACCTTGCCTACAACAGGCCCGCGTCCCGTTTCTCTTGGGCACGGTGCTTGAGAGCAACCACAGGCTCCCGCCGTCCGTACGCAGGTACCCTCAGCCCGACTTCGCCTCCTCCCTTCCTGGCCCACGGCCTGCACCCTCGCTGCCGCACCTTCTGCGCCGTCAAGACGGTGAAACACAACCGTAGAATCATTTCGGTTGGAAAAGACCTTCAGGATCATCGACTCCAACCATCGTCCACTCCCACCAGACCGTGTCTTGGAGTGCCTTGTCTGCGTGCTTTTTGAGTACCTCCGGGGAAGTAAGGGGAGCCCTGTCCGCACCCCGGCCCCGCGGCCTGCTGAGCCACCCTCCCACCCGCGCGGCAGCCCCTTGCTGAAGACATTCAACAGGTAACCGCTGTTTTTGCGGGTGTTGCTGCAGAACCCCTCTTCCACCGATGTCCCCTCCCGTCACACACACGCCCCTAGGGAAATGGGAACACCGTTTGCTCCCCCCGCCCCCGGCGCAAACACCGGCAGCAGGACGCAGAGGGGAGCAAAGGCCGGCCGGGCCCGGCGGGCTTCGACGCCAGCGGCGGGGCGGCGGGAGGCAGAGAGGCAGCGGGGCGCCCCCCTCCGCGCCCCGCCGCTCCCCAGCATCCCCGGCCCCGGTCAGGGGCTATTCGGGGTGAACGCGTTCGTGAGTTTCTTCTGCTGGAAATGAAGTTTCGTGTAGGTTCAGTCCTAGGAAAGGGGGTTTTCCTGTAAATCTCTGGCAGCTGACAGCCTGAAGTGTAGTTTGTAAGATAACAGGCTTGTTCTTTACTGTCTCAGCAGTTCCCATTCTGGCCTGTCTCTTGTCAAAATCAGCTTTTTTTTTTTTTTTTCCCCCGCCGTCCTTTTAAAAGGCTTGATTATTGTACAATATATGATAGAGGGGAAACGAGCTCTTTCCAGAAAGTACCGCTGCCTTCAGACAACATGTTGACATGTCCACCGTGCCCTCCGCCTGGGGAAGGAGCCAGATGTGTCAGCTCCGGCAGATGTGGTGAATCAAGTCTATCAAAAGAAGCGTGGAAAACCAGCAAGAGGGAGAGCGGTTCCGCATTAGCCAACGCTGAGGCGAGGGCAGCTTGCCTTCCTATTTTTACTTACGCGCTCTGCCCATCACTAAAAGCGCCTGTATGCCCGCCCAAGTGCCATCACCCCCCTTGCCCCCGCAGTCTGGGGCTGCCCGAGGCTCCCTGGCGTGGCAGCCGCGGGGAAGGGCAGGTGCAGGCTGCACTGGAAATGTATTTGCTTTGGAGTGGGGAAAAGAGGGGTAGTTCATTAAAGTGGATTTTATAATGAAGGGCACTGGGGAAGAGGGGGAACTGGGTCAGTGATTTATTGTAACAGAGGATTTAGCGGCCCGCTAATTGCTTTGCAGTCGCTCTGTGTCAAATGCGGTGCCTGATCTCTTCCTTTCCCTCCGTGCTGCGGTTTCTTTTCTTGCAAAGTTCAAATGCTGCTGTCTGAATCCTAGCTTTCTGTGCATTTTAGTGTGGAAGATGATTTAGTGTGCTTTAATTCCTCCCTGCCGGTATTTGAGGAAGAAAAGAAAATCAAACCATTTGCAGTTAATTTCAAACAATGAGCGCGATTGTAAGGACACAAAGGCAATGTTTGATTTACTGTAATAATGTAATTATAGCCCTGGAGTATCAGAATTGAGGGTGTTGCCATTCATGGGCATAAGTGGCTCTTCGGGGGAATTCTTTTCTTTCTTTGCATTGCTGAAGCTAAAGAGAAGGGAGGGAAGGTTTGAAACTGCAGAGGGTTGGAAAAGTGCAAGCTTATTTCTGTGACAGCTATTTATCAGCACTGATAGTGTGAGTTCACAGTGATTCATTTAAGAAGAAGCTACCGCTTTCTTAAAAACAAACACAAAAGCTCAAGGAAAACGGTTGGCTTTGTCTGAAGCCAGTGGAAGACACCAGCTGCTAACAGAACCAGTGGTTTGCTGACGGCCCAGACAAGGCGTTTCATGTGGCTTATTTAGCTTTAGCATAAAGTTAAGACACACAGATGAAATACTGGGATGGCATCCGCACTAAAAAAGTCACCATCCAAGTTATGATGTCAAAGTGGTTTCTATATGAATTGGTTCAGTTAGGACTAGTATATTTTTTTATTGATTTGTTTTAAATGGTCAGGATTACAGTGAGAATATTTTTCACTTAGAAAATTAACTGAATAAAATAGTACTGAAAATAATACATCATTTGCTGTTGACAAGTTCGGTAGACTTAAGATGTGCTAGCCGGTCATGATATTTTTAAATACCTATTTTTAGATAAGATTTTCTTTTCTTTACGTATGATAATTAACAGACATTTTAACCTGATGGTTTCCCTGTACATATGCATAGCCAGCAGGATAGGACAGTTTTAATTTTAATGTGAGAATTACAATAGTAAAGCTTTGTATACAGTTCGCTTATTCCAAGTGGAAGTAGACAGTCTTTCCAAGTCTGAGGAAAGTCAATATCCAATTAATTTCCAGTGCAAATACATTTGCATAGGGAGTGCATGGACTGTTGAAGGTCTGGTCCTTCCGCATCCTATTTGCATGAATCCACTGTTGTTTTCACAGAAAGGGGGGGGGAAGGGGAGATCCAGCAGTGGTGGAAACAGCTACTCAGGGACCTCTTCCCTGTTGCCAGCGGGTGGGCATTGAATCCCCTTTGTGGTGGCAGTGGTGCAGGACTCCCAGCAACAAGCCCTGATCTGCAGTTGGCTAGAGTTTGACCATGACAACTTTGGGAACTGCTGGCCTGAGAAGAGTGCTGTGATTGCTGATACCAGGTGGTGGGTGACTACATGGTGAATTTGTCATCCTGAATTTTGGATGGGGCAGCAGAGGTTCACAGCTCTTGGGAGCAAACCTTTTAAAACCAAGTGCCTGATGAGAACCTTCCACGCTGGGGCTGGGGCTGGCTGGGGTCTGACCATGTGCTCCACATGCAGTTGTCAGTAGGGGATTGCTGTGAGTAGGAGAGTCCTTTTAGACCGGGATTTTTTTGTAAAGCTTTTTTGAAGTAGCTCATTTGAGCTGCTCTTGGGACAGGTTGTCTAAGGATGAATGAGGCCACCACGCACGGTGCAAGACCAGGCTGACACCATCTGTTTAACTGGCATTAGGATCAGAGGAACTTCAGGTCCCAAGCAGATGAGCCTGCCAAATCCTGTTGAGGTGGCAGGAGAGGTTTGCACTGCTTGCTGGGAACCTCCTTCTTCCAGAAGAGCTGCCACCACCACTGCCTGGCGAGCAGAGGTGGAGCTGCGCCTTTGTCCCAGACACTCCACTGCCTGACATTCCTGTAGACGCACCTTGCAGGAGTTGAGGTGTCTGAGTCACTCGGGCATCCTTCAAAATTGTTAGTGATGGTGGATACAGGGTGTCAGCACTGGACATTTATGTGGGTGGAGAGAAAAAAGCAGGCAGTGCCACCTACTGATGGCTTGGTGGAGACAGCTCGCTGCTGCTAACAGATGTCCCCACAGCCCCAAGGAGCTTGGGGTGGAGTGGAGAAGGGCAGAGAGAGCAGACGGATGCGGTTTGGCGAGGAAAGAAGAATTACACAAAGTGCTTCTTTATTGCAAGACTGCTTCCCAAAAGGCCCAGATGTTATCCTGCACTTTTAAGAGTGAAGAAAGGATCTGTTAACAAGAACTCCAGAGCTGCTGGAAGCGCAGAGCTGGTACAATCGCAAACCAACTCTGACTGTTCATGTTACTGGAAGGGAAGCTGTATGTCTTGATGCTGAAGTCACCAAATAATTTTTTTTTCCCCATTGAATTGCATGGGATGGCAGAGGCTGTTCAACTTGCAAAGCCATTGGCAGGAACAGCTTTCCATAAGGCATGTGCCATCCCATAAGTTAAAAGAGCTACATCGTCCATCCTTTTGAAAGTGGCATTCATAAAACTAATCCCAATCATTTGTTGAATGATTTCTATGATTGCTTCTCAGTTTTATGTGCCATGTAAATCGTTCCAGAAGACTCTGGTTTGAATTTCTGCCTCCTTTATGGGAGCTGATGACTTGCAACCTCATCTAGTTTCCTTCGGGGGAGTCCAGCCCTGTTCCTTCTGTGCAGTGGCTTGGGGAGATCACCAGTCACCGTGGGATGCTGTGGGTACGATCATGTTCTCCCTTGCTGCTTGTCTTTTTTCATAGGAGCCACAATGAGTGAACAAGGCCACTCCACCACATCCATATCCTGTCCTGGAAATTAGTTATGACCAGGGCAGAATTGCGAGGGGAACCACGTGGTTTTTAGAGCTTCTCCTTTCACTCCCCACCCCGTGCAAGCCTGGGGTAGCTAGGTAAACCTCTTCTCCCTGGTATCCAGTGATAGGCTGCGTGGGAATGCTTCAAAGCTGCACCAGGGGAGGTTCACTCTTGACACTAGGAAGCCTTTCTTTACCGAGATGGTGGTCAGACACTGGAACAGGCTCCCTAGAGAGCTGGTCAGTGCCCCAAGCCCATCAGTGTTTAAGAGGCATTTGGACAGTGCCCTTAATAACATGCTTTAACTTTTGGTCAGCCCTGAAGTGGTCAGGAAGTTGTGCTAGGCGATTGTTGTAGATCCCTTCCAAATGAAACATTTTCTTCTATTCTATCCTTGCAATGTATCATTGTGGCCCTTTTGTACATGCACTCTCCTCTGATTGCAGCCATGTTTTGGGAAGGACAGGTAGGGCTGTGGTGGTTGGCCAAGGAGGCGAGAGATGACCCGTGGGAGACCTCTCAAGGGCTAGCAGAGCTCCGATCCTCTGGCCCTCTGCTTGCTGCACGGACACAGAGAGCATTGGTGGACTTGGGTGTGAGCTGGGGCCATATTTGGAAGTCTTGCAGTCCTGGTTTATTAAGTGTCTGTGTCAGATACACAAGCTGAGTTTTTTTAAGGTCTCTTTTGTTGATTTTTGCACCAACACAGTCATCTGATGGTTTGGGTAGATGCCTTGTGGCATCTAACTCCGATTGCAGTTTGTCATGTCTGTGATGGCCATGAAAAACTTGACAAGAACTAGTTCTCACAGGCACTGTGGTCATACTAATATTGACTCTAGACTAATTTTAAAGGAATTGTTATTTTCTGTCACACTCAGCCGAACCACTCACTTTAGGTAGTAGACACCAAACATGGGTATTTTATATTGTTCTAGGCCAAATTTGGAACAACGTGATTTGGAAAATGTTTTTTCTTGGACTATGTAGCTGCAGATAGACTCCAAGCTTATTTTAAAGCTCACTATGATGAAGTACACAGTGATATGACTCAGATACCTTAGAAAGAAGAATTATACAGACACGTCTAATGAATCCAAGTCAAGCTTTTCTGGACATGGTATGCACAGAGGTTATTTGATAGTTTTCTAAAGCAAAATCGCGTCATAACGAAGGGTTAAACTTCAGGTGCAACGGAACTGAATGCAGTGGCTGTGGATGGAGGTCAGGGGAGCTTCTGCTCTGGCATTTGCAAGATAATGAACTCCCTCTCCAGTGATAACAGCCCAGTTGCCATTGAAATAATGGTTGTATGAGCAGATCTATTTGTCTCCACTGGAAGGCTTTACAAGAGTAGGCTACTTGTTTGACTAAATATTTGCAGGGTTGGGCCTTGAGCTTGTGCAGTGCAATGCAAATTCAAAGCGCTGTGAATGGTTTTAGAAGAATTTTCCACTTCAGAGTATAAGGAAAGCCGGGAGAGTAAAAGGGAGTTAACATTACTAAATCATAAGATTGTAGCCAGCATAGTATGTGTCAGAACACCAGGTATATATGGGTATGTATACACACACATGCATATAAAGTATATGGAGATATCTGTGGATCTCTGTGGGTGTACTGATAGAGGTGGTTAGACATACATACACGTGTGTTTCTAGATAATACATTCCAATTTTTCTATTAATGAACATCCATGTTTAGTAACAGTGCCAGGTTTGAAATTCTGGTACCTTCTAGCTCTTCTGTAGTTTAGTGCTAATTGTAATAATATATTTATAAATAAAAGCTGAGGCAGAGCTCTGAATTTAGAGTTTAACATTTGAATTACCCACTGCTTGCTCTCGGTTCCAGGATCCAGCAGCAGAGGAAATCCTGTCTCACAGCTGTCAGCATACAGTTTTGGTCCTGCTCTTAAAAGTTTCTGCATGGTCCTGGGGATGCCCTGTATGAAGGTCTGTTCCCAATGAAGCTCAGCACTTGGCAGGGCTTGATTGCTAGATTTCAGTGAGGAAAATCAATTCACTTCTCCTGCACCGTCTCTACATACGCTGTAGCAGGAAGGTTGACATTGGATTGACCTTTGTTAAGTTTAGGCCTTTCAGAGAACTCACCCTTTTTCCAGGGAGATGCATGTTGCAGGCTTCCAGATGTTTTTGGGCTGAGTAGGTGTGGCAATATTAAAAAAAAAATACTATATTTTAATACTTATTTTAAAAATACATAAAACATTAAAATATAGATACAGGTATCATGTTTCTATATTATATATAGAAACACACATATACATATGTATGCCATATATACACAAATATATACATATATATGTGCTTGTGTGTATATACGTGTATATTTATATATGTATATACCATCAGCAATGAAGGGAAATATTTAAGACCCGAGGGATGAATAGATCTTAGAGTGACATAAACATCTCAAATCATGGACTGGTAAATCACAGCTGTATCAGACGGTGCTGGGAGTTCCTGCTCTTGCAGGGACTGTCCCAGTGCTCCAGGAATGAAAGGTGAATCCAAGGATTGGTTGCATAAAAAATATTACATTCACTTTGATGATAGCAATAAAGTAGCAAGAGCTTCTAAAATGTGCTGTTCTGGTTTTGACATGTAGCAGCTCACACAACTGGCTCATCAAATGGCTACCAGCGTTCAGCAGGAGCTTTTTATTTCCCAGGGGCACCAAGTCAGTACAAAATACAATCTTAACACAACCAGTTTTGATTAGGTGACCCTGTGTCCATGTATTTTTGAAAAGAAAGTCAATGGCCAGTGTTGACTAATCTTGCTCTTCATAAAAGTGAGATTTTTTTTGAACTGTGCTTTTGTACTGTGGGCAGCAGTTAGGTCTTACTGTAGTAAGTTTGGGCAAGTCCAAATTAAAAGTGATGAGAATTAGGTTTCTAGAAATTACTTCTAGTGTAATGCAGTTGAGCCTGTCACTTATATTACAGCTGGTAACAGTGTTCTCAAAGTTCCTGTTCCTGGAGTCACAGAAATCTCACGTTCATTAAAGAAAAAAGGGGAAAATTTCCAGCTTTTGTGGTTGGAGAGAAAATCTGAAGATTGTGAACATTAGGGGCTAAAAGCTGCCAAGGCAAAGAAAAAGATTCACGTTGTGTTGTAATTTTGAGGGAACTTGCATGATCTGTACAGGGGGGGTTGCCCTCCAGTAGGCGGGCAGCAGTTCTGCCCCAGCCAGGGCAGCGGGGCAGGGCCGGGGGAGCTGGGGCTGGGGAAGGTGGCCGGTCGTACCCTTCCCCACTGAGCAACCTCTGAAAATGAGGTGTAACACTTTGGCGAGGGTCTGGCTTGACATTTATTTTTCTGAAAATCTGGCTAGGGTGCCTACGCTAATGCAAGAGGGCTTGTTGTTTGCACAGACTTACCCTGCTGATGACAGCTTAATAAGCTCCTTTATTTTGTGTTTTTATTCAGTAAGCTTGTCGGCTTTTGTGTAGGGGCTGACCTCTTGCTTTCGCCCAGAGCCCTCCCCCCCCCGCCCCAGCTCCTCTGAAAGGGGCACCTCTGTCCCCATAATTTTTAGTAGAAGGAGTTGTAAAGGGAGGTGAACTGGCCGGCTGTAGGGACATCGACTTCTGCAAATCAATGTAACTTCTTCAGGGGCTGACCCTGTATGCCCAGTATGCCTGAAAACTGTGGCAGTCAGTGGGAGTTTTGGGTGCACAAAGACTAATGCAGGGCCCAGTCTTTATGACTGAGAAAATGCAAACAGCGAGGGAAGGATTCGGTAAACAGGGCTACTCAAAATGAATTATGGCACATGATGTGAGAACAAGTCAACATTTCATATCTGGCCCACGTTTTTCTAAACAGAAAGGCATCCCAATATTGCAACTGTTTGCTATTAGATTCTACACAAAAATATACTGGGGTGGCACTTAAATGCAGCGACTCGAGATAGCAAAAAGATGTGGGATTGTATTTCTTTCCATTCATTTAATTGGAACCATGCTGAAAAGGCGTATGAAAACCATCACTCTTGAATATATCTAAAGTGTAGCTTTGCGACGCTGAGAATGATGTCCAACTTAATAGAATTTCAGATAAAGGAGATATTTTGGCTCATCTTTTACTTCCAGCTATATTCAGTTTCCCCATGTGGTTATTTTTCTTGTTATTGTATGCATCCACCTATCTGTTTCTTACTTCACTGTCTGGGAATACAAACCATTTTGTTTCATTTCAGACCTTAAAATGGATTGGACAAAACCAAAAGGAAGGCAGGGGGAGAATGTATTTTGAGTAGTACCTCTGTACTTGTTTCTGTGTCTTAATAAGCCGGCTTCTTGAACGAAAGGCCTAAGAATTACTGTCTTGGAATATTTTGCATCTATATATATTCTGTATTTTGTAACAGCTGTATGCTGGGTGGTGGTTCATCAGGAGAGGATGACTGTAACCGTTTTAGATGCTTAACTGGCTGTTGGGACTTGCCCAGTTTGTAATCATTGTAATTGCACATACAAATATGGCCATATAATTACATGTGCATTTTTGCATTTAGTTTCAGGAGTTCATTTAGAAAAGTATAAATGCGGCCCAATAAATCCTTTATATCTCAGACTTCTGTGCTTTTATAACTCTATATAATTATGTAATAACACTGCATCTGGAGAGGTTTCACTTAAGTAAAAACAATAAAGAGCTCAGGTTAGATTATATATTTTTTGATTTAGACCTACACTAACTTGCTCCGTACTGTGTTTTTCAGCTTGTGAGATTGATTAAGTTCAGCAGTACTCATGCAAGAAAATTTTCTTATGAGAATAAAGAGCAATTTAATATGAAACCAAAAGTGGATTGGATCATTTAAGCTTCCACAATGACTGAAGTGATTAAATGGGTATTAATATAGTAAAATATACACCAAATATTCAGCTACTTGGGCAGTGAAGACTTTTGTCAAGGTACAGATTGGATACTAAAACGAAAGAATTACTTAGGAGCAAAGTTCCAGCTCTCTGAGAACAAATGCAAATCATTATTATTACTATTGGCATTCATGGATTGAGATAAAATAGACACAAATAGATACTGTAATTAGTTTCTACTTATGTGTTCATATGCACATAGACTAATTTATCAATATTTTGTGTGTACAGATATGGATGTAGTATGTCTTTGTAATCAAAGTTATGTATAATTGTCATTCATCTTCCGTATTTCTATTCCTGGAATGGTTTTCACAAACGTTGAGAATGTCTGATGAAGACTGATATCTTTTTTGTATGCAGTGTTACTGTGAACCAACAGTTATTGCAAGACTGTCCTTTCCCAGTCTGGCTTGCTTGCTCATTTCCCTTATGGCTTTTTCCCCAACAGATAGTGCTACTGTGCTAAGGACAGGAGCCGAACTCCGCAGATGATACAAGAACGGATGTTAGATTTTGACAGTCGGAAGTGAGGGTTTTCAAACCTACCAAGCTTCATCCTGCCTTCTTAGTCTGCCCCCACCCAAGAGAGACATGAAATACCTATTAAGAACTGCCAAATCCAGCTTGTCTCTGAAAAAAGTTATATATTGTATTCAATATTTTAATTTAATTTCATTTTTTCTTAGTTCAGAAGGCTTGAACAGAATTGTGCTGATGTGATCCTCTGAGACAGTTTGCAGCACAGGAATATTTAATTCCTGTCAATAAGCTGCACAAAAATGGTGTCTCAGATGATAAGGAACAAAACCAAGTCTGGTCAGGAATGTCTCTAGATTAAGAAATGATTGCTGTTGCAATCTTTGTCATGGTTGTGGCAGTAAAGAGAAAGGTCCCTTTTCTTATTTCAAATGTTCGTATCGGCATCTATCACAAATTCTCTGTTGTGCATCACTGCCAAAATCTTTTTGGCATGTTTTAAAATAAAATCTTCTAGCTCTTTTTCTGTTTAGGTCAACATCCATGCTTAAGAAGTTGTTCTGAAATACAGCGCCATTTTTACACCAAAAAGAAAAACGTTTACTTTTATATTTTTCGGCACCCTTTTTTCCTTTAAATGTAGACAACTGCAGTTTGAGCTAGCAGAACAGTTCATACCAAATTCTGTATTTGCTGACTTTAGCTTGGTCTTTGCTTTTCTGTCTGGGAGGGTCACAAGCCGTAAGAATGTGCTTGATACTCAAATCTGCTTGCAGTGGTTGTGTTCAGCCTCACTCCGTTCCCTCCAGCGATGGCACTCCAGTCAGGCTCTCTGCTTTCCTGGTGAATTGGAGTCGGTCCTCATTCCGGTCTGCATGAGCCTGCCTTCTTCTGCAGGGCCATATCTGAGTCCCCTCAGCTCAGAGGAGACCTCCATCACCTTCCCTGAGCTTTTTAAAACTAAAAGAGGTTTGAAAAGTCAAGTTAACTCAGGGCAAGGCAATAAAGGAATAGCAGCAGGGCATTTTTTAATGCTGCATTTTCACACAGACCCTTTTACTGTATGGTTTATTTGACTAGGGGCAGAGATTACATTTAATTTTATTTCATGTGCATGCTTTTCTGGCTGGAAAGTTGCAATCAGATCTTATCAGGTTCATTTAACTGCCTCTCTGCCAGGGCTTGGCAGGGAGTTTGTAAAAGCCTGTCCCCCAGCCCTATCAGATATTGTCCCACTCCATATAAAGCAAGACATCTCCACAGTCTTTAAATATTCTTCTTATGCAATTATTTGTGCAAGTGAAAATTAATCATTCAAACGTCCTTGGAAAGCAAAACAAGAAGGAGCTAGAGCATAGCTGAAATTCCCATTTAAATGCTTTTAAATTGATGAAGCTACTGACAGATAATATTTTGGAGTATTTGCCCTACTTTAATGATACTATACACAAAAGTCCATCAAGTATAATGAGAAGCAATTTCTGGCTGGGAAAAGATAAGTTTTGGCATTTCAATTGCTTTTCAAGCTACCATGTCTTTGAAATTCACGTTGCTACTCAATGCACAAAAAGTAGTCATATGGGAACTGTCATTAAAAACTGTTTTCTGATGTCTTTTAAGCAGAAAATCAGTCTTATTTAGCCTGATATTGCATAGGCTAAACAAATATTCCTCAGATAGAATTCTGTTTCTGCATTCATCGATATTTTATATTATGATTTTTTTCTTAAATGTCTGTGGTGGGTTGACCCTGGCTGGATGCCAAGTGCCCATGAAAGCTGCTCTCTCACTCCCCTCCTCAGCTGGACAGGGGAGAGAAAATATAATGAAAGGCTCATGGGTCGAGATAACAACAGGAAGAGATCACGCACCAATTACCAGCACAGGCAAAACAGACTCGACTTGGGGAAATCCATTTAGTTTATTACC
>JANZLQ010000061.1:3179310-3195276 GCA_026212715.1 Elanus axillaris
GCCCTCCCATTGGCCAGCGCCGGCGCCGAGGGGGCGCGCCGGGTTTAAAGAGCCCGCGGCGCCACCGCCCTCTCCCCGCAGCCGCCGCCGCCGGCTCCGCGCCTCGCCGTTCGCTCGCCGTTCGCTCGCCGTTCGCTCGCCGTTCGCTCGCCGTTCGCCGCCGGCTGTCACTCCCGTCAGCGGGCATCGTACACTCACAGAAGAAAAAAACACCCCACTGCTGTTCCTACATCCCGCCCTTCTTTTGTCAGTGACAGGAGCGGCAGTCTTAACTCTGTAACGCTTAATAATTACGGAAGAAATATTAATAATCTGTCACTGTTAGAGGCGCAATGCCTTGGTTTTGTCAGCTTGCAGGCAACCCATAATCAGCTCTCGTACCTGGCAGACAAAGCGTGCGGGTAACAAGGCTGTGACCTGCCAGAGGCAGGTGGCAGGGAGAGCAGGCTGGCGCTCTCCCTTTGAATCCGTGAGGCTAAATAAAGGTAGTACTGGAGCCCTGGAGAGAGAGGACACATCCTCCAGGAACAGCTTGCAGACCAAATAAATCAGCACGTCATCCCTGCTGCTGTCGCAGCCAGCAGTTATGAAAAAGAAACGGTGACTTTGTCCAACACAATGAATGAAACTTCGAGGCTAGTCCAGATGGTTATTGTACGACTTGGGTGGTGGCAGGATCCAAGATGCAGGTTGGGCAGCTTGAACAACTCCAGGGAAAGCTTGCCAAGCATTCACTGCCTGCCTGGGCGTGCTTGCCGGCACCATTGGTATGGGCAGGACATTGCCAGGCACTCGGAAAGCTCCACGTGCTTTCAGAGTTGTGCAGACATTACAGTACTTCTAGGAATAAAAAGTCTTTGGAGTTGATCTAGAGGCTTTTGCTGCAATAGGAGTAAAAGACTCCAGGAACACAGCCTCTGAACGTAAAATGAAAGGCAGCTCTTCAAAGCCCAACTTACCAGAAGCCTCTTGCTTGCCATCATGCTCCTGCTCAGATGATCTCGTAGCCATTTCCACATCAACAGGCACCACTTGTTGCATTTCTCACTTCTCTGCTTTTGCAAGGGAATTACAAACACTTTTTATTACAAAAACTTTGCAAACATTTATTAGTAAAAAAAGCAGCGAGATGAAATTTTTGCATACTTTGTATGCAGGGATTTCAAAGTCCCTTTATAGCTGGTATAATTTTTTTTTTTTTCTGTATTCCTACAAATGAGGCGGTGGGTAAGAAGCAGTGCTTAAAGGAGCCATCTGAAATGGCTTAGGCCAGGGATTGCCATCAGTCCCCCATTTCATGCTAAGAACAAATCCAAAGCAGCTGCTGGGCAGCCTGGGAGAAGTTCAAAATCTAAATTAGTCTTTAAACATGGGGAGGATAAATATGGTTAATTTTTAATTTATTTGGGACTCTGTTGCTCCCAGTTTTGCTGCTAGGTACATTGTAACTCCCTTAGTTTGGTCAGAACTAAAAGCACATAGAGGAACTTTTTATGGTTGTGTCCGAAACAAACCTCTACATCAATCTTCTGTGAGTGTCTCCCAAATTACCAGCATCCACAGTGCTTCATGATGACATTTAACCCGAGTGATTTCTAATGGAAAATGAAAAAACAACTTGAAACTTAAGCCAGCCTTCCTAAGGCTTGCTCTGATGCTCTGTCTGATCCAAAGTAGTAAATAAGTCTAACGCTGTGGCACAGTTCAGAAAAAAATGCCAATAAAGTTATATAATTACCTGGATGGATGGATAACTTAATAAGACATTATTGATTTATCAAACAGCATTCAACATTTGGGGGCTGTGGGAGTTCTGAAGGCTTCCTTGCAATACAAATCACTTCTTAGGCAAAACTAGCAGGTTTCTTTCCTGTTCCTTTAATTAGAGCATTAATCTCCTTCCCTACCAGTTTTCCTTAGAGTGGCCCTTGGAAACCACCAGGACAAAATCCTTTACTCTCGCAGAGTCAGATTCCTGTTTTAAGAGCAGAGTCTCTAGCCCCCATATAGCCATTTCCTTGCCTATGGCAAGATTACAGTGTGCAGCAGGACACGACCATTTTATAAAGTAAATAAAGTGACTTTTGTCAAAGCCAGTGTGAGGCAACCTAGCAATGTAAATTAATTAATTAAAATGCCTCACAGGAGTCACGTAACTACTCGCAAAAGAGGTGGCTGAAACAGGATAAAAATAAAAAGCATCTGTCCAATGGTTTAGAGATGCTGATTTGGAGGGGACTATTGAAAATCACTGGGAATGTTCACTCTGAATAAATCATTCAACTCCAGAGCATATGTGTGCTCCTGGTTGTGGAAATACAGTACGTAGCTGGCTCTAAACTGCAGGAAGTGTAGGAGATTCTGGGAGACGATGGCAGAAATAAAAGCCACAACTTTTGGAGCTGCATCTACATTTTAAAAAAAAAGACCCTCTTCTGTTTGTGCTTGATGTAGACAAAAATTTATGGCCCTCTGGGTCACACTGGCTTTGTCTCTTCTAGAAGTGGCTAATAAATCACAATGATTTCGCTCTGATCAATTGACACCAGTCTCACAGTAGCCATCCTGAACAAACAACATGGGAGGAAAAATGTACGTGAAGCAAATAAAGCATTTGCTTCTGAACTGAAGGCCTATAAGTAAAGAGAAAAGAAGGAAAGAAATTAAAGATGAGGCTAACATTATCTTCTACTCCTCAAGATTTTTAGATTTATGGAAGGAGATTACAAAACACTTAAATTGAACTACGTGATTTTTTTATGCTAGCACTTATTGGTATTCTTTTACAGCACTTCCATTAGGAACTGTTTCTAGAAAGATCACAAATTAGTGCAAGCAGATTTTTAACGTTAGATAATGCTCAAAGCCTGGTGCATTTATGCAATAGCCTCTGACTTCTGGCTATCTGGGGCTCAGAGTGGTGTTTTTCAAGTGACTTGAATGTTAATATGATAAAAATATCCTTCTCTTTTCTTTCAGTGGTTTTATAATAAATTCCAAAATATTGCCCTAGGTCAGGTCCTCGGGGCAATTTGTGCAGAAAGCTCCATGGGGCTTCCTGGTGGAATATCTCCCGTGCCTACCTCTTCCTTTGTGTTGGTCCTGGTGAAGGCAACCATAAAAGCTTTCACTCGCCACAGAGAAGGAGAAGGTCTGAGGCAAACCTAAGTACAGCAGAGAATTGATTGCACAGTTTCAGCCAGGACTCCGAGAGAGCTCTGCTGCCTACACAGAAAATGTACCTGCATAGAGGAAACATCCCTAACTCTTGACAAGTGGGGCCATCACTTGTGGACTTTGTGCTGAAGCAGAAAACCTTTCTGACATCCTGAGCTTGAGCCATTGTGAAAACATAGGGCAAGACCTTGTGCTCCGCACAGTAGGTTCAGAGAAGGCAGTTAAGAGGGCAGAGGACAGATTAGATGGATTTGCAGAAGATGTGCTGCAGCCTTTGGCATCAGCTACCATCAGCTGATGCCTTCCCAGTCTGACGTATCACACACTCCTGTGGACCAGGCCCAAGTACTGAAGGCTGGATCTGGCATCTGCCAGGTCAGGAAAATATCTGGTAGCTAGCCCATCATAAAAAGCCTGCCTTGAATGGACGTTAGGAAAGGTATGTGTGAGGAGACCAGGGAGGATCCCCAATTCCAGCTGTGAATGCACACAGGGAAATTTCACTGGAGCAGAAAAATTTTCTGTTTGGTTTGGTCTACCCATCACTATAGCCTTCACTTTGCTCGTATTCAGTGATAGCATTTTCCCTTCATCCATGAAGGAGCTCACTGAGGTTTGAGGATATCTCAACTGTGGCAAGGTGACCATGTAGCATGTAGAAGACGCAGGGCCGTGTGCCGCGTCAATACTGTTGCTGCTTGACTCTTTTGTGACTGACAAAGCCACATTCGGTGCTTGTGGAGGCTTTTATATGGCCAGAGAGAAAATTAATCCTTATGGGACAGGAAACTGGATTTGTTTAGCCTGGAGAAGGAAAGCCTGAGAAGGGACTAATAGCAGTCTCCTGCTGCTTACCTGGAAGCTGCAGAAAAGATGGAGCCAGACTTGTCTCAGAGGCACACAGCCTCTGAGGTGGTGGACAAGAGGCGGTGGACCAAAATCAGCAAAACCCTGATCACCTTGATATAACTTCAAAATTAGCCCTGCTTAGAGCAAGATGTCGGACACAGACCTCCCAAGGTCCCATCCCACCTCAATTTTTTATGATACTGTGACTACAAATGACAATCTGCAGCCACATGCTCTAAATCCATGTTGGTTAGCAGTTAACTTCTGCTGTGATGCATGATGGATTTTAGCCTTTTCATAGCTCTGAGCTTTAAAAAAAAAAGTCATTGCTATTAAATTTCAGATTTTCTCACTGTCCACATGGCCCAAATAAGTACTTCAAAAACTTTTTATGACGGCTTAAGAAGATCTATTTTAATACAGTCAATGCCATGAAAACCGGAGTGAAGAAGTGCTGTACACCATTGCAGCACTTTGAAATATGAATAACTTGTGACAGTCACTCACCTAATAACATGTAGTTGCAGTCCTTACTCAGCAGCTATGGAAGGTATTATAACACCACTAGTGGTGGAAATAAGTAAGACCCTGCTTATAGATGGTTTTCACTGTATCAGTCTATTTCAACTGTGACAGAAAAGCCTAGGGATCTGTTTAAATGCAGGCTTTTGGTAAAGGAAAGGATACCCAAATTGCTGGTATTTGTTCCTGGGGAGTTTGAGTGTCTCTTTCAATTGGTCCCCCTGCAGAAATCTACACTGAGCTTTCTTCTACAGTTTTGGCAAAATAATGACAGTCTGAGGCTTGTTGGGCATAACTCAGTAATTATGAATTAAGGTCATCTTCTGGGAAGGTAAAAAAAAAAGAGAACAGACACCCCCCAAAAAAAACAGCTCTCTGAATTGAATACACTTGGAAAAAATTTGACATGGGCTTCCATATTCAAGCAAACTAAAGACATCTTCCAGATACTTGGTCTTTTTCCAAAGCAATTTCCCAACTGACATATGTAAGATCAATGAAACAATACCACGGTAATAGCACAATTGATCCTGCAGTAATGAAATTGTAAGTAGAAAGACAGCAGGCAGAAGACCCCAGACTTTCACTTGAAACAAAATATTCAGCCTTATTTAGCCTGGGTTTTTTTTTATGTCAGGTTTTTGAGTGGAAAAGTAGCCCCACTTGTCAATCAGGTAACTTCCAGCGCTAATAGATTCTGGTGTTTAGGGGGTCAGCGCAGAATTTAATTTAACAACTTACAATACGCCCACATGCCCAGAAAATGTGGACAGCTTGATAGGGTTCACTGAGCCAAAGAAGTAAGACCAAAACAGTGCATTAATGTATAGGGGAAGAATAGTTGCAATCAGTTCCCTTGTGAATTGGACAGAGAACTTGGAGATGAAGCAATTATCAGCCATCGGGGATTAATAGTAAAGTGTGAATGCCAAGCTGTATATGTTAGGGGCAGAATATGTTGCCTATAGAAAACAACAAAGAGCGTTTCTTACTATTAAGTGAGATTAAACGTAATGGCCTGATTTAATCACAAAAGCAGAATTAAATTCAGATGGCAACTTCAAAGTGGACACATGCACAGAGCCTACTGCATACATTTACATATAGCTGGCATAGCTTGGCTTGCATCACAATAGAAGAAAGTTTCTTTGGCCACTTAAACAATTTTCTATTCTTGGCTTTTTGTTAACATTCACTGTATTTAGCCCTAAATTGCTTTTAGTTAATAAGATGGAGCTAAGAGTTATATTTATTCATGGAAGCTGTACTTTTTAATTCTTTCCAGTAAAAAAAAAAATCCACAAAACCCAGCAAAACAAAAAAAAAACCCACAGCAAAGGGTCAGCAAGAACAGAAAGGCTGTAATCAGATCGCAACAAAAAGCTGCTGTCCTAACCTACCCGTTTTCACTGGCCCAGAGAGGTGTTGCATGCTGCCAGTCTGAGCGTGACACTGACACCTGATGTGTGCACTTCCCTTCTTCCCACCTCGCAGGGCTCCCATGCCACAGTTGCACTGTTTGGGCACGTCTGGTTTCTTTTACGAAGCCATCAGCAGAGGCACCAACGAGGACATGTGAGGCCACCATTCCCCAGCCCCAGGTTTTCTTCTTCACCCAGAAACGGACCACTGAAGGCTGCCCAATGCTGCCAGTGCTCAACATGCTTTGCTCGTTCAGTTACAAAGCTTTTGCTGGATGTGACTCCCCATCCAAAGCTGCCTGCAGGCACCTCTGCCACCGAGCCGGCTGAGAGCAGCAAGCCCTGCTGGACCTGCTGTCCCTGGGGTAACAGCCCTGCCTACCCAGGCTCAGTCTCAGTTTGGCTAGGCTGGAGATCAAGAAAGAGCATATCCAATGCTCAAGGCTTGGATGAGGCTCTCCATGTTGAACCCCTGCTCATTTTTGACAGTTTTGCATGTCTTGCTTTCCTTGGTGTTCACGCCTGGCGCATGTCAGGCACCCTCAACCTGGATTGCAAGTCCACTCTTCCACTGAAAAGTAAGTTGTCTAAATTCACCATGGAGGGCTACTGCGATGGAGCCAAAGTACTATAAATTCCCATTCCAGCTTATTTCACAGTCGCTATGTGGAAAGCATGCTTGGCCTTTTGTCTGAACCTGAAAAGTGGCTGTAAGCCTTCCTACACATACAAAACTACCCTGCAACTGGCTGGCAGAGCAGCCATGTTGTAACGCTACATCGCATGTGCTACAAACAGGTATTGAATGTGGGAGTGAGTGGAATAGCAACAGATCTTTGAAGCTGCATCATGTTGGCATAGAGCACCAACAGCACCCTCAGTAGAAAGAAGTTGGAGAAAAAGGATTATGAGCCATTGAGTCATGCTTAACAGAATTGAGATCAATGAGATAACTCCCAAATCCAAAACATCCATGCTGACCCAATGCAGCTCACAGGGAGAGAAGCAGCCGCTTGGCAGAAGTGCTCGTGCAGGCTCCAACCAACCTCACATGGGATGAATCTTCAGTAAGACACTTTGAAACTTCAGAGATCCCCTCAGGCAGTTTGTTCCCTCAGCACAAGGCATCCAAGGCCATCCTCATAGCACAGAACCCAGAGTCCAGCTCCATCTCAAAAATGCTAAGAGAGACCATCGTGCTGTGCTTGCTTGCTATCCAGGCCCACAGGCTCCCTTCCCTGGGGACAGGAATTGAGAGAGTAATGGAGAAAATCTCTTCCATCAGTACATAGCAATATCAGTGACATTGGTGGCCAAGGACCCAATAACCGTGGCCATGATCAGCCCCCTCCAGGGTGGTTCCTTTGGAGTCTTGTCCTCCAAAGCCTCATGTATTTCTGGACCCTTGCGGACCCTGCCTGAGCCCTGCTCTGCTGCCTTGGCCGCATCCCTGGGCTCGGGCCAACAAGATTCCCGCTCCTTGGTGCTCTCACCCATATTGCCCCCAGATGAAGTCCAGGGGAGCTGCAGAGCCAGAGCTGACAATGCAGCCAGCAAAAACCTTCACAGACTTGACAGTCCAGAGACTGGCTGTAAAAGAAGAGGGGACAAAATGGACCAGGAGGGAGAAGGTATTTCAGAAACATCTACTTTTTTCCCAGCCAGCTGTGGGCAGTGGTGCACTGCTGGCACAATGGCATGAAGAAAAGCACACTGCTCCTAGGAGGTGGATGGCAGAGACAAAACCGCCTCCCTCACCTCTTACCACCCCACTGAGTAACACCCACCCCAGCTCTAGCCCCAAGGAGACGGCCGTGTCACCTATCACTGGTGAGGTCCAGGGAGGTCCAGGCCACGGCAGGAGAAGGCAAAGCCACACAAAGGGCAGCTGCCTGTCTCCCACACCAAGCAGGCAGGGGACACCCCCTCCCACACTGCATGCCCCCTCTCCAAGCATTAGGTTTAGTGTGGGGGCTACAGCACCCTCCCCGGCACAGGATGGCTGGGGCAAAACTTAC
Source organism: Elanus axillaris (assembly GCA_026212715.1). NCBI lineage: Eukaryota > Metazoa > Chordata > Aves > Accipitriformes > Accipitridae > Elanus > Elanus axillaris. The sequence continues at coordinate 3,187,298 of JANZLQ010000061.1, forward strand.
CAGCAGGTTCCTCGAGAAGCCACAGTTCACTCAGCAGGTTTTTACAGGGTCTGTTTTGATATTCCTCCTGGGAATAGGAGGAAAGGCCCCAGCGCCTTTAAAACAAGCTCTTTAGGAAGGGATACCTAAAATCCCTGGTCCTCCTCCCATCAGCCTTCCAGATAAAATGGAACAGAGTCTACAGCTCTGGCTGGCGGATGAAGATTTTTCTTTTTTCACCTTTTTTCTTTTTCAGATACCAAGGTGGTAACTCTCTGGGTGGTTTGCAATATGCCCCTGAAGATCAGGGAGCAGCTCGTTTTCTGCCAGGGCAGCCACCACCCAGCGTGAGCGGCAGAGCCCTCTGCCTCCCATCCCGGGGACACTCTAACGCCACCAGGACGGGAACCTCTGCATCAAAGGAGGTGATACATTTCAGACCCGCTGCTGCTCATGGAGAAACAGCTTTCTCTCCTTGCTCCCTTAACCTTGGCAGGCTGATGGCTCTAACGACACAGCCCAAATCCTCTCACGTCAAAAAGAGGAAGGCCAATTTCCCAGAACAAAAGCCTGAAGTACTAGTGTGACAGGTCACTAAACATGATCATCTCCTGCTCCGGGTGAGAGCACTGAAGAGGGATCCTGCTAAGTAGGGACAGAATACGGGACAAGGTCTTAACCTCCGCCTGCGCCTTCGGACACTGGGATCGGCACATAAAGCATCTCGAGTGCCAGAGGGGGGATACTGAGAGCAGGAGGTGTCGGGCAGGGGCTTCGGCAGGTTTCTCAGGCAACTGCAGGGGGAATGTCACAGCTATATGGCTCTCCAGCGGTCCGGAGGGGAGCGGGGCCAGCAGCAGCAGAGCCATTGTAGCCTGAAGCAAAAGGTCAGGCAGTTTCATTTTTCACTGGTCAGCTGTAAATTTCCTAGGAGCATCGGCCATGATTTACATGATCATGCCACTACCTGCCCTCTGGCTGGTGGCTTGGCAATGCATGGCTAAATGCAGCTGTGTTGTGCCCTCCCCTGCATCCCACCTCAGCCTCTCCAGCCCTTTGCTGCTGCCTCTGGCCTTTGCTGGGCAGCCATGAGGTCTCTCCTTCCTGCACAGCATCTTCCCCCAGACAATCATGAAGTTTGGGTAGCCATCACACCTGCTTTTAACCATCCAAAAATTAACTGGTCCAAACTGGCTGTTCTGTCTCTTTTTTGCACGTGCAGGAGGTGCAGAGGCACCCACCCTTCCCTACACCTGCCTTAGGATGGACGTGGGGACACAGGAGCCCTGAAGGAGGTAAGATAAATCCTGCCCCGTGTTTGCCTCCTGCTCTGGCTCATGACATTGCTTTGCTCCAGCTCCTGCCCCAGGAAGCTTTCTCTTTTCTTTGGTCCATCCAGGCTGGGATGTGAGGGTGGGCAGGATCTGAGAAAAAAAGTATCCCAGCATCCTGCCATCAAGTCACTGACTTGATTTCAAGGCCTCCTTCTGCTGGTGCAGTGGGTTGCTGGGGTAGTTTTGGTGGCTGGGAAAACAGGCCCATAAAACCTTCCCCGTCCCCAACTGGCACCTCCCTCCTCCCCAGATAAACCCTGACTGCAAGCAGAATGCTAGGTTTTGGGCTGAGCAGCCAGGCAGGGCTCAATGCTTTGCCACACAGCCAGCCTGTGCCAAGGCTAGCATGGGAATCCCTCCTACACCCCCCCAAATTTCAGATGGACCAGCCTGCGAGGGAGAACCGAAGCTAGGGCAAGCCTGCTTCCCCATCCCATCTAACCTGACGTGCACGTTTGGGCCTGGTGCAGGTTTCCTTCTCCTTTGCTTCTCCGTCTCTAATCTAATGCCACTTTGCCACATCAGAGAGCTCCTGTGAGGACTGATACCAGCATCGCTTCTGGGACATGGAGGGCAGGTGGTAAATAGTCTGATATTTACATTTTTGAGGAGGAGCAGCAGCATCTCTAGGACAAGCACGCAGGTCTCCTAGAGGCAGATAACCTTCCAGCCACAGTTTCATGAGGTGGAGCGAGCTACTGAAAGAGACATACAAAAGCATAATGTTTATATCCTACAAGCAAATAAAATTCACACCTTTCACAGTAATAAGGTGGGCATTGTGCTGAGCCAGAGCACAAACCTTATCCTCCACCCATCCTCTTCTGTAGCTGTACCGAGGTTGCACCTGGAAGAAATCACAATGTTCGGTTAGCAAGACAGGCAGTCAGCAGTAAGGTTTTGCAGCATCCCACTGTCTGTAACTGCCAAAAATAAGTTGTATGGATTTTCTTTCTTTTTAACCAAGAATAAATATTCTGCCGGCTCATTAAATATTGCCACCAGTTCAACAAGCTTTGGATCAGGTTCATAATCATGCAGACAGTAACGGCGCTGAAACTGGGGATATTTAATTTTCCCCAGAGGTTCTGCTATATGATGGATGAGTTTTATTTATCACTGTCAAACATGCAAGTATGCCTTTAAATTATCCTGAGGACATGAATATGCAGCAGAGAGAAGGGCACTGGAATATGGAATGTATAGAGGTGATCAAAGAAAAACAACGGCACTTAGAAGTTTAAAAGGGATATTCTAGCCTTCATTAAGAAATCGCTTTCAAATTATTTGAAAAACACTATGAATACTCATGAGACTAAAAAGATTTAGAGCACAATGTTCAAAGGACACTGTACAAGCTATTTGTGTAAATGATTTCTTCTAGTTCTTTGGCCGAGGATCTCTCATCTTGTATGTTTGGAAACCTGGCATTACAATTCCAATTGTTTTGAGGGGAGAAATTATTTTTAGAATAATAATACACCAAATCCTACTTATATGTTATACTTTACCCTGAAGGACAGTGATAGTCCTCACAGGCTAGGCACAGGTCTCAGCTTTATTGCTAATATCCAGATCCTGAATTTTCAAGCACAGAGCAATGAGGGAGCAGGGGGGGAAGAAAGAGGTGCCCTTTGGGAGGGGGCAGGTGAATGAAGGAGGCAGAGCAGGAGGTCTTCAGGCTGATGGCTTCTCAGCAGTGCTTCCTCTCCTCCCATTTCATACGCTCTCCAGAACAAGTACCCTTTGAGCTAGAAATTACTCCTTTCCTGGAGCCACTTGGTTTATTAAACCTCAGCCCCCCTGCTCTGAGGTCTATATATCTTTTGAAACCAGCTCCTCAAAAGGCTCCTCTCTGTCCCCCACCACAGGGTCTCCCAGCTGCTGGCAGCAAACAAAATCCTGTCCATAGGCTCCTGTGGAGGCACCCATAAACCTGGCCGACCCAGCACAGCACCTGCCCTTCCCATCCTGAGCACCCAGCACCTCCCAGGTGCATTCCACCCATGCCCTCCACAAAAACAGCAAGATGCTCAATGACCAGCAGCAGCCAGGACTTAGTTTTACCTATTTCTAAGGTGTCACTTGGGCTCTTCCAGCTGCTGCTTATAGTAATTGTCTCATTTACCCTGAGAAATCCAGCCTGTCCATGTTAACAGGAACTAGTCATTGCAGGTGGCAATTTTCCCCCGCAAGCAGCGGAAACGGCAGCAGTGAGGGTTCAGGCACTGGCTCCCTGTGCTGCTCCTAAACGCTTTACCTCTGCCTGCATGAGAGAACTGATGCTCACAACCTCCTGCCACCAGTGGCCCAGCCTTGCCCTCCCATCTGCTCGCCTTTTTCTTTGTGAAGGTAAATACAGTGTCAGATAAAACCAAAAAACACCAGGCAATAAAAAAAAATTAAAAAAAAAGAAAAGCGTGCACAGACACTAGTTTTTAATGACTGCATCGTTAAGCGGCAGCCTATCTCCGTTTCATGCATGTTCATTAATCTGCAGCCGTGCTCCCTTTCCCATATGGCTTTGTTTCTGTACATACAGTCAGAGATGGGNNNNGGGGGGTTGAGCAGGGGAAAAGAGGGAGGGGGGGGTGTCGAGATCTTGATGATTTCATATCGTCATAGGTTATTGCTGGTGCCTTGCCAAAGCCGTCAAGCCGAACCATCTGGGTTTGGGAAGGTTCTGCACTTCCCAGGGCTGGGCTCCATATGGGCGGCGCGGCGGGCGTCCCTGCCCTCTCCTGGCCCGCTGTGAATCACACTGATTGTTATTCAGGTGGGATGGCCCGGTCATGAACTGCACTAATCAAAAAACAAACTGCACCAAAACACTGAGGCTCACACACTGGCTCGGGCCTCCCCCTGACCTCTGTTAACCAGCCGCTTCCAATGGATGTAATGCAGGTTGTTCTTCTGGATTTTTGCACCTTCCACAGTTACCAGACATCTGTGTAAATCCCCACCCCCTCGTGTTGGGCATCAGGGTCAGTAATGTTCAACAATTCAACGTGGGAAGTCTCACTGAGGAAGTACCAGGCCATAAATTTCCTCCAACAAGAGCCACCTATCAAGCTAAGCCTTGTTAAGAAGCTTCCCAGATATTAATCACAATAAAGGCTGCCGCTCCTGTACCGTTGTGTTGAAAGAATGAAACAGTCAGAGGCTGCAAAAAAGGTTTCTCACTTCTCTACCCTTTAATATTGGAGCAGTTGTCATTTCACAGGCAACGCCGGCATGCTGGTGAGCAGACGCCCCTTTGCCTTAAGCTCATAACGCCATGAAAAGCCAGCACAACTCACGCTGGCAGACTCTGCTGCTTTCCACAGGACAGCGGCCTCGTCTGCACCAGGGCACACCGTAAAAAGTTCCCTCTGCCCCCTGTGGCTGTGTAATCAGGTAAAATTAGCATGCGATTGCACCCCAAGGTCCCTTTTATTTGCCAGGGGTTGCAGGCTGCCACCGCCTGCCGCTGCATCCCAAGCACTGCAGTTACAATGCCACCAGTTACTCTGTGTGTGTGTGTGTTTGTGTGTCTCTTTGTATGTCTATGTTTATGTGTGTGTGTGCATCTGCCAGTGTGAAGGAGTTTTGCAGGTCTCAAGATGCCACAGCTGAGGATGGCATATGAGGCTCGTGCTAGTGCTGGTTCACATCTGGAGCGGGACTTTGCCCTCATGTTGGCAGTCCGGCTCAGCAAAGCATGCCCCAACATTTGCCATATTTGTTCCCATCCCAGAATTCAAAAGGAGATAAACCACCTTCATTACAAGACATCACACTGCATGTAGCTTCTGATGGCTGGCTTCCTTTATTCTTAAATGAGAGGGTATATCAGGACTGGAAGAGCCTGAGAAAATATGGAAAAGCATTTAAGGGCTTAGGGACCCATTTTGCTTTGTTAATTTTTATTATTTAAAAAATTATCAGTCTCATTTGTGGACTAGAGGAGTGCTGAGAAGTACGCAGACTCCTGCCTGCCAGCTACAACTAAAGAAAAGAGGTGGCTGGGGTGGGAGAGAATAGGGCAACGTGCAAGAAAAGTACAGTGTTTATCTGAAAAGAAACAACCCAAGCCTAACTCTCTTCCAGATAAAGCTGTGGTCCTTCAAAGACCCACATGCGCGCTCTGCTTGTGCAGGGTGAACAGCCAGCCCATTGATTTCAGAGATGGTAGGCGCACTGTGCAAAGTCAGAGCAGCCCCCAACCTTTGCAGAACTGTAGCCTAAAATGAATTTATGCTCTTTTAATGGAGATAAAGACAGAAGAGGAGAACATAACTCAGGGAGACAGTTCTGCTCCATCGTTCCCTCCTCAGTTAAGAGCAACTTTTTTCCCTCGGAAAAAAGCAATGAAAGCTCAGGCCCTTCAAACACTTGTGGTAAGAGCCTCATCTCTTTCCTTGGACAGAGAGCAGCTGGCTGGATAAGGAGCAGCTTCTCCAGCCTAAGAGGATGCTGCAATACTCATAGAGCAGATCCAGTCTCTGAAGGAAAAGAAGAGTGCTATCCTCTTCTGGCATTTTTGCTTAGGGAAGGGAGGTTTTGCAATAGCCATAGATGCATGTGTGCAACATGCACCCACCAGGTTCTCAGCGCAGATGTAGGGAAATTCGGGACCCTCCAGAGCCACCCTCTGCCTGTGGCAGGACCACAAGCGGTTTGGTCTGCTAAGCCCACACCCGGCCCTGAGAGGAAAAAAAGGGCTCCCCTTTTCATGCAGTTTAGAAAACTGGTTGGTTCTCCGGGCTGACTCTGACGGGAAGTGGCACATACATGTGCCCCCGGCTGTGCCAAGCACCTGGTGCTTTCCTGGGCACCTCTGTGCCCATGGAACGTGGGTCACCCCAGCTCCCATCATGGCCAGGACAGCGGGTGAAGCAATATGTTGCGATAACCCTGGCTATGCCTGGCAGCGCTGCAAAGCGAGGGTCTCCCTTCGTTAGCCCATTGAGGAATGTGGGCTGATGCCGAGTCCCCTTTTTACCCCCACAGCTCTGTTTTTGTGAGGTTGGCAGAAACTGACACTTTTTCTTTTGCTTAATTAAGTTGTTCAGAAGAAGGCTGGTCAAACAGTTGCGTCTACGTGGGGAGTCTTGAAGCGAAGAGAAAGCGGTGGGCGTTGCCAACATAAAAAGGGGGATTCTGTTATTGTTTGGGTGTAGACGGGTCATTTTTTCAAAGTTACTGCTGCCTGAGTGACCACAACCCTGCAAGCAGCAGCAATGAAAGGACACTAAAGCTGCTAAATCCAGCTACCTTGGGCTCCAAAGTGTAAGAAGAAAAAAAAAAGCCAGAAAGTAGGAGCACTTATTTTCTTTCTCTGGAGAAAGCGTGAACTGATTTCCATATGGTACAGTGAGAATTAGAGCAGGTCCCTCTGGATGTCCTATTCCAGGGGGACAGATGACAAAGCTGGTGCCAGGGGAGCTCTGGTAGGCACCCTACTAACTGTCCATCCCTATTCCTGCACAACAGCCCATTTCTTATTCATCCTCAGCCAAAGGAACAATCACCGACCGCTTTAAGTCCACCTGGCTTTCAGCAGAAGCCCGCCTGCATTTCCAACACCACTGGTATCCCAAGCCTGAGGGGTCTTGTATTTTGGCAGTCCAAAGGCAGGCCTTTGACACTCAAAGCTCAACATTACACCCAGCTGCAGTCTCTCTATGCTGCCTCATGTTCTGATACATTTACTGACATTTTATTGCATGGGTTTCAAGTCGAGTGTGACCTGGCTTCACCTAATGCAAGCTACTGAGCAAAGTGTAGCTCTTACCTCCACCAGCAGTGCTCTCTCCAGGCAGGCTCAGGAGCCCTGATGTAACCATCGCTGTGGTATAGTTAGGCTAATGGTGCACAATGTGTTGTTTAGCAACAACTTGCCACATGGTCAGCACCTGTGTGTGGGTTATGATTTGTAGCCATGCAATTGCATATGATAGAGTCAGATACATATGGGAGGCCCAGCAATGGCATCAGGGTAATGATTTTTAATTGAGACTGTGGATCAGAGGAAGGCACCTGCTATCCCAACAGCAGTCAGAGCTGTTTCAGGTTGTGGTCGGGTCTCAGCCGTGAGCTCTCTGGGAGCTGGAGGGCCATGTCTCCACGCAGTCCTCAGACCTATCACCCGGTCACCACTGGCTTGGATGTTTAGCTATCTAAAACTGAAGCTACCACACAGGATTTGGAAGGGCTCACACCCGCCTTTGACTAGCAGCTGGTGTGAGATATACATCTTTGATCCAACCATCATGTTCTCAAAACCTAGCAATTTTCCCATCCAGGGTCTGGACTCAGGCTGAAGGTCCCAAACTTTCCCAAATTTGCAGCCCTTCTCTATTTAACGAGCACTCCAAAATGCCTCCCTCCCTCCCCTTCCCACTGCATAGGCTTAGGGGAGGAAAACACCCAGCATCCCCCATGCACATGGAGCCCCCCTGCCAGACCCCACCAGACCACCCGGCTTTCCAGGGGCTGCTCTATGGGGGCACACAGGAGACCCACAGCTGCTCCCAATGGCTGCAGCAACCAGGATTTCTCTTCAGCAGCCAGTACGCGGCCAGCAACTTTGTTTTATTCAAGGTGCCTCTCCTTCCTTCCTTCCTTCCTTCCTTCCTTCCTTCCTTCCTTCCTTCCTTCCTTCCTTCCTTCCTTCCTTCCTTC
>JANZLQ010000061.1:3208219-3229964 GCA_026212715.1 Elanus axillaris
ATTCCAATCCTTTTACTATTACTGTTGTCATTTTATTAGCGTTGTTATCATTATAATTACTTTCTTCTTTTCTGTTCTATTAAACTGTTCTTATCTCAACCCATGAGTCTTACTTTTTTTCCTCCTAATCTTATCCCCCATTCCACTTGGGGGGGGAAGGGGTGAGCAGCTGCGTGGTGTTAGTTGCTCGCTGGCGTTAAACCACGACAGTTTGTTTGCTTGTTTGATTGTTTGTTTGTTTTATTTTATCCTTTTGATGATGCAGGACAGCATCCAAGGGGTATTTACAACTATTTTAGCTTAGTTTTGCTGTCCGTATCTATATATTTATGAACTATATTTGAGACACATGCAAGGTAACATTTGGTAGCCAGTAAATATTGAAAACTTCTTTAGAAAACATTATCTTTTTCAGAGTGCTACTCAGTGCTTTGTGATGAACAATCTTTCTTTAAGCATGTCAATTCATATTCTTTTCAACTTAGTTTCATGCACACATAAGAAAGCTCTGTGTTCAACTTCTCAATGAATCACTGTATTATCTCCTATAATTCTTGCTTTACTCCATCCAGCTCTGTTAGTCCCATCCCAGTTCTCTTTTGGAAATCACTTACCCATTGTATTGTGTTAAGTCCTACACGTTTCAGCAAAAAGTTTTGTTCCATGGCTTTGCCATTTAATTTATACTTTCCTGATAAATAACAAAGAATAGGTAAATAATGTTAATAAATGGGCTTTTCAGCATTTGTTGTGCCTGAAGTACAGTAAGTGAAACTACGTTGATTCATAACAAAGACTTCTGAACTATCACCTTTTACTTAGTTAAGTCATGTTGTCTAGGAAACAAGGGTGACCTCAGTAGAAAAAAAAATCTTACGTTTATGAGGATTTCAGTAGTTCATCAGTATTTGTTTTCGTTAAAAGAGACTAATTTTAATCTCTACAGCATGTATTAATACAGATTAAACTTCTAAAGTCAATTTGCATCAGATACAAACAAATTTTTAACAATTTGCAGCTCATTTGATAGTGGTTGTTTTATATTCAATTAAGAGAAATAAAACCTTTTTGTCATCTACTGTACAAAAACTTTTCTATTGTACAAAAACTTTTCTATACACAAATACTAGTAATACTTGGATTTTTTTTTCTATTTCACAATCTTTTTATATTCCTTTAAAGTATGTATGTAAAGAGGTCGTCAGTGTGCCCTGCATCTTATAAGCCATCTTTGTATCCACTGAATTTGGAAGCCTTGCTTTTGGTGTAACTGAAGATTACATACTACTTGATGAGTGAGGTGGGCAGACTGTGGAGCACACTAAGTTTATGCACAAGTCACAAATTTCTATGTAAATACAATATTTTCATATTACCGAAATTCCCGGAAAACAGACTTTGTTCCCCAAGTCTTTCCCTTTTAGCTCTTTAAAAAAAAGATGTAAAACCAGGTGATGCAAATAAAAGGTGCATGATAGTCAAGGACTATCCTGTCACTTCCCTTACTGTTCTTCAGCAGCCTGCCAGATGGATACTTTTGTTATTTTGTTAATAACCTTCCCTACTTTGACCTAAATTAGTCTAATGTAAGCACTAATAGTACTGAAACTTGCTTTGAATTTATCCCTAGATGATTGCTACAATAAAAGTTGTGCTCTCACTGCTGGCTAGAAAAAACTATTTAATGGCTCAGAGATATCTTCAGTCTAGGTATGCTAGCCGCAGTTATGATCAGGAGAAATGCCTGACTAACACTTAAGGAACATAGCTCACTACCAGCTTTTCCTCTGTCCCACTCTGTGGGTCACCTCAACTTTAAAACATCATACATTACCAATGCAGAGAAAAGCCCACAACAAGAAACAAGAACTGAACTCTTAAGAGGAAAAATCTAAAACCTTTGATTCAACACAACTTTCAGGAAAGCCAGCACATTAAAAGAAATCTTTGGTTGCTTTATCTTTAGCATGAACAACTGATGTGGAAAACAAGTTTCTTTGGGGACAGAAGTGCCAAGTGAAAATCAATTAATAGTGGAAGTAGATTTAGATTAATCTATGAAAATATGGAAGGATGAAAACTTCAGAATATTTTATTTCTGCCCTAAGGAAAGGCTTAAATATATAATGTTTGAAATTTCATTCTTTTTTTGTTTTAAACATAGGTTAATGCAGACAAGCAAAATGGTGCTACACCTTGCAGTCACAGAACTATGAATTTAGATGAAACATTATTGGAAGTAATCCATGCTAAATCAGTGAACTAAGGTGAGATTTCTAGGAATGTAGAGATGCTACATAAACTGGATTCCAAATAAGCAAGGCTAACAGTACATTTCTCTCTATATATCTATATATCTATTATAACTGTAGCTTACTTTGTAGGTACTTTCTGTTGGGGAAAAAAAAAAAAACATTCCAGTGTTTTATGTCTGTGTCTTGATAACATTTTGGGACAAAAACTGCATATGTGATATTCCCTTTCATGTTTTTGTTTCCTTTGGAAAAGCAAGTATACAATTTTCTCTGTCTGAAATAACAAAAATGGGAATAGAAAGAACTGAAAGAAGGGGAAATGGATTTACCAGATCTTGCCTTCCCCAAGTTACCTTGAAACAAAGAAATGGAGCAAAACATCAGGCATACATTTTATTTCAGTGTGAGCTCTCTTAGGTTTCATAGCTTGGGAATCCCAATCTCACAACTTGGACACAAACTTTATGTGATGTCTACATTCTGCAGGAAACAGAGATCAGCTCCATTACAGGTAGTCCCATAGCTCTGTGAAACTGCTAGGAGCAGAAAGTTGGCTGCTGTCTTCATTTGACCATTATGAAGTTTCTTTTGAGGAAGTGGTAGGAAGAGGTTATAGAGAATCTACTCTAGTTCTTACAATGAAAGTAATAAAGTCCCAGTCATTTGCTTTCTGGAAGGGAATGTTTCTCAACATCTCTTCAGAGTATTAAACAACACTCAAATAATCTACACTGTGAACACTGGATAGAGTTTAGATCGAACAGTATGACAAAATATCTATGAATAGGCATAATGAGATATCAGTTTGATCTGATATTATCTAAAATGCATTCATTATTTCCATGATCTATGTTCTTATTTCTTTAATATATTCTCTTTATAACCAATTTTAGACCACCGCATTTGTTTCTGTCTTCCCATAACAATGTCTCTACCCTGACTACTGTTGTAGGTTAACCCCAGCTCAGCCCCACCACAGCCACTCACTCACTGCCCTTCAGTGGGATGGGAAGAGGATAAAAACAGCAAAATGAGAAAACTTGTGTGTTGAGATGAAGACACTTTAATACATAAAGCACAGGCTGCGTGTGCAAGCAAAGCAGAACAAGTATTTCATTCGCTACTTCCCATTGGCAGGCAGATGCTTAGCCATTTCCAGGAAAGCAGGGCTTCATGATGCCTAAAAGTTACTTGTGAAGATAGATGCCATAACTCTGAATGTCCCTCCATTCTGCCTTCTTTCCCTGAGCTAAGCATGACATCATGTAGTGTGGAACATCCCTGTGGTCAATCGGGGTCAGCTGTCCCAGCTGTGTCCCCTCTCAACTCCTTGTGCCCCCCCAGCCTCCTCGCTGGTGGAGTGGGGTGAGAAGCAGAAAAGGCCTTGGCTCTGTGTAACCACTACTCAGCAATAACATCATTGTGTTATCAACACTGTTTTCAGCACAAATCCAGATAATAGGCCTGTAGAAGCTACTATGAAAAAATTTTACTCTATCCCAGCCAAAAGCAGTACAACTTCTGTCAGTCCAGGTTTCTTTTCCAATGCACTTTTGTTACATGCAAGTACCTGTGCAATCAGGTGTATGTATATATGTGCATGTGTGTGTTCATACATATTATATGCACACGCATATGTGGACATACAACAAGTATTTAAATATGCAAACATTTCTATGTTCATTAACATATCCACATTACTGGCTTGCTAGAGAAAGTATAACCAAACTGCCTATTACTTTAATCAATATGGTTGTTCAGTCTCTTGCAGTTAATTTTTCTATTCCTTTTTCCTATTCTCTACCTTTACCCATCTGATTTTCCTTTTCCTGCTTACCTGTCTAGACACATATACTACTCCATACATTTTGCCTTCCCAAAACTTTCTCCTTTTTTCCTCTTCTTAAATATCTTCATTTGTCATACTACCTGACTGTCAGAGGCATGTTTCTTAGCAATTCATATAGATTAATGCCTTCATTAAGGCTGGGTCTCTTTGTTGCCTGTAATGAATTTCAAGTAATGCCATAAAAATACAGTGTGATAAGATTTACTTCAGTTAAAACTAGGCAACAAATATTGTTTGCCTTTGAAAATGATGTTTTATATTTCTGGTTTCATCATTCTGAACCTTCAGTTCAGGCAGGCGCTTCAAATTGATTATTTTTGAACAAAACCAAAAATAAAATATATATACTAATGATTCATAGTTCAGTAAGCTGGCCTTAAAAGGACTGTTTCAGGGTGACCTTGGATTTTTCACACACAATTATCTAGCAAACAGAAAATGTAATGAAAGAACTTACAGGAATTCTAACTTGTAAGCCCATTATTTTTCTTTCTGCAGTCACAAGATCATTATTATTTGCAAAACAATGTGTATCAGGAAACAGGTTGGCACTTTTTGATCATAAACATTTTTAATGTATTTTATTAATTTCTTTCTTCAACATCTTTATCTGAAAACAGTTACTTATACTGCTTTACTATAAAGTAATATTTTTCCTAAGCAAATGTCTAGCTAATTAGCAGAGAAACATGGTTGTGACTGACTAATTATGCTAAATAGTACAAAGAATTTTTATACAAATGGTAGTCCATTCATAAGAAAGACTTATCTCAGGCAATTATACACTTCAGAGTAAAAAAAATAATTATTTTTATCAAAGAGTTGCTTATATGTTTAAACATCATCTTTTGTCTTAAACTCCCTTAATTGTGCAACTATTCTGGAATTTAAGAAATACAGCCTTAACGTTTTACTCCATTAACTTTTATAGAGCTATATCCATTAACATTGAGGATTGTCTCCTATGTACTTTTATCTCATGAAGTGCACTTAAAACTGCAATAAACAGGCAACTAAAATTTGTCCCAGTTTGGAAGTGTTTGTAATTATAAGTACAAACATACCCTATCAATGTGATGCACTTTATTTATTTTACTTCTAGATCTCCATAGCTTATTTTGTTATTAAAGAAAGCCTCAACAGAGGCTTAAAGGAAACATTCCTCTCACCTGTGTGACTAGCCACTAATTTTTATCTCAATAAACCTCTTAATTTCTATTAGTTTATGCATTGGCTTAGCATAGCAGAAGTATTTTTACATGAAAGAACATTTACTTTTCATGTCAATGTGTTGTTTGCTAGGGAATAAAAAAAAAAAAAGAAACGTGAGTATCTAGTGATTCTGATTGATGGTGGTATGGTAGCCTGAGAAGTCTCCTCTGTAGTATGCAAGATATATTCCAACTTAACATCAGTCTAGCAATGTAGGGAAAATAAACACATTAAAAATCCAGCTAGTAATTTATTTTTAAATTGACCCAGAAATTATATACCTATCCATAATAAAGCAGGAAGATGAAAATATTGAGGAACATCTTGTTAAAGTTATTAAGTAAGGATAAATAACAATAAATAATAAGAATTTAAAAAACATAACAAAATGAGTGTTTCCAGAGAACTGGCAATGGAGAAAAAGATAATTGCAGTCTCTTTGTGTGTCAAAGTAGTACTGAAAAAGACAAGATGATAGCAGAAAAATTAATATAATTCTTTATATTGATGTATACCGTGGAGAAGATCAGGAAGATTCCTGCATCAAAACTTTTGTAAGAAATCAGTCTGAAGAAGTGACAAGATAAAAGCTTTAGAATAGTTTGATATAATAAGAAATAATAAGCTGCTAGGATTTAGAAATGAAACTCCTGAATGAGTTGTTGTGTGTAATACGTTGTCTGAGTCAGCCTCCACACCAGAAACAAGAAAAGTGCCAACAGTGATAACAAAATAAAAAGGAACACTTAAGCCAGTCCAAGATATGTGTATTGTGCCTCACAAACCTTTTAAAGCTCTTCAGAAGAGTCAATGAGCTGATACAGGTATCCAGTCCTTCTTTAAAGTACTTCAGTTAATTTCTTTAAGCTTCCATATGGTAAGAAGGTGTTGTGGCTTAATGCCAGCCAGCAACTAAACACCACACAGCTGCTCACCCCTTCCCCTCCGCAGTGGGATGGGGGAGAAAATCGGGAAAAAAGTAAAACTCATGGATTGAGATACGAATGGTTTAATAGAACAGAAAAGAAGAAAGTCATAATGATAACTAATGAAAGGATTGGAATGTACAAATGATGCACAGTGCAAGTTCTCACCACCCGCCGATCGACACCCAGTTGGTCCCCGAGCGGCGATCCCAACTCCCCCACGACCCAGATATTTCCTGAATGTGACGTCCCATGGTATGGAATACCCTGTTGGCCAGTTTGGGTCAGCTGCCCCGGCTGTGTCCTGTGCCAACTTCTTGTGCCCCTCCAGCCTTCTCGCTGGCTGGGCATCAGAAGCTGAAAAATCCTTGACTTTAGACTAAACATTACTTAGCAACAACTGAAAACATTAGTGTGTTATCAACATTCTTCTCATACCGAACTCAAAACATAGCACTGCACCAGCTACTGGGAAGGCAATTAACTCTATCCCAGTCGAAACCAGGACAGCCCATCACACTAGTGGTAGACACTTCTCTCCATCCCTTCCCTCTCTTTTCCTAAAACATGCTGTAAACCATCCAGGTGCTAGTAGCTCTACAGTAAAAAGAACTGTCTAAGTTTCCATCCAAAAACTGGTTTTAACCAAACCCCCACTTTTCTCCTTAAATTGTGTATGGCCTTGTTCTGTTTAATACTCTCTCTAACAGGATGTGTTGGAGGAAAAACAGAAATAAAATCTACGCAAGTGGAGAGGGAAATGCATTAATAATCTCCACAGTTAGGTTATATATTAGATTTATATTTCTTCTAGCCTGGGAGGTTATTTTAATCTCAACACTATGAACATTTCTCATGGCCCATTGCACATATGCCACCCACCAAGGACATTGAATCCGTGTTGTAAAGAAGATGCTGACCTCCAGAAAAGGTTCCATAGTTCAAGCTTAGGATGTCAAAATAGGAACAAGATCCTATCCGACAGAAGCAGGGCTATGACTTCCGACTATTCTTGGTTTATCCCAGTGGTTGTACTGTAGGGTATCAAAGGCCTGGGAACTGCAAAGTGATCTAGGGGATGCAGACACTGGTCTGTTCATGCAAATGGAAGGCACAGCTAAACCCTCGCAGGGGTGATTTGCAAATTCTGAACTGTTTGGGATGAAATTAAGCACACATATAGACACTTCAGTATATGGTACTGTGTGTTATATTGTGATACATTGCAATTACCTGCTCTCTATTACCCATTTCCTTTGAGAAGGCTCCTTTACAGTACTGGTGTATGATATTTCTTCTTCCTACATCAATTATTTGTGCCTGGCAAAGGATGTCATTTAGTGGGTCATCTCCCTCCAGCCTTTTTTCCTTGAGGAGGGTAGCTGGATTCTGTGGCACTGCATGCCCTGAGCCCTCCTCTGTGCAGCAAACTTTTCTTCTAAGCAGCCACCAGCCACCTCCATCACCAAGTTGACAGCCCCGTGCTCCTGTGACAGTCCAGAACTGCTACTCACACGCCATCTTTGAGGGATTTTTTTCCCTTTTGTCTCCTTGCTTGACACCTGCTCATCCTGCTCATTCTGGAACCTGTTCTTTCTGATTTTTTTTTCAGCCTTGTTTCCCCTCCGATGTATTTCCCTTGCCCCAGTGGCTGTCTGTACGAAATACCCCATTTTCTGCCAGCTGAGCAAGCTTTGTTCGAAGCCAGACAAAAGCTCTCCATCACTGTCCTTGTTATGCGGGGGCCTACACAGTAGGTAGCTGCCACGCCAAGTACTAACGTGTGATAAAGTTTCCATGCGGGAGTTTTCCCTTTCAGAGTCTTTCCCTCTACTTCTCAAAAGCAGCAGTCAGCAATGTCTATCCACCAGTATTTTCCCACAGTTACTTCATTATTTTAATTTTAAACTGAACCAAAATACTATCTTTGGTCTTGGGTGAAAGGTAAGATAGGACATGTCGATCAAGGAGTACCGTTTTCTCCTATTGTTAGGGCCAAAGACATGACTTTATACTGGGATTATCTAAAGCTTAGGGAGTCTTGAACCAGGGGTTTTATTTCAAAACCATTCCATATAATTTCATTTTCCAGAAATAAAGCAAAGTCTCTGATGATCTTTTTGCAACATGTCCTACAGGTGGGTTGGAAAAATCAACACAACACCTTTATTTGTCTGCATAATGTAAAAAGTCTTTAAAGTATTTCTCTCTCATTTCCTCATAGTAATTTACCATTTACAAAAGAGCCACATATTCATCCATTATTTAATGCTCACAGGGTCCTCAAGTGTCCAGCATTTTGTTTTAAGTGGGCACACATTTACAAACGACCCTACTGTGCATGCCACCCTGTGCAGAAGTGGGTCCCACAGAGCAGCTGCTCTGAAATCCACAGCAACAGCAAACATGACTTTGGGGCAGAAAAGAAAATAATAGGTCTGATCAGTCTGCTCCCCTACTTCCATTCACAAGGGTAAGTTGGTTACTCTAACGCCTACCCGGGACACTAAGGTTAACATGACTATGAAACCCTGACACAAAAAACAGTGCTTAAGGGCTTTTGAGCCAAAAATACTCCAGACTGCAGAATCCCTTCAAGTCACTAGGAGATATTTGGTTTTACACTGAGTCAGCTCACCACACAAGATAATTTAATGGCATGCCATGTGAAGAGTAACAGCCATTGACCCAGGGACATACAAGCTTTAACTGTTATCTCCCAGTAAAAAAACCACGTGCCACTTGTCAGGAAACTGATTGAAGAAGCTGTTCAGCTCTTAATAGCTCAACAGCATGAGGTATCCACGTGGAGGCTGGGAAGATGGAAGTCAGAAACAAAGCAACTTATAGGCACTTACAAAGCTGATATTTCCAATGGGATTATAATAGTCACAACTTTCTGCTAGGGCTGGACACTATAGAAACCTATGAGGTATTTCTTGTCTGATGCAAGGGATGCCTTGCAAGCAAGGCAAAACATACTCAGGTAAAACTGGTACAAATTGTACCAGCATGTAGTGCTGTATTAGAAATCATGCCAGACCTTCTGAGGAAACAGGATTTTTTTTCAGAATTACGTGAAATATGTACAATTTTGTTACAACTTCAAGCATATGAATGAATTTTTCCCTTTTAACTTGCTCCAGTGAAAGAGTGCAAAGAGAGTTCTTTCTTCGAGCCTCACCACACTGTGTCATTTGAAAACATACAGTTAGAGAAACGGATACAACTGCTGATGTACTGAAATACTGTCAACGACTCCAGGGTTGTTCACAGTCTGGACTGTGCTTCATTTCGGCTTTGCCTCATTGCTTCTGGGTATGGAGTACTACGTTTTCTTGGGACTTCTGATCAGTCTGTCACACTGAATCTGACAGGTCTGTGTGTTCTCAGGTTCATTCACATTATGGATACATTTGGAAAACAAGTCACTATACACTGCCCATGGCACTCAAATAAAAAATACCCTCTACTTTAAAAACATTTTTGAGGCAAACAAAAGTTTAGCAGAAAATTCCGTACTGCAGAATTTTACATACTGTATACAACACAAAGCAAAAATATTCACAGCTATGGATCCCCTTGCAAATAATTTTAAAATGAACAGTGATAAAGGCGGCAGCATTTGGAGACTTGGATTGGAAGTGGTGTAATGGTCACAGGGACAGCTTCCACAGTAAGTTTCAGTCCAAAGAAAAATGCTGACTTATGACCTGCTAAAACTAAACATCTTTTATGGGGTTATCTATGATTCTCTTCTCTAACTGCAAACTGCTGCTTAACACAGCAAGATGAAAAATAATAGAATGTACCTTGTAAAATGGCCAGCAGCTTAAGTTACACATCCCAAACACAGCTTTTGCATTGTTTTAAAATTATCTAATTTGAAAGCCCAGCAAACTAATTATTTTGTTGACCTCCACTGCCTTTCATGTCAGTATTTCAGCGATACAGACGGATGATATTTAAGTTTACATCGTACTGTAGTTGTTGCCACAGCTCTCACAATAGAGCAGGTTAATAGGGAGGACACAGGGAAGAGAAAAGGTGGCAGCCAATTCAGAGACAGGGGAAACGAAATTCTTTCCAGCTCTCCAGCAAACAGCTATCTCCTTTGCTGACTTTCAGCGCGCAGACTTAAACCCATCACTTAATCTGACTGCAGCGACCTGGAGAGGCTTATTTGCTTGCCGATGATACCTGTTGACCGGTTTCTCTCCCTCTCAGTTTCAAATCCTCTGTTGCTGTCAGCGACACATGCTTTCCTGCTCATCTGGGGTGGCCCAGCCTCATTAGCAAAGGATTTTGTGCATGTTAGTTAATTGAGCCCCATTCCCGCCACCTGCCACTCGCGAGCCTCATCTGCGCACTAACTGCTTCTAATTGTCATCATACGGCCGGTGCACCGCAACAACTTGAGAACAGACCCGTAGCAGCACGCACCGGGCAGGGCTCTCCCGTGATCTGGGGAACGGCGGTGCGGCAAGCAGTGGCGAGTGTAACAATTTACCAGGGGACCAGATGTTTCGAGAGGAAAGGCACCTTGTGCTAACATCAGGTGCTAAAGCTTTGATGTTTATTATCATGTCAGATGCTAAGTCGAGCCGCATCTCGCCGGTAAGGTGACTTGATAAACGGATTGGCGCTAGCCTCTCCGCCGCCTTATTGACAACGGAGATATAAACGGGGGGGAGCGAGTACAATGATTTAAACATATGTGAAGTTTTGCAGCTCATTAATCTACAGCATAAATCCCACAGCAGAAGTCCCATCACTTGCTAGGACTAGACAGGACAAAGCAAGAAGAAAAAGGTATTCCAGAGGGATGAGGCTATGAGAGAGAGTGGACAAATTGACCTACTATGTTTTTGACATCTCCAGCGTTTATGCATAAACCCGTGCTGCTGGGTATTTTGTTCTGAGCAAATACAAAACGGACGCAGTCTTTAATCTTGGAGGATCCGGCAGTGTAAGCAGGAAGCTCCTAGTTTCCACAAACCTCTTAAATATGCAGGCTGTCCACAAATTGTAAACCAGTTCCCTGTCCTGAGCAGTGGTGATCTTAAAAGAGCAGATAGAAAATTACAGTAGTCTTAAAAAAAGCAGATAAGTGACAATAGTAAATAATGTCAAAGAGAAAACCAGGGCAAAATTCCTGAGCTTTTCCATGCACAGCACATTAGCGTCATTAGTTGAAAAAATGTTTTCCTGTACCACATGTTAAGATATTTCCAGATATACTGTGAATGTGTTCTGAGATTTATTTTTTTTTTTACAGAATACACAGGTATCGTAAAAACCAGGCTATTTCTGAGCTACATCTGTAAACAAAAGGGCATACATTCTGATGATGTGAAAACCTGATTTAAACATCGATAAACTCTGCCATCTGATAGTCAGTTGCAGCACAGTGTAAGGCTTTGAGATCCATACTGAACGCACTGAAACTGGGGCCACCTCATAATGATCCCACAATGACCCATCCACCCGTTGGTATCGCTTTCTTTCCCCCAGCCACCTTCTGTGCCTGGTCTGAGGGTTTTCCCTGGATCCTGGTCATGGATTCTCCATGGACACCCTTCAGCTCGGAAAACAAGGGAATTCTCCCACAAAACAGACATTAAAGCAATAGCGAGACAATTGTTCTCTCAGGAATAACCTTCTTGTGGCAGCATACCCTGCAACACAATTTTCTCCTTCAGGCTCCTTCTCCCAAGCCTCTGCTCCCTACTGCAGACGGCTTCCAGGTGCTGCCCACAGACTTCAGGGCACTCCCTACACAGCTCACGCCCTCCTTCCCTCCTGCCTTGGCCATCTTTTGCTAGGTTAAGCCATTGACCAGTGAGGTTGTGCAGGGTCCATCCTCAGTTTTCAGGACCTACCTGAGCAAAGCCCTGAGCAGCCCAGTCTGATCCCAGAGCTGGCCCTGCTTGGAGCAGGGGTTGGACCAGAGACCTCCTGAAACCCTTCCAACCTAAATTAAACCCTCTGATAAAACCCCACCCAGGATGTTACAAGCCAGCATACAAGTACGCAAAATTCAGTGAAGAATTCAGGGCAAAAAACTATCATGAGCCACCAGTCTTTGAGGGGGCTGGCACTCCTAGAGATGGGGGCATCTCACCTTATTTGAACCTCTTGAAGGTTCAGCATCTGCACTGTCTGCAGTTGTCCTCCAGAGTCAGTAGAAGAACTGGGCATCACTGGACCACGAACCGCCCCATGTGTCTCAAGCCCCTGCTTTAGGACAGGATAAATCTCTCTCTGGCAGAGTGGGTGTTTTTCCAAGACTGCATCAAGCAGTCTGTGCAACCAGCTCGGGGTGGAAGCAAAATTGCAAGGGATTTTAGAAATGGTGCTTGAGCTCTCCTACAAGTTTTACTTCTTGTCTTTTTCTTTTGCAGTGGAGAAGTGCAGACAAATTCTAAAAATCAATTCTGCTGGCTCATTTACTAACCCCCCCCCCCCCTTAGATCATAGTTAGGGAGGAAAACAATAACAGTCAAGGATATGATCTGCAGGGGAGTGTGATGCTCTTAAGCCATTAACTCCAGTTGATGTGGTAGCTTAAAACGCAGTAGTTAAGTATGAATGAACTGTGCTGGTGATCTCAAACACTAGCCTGATTTCCAGATGTGCTAAGGTATAACAGAATGTTACACAAGTCCCCCTTGCACCTTAAAAAATCAGACAGCTTTTATTTAGGCATCAAAATATAAGCAATTTCAGTGCTTCATTTTGCGCACCCAGGAGTAAGAAGTAATCCCTGTGACAGACCCCAGTTGTACAGTCACAGTGCAATCTTGCCTGGCTCATGCCAGCCCAGGTTTTCAGAAAAGGTCAGGGCTGAACAAGAACATCTCTTACTGGATAGTCTTTGAACATCATACTATATTAGCCTTTTTTCCTTTTTCTTTTTACATCTGTTTCTATAGACACCCATACCAGCAATGAAGCAATGCTGCTTCAGGCTTCAATTCATACTGATTCACAAATGCCCGCCACTGATCCCTCAGTAAATAGAACTGCAGTCCCTTCAATGCAAAAGATCTAAAGAAATTGCCTTTTAAGTTGCAGACCTAAAGCTGGCCCATCACAATGCTTTTTCTTGATGCCTTGCCTAGGATTTCTCTTTATTTTCCTTTTGTGGGTTTGTTTACTCAGTTAAAGATTATCCTGACAAAGGAAAAGAAAGAGATTTTATTTTTAGAAACATTTTAATTTTTTTTAGGAGAGGAATGGATGTATCATTTTGTGCCTGAAGTGAGTACTCACTGTATACTATCCTCTGGTGCAAACGCAGTGTCAAAAAGACTCTACTGGGATGCTTTTAAGCCTCTTGATTAACTTCTACAGGAGAAAGATTTAAAATGGTGAAGCCAAAAACTGTTTTTATAAAACCAAGACTTTCCTAAAATGTTTAACTCTTTGCAGTGTGGTGCTTAGATACAGCAATAAGTAACTAAAAAATCTGTATGGGTAATCTATATATCCTGCATGTCACAAAACGATAAAGATTATGTCATAATAGATCTGAATTTTTCCATGTTACACTGACAGCCACAAAGAGGTTTAGCTCAGTTTGGCTTCTGCAGACGACAGCAATGCGAGAAAAGAATTTAACACCACGAAATGTCTCTGAAACAGGCAGCACAGAACTGAGTGGGGTGCCACTGATTATTAGCATCACTCTGCTGCCTGAAATTCTGGCAGGTTTTCCAGAACACTAACATCTCTCTCTAAAATATTTTTATCACCTTACAGAATATAGTTTTTTAAAAGAAGTTAAGCAACTGATGTTCTAAGAGAGTGCTAGATGTAGAGAGTGTTAGTTCACTCTGATTTCTTTTCTGCTCTATCAGAGAACTCATATCAGCAGTAATAAGCCACGCTTTGTATGCACTAGCTCTGTAGTGGAATTATCTTTTTTTTTTTTTTTTTAAAAAAGAGCTTTGAGTGAAGTCTTAAACTCCAAAAGAAGAACTCTCCCGTAACTGCAGAGCTTAGTGTAAATGCATAATCCTTGATATACGTGATCTTTTTGTCCCCTGGCCTGTGAACCAGAGGCTGGGGCTTTGCTGCTCTGGAGATGTGGCAGACTTCAGAAGAAGAATGGCAGTTTGACACCATACTGTCACAGTGAAAGCGGGTCCTTCATGTGACCCAGGCTTGGAGGCTGATGCTCTGTACCCAATAACAGCTGAAGCTGCATCTGCCACGTTTCGTGGGCCCGCCACACCATGCTGTGTGACCAGCTGCCTCTGTTTACGCTCGGCCCCTCGCAGCCTTCTGGCCGGCCTGCAGCCAGCCGCAGCCCCGTGCTCCGGCACAGGGCTTCAGATGTCGACGTGCGCCAGTCGCGGCACCACAGGACGCCCCGCACATCGGCGAGGCTGGGAAAGGTCTGCCGGCTCCAAGAGCTGTAAAGCGGAGCCAGCGGAGCCAGCGGAGTGTCGTAGCCAGTGGCCTCTTTGCACGGGGAAGTCGGGCTAAAAGCTCTCTAGCAGGGAAAAGGAGAGAGGCTCTGGGAGAGCCGCTGAAGATAATCACCTTAAAACCTCTTTTTATTAAAAATAAATCATCGGTGCTGCTCTGCAACAGCGTAGGCTTAACCAAATCAGATGGCGTTCTGTGCGTCCTACAAACTGCGATAGCTAACACCACTTTCTTCAGGCCAGCTTGCCGTACAGCAGGTGTGTGCACAAGAGGACACAGAAATCCCCGATGTGGCAGGGCAGTAAGTCTTTATCATGAGCACGGTAAACACCGCCTCCCCACCTCCTTGGAGAGGAAGGGAAAGGGCCTGGTCCTGCCATCTCAGTATCACAAGAGGAATTTGCAGGATCAGGACCGGGTATTTTTCCCTCTACTGAGAAAACAAAGCGATCGCGCTTCACCAATCCCCCT
The DNA here is from genome assembly GCA_026212715.1 of Elanus axillaris. NCBI lineage: Eukaryota > Metazoa > Chordata > Aves > Accipitriformes > Accipitridae > Elanus > Elanus axillaris. The sequence goes on from JANZLQ010000061.1 coordinate 3,223,369, forward strand.
GCTGATTGCTGCCATGACACATCACGTCCTGTTCATCCCTCCCTTAACGATGGCCGTGTGACCACTGGCAGGAATCCCTGTGACAGAAAATAATTTTGTCTTCAACAGTGAGTTTCAAAGCAGTAATAAAATTGGCGCTGTAATAAGAAAGTGCTAGACCTGAAGGCATGGGATGAGCCTCCCAGGAGGCAGGTCCCAGCGCTGCCCGGCTCAGTGTGCTCTCCGTGCTCCTGGGCTTGGTCAAGAGCATCAGTTGATGTGCAAGTGGTACAGCCCTCCTGTGAGAAAAGCAGTGCTGCACTGCGTGTAACTGTCCCTGCAGCTTGACTGCAGACAACACTGACTTCTGAGCCTCTGCCTTTGAGAAAAGTTTAATTAGTCTTGATTACTGCTTTTACCTAAATGGAAACCAAAAAAAAGCACAAAACATAGCAGAGCTTCCTTCAAGTCTTTCTTTATGCATGACAGCAAAACTTCTGTCCCGGTCACAAGTACCTCTCTGAGCAAAATACCATGGACAATTTGGAGATCCTTTCTTTGACAGTGATCTGAAAAGACTTTTTCAAAATAAAAATGCTTCTTTCAATATAAAGTAACTACTCCCACAGTCTTGGCTTCTCCTACTCCTTTCCTACCATTTCTCAGTTTAAAAATTATTCTGATGCTGAAGAATTACAGTTGAGAGCAGGCAGAATCAAGTATGCTGCTAATTTCTGCTTCTTTCTCCTGCTAGATTATTGCGGACTGCAGTCTAAGAATGATTAAGGGACACTGAGCTAAATTCCTGTTCTCCATAGCTAGGCAAAGTATATAAAGAAAAGGAAGCTTGATGCTTGGTCATTCACCAGCATAACAGACTGTTAAGGTAAATGCTACCACTCCTACACTGAAGATGCAATTAAGTAGGTTGTCAATATGAATGCGAACAGCAGTCAAGCACCTAAACAGTTTTAAACATGTTATGGGAAAAGTTGTCACTAGAAATCTTGTTCACAGCTCTGAAGTCAGTGAGTAGGACACCCTAAGGGAAGACCTTAGCCCTGCCTCTCTCATGCTGAGCAGTACCCACTGTCAGTCTGGAAGGAGGACAACTCCACCCCTCAGAATTAGAGCTGCCTGAATTACAGCTCACCCACAGATAAAGCCGAGGACAGCAGTGATGGTCCTTTACCCAGAACACTCCCTCCCAACCCAGGACACCCCAAGACAGTTCCCTTTTTCAAGGGAAAGGGATGAGGTTGCACCTCTTCTAGCCACTAACTGCAAGCTCAAGCCACCGGGCACTGCCGTCTCCTGCACAGTCTTCTCGGCACTCGGTGGGGCAGATGACAGCCTGCTCTGCACAGCTCACACATGTAGGCATTGGCAGGGGGAGGGAAGGGTGTTTTCTCAGTGCAGTTACAGCATTTGGGACAGGACAAACTAGGATAACTTTCCCTGCTCTACTTAATCTCTAAATAGTTTTTATTATTTATTTTCCTCCCCAGAAGGCCTAAGTCTGGTCTTTTAGAAGGTACGGTAGATGCTGTTCACCTGGGACCCCAAGTTACTTGATTCCTGTTATTTTGAGAGGGCCACATTCATGATGTTCATGCATTGAGCGCTTGTCACCACATGAAACAGAGATTCAGATATTTGTTTCTACCAGAATACACGTTTAAACTGCTGCCAGCCTTCTCTTTAACAAAATATATTACTGTCAACTTTTCCTTTCACATGTCTAGCCCCAGACTTGGAAGGCCTTAAAGTACAGACCGAGGGTTAAATGCCCTTGGGCACAAGTGGAAGTTAAACCAAATTGCTGGCTACTAGAAAAACAGCGTTTGCAAGGAAAATAGTATCTATGCTCTGAGGAGGCCAACTGAACCATGGCTAGGAAGTAAGACTGGTAATGAATAAAGGATTCATGAGTCTCAGCTCAACATGTCAGATTTAGGACAGAGGTTTGGGGACAGCATTGTCTGGATCAGAGCAGTGCTAGGCACGATTCTAAGCAGACATTTAGGCAGCTCCAAGGCACCCTGATCATCTAAGACTGAAAGTTTGGGAGCCTATGGAAGCAACTGGCGCCCAAGACTTCAGATGGCACAGGCTGCCCACGCTCTACTCAGACTGGTCTCTAGCCTATTTAGTGAGACACGGGTGAGGACGGCAGGTACCCACAGTTGTCAGCTGTGCTCATGAAAACACAGAACTGCGGAGACCTTATGATGAAGAAAGCAAGCTAGATATATTAAAAGATTAACTGAAGACCTTGCCTCACTTTCACCATTGACAAACACCTTCTGAGAGAAAAAAAGGTATCTAGGCTTTTTTCTAAGGGATATGGTTTAGTGGTGGACTTGGCAGTGTTAGGTTTACAGTTGGACTCGATGATCTTAAGGGTCTTTTCCAACTTAAATGATTCTATGATTCTATAATAAAACACAGTTGAAGGTTTTGTTGAAAGTTTTGATTGTGCTCTTTGCATGATTACTGCCAAGTGTCATTCAGAAGTCATTAAGGGTAAATCCTCGAGTGGTGCAAGCTGGCATTATTCACTCAAGAATGTGGCTCTGAATATTTAAAAAGATTTAAAACTTTAAAAATATTTACAACTCTTGAAGTCATCCACTCATAATTGTTGCAGAAAAGCCAAGCAGCGGTATGCGTTGGAAGGAGAAGTCAGACATTACTGTAAAGGTTGCTGGTATTTTCCTGACACCAATCCACATTTTGCAGTGATGCTACAGCTTCCAGATGGCGAGGGAAGGCTGAACTTTGGCAATTAAATTCAGCACTGATTTCAAACATGGAAGGTCACCTTCAACCTTTCCTCCATCTAACCTTAAACTCCAGTGAAGAAAAGGAATGGGGAAAGCAGTTCTGTCTGCCCAAATGCTTTGTTGGGGAAAAAGAAAAATATTCACAGCCTAAAATCTCAGCAAGGACAGAAATGGTAGCTGTAGCACAGAAACTAGCAGGGATCCAGCTGGAGCTTCACATCCTACAGATGCAACAACAGCAGGAGTGGAAAATGCTGAACACTTCCGAGGATCTGATGTTAAACATGCCATGCTGGCAGAGCCTGCTTCCCTCTCATCACATTTCTGTTTTTAACATCCACAACTGCTTTCTTTCAGATTCATATTCCACATATAGCAAAGAAGCATCAGGCTGAATGAGTGCATGCAAAAGTTTGAATTTCTGGAAATCACTGCTCTTTAGCAGTAAGGAGTGAAGAGATGTGAAATTACCCAGTATACATTTTGAGGATCTAAACTGAATAATTTGAAATAGTCCATGAAGACATTTCCTAGAAGCAAATACACAGATGAGTGGGTCTCTCAAAAATTATCCCAGTAATTTGTATGTGACAGCTAACTATTAATATGTAAATTGGTTTTAGTACTTCTTTTCCACCTAACCAGGGAATGGATCTTCCATTCAGAGTGAGCACCATTAAGGGTTACATGGTGTTAGGGATGTTCACAGTCAGTTTATGCACCTCTGTGAGGATGAACTCACCAGCACAAGGCAAACTTCACTCACTCGTACTGATGATTGCCTGGGCACCAAAGTCCAACTTTACCTAAATCACTACCCTGTTTTCTATCAGATCAGTGGCTCGTTCATCGTCAGTAGTCATGTCATTCACACTTCCAGCGGAGAATCCACCTGTGCTTTCGGAGCTGTTGCTCATATCATGTGTGCTGGGCTGATGCTTCCAGCCCCATGCAGGCAGTTGGGATTATCTTATTGGGGTTCATGCAGCTGTTGCAACACATTTTTGCAACATGCAGAGCTTCCTGAGGGTCTGACTTTCACAAACCAAACACCTTCTGACCTCGTATTGCTCCCTTTCAGACATTTTTTATTCAAACCATTCACACTCTGAGTTTCAATCCAGCCTCGCTGACCTCTTTTGGTTAGCAAACTGTAATTCACTTGTCACTATCTGTGGGTAGCAATGGTTGTCTGCCTGGTTTGTTTGGGATGGATCTTCTGTTTTCATTTCTTTGACTAAATCTCTACCCAGACTCTCAGCACTGACTTAGCCTCCAAAGGCAACACCCTGGCATTACAGCAACAAAATAATTTTCACTTTCTCTTTGCAATCAGATTAAAATTATGTTACATTTCATATTTACATGCTGTGCAGAGCTCTTCTGACATACTTAAAGCATTTCATAATTCCTTCATTCTCCCAGGTACCTCTGGTTTGTACATACAGAAGGAAGCACTATTTCAAAATATTTCTTTTCAGATGTTTTTAAAAAAGCTTCATGTCTAAGAGGATTTTTAACTGCTACAGTCTGCTGTTCCAAATATTTTCTTATTTTGTTTTTATATCTGACACCTTGCATGGAAAAAGAAAAAAAAAATCACCCATAAAATCTGAGATGTCTGCACCATTCAGTGCTCAGACCATTGCAGAGCACAAGAATTGTTCCAATCGGCTAACACAAAACCCTGTTCCATGCTGCAGTTTCCCATAGCAAGACTGAAATCCAACATCTTTTGATCTCTCTTTTCCAAAAAACAAGCTGCCACAATATTCACAACAAGATACTATTGCAGAGATTTTTTGGAGAATGAAGCTTGTTTGCTTGCAGGCTGAAGAGAAGGATTATTTGCGGTACAAGATAAATTTCCATAGGAGTGGTTCCAATGCCTTCAGATTTGCACCTGCCAACAGCTGAGCACCCAGATTAAAATGAAAATGTTGAATTTGGTCTGTAAGACCTTTCATGGATTAGGGCATTCCTCTTTGAAGGATGGTATGTTTTATCCGTGCCATGCTGACCCAGCTGCAATCCACTGAATCATTTGTACTGGAGCTACCAGGAAAGTATAAGGGCTTCTCAGCTTTGGTATCTGCTTCTCACTGGATCAGTCCTACAGCTTTGAATTCTGCATGTGGCAGAACCCATCTATGTCAGTAAGCTCTGCTATGGGGAGAGAGGAGTTAAGGCCTCGTGGAGATATGTTCTTCTAGAGTTTTAAGCCGAAGGGCTGTATTATGCCTTTTAAAAACTCACTGTTTCAGTCTGGCTTTTTTAATGGTGTGTAACTGTAATAAGCTGCCAGATAACTGGCACCTTTGCACCAGAATCCTTGCATACTATTTTAAATTATAAATTCCTAATACATCTATGCTCCTGCCAGTTCAAGAGATTTATTCTGACAAGTGAGGAAATGTCAAAAGAGTCAGTAAAAACTTCTATATCACTCCAATCACTCCACAAAATCCTAGCCATTTGACTACAGGAGCAAAATTACCTGTCTTCTTACTAATGGCACACAACTCAGTAAATGAATGTTTTCACATGTTATATTCTATTCCAGTTCTGAGGCATTCTATTTTAATTAAACAGAGATTTTAGGAATGACCTCTAAACTTCCTGAAAAATCAACCATGCTGTCCTCCAGTTCAGCAATGACTTTCATATGATGCTTCTCATCTCCTGTAATAAATTCACAGATGGACCATCCTTGTCCTTCTAACGCCTAAGAATAACTCCTAAGTACTGTTCCCAGGGGATTTGATTTAGTTTACACACATCTGCTGAGATACGTGTCTTTGAGCCCAGATTAAGTCTTTGTTTGACTATATTTGAGCATTTGTGAAACTACTTGGCAAGAATGTCCTTATTTTATTCATTCAAAACATGTGCTGATTGTTGCCAGTGGGATCTGAACACCTCCGACAGAATTGTTGTCTTTCATTTCCATTCTATTCAGTGGGAGAAGGAAACCAATCACAGAAAATGGTCAGCTACATTAGCCCTAAAGCTGTGCTCCCCCCTTCTTAAAAAACAATAAAAAAATAAATCAGTTGTTCTGGTTTTGAGCAAATGCATTTCAGACTCAAATCTTTTCCTAACTAGACTAGTAATGTTTTGCTTTATTAGCCCCCCATCTCAGTTTAATACCTGTTTTGCTCATTACTCTTTGACATGCTGTGTATCAGATATGCGGTGTTTCAATTAAAGCATTTTATCTTTCATGGCAGAGAAAGGACTAGGAAACTGCAAAAACTAAGCTCACAACTGGCTTTCCAAGAGAAAGGTGAGGATGTCAAGAGCGTGGATGTAGCTGGCAAAAGCAAAACATGTCTTACAAAGAGTACAGGATACTTCCAGCTATGTCCCAGACTGCCTCAGCAACATATAACTTAAATCTTCCATTTTGAGCGTAAACCACCTAGTCTGTCACACAGCAACACCACAAAGGTGATGCCACTGAACATGCAGGGAGAATCTGTGCAGCCCAGCACCTCAGGAGAACAGTATATCAGGGCTTGGGATTGTATTGGGTTTGTATGGCAAGGTTTTGGTAGTGGGGGGGGATTACAGGGGTGGTTTCTGTGAGAAGCTGCTGGAAGCTTCCCCTATGTCCCATGGACCCAATACCAGCCGGCTCCAAGACAGACTTGCCACTGGCCAAGGCTGAGCCCATCAGCGATCGTGGTAGCGTCTCTGTGATAACATATTTAAAAAGGAAAAAAAGTTGCAGGACAGACGGAAATAGCAGCCAGAGAGAGGAGTGAGAACATGTGAGAGAAACAGCCCTGCAGACCCCCAGGTCAGTGCAGAAGGAGGGGGAGGAGATGC
>JANZLQ010000061.1:3230118-3243703 GCA_026212715.1 Elanus axillaris
GGACTTGTGACCGTGCAGGGGACCCACGCTGGAGCAGTCTGTGCCTGAAGGACTGCAGCCCCTGGGAGGGACCCACGTTGGAGCAGTTCATGAACTGCAGCCCCTGGGAAGGACCCATGTTGGAGAAATTGATGGAGGACTGTCTCCCAAGGGAGGGACCCCATGTTGGATCAGGGGAAGAGTGTGAGGAGTCCTGCCCCTAAGGAGGATGGAGTAGCAGAGATAATGTGTGATGAACTGACCCCAACCCCCATTCCCTGTCCCCCTGCACTGCTGGAGGGGGGGAGGTAGAGAATTGGGGAGTGAAGCTGTGCCTAGGAAGAAGGGGAGGGTGGAGGGAAGGTGTTTTAAGATTTGGTTTCATTTCTCATTATTGTACTCTGATTTGATTGGTAATACATTAAATTAATTTTCCCCCAGTTGAGTCTGTTTTCCCTGTGACAGTAATTGGTTGAGTGATCTCTCCTTGTCCTTATCTCAACCCACAAACCCTTTGTTACATTTTCTCTCCCCTGTCCATCTGAGGGGGGGAGTGATGGAATGAACGGCTTTGTGGGCATCTGGCATCCAGCCAGGGTCAACCCACTACAGAGGTTTATGCAGTTTTGTATTATGCAACTGCATTAACTTGTCGATCTGTTCTTCTCAGTAGGTCTCATCTTTCGCCACTAGTGATAGCTCTCTACCTCATGTTACTCCATGAATTGTGTTATGACACCATCAACCAGAACCACGTTGCACAGAAGAAGCATTACCTGCATCTTTCTATAGGAAGTATGGCACATGGTGATTCGTGGCCTTCTTCTGGCAGCTTATCAAGTTACCACAGGCCAGTCCAATGACCTTCCTCATCCTCTGTGTGCAAATAGTTAGCTGGTCCTTGCTGCAACACAGAATGTGACAGCTCAGACTTCTCCTAGCAGGATTATTATGACTATTATTTTCACAGAGAAAAGGGGAGGATCCAGCTGTCTGGGGACACAAGGAGCCAGTTCTTACCCTCTCCTTCAGGAGCAGCTTGTAGCGTAGGTAGATGCAAAAGGGCATTTTGGGGAAAGACAGAATCAGATTCCTCCTCCCTTCTGTGCCCTCACCCACTCAGACAGAGTGGACAGAGAAATGAGTCTGTAACAGCATTGCTAAGGGCAGGCTCAAAGCTGTGACTTCATGGCTGTTCTGACAGATGGGGCTCATTACTGTTCATGCCCCTCCAAGGCAAGGACAACCCTGGGGCCAGGGCAGTGACGCCCACACTTCGATCCCTGCAATCTCCTACTGTGGCCACAAGCCTGCTTTGGGCAGATTTATCCTATGCTGAAGGGGGTCCCCATCGCAGAGCTTTTATCAGGACCTAAGCAGCACCTCCAAGCACAGGCATGGGACCAGCACCACACTGCACGAGGTGCTGCACCAGACAGGCCAAAGCAATGGCCTCTCCTCCGAGCAGAAAGCAGAGGATACAAGTCAATAAAACCACCAGTGGTTGCTGTGCATCTACAGGCCTTCTGGAAAGCTGCTGGATGTTTCATAGAAGCAAATGGCTTGTAAGTCACGCTTTAAAACCTAACACAGCTGAAGTCACAGGAAGCCCAGCCCAGGGAAGTCAGAAGCCTTAGGACTTGTCTAACCCCTCGCACTTAACAACAAAGAGCAAGCCCAGGCTAGCTGGAACTTGTTTCACCAGACATACTCTGCTCGCTGCAACTGTGGAAATGCAGCTTCGTGTTTGATTTGTGGGAGGAGCTCTGCCCAGAGACAGAGTTATTCTGACACTTAACTTGAGCTGATGTTTCTAAGTGCAGATGCAACAAGACCTGCCCTGTTCAGAGCACAGTCCCAGAATTTTTGGGAAGCATTACGCATACAGGGCTGGTCCCTTCTCAGTGCTACTTAAAATTTTAGAAGGGATGTTTTCTTTCTGTTAGCTGTATAAGTGCAATACTATGTATTTTTCCTTCCATATAGTATTTGTGTTGCATTTTCCTGTTTACAGCATTCCCTACTGAGGAGTGTTACTAAAATTCTTCCAGATTTGCTTCTTTGATGTACTTGGTTTCTGTGGTGAACTTCTCATCTCCAGCTCTATCTGGCGACCAACAGTAGTGCCCTCACATATTACCCTACCTTTTACTCAGAATGAAAATCAATTTAAAAAAAAATAAAAAGAACTAAAAGCTCTCCCATTCCAGCATATTCTTAAGCATTCTGACCAGGAGCTGTGTTGCCAGCAGTAGGTTGGCAAGTCCCAGGCAAGACTGTCAAATGGGATGAAATAAAGCTCACTGCTTTCAAAATGTTAAAACTACTTTTATTTTACCTCCCTGTCTCCTGGGGTGGCCATGTTCCCCTAGCACAGGGTAACCATGCTGCAACCATCCCCATCGCAGCACTCCCACCTTGCATTGGAGAAGAGAAGACCCGTCAGTCCCTGTGTTCCTATCCAATTTCTGTATGACTTGGATTGCTCTTCTTAGTTCCCCCTTATTATTTTGGTTTAATTACTGCTGGAACAAGCCCAAATATCTAGGTACATATCATAAAGTCATTTTTTAAACAAGGACTTGTGGCATTGAAGTCATTATTTAGTATCACCGAGTCCCCAAGCTGTTCCCCCATAAAGTCCCTCTTCTTCACTGGTAACTGCTGCTAACAGCAGTCACAGCTGGGAGGGGAGAAAGGGGCTTAGAGGGGAAACATGGGCACACTGTGGCTTTGCCAAGGCTCTCTTAAAGTGCAGCTAAGTATTCAGTTGTTGGTGATGGTTATGATCTCCTCCAACATCTCCATCATGTAAGCAGAGCAACAGCAAAGGTGGCTGTGAACCCAGGCAATTTCCAGGCTTTGGGAAGACTGGGATCACATGCCACAGATTTTGGGTGAGTTGTTTATCTGCCTTTATAATGCCTCAGTACCCGGCCCCTGAAATGGAGGAACAGCAGTTCTTTATGTGCCAGGGTGCATACTGCAAAGCTAAACCTGTAGTTCTTGTGGCAACAGTGACCCGTGCATAAATATGTGTGATGTGCCAAGCTCACTATCACACCTGCACACCAGGTGAACATTTCCCTTCCCATGTCCCTCTCTGGAGCACTAAACGAGACGTATAGCAGATGAGAGTCCAGGGTTGTAATAAGGAGGTGCCCGGATAGCTGCAGGCAGAGGAGACATCAGAGAAAGCAAAGGACACGGGAGCTGCCAGAAGTGGAGCAAGAGGAGCAAATGTTTTGCAAGCGTTCAGCGTGCAGCCATAGGGGAGGGTGTTACCCTGTCTTTATACCAACACATGGCAGTCTCAGTGTGACTCCATGTTGGCTGTTGTGCCTCCAGGAAAGCAGAAGAGGAATGCAAGCCCTGGCACACGAGACTACCCGTCCATCCTTTGGAAGAACTGATGGGAGCTTTTTGTATGCCTGCCAAAGGGAAAAAATAGCAACACAATTTACCTGGGAACAGATGGGCCTTCCTAGTCAGCCAGCCTTAATTAACCAACAAGACAACTTAACAGCCTCAGGCTGCGGTGCATCGCAGAGGCCTCGCTGGAGCTGCGCAGGGCAGTAGCCCAGCCAGCGAAGAAACGCCGAGCCAGGAAAAGCCCTGGACTCAGCACAGCAGCGCGGGGGCAGCCGGCAAGTCAAAGATGTCACTTGTTCTTTGCTCTCCCTGCTGCTCCTCCATATCACGCTGCTGACACCGCAGGCTGGGGCCGGCACTCGGGAGGAGAGGCAGCAACCCAAAAGGCCAAGGACGTTTCCCTTTCAGGACAGGGAGGGGAAGTGGCACACTGCGGTGCTGAACCTGAAAGCCTGCCAGGAAAATGCCCCCTCCCTGGCTGCTGGAAAGAGGTCACCTGCGGTGCCTTGTGCCATCTATTTTCTCAGTTTTATCAGAAGTAAAGAGTTGCAAAGTTAATTTGGAAGCACTCAGAGGCAGATGGGGAAGGGTAAAGGGAAGAAGCACGAAGGGATTGCCTTTGCGATGCTGGAAGAAGCCTTCTCACTTGACCAACTCACAATTTTCTCTTCGTTTTCCAGCCTGTACGTGGTTCTTCCTTGGCAGCTCTTCCTGCCAGGCTCAAGAACCACTAGTGAGTCCCCGTGTGCCCCTTTCGTAACAGTAAATGTCACTGGTTATCAGAGGTGGCTGAGACAGTGCCTCCATTTCAAACTGTGCATCTGCTGGCTTTCAAACTCACACGTTCCCTTTCTTACTCTTGTCCTTAACCTTTTTCTCAGCTTAAAAATAAATAAATCATTTTGAGGAGAGTCTCAAAAACATCTGTTACACATCTGAATTCCTGGACAAGTAAACCAGTGTATTTTTTCCTTTAAAATGATGGCACGTGCTCCTTTCCTGCACATGACTCAAACTGGATTTAAAATTTTAAAGCTATGCACAGAGTGAAATTGTAAATAACGAGATCTATGTATGGGACCTGTTGGGAGTTACACAGGGTTTTGTTGAATCTGCTACTGGGAACTACAGCCCAAGAGTAACTGTAGGTTAAAGATGAGAGACCAGCATTGGTCCACAAATAAGGTAATTTCATCTTTTATATATATTTTTGTATATAGATGTGTCTATCTAGCCCTGCATGCTCAAACACACATGGAGACTGAGGATCTCACTTTTCTCCTATTCCCTCTCCCATTTTAAAGAAGTTTTTAAAAGCCATCATAAAACCACTGCAAATTAGACTTGGATTATTCTGTATATTCGGCCAGTGAAGCACAGGGTTATCTGTAAGTTAACTTATAGATAATCCAAAAAGCAGTTACCATTCTCCATCTCTACCCTACCATGTGTTGCTGTCCTGCCGGTGCCATGCATTTGTCTTGGTGAAGGCTATTTCTCTACACCATGTCTGGTTACATTTGAGGAGTCACATTCCCTTTGATGTGGAACCTTTAAAAGCAGCATAGTTCCCAGCACAGTAATTGTCAGAGTACATCTTTTCCTATAGACTCTGCTCAGCAATACAAAAAACTTGCATCCACACAGCCAAAGCAAAACAAAGAGTAGGTACACTAGTTTCTGTGATTATTGCATTAATCTCCATGACGTACAAATATGGTAATTTAAGACTGTCTCTTCCTTATGGATGGCTCACTTATAGTCACTTGCATAGTCATAAATGGGTAGGCAGTTAGCTGAAGAAATTTTTTTCCTACAGAAATTGGACTATTGAGTTTTGAGCTAATCTTCACATTTAAGAAAGTGTCAACTGCCTTTGAATATGTGGGATTTTCTGTTAAGGCAAATGAGGAAATTTCTAATATTCTGAGTAAAAGTTGATTAGTTTCTAATTTTTTAAATCATTTAAAAGATTAAGGATATTCCCCCCTCTGCTAAATGCAGCTGAGCAGAGCTCTCTTTTACATAATGAGCAGACAGCAGAGCAATATGAAGATAGTCTTCCTCCCAGTCTAATCAAGTCAAACCCGGTACTTGTAGACCAAACACATTCTGGTAGGTTGCAGTCAGCTAAAAATATGGAGAAAACATCATAAAGGAGAGTGTATTATTTCTAAGACCCTTTCTTTTCCTCAGATCTCTATTATTGGCCTTGCATTTCAAAAAATCTCATAGCATGAGAACATAGTTAGAGCCTTTGGACAGACCGCTCTGGGTCTGGCAATATCAGGAGGGAGCCACATTTAGGTGACAAAGAAACCATCTTATAGTGTTTCTCCACAGCCAGCCTGATGTCCATACCACATGGAGGAGTTTTAGCCTTCCCACTTACCTCCCTCAGGCAACTCTTAAAAAGCAACACACAACTGATCATTAATGATTCATTATTTGTACCCCTCTCTTTCTCTCTTTTGTTCTAACTGTCACAGTGTAATTCTTTGTCTATTTACTGTGTATTACTGGCCAATAACACTTTGTAGAGTCTTTAAAAAGAGCTGTTTACTCAGAGTCAATAACACATTCATCCACGAGGAGTTAATGCTCTCACATACACTAAGGGGGACAGTTTCAGAGGGCTGCACAAATCCCACAGCATTGTTCATGGGGATTTGTGCACAAACTTCTGCTTACCTCCCCTTGGAAATCTACATTTAATTCCGTTGTGTATGGTAATGACTGTGCAGTGTGCTAACATTTCCATGGCTGGCAACCCAAACAACTTAACAGAATATACTTTTTATGTCATTGTCAGTCATTGATTGGGTAGTTGGTTGGCTTTAGCTGATAGGACAAAGGTGAAAGTCTATCTGCGACTGAAGAATTCCTGATCAGGAGACGTACTGGAGGAGATATAATCCAACTAGAACAATGTGCTGCAAACAACCAAAGAGCATGTGCAGCAGCCACAGCAGTGCTGTGCCTGGTAGCAAAGAGAACCCTCCAGGACTACTTGTACACTGCTTGTGCAATGGATTCAAGACATGCAATCTAAGTGCTGGGAATCTCCATCAAAAGAGGCCTTGCACAACAGCAAACCTGCAAAGTTTGTGAAGACTTTTCGGAACCACAGGAAACAGCATATTAGAAACCTGTATATCCTAGGTACATATAGAAGACATCTTCAAAGCACTATGCAAATTTTATACCCATTGCAAAGCCCAGTACTTCATTACTGCCCCTACTCAGTAGTGAAGCAGCAGTGTTTTGTCTACTCACTCCACACTTGAGGAAGAACTGGGCTAACTGAAGTTACCTTCTCCCTTCAGCATCATTACCACACAATATATAAACCTACAAATTCACAAAGGGCTTCACAGGGTAAGAGAGCAGATAAAGCTCAGTCACAGCTTATCAGAATACCAAATTATTGAAATAGTGACCAAAACTTTCATTCAGCTCCCTCTTTTGCCAGACAGCAAGTTTGAAATAGAATGACTCAATAAGTCTCTCTCTGGGTCAGTAAGTCCTTACTTGTTTTCAATTTTTTTCCCTAAGTTCTTGCCACTAGCCAGTGCCATCTGGGTTAAAATGAATTATCAGGGTACCCACTTTAGACAGCCCAGAAAAAGAACCCCAGGATCTTGCCTCTTGTGTGCATTCACAGACTTTCTCACAGTCCCTAATGCTAGCTGAGGCTGTCAGCACTAACTAACCAAATGGACAGAAGGACAGCAGGTTGTTCTGCTGCTTTCCCAAACCCTTAGGTTGAGCACCAAACCTAAGGCAGATCACATCTCGCTTGTTGAGTCAGCCTGGGAGATCAACAGCAATTTTCCCACCTATGTGATCATCAGTTCTCTCTAGTTCACCAGTGTAGCCCTGCTTCATCATCACACACAAGGACTGTGAGCACAGCCAACACCACCTTTGGGTTTTTCCTGCTTCTCTGCATTGCAGGTACTTGTAAAAGCTTGTTCATGTGTGCCTGGGGCCAGTGCATGGAGACAGGCTGTGGGGCTCAAGGCACATTTCTTCTGACCCTTGTAATGTATTGATATATACATTATAGCAATGGCATTTGCAATCTTCCAACTGAGCAAATAGGCATGTTCAATTTATATAGCATGATTTGGAGGGAACAAATGTTCCCCTACTTTCCATGAGTCTACAGATTTCTTTCCCTCCAGGAAGAGTTGGGACAAGTGCTCCCTGCACAGTCAGGTTACTGCCTCTTTGGAAGCCACTCTTGGTGCCTCATTTCCTGGGTGTTCCTCTGTGTTCCCACCTGCTTGAGAATGAAGAAGCTGCCACCTCATTTAATGATTGCTAAGTTCTTCCATGCTCCTAGAGATGACTCACTGAAAATCTGTTTTGGATTAAAGCTACTGGAATTTGTTCATGAGTGACCTATATCATGCTCATATATAAAAGGCTTTCATTCCACCTCAGAGCTGGCTAGGAAAAAAATCCAACATCACCTGTCTCTTTTCAGTGCCACAGAGAAATGTATTTAATGAACAAATAGCCTGAAAGTCAAAATGTGGTGATCTTTGAGGAAAAAAAAAAGTTTCAATCAAATTATTTATAGCACAGAGAAGGAAAACAATACTTCATTTCCATGTGACAGCATAACCCTAAACATCTAATATGTACCTTAATAAGCTGTCATTTCACTTGAAAAAAATTACATGGGTATGTCTATGTCCCATCTTATACCTTTATCCAGGGAAGGCTAACCTTAGGAAGCTGGACTTCAACACAGGCAAACTGGAGGCAGAATTTAGCAAAGGCTATATAGGGATTACTGTAAGAGGACTTAAAGCTTTCAGCCATGGTTTGCACCAGCAATTTAGGTATATCTCACTGGAAAGAGTTGCTGGAAAGGAAAACCAAGGCGAAACATACCCTCAGAAAAGATAAACCTGAATATTAAATATATATATCAAACTTATTTGATTTAAAGCATCATACACCCGGATTGTCCTGAACACTGTCCCTATTACATGTCATGTTAAACTAAACTCATCAAGCCAAAAGCTTGAAATTAATGTTCCAGGAAAGAAGAACTGCTGGAGGACCCACTCTTAAATCCCAAATATGGGGGATTTATCATTAACTGTTTGAGATCAATGGCATCAAATCCCTCTGATAAATTTAGTGGATTAAAGCTAAGACAGAACTATTAGATTTATCAATGGAAAACACAATAAAGGAACTCATAGGGGTTATTTGTAAAGAGTAACCATATTTTAACACACCTCCAAGTTAACGCCAGTGATCTTTATGAAAAAAACATGGACTCTGCGTATGATTTGTTCAAGTAGTTACAGCACAACAAGAAATAATAGGATGAAAATTATTTCTTCCCTTATTTTCTGAATTAAAGTATATTTTCCTCCAAGAAAGAAGTATAATCTCATAACAGAAAAAGCCATGAAAACAAAATGCAACTAGTGAAACTAATATTTCCTCCCCTGAAAGAGCTTTTTCTCTTGAACCCTATGAATTATTACAAGTAAAAAGACTGTATCACATCCATTTTCTCAAAAAATATGCTGTGAATTCTTTTGAAACTACTCTTTCACAATATATACTAACATTTTCAATGATCAGAAAACTACTAAATAATGAGATAAAGTTACTTTGTTTTGAGCAACACAAGAGGGCACACTTATGTGAACCAGTTATGTTATGGATGTGGAAAGGATTAAAAATAAATAGATGATAAAAAGAATGTCTCGATTACAAATACATATTTATGAGACAGGATAACTCTCACACAGACACTGAGAAATACTTTTCCCAAAGAAGTTCTAGTGATGTTAGTTTATTTCTACTAAATTTTACATTTTATGGCAGACCTCACCTGATAGAATAGCTGTAAAAATTATTTACAAACCATAACTGGAATCAAACAGAGTTACAGATAGAAAACTTCTTTTCAAAAGTCAGTATCATTATTTTAATGTCACAGAGAAGAAATTGAGGCAGAGGTAAGTACAGATCAGCAAGCTAGTTAAGAGAATGAAACAGACCCAAGATCTCCCAAGTCCAAGGACATGACACTGGGCTTATCGTTACTACACAAAATTCAACAAATACCAAATAATCACCGTAGCTGTCTCTAAAACTTCTGGGAACCCTTTTACAGCTTCAGGTTTTCATCAGCTGTAACACAAGGATTACTAGAGAACTTTACAGAGGGATTATCAAAACTGACTCCTTTGTGGTATCCAGTACTATGTTTGCAAGTATAAATATAGATTAGGGTAAAATTTATTTTCAAAGCAAATAGATGCTAAAGTTTCTCTAAAATAAAGTTTAAGAAATGTGGTTCATTCTTTTGTAACTCCAGGAGCTGTAAAGCATCAGCCTTTGAAATGATCTGTTTCTTCATTTATTTTAATCCTCTCTGGATTTCCATCCATTATTTAGAAGTGTAAAGTGAGTTGTTTATGCAAACAAGGAAAGTGATAGTTTTCTGATTTTATATGCAGAATCATGACATTCCACTATAATGCATTATTAGTGTCATAATATTTTGCACTTCTATAGTGGCTTCCATACAAGGAACTCAAAATGCTCTGAGGAAATTGCCACTTTGGCCATTCAAATTTATATTGCCAAGTTGGCTAGGAAAATATGTTTCTGCAATCTTTCGACTGCTCTCAATTAAATAAACTATATTTAACATAATGTGAATGTTTTATAATTCCAACTGATTCAAAAACTGTTCCTTTTGAATAAATACCATATGTAAATCATCATTTAATTGCATAGTAGTCCCCAGAAGCTCCCTGCATGTTGCAACTTTACAGATGTTCCCAATATCTCAATGGATTGTATAAAGAAAGATCATGATTAAGGGTTGTCTTGCTAAAGGTCTAAAGGTACCAGCAGGTCCTGCTAGCTTCTTATATACCTTCAGTCAAGCAGAGATGTGATATACATCTGCTGCTCCCAAGCCATCAATCCAAAAAAACCCAGCAGAGTACTTGCTTGTTTTCTTTTTAGAATTAAGAAATACTAAGGATTTTTTAATATTTTTTTTTCTCTAGACAACTGTTGTATAAGCTTGGGAACTGCCAGTTAACTGCAGCCTGTCTACACACAGGAGACACATCTTCTGAGCAGGTGTCTGTGGCAAGCTGCACAGGAGCACTTTGGTTCCTCTGCAGGTAACTATCATTTGTCTGTGCACTGTGGTTGGGTGCTATTTTCTTGGCAAGTTGCTGGCTGTAGAGTTACTGTTATTGTCTTTGTGAAGCAGTAGGTACAACTTACTTCATAAGGAAACAACAAAGCATCGTCAGTATAATTATGTAGCCCCACATTTCAGAAGAGAAGGGAAGAAAAAACCAGGGGATTTTCAAATATGGTTGAGATTAGCAGGTACCTGACTCATCTGACTCCCACTGACTTCTACTGGGACCCAAGTGCCCTCTGAGATCTCCTCCGTACAAAACACATATGAGAACTAGTTCAGGCGATCACTTTGACACTGCAAAACCCAGAGTGAACAACGGTAACCACAACTCACTGCCACAAAAAATAATGCCAGTACAAAGAGTAGCCAACTGTCACTCCTGTGACATGGGTCTGTAAGTAATGTTATGGCAAAGGAATACACTTCTAAGAACACTTGATAAATTTTCCCGTGCATTCTTTCAGTTGATGTCTCTACAGGGACAGGAGATATGTATATATACACACATAATTTTATTTATTTTTAATCTGGGCTAATGAAAAAAAAACAATTTAATTCCTCAGCCTTGCAAGCCTGACACAGTTTAAGCAGCAGCTTACTCTTGAAACAAAGATGTGAAGGATGTCATGGCTCTGAGCGGCAAGATGCTGCTTTGGCTGCTTCTCTTGTCTTAACATCGTAGCTTACCCTGTTTCTGCTGCTTTAGAAATCACACAGCAAAACATCTCACCACAGTAACACTAAAATGCTCTGCCTTCCCTCCTATGCAGCAATCAGCCCTCCAATCACTGAAATGTCCCATGCCAGCATTAATACCCTCCAGAGTCTTGTCATCTCCTTGTGTCCCAGTCCTCTATACCCCTCTCTGTCCCTTAGTGACACCTGAGTCCCTTCCCTGTCCTCACCAACACACACAAAACTCAGTTACAATTTTTTCCTTTCATTTTTTTTTTGTTGTTTTGGTTTGTTTGTTTGTTTGTTTAAGACCAGAATATGAATAACCCATACTCCAGATATGGTGGTCCCCATTTTTTCAATTTAGATAATAAGCTATTTGAGTCTGAAACTTTGCCTTATTTGTTTATACAAAGTGGGGTGGAATGCACCTGCTTTATACACTACCTGCATTGCACAGGTTCAGTCTCAGCTAGGATCTTCAAAATGCATCTTACAAAGCTAGCAAGAGACAAACCTCGGGTTCAAAAGTCTTCTGAAAATCTTCTGGGATTCAAAAACTAGGGATCAATAGATGGAATTTGCTAGCTGGTTTCTATTCTCAGTAAAGCCCACCGGTAAAAATGTTGCCTTGTTCCCCAGACAGGCAGAACCAGAACCATCTATGGGGAGAAAATGGAGATTAAGGACAGCACCTCAAATCCTGCAGCGAGTAAAAGAGTGACAGGAACTGCATGTAACCCATCCCAGAGGAGATTGAAGTGGCACAGACCCACACAGGGGCTTGTGACAGCCAGAGCCACACAAAACAGCATTCACTTTTGTCAGGTCTCCCAGGCAGATGTTACCGTCATGTTGAGGTGGATTTGGGCAGCTCCTTCAGGGAGGAGGCCAGGGAGAGGTGCAGCTGGGGGACAGGAGGCTGTTTTCCTGAAGCTGATCCTTTTCCTTCCTGTGAGATGGCCTGGGAGCCCACTACACAAGGAGCTGCTTCTTCCAGCCCTCAATGAGGAGAAAGTAGAGAGTTTTCAAATACATACAGCAGCAGACACTATCAGGCCCTTAGATGTAAGCAGGTGGCTACTTCTGAAAGCAATGCAAATTTTTTGCCCCTAAGCTGATTTAAGGAGCTGGGCTACACAGTCTTACATTTCCTACTCTTGCATTTTAATTTGTTTTGTTTCCTCCTTCCTGAGCCCTATGTCTGCCAGAAGTAGAAGAGTGAACATTTCTCACACGTGTAAATCAAGATAATCACCAGCAGGAAATGGCTCACACCCACCACACTGCTCACTGGTATCTTGATGTTTCCTGTGCCATCATCCAAAGAGGTAGAACTACCTCTGTTTAGTACAAAGCAACTACCGAAAGTTAAAATAATTACCTACAAAGAGAGTACATGTTTCTTTCATCTAATTAGATAATATGCCCAGGTGTTTAGCACCAAGGCATCTACTCCTTAATTGGAAAAAGTCAAGGACAGAAACTAATTAGCAACATTAATCAAAAGCAGAGGTCTAATGATAATTAACAACACATCCCCACTACAAACCCAATCCCTTTATAATAAAGTGTTCCAAACTGTAAATTTAAATGAACGGAGTTTTACAGTAAGTGTTTCCAATTGCCATCTTCTGGCAAAACTATGTGTTATTTCCCCCAAATAAAGAACATTGATCAGACTAAACAATGTCATTTTTTCACAAAATAGCTGTAAGCAGCTTGTCCTGTAATCTGAAAAAAACAAAACAAAACAAAACAAAAATCAAATTCCTAGATAACTCTCCATATTATTGCAGCCCCTGAGTGGCCAGACAGGTCTGTGTTCTTGCTGGGGCAAAATGCTACCTACCGTACTCAAGGCAGTGCTCACACCAGCAAAAAAAACATAAGAGGGGAAGGGAAACACACTGAGTCTTGCTAAGGTGGTAGTTTTGCTGCTCTCCACAGGCACAGGAGGCTACAGGTCTTAAAAGTGTTGGCAAAGACCTCAGACTTTTGTGAAATAAAGGACTAATGAGGCTGCAGCAAAAAAATATCAGACCCACAGCCTTCCTACAAAGCCTCTGGAGAACACAGGGCTGGAGGGGAAATTTCCTCTCTACAGCTCTCCCCTTCAACCCTGCCATTTAGGGAACCCTGCAGTTTTCCAAGAGTGTCAACACATTCAGACACATCCCAGAACACAATTTAAATTTGACTGCTCAAGGTTTTAAGTTCGCTGGTGTTCAGTAAACTGAATGTCCTGCTTTTGGCTGGGAGGGAGTTAATTTTCTTTCTAGTAGCTGGTACAGTGTTATGTCTTGGATTTAGGATGAGAACAATGTTGATAACACACTGATGTTTTCAGTT
>JANZLQ010000061.1:3257453-3272040 GCA_026212715.1 Elanus axillaris
ATTCTGACATCTTATGCATTCTTCTAGGTTATAAAATACTCCTATAAGTAAATACTGTATCCAAATTATCTTGAATCGTAAGCCTGTTATCTAAAGCTCGAGATGTTCCTACTAGATGGTTTTGACCAATTTCTTCAGTCCTGACATGGGACTGTACAGAGGATTTCACAGCAGCTGTCAGTCGTTGGTTAAATGTGTTAAAATATAATAGATATACAATTTTTACTAAAATATTTCTCATAATTCTATATTGTTATTAAAATAAAATACAATTAATTCTAACTAATGGCAAATCACTAACAGGTTTAGAACATTCTTCTGCTGACTTCTCTGCCTGAAACATCTCCTGCGGTGTCTGTCCCTCTCTGTCTCTCTCAATATTCTGATAAGTAGATTTCTATAAATAAATATACCACCTACTTGTTTCAAAGAGTATAGGTTGTATTTTCCGCTTTACTGATGTGAAGTTTTTCAGAAGTACCAGCCAGTGACTTTCAGAATTTCAAAGCTTGTTTTTTTTTTCTGACTGGAAGCAAATACAAAACAACCTAGCCTGAACTCCAGTTAAAAATGAGCTGCCACTGAAGATGATGTGGAAGTTTAAAGCACTGGGGGCTTCAGGCAGCTCTCAGGGGAGTTACTGAGAGCCCAGGCTGATGAGGTGAGTGGGGGCTGGACTCACTAGTATTTCCATGGCTTCTCTCCAGGGACTGATGAAGCTCTGAAGAGGAGGAGTAACAAAAGCTAATCAGAGTTCTGACAGAAATGTTTCCCCCCTGGAGTTTTCCCTGGAATTTCACCGGCATTGATAGATCTACAGAGGACATCCAGATTTAGACAACTGTGCAAACTCAGGGATAGGCCTGTTTTGTCACATTTTTCTTACATATTCTAAAGTGCTAAACACATAACTTGGCTTTGAATATGCATCATGTAAGATACATGTGTTGTTCAGCATACAGAGCCATACAAGAGCCACTTCAGATTCCAAGAGTGGGATAGTTGTTACTCGTGACAGCATGTACAGCAAAGATCGAAGGTACGCAAATACATCGATTGCATAATACTGTATATGAAGTGCTTTGAACATGTCTTGTGATTAATTGCAAGGATTAAGACATAAAGGAAATATTTTCCTAAGTGAATTCAGGATCCTCAACGTTTTCCCCTTAAGAGAAAATTTTTAACAGCCTGAAAAATCAGATCCTGCAGATGTAATTGTTTAAAATGACTGTGAAGGTAAGATCATTTGACATTAGGTTTCTGTGTGACTTATGAACAAAGCTGGTACCCTTGTGGAAGTAGAAAGATATTTTTTTTTCTACTCGTTTAATCTGTAAGCTTGATCTGAATGAGAAAGTCAAATTATTTTACCTTCTGTCACATTCACTAGTGGCAAAACTAAATGGACTTGATAGATATGTGTGACTTAATCGCTTTCTGGTTTGTTGATATCAGTAATAAAGATTTTGTAACTAGTAAATGTTATTTTCTCATCCATTGCTTTTCATTTTGATTGAAAAGAGGAAGACTGATATTTTATTTCTCCTAAATATTCCTCATGCTTGAATGAGTTAATAAAATGAACCTAACTGAAATGAAAAGAATATTCTCTTTTTCTGTGGACTTATGATTATCAGTTCCACAGCTACAGGTTCTCAACATTTATCCAGTGACTTCCTATAGTCATGCTAAAAGTTTGAGCAGAGGAAGATTGACATCTCAGATAAAGGGTTTTTTAATTCACCTGACTTAACATACTGTATTAAGTTTGACCATAGTATGCTTTGTCGTGATTTTAAATTTTGAGCTGTTTGTTTTGCAGAAAAAATAATTTAAGTTGTATTTTACAACCATTTTAAATTAAAAAACAATTTATTGGTATTAAACTTGAGGAGAATATTCTTTGGAAGTAGTTATACCCTTGCCCAGCCATCTATAGATTCACAGTTGTTCTTTAGTATCTTGCCTGTAATTCAAAACCAGATCCTGCGAATATTAATGCGCTGAGGGTAATAAATAGAGTAAAATAATAATGTTGAGGAGATGGAATATTTTAATAGATCTTGTGCATTAAAAAAATTTAACATAAACTCCATAACTTCCTTATAATTAATAATTTTATAATTTCTTTTTTTCTCTGAACCCCTCTCTTGATCTACTGTCTTTCTGGAAACATTTTTTACAACAGTGATGAGTTCCTGTAATATTTCAAATAAAGACAAGCAGTGTTTATTTTCATTGTATTTAATAAGTTGGAGTGACATAGAATTTTCAGATGCTATCTTCATGCAAGATTAATACAAATAATCATACAATGTTTTCTGTATTTATTTGAAATGGTAGTAGCCCTTTCCACTTGAAAAAAGGAAAGTGCTATTTTCATTAAATTGCCTGTTTAATCTGAGGATCGTTGCCCTCCCCTGCCCAGCAGTAACTGTTTCAGTACCACTGCCTCCCCCCAAACATTGAAGAGGTTACTCTTTGTACATAGGCATTGTTTTACTTGCAGATAATTTACTAAGATGATTTGCTGAATGTGATTGGTTTTAATGTCTTTGCAGGTACAGAAGCAAAATGTTTATTTCACAATCAGTAGGTTACATTTCTTAATCACTATGGAAACACCAATGGGTGGGCCAGTGCACTTTTATCAACTTGGTAAGTTGCCTGTAGCTTTATATTGTAAGATGAGTAGTACTGCTAATTTTTCACTAACACTCCTCCTGAGTTACTGAAGTAAAATACCATCATCTTATTATAGAGCTCTCCCTGGAATAATTCACAGAACCAAGAATCTAGTGTATTACATTCTGTATACTCCATTCTATACATAAACCATGATTTCCCTGTAAGAAATAAATGCTTTGAAAGAGCATACTGCATTCTGCCTCTCTAAATGTCCAGTGAACTCTTAGTTGGATGTGTTGTTTTTCATTTCTTATTCTCAGTTTTCTCAGGACTCCTTAGTTTCTGGATTAGCAGGCACAACAAACATAGTTTGTTGGCTGAGCTGTAGGTGTAGTAAGAAACTATTTTGATAGGATCATTTAATTCTGTAAAAAGGATAAAAAGGTAAAGAAGATTCCCCATTCTGTTTACAGACCATCTTTATTTCTCCAGTCTTAATTTTCCTAGTTACTGGTCTAAGATTTTTTTTCTTGTCTGTCACTTACATAAGTGCAACCAACAAAATACTGCAACTCTCCAACTATCTGTGCTAAACATGTTTGTTGAAACAAAGTTATGAGGCAGTTTGAACTCTAGATGAATGGAATTTGATTTTGATAGGGGAGAGGCATTTAAAAATCACAAATATAGACAGAATAGAAAAACATTTATGTCAACAGGAAATATTAGCAAG
This sequence comes from Elanus axillaris, assembly GCA_026212715.1. Lineage (NCBI taxonomy): Eukaryota > Metazoa > Chordata > Aves > Accipitriformes > Accipitridae > Elanus > Elanus axillaris. The sequence goes on from JANZLQ010000061.1 coordinate 3,260,818, forward strand.
ACAGCTGACAGATGCGAGGTGGCTGGCATAATAGAGAATAGCAAAAGACTGTTTGCATCTCCTAATCCAAAGGTCTGTTTCCAAGGAAGTGTGTTGTTACTAGAGTGTGAACTGACACTATCTGTTTCTATAATGGGAATAGCCTTAACATGTGTGCCTTTTGGAGAAGGGAGAATTCCTGCCCCAAATTATTGCAAACCTGAGCTTGTCTTCAGGTAAAGAATAATAACTTTTAAAGTATTGCTTTGTTATTCATATCCACTGGATGTTTTTTCCAGATGGGTGATCTGTTACTACATGGCAAGAAATCAGTTGTACTTTTAACTGCACTTCTCTAAGGGGATGTTTATTATTCAGTAATAACATAGAAGAACAAGTATAAAAGGAGGACATACAAGAGAGAGGATGTCTGTGATTTGAATGGTAAAATGAAACTTGAGAGAGATGAGTTTTCTGTCTTGTGGAAATATAAATTTGCTGCATGTGCAGCTCAAGTGAGCTACTTAATCCCTTTGCATCTAATTTCAGAAGGGAAAATGAGAACAGGAAGTTTATATTTGTCACTCCCTGTCAGTCAGGCTGAACGCCCAAGTTATCTCTTGAACCCAGCCTTCTTGTAGATTCTGACATTCTAGAGGTCCCCGCATCTTTCTTGTATAATGTCCATAAGGGAGTGTTCATCCAGATTCTCACTGTATTCAGAATTCTTTTTCTTGATCAAGTCAGTCTTGCATCATGCACATCTTTCCAGCATGGTGCTTCAAGACATTCTTGAAATTATTGTTCTGGTCCTTCTGACTTTTTTCTCAAGATCCTTTAGCTCCCTTCTGCTTTCTGACTGCAACAAATGTAAACTTCCTGTCCTCATTTTAAAGGCATTTTGTGGCCTATCCTCCTACTGACTGCCATGCTTAGTTGGCCAAAGAAGTTTAGTTTAATTGCAAACATGCATGCTTTTTCTCATGCCTTAGATGAACTCCATGGAAATATCTGCAAAGTGACTTCATTATTTTCCCTAAAACTCTTCTCTGTGAACTCTCTTTTGTCTTGACACCTAAACCCTCTACCCAAAAATATGACAATACCCAAAACACCGCTGGCCTGCTACCTCTGTTGAACTGACAGGCTGAATGTGGCCTTAACCACGCCTTGTGACAGGAGAAGCATTGCAGCATCTGTTGGTGTTTGTTGGTTTTTTTTCTTTTGCAGACAGAGAATAGAATGCTGTGGAATAAAACATCCACAGGGAAATGTTACAGAAACAGGACACAAAATAGAGAGCGAGTTACGAAATAGAGCCTGAACTAGAGAGTTATAGGAATTAGCAGTCTGAAGACAGTGAGTAATATACCAAAGTTGCTAAACTACAGTCTTGAGGTCTCCCCGCATAGTGAAGAAGGGCACCTGTGAAGCTGATTCAATAATCATCTTCAAGCATTAATAGTATCTCTTCCCAGACCAGTTTTAAGATTCTTGTCATGACTTAAAGTGGTATTTAATAGACAGTGAACTACCTGAAAAATAGTCAGAATCCTCTAAGACAATATTTGATAGGAACATCTTAAGTACATTTATTCACACTGACTCTTGACCCTCATCTGGCAAGGATCAGCATAAGCCTGAACCACAGTGTAGTTATTGAAGAGCTAGCTCCTAGGAGCTGTGAATTAACAACAGAGGTTGGAAGGGGATATCCCATGCTCTGAGGATAGAAGGAAGGGTAGAGGAAAGTATTAGGAAGATGATGTGAAAGAAAGAAACAGTTCCACTGAGGGAATACTGAGTATTGTCTCTATTATTGCAAATTAATATTGCCAATAGTAAGCTAATAATCAGATATTGTAGACATATAAATATATTAATACATAGTTTCATTTTCCAGTGTACATCAGCCTTCTGTCTACAGCTTATTGCAGCTTGCCGGGTAAGATTTTTTATTGTTTTTCAAATGTTTTTCCTAGCAAAGCTCAAAAAACTTGCCATATTCTCACCAAGCATCATTTTAAAACTTCATGCTTTTTAAAGAAAGAACTTAATAGAAATATAATACAGAACAGTCTTTTGCATTGTTGTTTCTATTGTGCTAAACTCTGTTTTATGGTTGCTTTATTTTGGGGCAAATATTGGGCTGCTCTAATTGGGTTTGTTTATTAGAATTGCTGCAATGTCACATTTATTTGCCATTCATACTGGTGCGTTGTTTGTTTTTGCTTTGTTTTTTTTTTTTCCTTTTCTAGAAAGGTTTCTGGGAGGGCCACCTCACAACCTACAAATGCAGTCTTGCAATTTTCAGCATATTTTGTCCTGGCAGGCAAAAAGTGATCCAACTGTGCCAACATACTATCGTGTGCTGTATACTGACCGCAGGCAAGTCTTATTTTATAAGATACAAATTTTACTTTTATGTTTATTGACTCAAAATACTGAGGCTGGGGTTTTATTGTTTATCTAGTTTTCTACTTGGAAATGCTTTCCCCCTCTCCCCTGCCGTGCTTTCTTGTATCAGAGAATCCAGACAGATTATTTTGATCTTTTTTGGACTTGTTTTAATTTACAGGAACTGGAAGACTGCTAAACAATGTTCAGATATTACACAGCTCTCCTGTAATCTGACAGACGATTTTAAAGATGTTTTCGCTTACTATTCTGTATTGGTTCAGAGCTTCACAGGAACTGAAGTGTTAAATTCTTCTGTACTTCATTTTGTGCCACTTAGTGACAGTAAGTTCTCTGTCTGCATTTGCTCAATTTAGTAGTTTTTATTTGTAGCTGATGTATAACTGCTATTCTGCTCACTTTACGATAAGACACTCCAAACTAACTTGGTCAGTAGCTTATTCCTTTATCTAAGAGAATAGGAGTTTGTATATAACGTATCACATGTCAGTTACAAGACACAGAATATGTAGATAGCTTTCTAAAATTAGTGGCTACAGTAGTTCTGATAAATGGATGAGGCTCTCGTTTTGAAGTAAAATATATACATAAATATAGAGGAAATAACATCATGCCAAGCACTGATAAACACAAAGCAAAAATATAAGTGCATAAGATAGATAGCTTTTTAAAAAACAATACTGGTTTTGTGTCTTCAGGTAGCCAACGTTAAGAGTTAAAGAAATACCATGTCTGCAGTAGGTGTAGGGGAAGAGATTTACTTGTTTGTTCATCAGCCTGCTCTTTTCCCTTTCCTTGCTGAAAGAAGATGTTTATTAGCTGTGATATCTTCCAAGGCTAGAGTTGGCTTCCCCCTTAGTTGTACTTAGTATTCAGTTTTGAAGTAACAGAGATGGAGATTGAGGAACAATTGGAAAACTACGGAGGAGAAATATGTCATGTTACCTCTGAACTCAGCACAGAGGTAGCCACTGTTATGTCCACTTACAGTCTCAGAAAAGATGAAAAATTAGAGGGGATGGGGTGAATAGCTGCAAGGATAACTGAAGGATTTGTGAGCATCCCTTTGAGGTGGAGGCCTTCAGTCTTTCAGCTGTTAGTTTAATGAAGAATAGGATCAGAAGGTGCGTTGACTGCTAGTTAATATGATGGCAGGCTGCTTCAGTCTTGTGAAAAAAGCATAACAGTATGCCCTGACTGGAAGCTAAAGCTAGATAAATTTTAGCTCGACACAAGAGGCGTGTTTTGAATTGACCACTGGAACAAACTGTCAGGTGCTCTGATTGATTGTCCATCACTGGCAACTTGTAAATTGAAAATGGATGTTTTGCTATTAGTTCTCTAGCTCAAACCAAAGCAATTGAGTGAAGTTATGTTTTCCAGGGCACAGGACATAGATGAACCCTGTAGTCTTTTCTTGTTTTACAGTGCCTGAATAAGAAAGAATCAATATTCTGAGGTATTTCCATACTGGGTATAGTTGATACCTACCTTCAAATACCTATGGTGGAATCTTACTCCTGTTAACAGATGGATTTGAGCAAAGACAGAAAGACTTCATAACAAAGAGCCAGGAGAACAACCACATTTGACTGTAACCAGATTTAAGCTAAAGTTTGTAACTTAAAACAAAAGATGAGAAAGGAGTAAGTGTGCAACTGTTTGACTAGGACATACTTTTTGAGGTGCTGGAGTGTGTCCAGAGAAGGGCAACAAAGCTGGTGAGGGGCCTGGAGCAGAAGTCTTGTGAGGAGCCACTGAGGCAACTGGGATTGTTTAGTCTTGAGAAAAGGAGGCTGCAGGGAGACCTTATCGCTCTCTACAACTACCTGAAAGGAGGTTGTAGAGAGGGGCGTTCTGGTCTCTTCTGTCAGGTGGCTGGTGATATAGGACAAGAGGAAATGGCCTCAAGTTGCAGCAGGGGAGGTTTAGATTGGAGATTAGGAAAAATTTCTTTACTGAAAGGGTTGTCAAGCATTGGAACAGGCTGCCCAGGGAAGGGGTTGAGTCACCATCCCTGGAGGTATTCAAAAAGCACGTAGACAAGGCACTTCAGGATATGGTTTAGTAGGCATCGTTGAAGGTTGGACTCGGTGATCTTAAGGCTTTTCCAACCTAAACGATTCTATGCTTTCCTGTTTGAGAGTAGGTGAAAGCTCGCATTTGTCAAAGTATTGAAATTTTTCTTTTGCTTTCTACAGAGTTTCAGGAATAGAAGTAGTTAGTAAATGTATATTGGTCTTTTGAATTTTGCAGAGGTTGGCAAACCAGTCTCCACCTTGATCAAAATGTACATGCTTCTGGAAGAGACAAAAGTGAAATGCAAACTCTAAATTTTCATGGGTTTTTCCCCCCCACAATGCACTATGCAGAAATGGAGGATTATGAAGATAGTTTGGTCTCACACCATTTTCCAACATTCCTACTTATTTCCTGTGTTGGAGGAAATAATATCTTGGGCTTGATTCCCTATGGAAGTTCCTCTGATCCTGACAGATAATGTGGTTTTGGAGAGAGGATACAGTTAGTGTACATGGCTTTTCAAACACATAGGTGTTCTGAGGACCTGAACTGGAGAGATTACTTTGTACTCACTGGAGAGATTACTTTGTACTCACTGGAGAGATTACTTTGTACTCACTGGAGAGATTACTTTGTTCACTGGAAATCTCACAGAAGTGTTTCACTAGGTCCTCTCTCCTACTGTCACTAGAGTTTCTAGTCTTTGGAGCTCAGCTGTCAAGTCTGAACTTGACAGTCTATAGCTTTTCTTGCAACCAGTATGAATATATGCAGGGCTACACACCACTGAATTTCTACGAAAATTCCTTCTAGAGAGTGACTAGATGAGAAGAAAGTAATCAGCTTTTCCTATACATTAACCTCAGCTTTCCTCTCAAACAGATAAAAAGCTCACATCTCTGTGGAGCTGAAGCAAAGCCTTAGTCACCTTTCTACTTCTTCACTCCCCTCCACTGGTTTTTGTTTTTAAAATCTAGTCATGGGGGAAAAGATCATTTGACTGTGGAACTTAAATATTGTAAGGCCTTGTGGATTTACAATAGTGGCATACTCTGGAATCTGATTAATCAGCTATATATCCATCACTGAAATAGAATTGGTACTGAATATATAGTATATATTTTTTTCCATCATTTTTTGTCTGTCTTTTTTTTTTCAATAGCATTCCTGGGACCACCAGAAGTTAATGTCAGTTCCTGTCTAAACTGCATAAGTGTCACCATAAAGCTGCCAACCTCTCACGTCAGAGAAAATGAAAAGCTACAGTCTTTAATTGATATATATAAAGAGCTTGATTATGGTATAACACTGAAAACACTTGATGGAGAGCATAAGGTAAAGAATTTCTTGTTTTATTTGTGCTTTAGGGGAGAAATACAGAAAGCATAAAATGGCTCTCATGGTTAGCAGATTCACAGAAGCAAATATGTGAATAGAACATACTTAGAAGAAAAAAAGAACGGCCAACATAATCTTAGCTTCCTTTTACTGCAGAGTAGCAGGTGTAGAAGAGGAATACTGGTTGTCCTGTATCCTTATTTGAAATAAAGCACAGGGCACTGGCTTAAGTGAGTATTGCCTGGGAAGACAAGGGAAAGACAGTTTAGCAGAAACTACTAGCAGGTGTATGCATGGCTGATAGGAAAATAGGTTGAGAAAGCAGTTCGGTAGTTTTCTCTCAAACTGGAAAAATGTATCCTGTTAGTTTCTGAAACAACCTATTCTGGGTCTGGTACTATTATTTTTTTTATATGCTGAAATAGAGGTAAATAGGCATGATTAGAACTTAAAATTATCATCACAAAATGAAGAATAATCTTAAAATAATAGGAGATAATTCAGTAAGGACCAACACAAGGCATAACACTTAAGAATAATTGTCTGTGTAGTAAGCAGAGTGGTAACAGCTATATGGGCACCAGTTTTGCCAGAAAGGATGAGAGCATTCTGTAATATTACAAGCTAAATACGACTCGCTTGTTGCTGAGAGATAAAAAAAAAAATAGTTGTATTTTTACATAAGCAGTACTTGTAAAGCTCACCTATCCTGCACCAGTCTGGGGTTCAGAAAAGGCACAGACCAGTTGAGCAGGATCCAAAAAGGAACAGTGAGGACTGTGGGGGATCTTGACACATGACCTGTGAGGAAATGCTGGAATAATAGGGGACTGTTTAGTGTAACCAAGCAAAGAACAGTTAGAGGCCAGAGTCTCTGAGTATGTAAACACTTACTACAGAAAAGGAGGAAATAAACCATTCATTGTGACCAAAACCAGTGAAGTGAAATTGGCAATTGTGCAGACTTTAGGTTAAACATGGAGACAGACATTAATACCTGGGCTCACAAAGCACTGGAATAAGTTGCCTAACTAGAGCATGGTCTGCCTGTACTGGAAGTTTTGAACAGCAGTTCAGACAGGTACCTCTTGGGAATTTAATCTAACTCATTCTGCCATGAGTCACAGAAGAATAACAACTTGCCTGCCATGGATATTTTCCCCCTGATTTCTGAATCAGAATATCACTTGCAGTTTCAAATCTGTAGATCTATGTGAGGCTACTTCAGGGGGATATATTGTGACCAAGAGTTGGAGACAGAAGGCAGTTTATCTTTGATAATATGATATTTCACAAACAGGCTTAAGGTAGGCATCTTCACATCTGCTAGTACTAGAGATGAAGTAGTTGTCTAGGGAAACCCTTGAGTTACTGTGTCAGTTTTTGCAGTTTCACATGCTACTGTATTTCTCTGAAATAGCCATAAAGTTTTATCAGTGGCTGGGGATCTCTTTTTAGGCAAATACCTAACTTTAAAACATTGTCTTTCATGGCAGAGGCCACGTGAGAAAACCAGTGAAGAAATTTTTACTACTGTCATTGAAGAACTGTATCCAAATAGAAATTACTGTGTGTCTGTTACAGTCACTGCATCTCTAAACAAACATTCCATCCCATCAGCCTGGAAATGTGTAACTGCAGACTCTGTAGCTCAACAAGGTAACTGCTGTGGTACAGGAATGGATTGTCTGACTTGATTATGTGCAAATGTTTTCTTTTTACTTAGGAAGATTTACAAGTTAATTAATCCTAAAAATAATAAGAGAGAAAGTACCTTCCGAGTGATAAACTTTGTGGGAATTTGTAAGTGAAATATAAAAACCCATCCACTGTGGGGCTACAAATCTATTCTTAATCCTGTGAGCCATACAAAGCTCCACTAATTGTGTAAATAGTTATCAAAGGTAGGGTAATTTCTTTTTTAATTCCTGAATCTAATTTGAGATTTGGTCTTGTTTTGACTTTGGACCAGATGACCTCTAGAGGTCCCTTCTAACCAAAATTATTCTGTGATTCTAAATAGCTGTTCTGAATGTGAAATATGAAATATGGTCATTGGAAACTTCATTCATGTATGTTTATTTGTTTTTTTCATTTGCAGATTATCATACAGTTGGAATTGCAGGTGCTATAGGTTTTTCACTGATGTTAGTTGGTGCCATGAAGTGTATGCATGCAGGAGGTTATATTCTTCAAAAAAAATCACTTCCACATACCTTGGTATGTAATAATTCTCATATTTAACCTTCCTGGTTGGGAGGAGGAAGTTTACCATCTCAAATTTCTAATCCTGTGCATCAGGTACAAGTTATACAAGTACATATAATGTTTTAATTTTCAGTTTACTTATGTTAAAGATGGTCTGTAGGCTGCTAAATCATGTCTGTTCTGCAGAACAAATATTCAGTCTTTTTCAAAACCACTTCTTGCTACTTCTGTGACAAGCTGCTAACAGAGATAGAGATGTGATCATCCCAGCCTACTCAGTGCTTGTCAGGCCGCACCTGGAGTATTGTGACCAATTCTGGTCCCCACAGCACAAGCAAGGTTTTGACAGACTGGAGAGGGTCCAGAGAAGGGGCACAAAGACGAGCAAAGGGCTGGAGAACCTGCACTGTAAGGAAAGACTGAAGGAGTCAGGTCTTCTCTCCCTGGAGAAGAGAAGGCTCAGGGGGTAACTCATTACCGTATTCCAGTACTTAAAGAGCGGGTACCAACAGGGTAGAGGCTCTCAAGACAAGGGGCAATGGGTACAAGTTGCTCCATGAGAGGTTTAATCTTGATGTAAGAAAGAAACTTTTTATAGTGAGAACAATCAGTCACTGGAAGAACCTCCCCAAGGATGCGGTAGAGTCCCCATCACTGTAGGTTTTCAATATATGGTTGGACAGGGTGCTAAATAATCTCATCTAGGCTCCCTCTCTATGAAAGGTTGAACCAGATGGTCTTCAGAGGCCCCTTCCAGCCCAGGCTGTTCTATGATTCTATGAAGTTAGATGGGGCAAGCAGCAGTGAAGGGGAGACATCCCCCCAAAGTGACTTTAAATGAACTCTTTATGGTACACAGAAGCAGGCTAGGTACACAGAGCACCCAGTGTAGAACAATTAACCCCTTGCCCTTTGAAAATTACCTTATATGTAAATCCTTCTGGCAGCAGACAAATTTCTTCTACTGTCTGAGCCAGGGCAATAACTCCAACCTACTTCAGTTCTTAGGTGAAGTAAATAGGGAGAAGATCTGTTCTCCACCAGGAAGGGTGCTCTGAAAACATTCAGAAGCAATGTGTATCCATTGCTCCTTAGCAAACCATTTTCTGGCACGTTTTGCCTCCATTATTTCACCCTGCAGCATTGTACTCCTCTCTAAGAACAAAATCAATTACCCCTGTAATATTTTTCCATTTATTACACCAAAAATCAGAGTGTTCCCTGAAGATTTGAGGATAGTTTAGTCAGGTCCCTGGTTGCTGGAGTTTAGAGGCATTTTGTGAGGGTCTACAACTGAAAGAAAATATTTTAAACTTGCCTTCAGGGTATTTTCTTTATCATGTTTCCATAGGAAAGCAAGCTGAAAGACAAAAGGTAACTTTAAGACCCAGTTGGGTATGGGTGTATGTTGTGGTTTAACCCTAGCCAGCAACCAAGCACCACACAGCTGCTTGCTTACTCCCCCCACGTTGGGATGGGGGAGAGAATCAGAAGGGTAAAAGTGAGAAAATTTCTGAGTTGAGATAAAGACAGTTTAATAGGTAAAGCAACAGCCATGTGTGCAAGCAAAGCAAAACAAGAAATTCATTCACTGCTTCCTGTCTGTTGCAGAAACACTGGCCTGAGAGCAATATGTTTCAAAAGTCAGTTTTGTTTAATGATACCAAATTGCAATGGTCAAATTGAACGGGAATGCTACGTAGTATTGAGATATAACAGCCAGATTGAACAGGGATAGTAGGTTGTAAACACTGTGACAACCACAACTTAGCTACAGGTTCAGGATGTCAGTTGGGAACTATCGCTACATGAACTGTAACTACATCTAAGCTTAAAATGATGACTTAGAATGCACATATCACTCACCAATGAGGTGAGGAATTCAACTCCACGGAGTTTCCTTAGATGGCATCCCTATCTAAGGGGAGAGTCTCCAACTGCAGACCTGCTGCTCCGAGGAAGACTGGCTCCAAGGGGTCTTCCGGTGTGCCCCGTTTATACCCTAGGCTGTATTGGGGCTTGTGGTCATCTATGGTCAGGCATCTAGAGACTTCTCTTAACTGACGTGTTTCATTGGATGAGGTGTTTCTGGAAGGCTCAGGTAGCTGGGGTATGTGACTTGGGCCACTCTGTGTATGTGACTCCCATGTGGGCTGGGCAGCTAGAACTGCACCTTCTAGTTTAGCTCTTTCCTTTCAGCAGTCAAGAATTTTTGGTCTTTACTTGGGCTGGTGTACCTGGCACCCCATCAGCAGGCAGGTGTTTACCCATCTCCAGGAAAATAGGGCTCCATCATATGTAACAGTTACTTGGGAAGACAAATGCTATCACTCCAAACATCCTCCCCTTCCTTCTTCTTCCCCTTGTTTTATATGCTGAGTATGATGTCGTATGTCATGGAATATCCCTTTGGTCAGCTGGGGTCAGCTGTCCCAGCTGTGTCCCCTCCCAACTTTTTGAGCACCCCCAGCCTACTCCCTGATGGGGTTGTGTGAGAAGCAGAAAAGGCCTTGACTCTGTGTAAGCACTGCTTAGCAATAACTAAAACATCTCTGAATTATTAACACTGTTTCCAGCACATATCCAAAATGTAGCCCTATACTAGCTACTCTGAAGAAAATTAACTCTATCCCAGCCAAAACCAGCACAGCATATTGTTCCTGTAGTGATGCATAAAAATGGCCTAGAGTTGGGAGTTTTGATCTCACTATCCCCAAAAGATGGGCCAGTTATTTAGGCACATGTGGAGAAGAAAAGAGTCACTGTTTGTGCTCTTAAAAGACTTTTTTTTTTTTTCTAAAGCTATGCTTCATGGTTATTGTCCACAAAAGCAGTTAAGGACAGCATGTAAGAAGTGCTAAAAGTAAAAGTTCAGCAGCTTGGTAAGAGCAAGATCTGGGTGGTTCTTGGAAATGATCTCACAACAAATAAGAACTTACTCTCAGTTCACATCAACAGGGTGACAAAGGACAGACCATCAAAGACCTTTGTAGAGATGCAACACTGCTTTGAGGAAGCAGTGTTTTAAGGATGTTGTTTTTCAGGAAACCTTAGTGTGCTTTGTAACATCAACAGTTACAGGTTCTCAGTCAAAGGAAAAATCCTCTTTACTGAAATGGGATATACCTTGCAGGTCCCCAACCTTCCAGTTTCACAGGTATCTCATGCCATAGATGTGCGGATATGTCCCTGCCAGAAAAGTATCTTAGTTCCAGAACTGTTTCTAGCAAGTTCAGGATCACTTCTCTGGGTAGCCTG
>JANZLQ010000061.1:3276465-3293185 GCA_026212715.1 Elanus axillaris
GGCGCCGCGGCGGCGGGAGCGAGGGTCGCTAGAGGCGGCCGGCTCCGTGGCCGGGGGCCGCGCTGCCCCGAACGCCCACGTGGCTTTGTCTCCCCGGAGGCTGCGTCCGCGCTGGGAAAGCGGGACGTTCCTTTTCGGTTTCGGGCGCGTGCGCAGGTCCCGGCGAGGCGCCTGCAGATCCCGGCGGTTCCGCGGACCCCGCGGGCGGAGCTCGAGCCGCTGCCGGCGCGGCCGCATCCCTGGGAGAGCGTCGGCGCCGAGCGGGCCGGGCCGGGCCGGGCCGGCCCCTCGCTCGCTCCCCGGAGCAGGACGCACCCGGGACCGGGAGGCGAGCGGGCTGCCCACAGACCCGCCGCTTACGGAGCGGGAAACCACCGAGGTGCGCTCTCGTCTCTCTGGGTCCGCGGTGCCGGGAAGCAGACCCGACCCGGTGGCCTCTCAAGTGGAAGCCGCTGTCGGGGAAGCGAGCCTTCAAAGGCACCGTGCTGGGCACTGGGAATTTCCAAGCCCGCCTGGGGAGGGAGGGGGGAGCTTCCTTCCCCCAAGCGCGGCCAGCGCCCTGGAGAGGGTCCTTCGCGGCCAGGACCGGGCCGCGCGGGAGAGGGGGCCTCGGACGCCGGCACTAGCCAGACCTTTTTTCAGCTGTGTTGTCCGCGCTGAGGCTTTGCAGTCTGTTGCCCGCACCCACCTTCCTTACCGTTCTGCGTACCTGGGGTTTTGCAGGCGGGAGAAGGCAGACATCGCCCCGGGCGAGAGCACCTGCGCTCGGGGACGGCTTCTCTCGAGCAGGTCGGGGCGCAGGGGAGCGAGCAGCTTCTGCTTTTGCGGTGGGAAGCCCGTTTGAGCTGATTTGTTGGGTGCGAGGCTGACATTGTAGGAGCTGAGCCTGTGAAAAAGTTCCTATTTAAGCAGGGTTTAGATTTAAAACTCGCGACTGCTGAAGGTGGGTAACTGACACATCAATTTCGTCTATTTATGCATCAGCGATAGTCATATACAGTAGGTTATTTATCTTAGAACATATGTCACTGGGTTTTACTCCTGGGACATGTAAGCACTAGTCTCATCTGACAGGGTTTGTTTGCATTGATGGTTTGTATTGCAATAATGGGCCAAAATCTTTTCTATTTTAGTTTCAATACCAACAGTTATACTAAAATAATTAGATCACAATAGTAGCGAACTGGTCATCAATACTACTTTAGGGTTTCCTTTATTCATTTTCAATAAAGCGAAACGACTGTGTTTTTGTCGCTTGTAAAGAGTGTGAATCATTGATACATTTATCTGTGTGGTATATTTAATAGCTCCCTTGCCTTCGAAGGTACTTCTTGTTTATCTCTGCCTTTCAAAAGGATGGCTTAATTAACAGAATGAGTAAAGCATTTTAAATGGTAATGCTAATTCATGCAGTGATAATATAAACATGCTTATCATGGATTTTTAAAAATTATTTCAGTCTTATACCCAGATCTGTGTAGAAAGACTGTTCATATTCCTCTTCAGGAAAAAAAAAAAACAAAAACAAAGCCAAATCAATCCAGACACCCACATTATTTCCATAGTTCTACTGGAGCAGTACTTAGAAAAATTTTGACAATCTCAGTGAGAGTTCATGGCACGTAGCCTGATGGGCCCTAAGTCTTAGGCAGTAACAACTCAGTCATGCGTAATAAATGATGACATTGTAAAGACTGTACTTACTGGAAGTCATTGATGCTGGCTAATTTGTTTTTGTTGCGTAAGTCTGAGGCATGGGAGAAATAGAAGGCTGTTACTAGGTTTTGGGTGACTGCAAAGTCACTGGAGGAACACATACTAAAATGTCTGCTTGTTTTTGATTGCTCCCACAGTATCTGGAATAGTGCCAAAGCCCCAAAATGCAAGAATCATTTCAGTTAATCTTCATAGCACTTTACAGTGGGATGCACCTAGGTTTCACAAAGGGAATATAAGTTACACTGTCCAATCTAAGAGGTAAGGCTGGGGGAGTTGGGCTTTCTTTAATTCACATTTTACAGCTGTGTGTTGTTTGTTTCCTTTTTTACAGGAAAATCAATAGCTCTCCCTTTCTTGTAGCTTGTGAGAGGCTTATCATCTGAGCTAAATAACAGGGTGGAGGCATTTTCTACACGTTTCACACCCAAGGCAGCTTTGTACATACTTTTTTTAGAACCAGAAACACATTTTAACGTTGGCTGTTATTAGCTCTGTGTATGTTTATTCTCTGTCATGTAGCTGTTACTTGCGACTCAAGAGACTTAGTCCTGCTGAGCATTAGAACCTTATCTGAGCTTTCATTCCAGCAGCATTTCGTGCTGGAGTGCACCAATGCAGCCAGCTTGCCTACAGCCTTAGTGGAAGAGTCCAATGAACTGCAGGCTGGTGGCTTGTCTGTTCAGTGCCTTAATCTTAGGACACGTTTTCTGAGGTCCTCTTTTGTCAGTTTTGGTGGGATGATTTAGCTTTGATTTGGTTTGCCACTGTGTCCGTCTGAGTTGGTCTTTCCCGTTGGGAAAAGTGGTCTCTGTGGCTGTACCAAGGAAGATGGCTGCTTCCCCAGCCCAGCAGTGAGCTTCCTGCCTGCCTCCGTGCTTGACAAGGAAACCGTGTGATGGGCCAGAGGTCTCGTGTTCCTGCTGAAGGGTGAACTCTTTGGCCAAGATAGGGTAGGATGTAAAGCGGAGATGATGACACCCACAGGCAGGCATCTGCTGAGGAGAAACCCCCAAACTGAGAATATTAGTCCATCTTAGTCGAAAGAAGATTTTTCTGGGAGCAATTAATTACCTGTTGATCACTATGTTCCTAGGTGGGCTTTTGATGCAAACCAGAAAGAATATAATGTATTAAATGGCTCCCAGTCATTTCTCTGTTTTCTCTGGCTTTTCCTTATATGCACATCATAAGATGGTTCTGAACAAAGTCTGAGTTAGACAGCAAAGCCGTGCATAGTGGTATTGTCTTAATATTTGCAGACTTGTCTGATAACTACTGTCTGTTGAATCAAGTTCTGTAACCACTGTCAAGAAAAGGGCACCTATTTACTGAATCATAACTTTAATCTCTAACTTTATCACAGATTTATAGATGCATATAAAAAGCTTAATGTGTGTGTACACAGTAGTAGTGGTGTTTCTTGTACACTGGATCTAATTTTTCTTGTTCATGAGTCATAACTGGTTGTATTAACAAACATATGCCACTTTTTCCAGTTAATTGAGAGGAAAGACATTTAGTCAGTTATAATTTATATATCATACATTTTTTTTCTTTTCCATACAGCATCAATTTCCCTGGAAACGCATATGTAAATGTGAGCACAAACTTGAGACTCACAGAGTGCGATGTCTCTTCCCTGTCTGCATATGGAGACTACATTTTACAGGTCAGAGCAGAGTCAGAAAATAAGCATTCAGACTGGGCGACCGTCAGATTTAAGCCAATGGATGACAGTAAGCCTTTTTCTAATCTTCCACAAAACACATTGTCTGCTGTTAATGCACCTTTACAATTCGGCTCCATAAGAAATGCTATAGCATGCAGATAATTTTTAAATTTAATTACATTGAACTATAAAATCTTAGTTGTAACACTTTCATTTTTTGAAGGCAGAAGTTGCTCTCAGAAAGCATAGCAGGTTCACTATTACAGCTAGATGTTAGCATTGGTACTTGAAACCTGTTTTGAGGCAGTTTTAAAAAAATGTATATTTTTCCCTTAAAATAAAGATCAGGGAGAACTTTTCTTCAAGGATTCAGACTTCCTGTTTATCTAAATAAGTTAAATTACTTTCTTCTTCATTGCTATGTCAAGCAATAAGCTTTCCTTTAAGTCAAGAAATCTTCATTGCACAATATTGCCATTCTGTTAGTGAAGCTTTACAGTCTTTTGTGAGAGATGATTTAGACACTGCCTTGCATTAGAGTGCGCAACAGAGATGTTAATCATATTGCTGTCACCTGAGCTTGGGAATGAGAGAGTGGTTTTTACCAATGAGCATCCCTTGTTTTGTACATTCTTATTCTGCTCATAAGCAAAATCAAATTGTTTTAGATTATGTAGTTAATGTTACCCAAGGTTTTTTTTCTCCTCACACCTGTTAATACAAAACCATGCAGGAATGTTCTGTTACACCTAATCTTTGAGAAAAACCTTTGAAAGTCTTTTTTTTTCACTTGTTCTGCCCCCATTTGCTTAAATTTAAGCATTCTGTCCATTGAATTTTACAGCCTTGTTTTTCAAAATGCTTTTATTGGTTATCTCTCCAAAAGCATAATGTTGATATAATTTAATTTGCTTAGAACAGAATCACTGAAACATAGCATGAAAAAAAAATTTACAATGTTGCAAGTATAAATTACTTGCCAAAAGAAAATGGAATACAAAAAGTATGGCTGGATTTTCAGAGTAGAGAGCAAAACTGTAAATCATTAACAGAGTTGTAGTTTGACATATATCTGAAAGACCATGTGGCCTTCAGAGCAGGCTTGGCTTTGGAAAGGCAGCTTACTCCTGAATGGGAAAATCTGGGTATAAAGCTGCCTGTAGAGAGTGACCTGGGAGTACTGGCCAACTGGCCAAATCTCTGAGGAGGACATAAGGATTTTTAGTGTTGTCATAGCTGATCTGAGCAACGCATCATGATAAAAATATCCAATATTCCTTTCTGTGTTATTATTTCTGCTAGTGCTTTTTTAATAAATTCCACACTGTATTGTAGGAATAGCCTAAGAAAACCAGAGTAACCAAGACCCTCGTCACATTATTTTTTGTAAGTTCAACAACATATTCGTGAGCACTACATGAATATATGGTCCAGCAAACAGGGTTTTTTTTATTTTGTTATAGAAGTATATATTTCTAGAGGAATGCAAAATTGTCTGTATATTGAGCTCTTCCTTTCTTAGACACTTTATAGTGTGACTATAGCCAGGCAGAACTTTAGTACAGGCAGCCAAGGCAGAGTTATTTGCTGGAATTATAGGAGACTTTAATGGAGAGCTCATTGCTGACACAACACAGTTGATAACTAAGCTACTCATGAAATAGTTTAGGTAGTGGCACAAAAACTTAATAAGGACAAGCCATTTAAAAAATGCAAGAACATAATATTCAGTCTAAGGAGTGCTATTGGTAAGACATACAGAAATAATCCAGAGGCTTCAGTTTTTAAAAATTATCACAATGAAAGAAACATTAGAACACTTCACTAGAGGGTCTACTCAGAAAAGACAGGTGTTGTGACAGCTTGGCCCAGAAGGAGAAGTGAGCAATAACCTATAGAAATAGTCCTTCCTCTCCCAGGAGTCACCACAGCTGGCAAAAGAGAACTGAGTTAATTTACTGTGTGGAAAACGTAGTCTGCAGTAGTGTCTGTTATGTAACTGCAAAAATAAATTCCTTTCAAGACCAGTTCTACAAGGAAAGGATTTATTTATGCCTGACCCGTGAAAGGAAATTGCTTTCTTCTAATAGATAAAATTATTTAAAGTGTGAATTGTTATGGGTTGTGTAAAAATGCCAAATTGAAAACAATGTGAAACTGAATTCCGTTCTTTCTTCTCTTCCACCATTCTAATATGCAGCAGTCATAGGGCCACCTGATGTAAAAGTGAAGTCAGAGTCTGGGTCCCTGCATGTGGATTTCATAGGCCCTTTTGCTGAACATGAACATGACAGGTGGCCTCTAAAGCAATACTATGGCTCGTGGAATTACAGAATACTGTACTGGAAGAAAGGCAGCAATAAGGAGGTAACTTCTTACTGGGTATTGGGACTCCATGACTTTGATATATGCGTTTCTTGGTAAAATACCATACTGACAAAGTTCTGAAAGCTAATGGCACTGAAGTAAAAATGTATCTCTACTAATTACAGTGTAATAAAGTCTAGTCATTAAAACTCCTACTCAGAGCAAATGGCAGATAGCTGTGTAGTTAAACAGTAGTATGGATATAATTAGCTCTTTCCATAATTAGAAATAACTGCTACATTATGAGACTTTATTCCCTCAGTTTAGTGATGTGTTTATTTGCAACACAGTCTTCCCTGCCAAATCTCTGTATTTCACACATACAAGCAAGGGTAAACTCAGAAGATGTAACATCAGCAGTATCTGTCATCATGGTGATAAGCTGACTTAGTGTCAAGTCTTATGTCATTAAAATACTTGTGCTCTTCATGGGACTTTGGGCTTTGACAATCACCATGGATGAGGCCTTATATTAACTATGGTCACCTTCACTTCTTCGATTTGTATCAGCTGTAATTCGCTTTCTTCCTCATGGACAGCTTCTTCCACAGACAGATGTGTTACTCGGCTCAAAAGACTTCTCCATACAAAGTGCGTGGATAAAGATCATAAAATATTAATTATAGGGTCATGAGTTCTATTGCAGGAAAGAAAGAAGCCCTTTACTGGAAGATACCAGTCACAGTATAATTACTGCTTTGTACATAGTACAGTTCTTATATAATTGGACTTCATTACATAATTCTGATTTGTATTTGTTATGCTGCAAAATTCTTTGGCATTCAATTCCAGAAAATGAGGGATCATCATTTCCTCAAAACCAGACTGATTTTCTATTCCCAAACTACAAGAAATGAAGGTATTTCTGCACATGGGATGCAAACTTAGGCAGATTACCAGAAAAAGCAGGAACTTCAGGTACAAGTGTTAAAAGCACACTTCAGAGCAGCAGTCTGGGAAAGTTCATAGGGATCAAAGAAGCAAAAGGCATAGGCTATATAACTTCATAGGTTGTTTTTTGAAGTGGATGCTTGCTCAAAATGTTGAAACCTAGCCATAGAGTCTTCTCACCCCTGAGAAAAAGAGACTATTACTACGTAATGGGGCATGTTGTAGGGATTCCTATACTCTGCAGGAACCATATAGTTACAGGGACATAACCAATTGTGCCTCTAAACAGCAAGTTGCATC
Organism: Elanus axillaris; assembly: GCA_026212715.1. Taxonomy (NCBI): domain Eukaryota; kingdom Metazoa; phylum Chordata; class Aves; order Accipitriformes; family Accipitridae; genus Elanus; species Elanus axillaris. The sequence continues at coordinate 3,283,412 of JANZLQ010000061.1, forward strand.
TGCCGTCAGTCACCTAACAGCTTGCACAAGCCTTTTTCTTTCTCTTGTCTTTTTTTTTTTTTTTGTCTAGATCATCCATCCTACTTGCTCTGTCTCAAATTGAATTATGTTTGCCTGTGGCAGCACTCTTAGCTGATCTCATTTGGTTAAGCAGTTGTTTCTCTCTGCAAGCAGATCTCACTTATTGCATCTCTGTAGGCCTCTTTAGCCTAAAACTTCATTAATGTTGTTAGAAGCAGATAGAAAGTCAGTGGTGTGAATGCTCCCACACTGTAACCATAGCTGAAAGCAATGTAGAGTTATCAGTTACGTGATGCAGGCAGGGCATTTCATTCTGCCTTTAAAAGCCTTTTTCACATTGTGGCTGTAATTGCTAGGATTTATCCTACTAAATGTAATTTTAATTACTTAGCTAGTCCATTCACTCGACTCGTGCTTTTCAAATTTTTTGTATTTTTCTCTGTTATTAGGTAACTCACATAGATACTAAACATAACTCTGAAATATTATCTCAGTTGGAGCCGTGGACAATATATTGTATTCAAGTGCAAGCAGTTATCCCCGAGTGGAACAAAACAGGGGAACTGAGCAGAGAGCTTTGTGACCAGACAACCCACAATGGTAATACTTGGTGCATCACAATGGGACGCGCACTGTCAGGAACTGGAAATGTGCAAAGCCACTCAAAATGGAAGTCGGTGTAATGTGTAAACCTTCCAAAAATTGATGTGTTTGTTACTTCAGCATTGTTTGGTGGTTAATACCTGTGTGCTTTTGGAGCAGAGGAGTTGGAAACGAAGTGAAAACTACAGGCAGTATGGCGCCAATGGCCTGATGCTTTACTTTGCTGCAGAGGCCTCTGCATTCCTCATACTCTGCAAATCAGAGTTAAATGGAGCATAGGCTCTTCGCTGATCACACTGTGTGAATTTCTTCTACCATTACCTGTATTCATTATTCTATGAAAGCCTTTGTTCCATACATTTGTAACTGAGAAAGGAATTGGACCCTGTGTTGCAGTCTGCTTCATCTGTGGTGATATTGCCAGTGTCTGTCACGAGGCTAGGCCATGATGCTCTTTCTCTGTGAAACACAGCAGTTATTAATCAACAATATAAACAAATATTTTGTTTAGATACCTTCCTTCTCATTTTGAAGGCATTTAAGTACCAAAAGTGCTTTCCTTTCCAGCCATGACACCTTAGCTGCTGTCTGTGGAGTCCAGCAATAACCACCATGACCCTGTTGTCTTAGCAGGGAGTTTCATGTCCCTAATTAAGAGAAAGGATGGGGTCCTAGATACTGTCTTTTTCACAGGCATAATGTGTATTTCAGCTAACTTACACCCTCAGATAATGGGTGAAAAATCAGAGGCAGAGACACAACTTAATGAGGAAGCCATCTGGGAGAAGCCTGGGGAAGCTACTGAGCTAACCTGTTTCTTCTATGTTTTTCCTCATATATTTTTCCCACATGCATATTATCTGCATGCACTGCAGTTGAATTGCAGGTGGATTTTGGTGGTGGTGTTGCTTGTTGGTTCATGGCTAGATCAGTGCCTAGCAAGCATAGCTTGGTTTAAAACATTTATACAGTGATGTATGGATACATCTTCATTCCCATTGCCTGTTGTAAAATCCCCATGCATGACAGAATTTCTTTAAAGGCTCAGTAGTTTAGAATTTTACAGACTTTTGTGCCCTGCTGTCTTTACTTTCCTGCCATTTTTACAGATTTTTTTAAGAGAAAAGTGGAAGCCTATACTTTGGTAGTGTTTTGTGTCAATTCCTACACTTGTGAAATAACGAGTGTACAATAGCTTTGATATCACCTTGTGGATGGTTCTGTTGGTCTTTTTTCCTTTAATTATTTGCCTCTATTGCATGTGGAGTCACCAGTAAGTGTAACTGTAAATGTCTAAATATGATGGCTTGTAAGCTTACTTTATTGACAACTTCCTCAGCCTATTCAGACTAAAAATTTAAGGGCTGAGAGGTCTTTTGCATCTGGAAACAAAGAATTATGTTTGCAGTTTCAATTTTATAATAAATTGGGTGGGTTTTTTAATTCCATAGAGAAAGTGATAATTTGAAAAGAATATATTCAGAAATTAATAGTCACAGTTTTAATTTATTTTTTTGCTTGTCTCTTGCAGGTGTAACTCCTGTGTGGATAATTGTGACCGTTCTTATAGGATCAATGTTGGTCATTGTAATATCTGTTCCTGTGTGTTTCTTTTCCTTTTTGTATCTATATCGACTCATGAAACATGTTTTCTGCCCTTCATATATTTTCCCCCAACACTTGAGAGAGGTTTGTTTTCTACCTAACTCAAAATCAGCTTTTTCAGCAGAACTGCCTGCTTTTTGAAGGCTCTCTGTGCCAAAACCTTTAGAGCTTCTTTTATTTTTGCCTTCTTTCATTTGGACCTGATGGTTAGCTATCTGTATCTGGACTATTCTGACGGGGTTTTACACTATAAGGACCAATGCTGACTACCTGTTGTTATATAGTTGTTATGTATGGTAGAATTCACTCTTCTGCCAAACATAAAAAGCCATTTAAATAAGCATGAATGAAGAAGTCATGAACTTTGGGAAAAGCTGACAAAGGAAGGTACTTTTCAGCATGGGAAAGGTAGTGGAAGTTAGTTCATTTAATATTTGATTTCTGGCATTTTAAGGTCATAAATTCTGCATGAATGTTACCTCAGTTCTTTTCACCAAGTTCTGTGGTGTGTGGTGCTACACAGACATAACTAAGAAGCAGGGAAATTAGACTTCTTTTTGAAGTATACAGATGTATAATAAATTCTAAAATACTGTCATTTTGAACTGTTTTGCACAAAATGGTCCAAAATATTTAAAAGTTGAACAATTTAAAAACTTGGCATAGACTTTTATTCCTAAAGCAACTGCATAATTTGTAATAGGAAGCTTTATATGACTTAGAAACAGGATGTTTTCATTCATTTTAAAGTGAGAGAATAACAGGTGTTAACCTTCAGTTCCTCATTTTAAATAGCAAGCCACTGAGACATCTGTCTCCCCTATCTCATTTTAGACTTAAAATTGCACACTTGTTCTCCTGAAACAAAGCTCTTTCACAAATATAATGAGTTTTAACAAGTAAAGAATGTAGTGAAGTCTGAAAATTCAAGATAAAATGAGAGCAATGAATGTTAGCCAGTACTGTTGGGGTATGTCACTGACCTTGTTACCCATATAGAAGCATAAAAAGGCTGTATCCGAATCTGCTCCAAGAAACAAGGTTATACAGAGTTACATATGCCAAAGTTAGCAACCTATAGTCTTCTGAGTTTCCTGCAGTTTCTCTGGGTCTTTCATTTCAACTCATTTAAAGTTTAGCAGACTAAGGCTTTGCAGCTGACTTAGCAATCATCTTGTGCTTTAAGATGAGCTCATGCTCAGCACACTGTAGTTTGCTGAACCTGGAGCTCAGCTGTTGGGAAGGTAGCCTTGCTCTGGTCAGTACAGGATGTGGTCAAATTTCATTTTGCTTACAGGTTTCTCATAGTAGGTTACAGTGGTTAATCACAGTAATCAAAGGTCAGTCATGCTTACCTAAAATGCTATTTATCAAAGGCATTGATTTCACTACATGAACATTTGAGATTGCAGGTTACTGACAGAACATTTCAAATCACAGTTTGCTAGAAAAAGGTCTAATAGTAATAATATTAGTATTTATTTTTGTAATTATAGTGAACAGGATTCCTGATAGAGCAGCTTGTTTCTTACATAAAAGGCACTAAAGTAATAGATGGAGGTCAGGTCACAAGAACAAAAGGCACTTGTACTCCTCCAGCCCCTACCAATAAAATGAACTGCCACTTCAGCTGCCAAAATGAGTGGTTGACATGTTATTACTGTGTTGAGTAGGTGTGCTGTTCTTATGCTGACATTCAAAATACAGTCACGACATCCTGTGAAGTCCATGTTGATTCTTGAGGCTGGTTCCATCCTACCAATAGAACAGGGAGTGGGAGGAAGTTGTGACATTTCGGTACTAAAATTAAGTCATCTTTCTCGCTGAACTGCATCGCCCGGCAAATCCCCCTCCCTCTCCTTTATTTGACTAAACAGTTATGGTTTATGTTGACATTTAAAGCATCACTATTTGATGCCTGAGCAGACAGCTGTCTCAGATGGCAGGAACAATTCACATCTCTTGGAGCTATTTGACAAATACCTCTGTGAACTCATTCATCTACAGTCAAGTCACCATTCTTAGGTTTTGTTTCCAAACAAAACCTAGGTATTTTATTTTTTTTAAGAAAGTTTATATTCCAAAGAACTCACTAACCCTGGGGGCATCTTCTTGCAAATACAGGCACTTCCGACTTGCTTCTAAACCTTGCACAGGATGTTAAAGTGAGCAGAGAGTTTATTACATTGTCGCTACTCTGGGACTTCTAAGGATTGGGAAAACCAATTGATGTGTGGAAAACAATATAAAACATATTTCTAAGCAAACAGGATGATATGACTGGTACAGCCTAATTCTCATTTCCTCTTTCCTTCACAGTTTTTGAGCAAGCCTCCCAGTGGGGCACAGTTTTTTTCTCCACTCCCACAAGAAGAACATCTTTTTAACGACAAGCTAACTGTCATTTCAGAAGAATCCAAAAATCACAGTGATGAGACTGGGGATCAGGCCAGCAAGACAACAGAGCACCTTCAGGACTCTGAACAAGAAGATTTTGATTCAAGAATAGTACTGGCTTCAGAAAAGGCCTAAATGCACTCCTCATACTTCACTTGGACCAAAAGAAAAGCAAATGGGCTGTTGAGTTTATCTTCTTATTGCTGCATTCTTAAGACAGTAAAAATTCGTATATGAAGATGTATACACAGACTTTTCACAGAATCATTATTTTTTTAAAGTACAAGAAACTTGACTATAAATGAGGAGTTATATGAGACGTAATTTTTGCCACTTTGTAGTGGCTCACTGTTAAGTTGTAGCAATACCTTGGACTGTATTTTGACATTAATTTAAAAACCAATTATATATATAATACTAGTTAATTTAACTTTGAACTATTTATTGCAAAAGCTAATCAAAATGGTATACTGTATAAGGTTTGTAAAAGAAAATCACGTTTTGTAAAGAAAGACCTGATCTGACTTATTTTTTTAAATGAGAAATTGTGTGTATTTCTTAAGGATATCCCTAGTGGCATAATCTTTCTATTGAATATTTTTTTTACCTGGTGCAAAACTGTAAAGTTATCATGATGGTATGAACTTTGTATGAATAAACCAAACACAAATATTCAGTGTGGTTTGCATTGCAAGGAGTTACTCATACTTCATCGCTAAGGATAATGGGAACATACCTACCAGTGCACTGCCAGATAGCCCGGCATGTTCAGGTATTGCTCAATCCCCTGAGCTTCTGCCCTGCATTTTCTATGACTAATTAAATTTTGCCTACCTAATCCAGAGTCCACTGAAGTCTGTGGAAAACTTCGCAGATAAAGTGGGAGTTAAAAGGTAGGGTCATTTTATTTATCTACCGATACATATTCTTAATTAAAAAAACATAAATCTGGGTTGATGTGACTCCCATGCTACATAATACAATCTCACCTGCATAGCCATGTTCATGCATATGAAGGTTATGTCCACACCAACATTGGGACATAAAGTGTGACCTTTGCACTGTGTGCTAATTTTGTGAGTGACACAGAATTTTTTGTATCTATTATTATATCAAAATGAGAGTGAAAAATTAAATTGTCAGCAAAAGTAACTTGCCATGAGTGAAGCTGTGTGTAAATCATAACCTGATGGGGGAATTGCAACATTTTTGGCTATGGTTTTGAGGTTTGTTAATTTGTAAATACTCACTTATTGGGAATTGTTGCAGGAAGAAAACAAAGAGAGCAGGCATTGATTCTTTGTACCACTCAGCTATATATAATCTGCACATGTTTCTTCTGCACTTTAAATTTTCATCATATTCTGTTTAACGTGTGATATGGAAAAAATGGGGAAGCATTTTCACTTTTGGTTTTTTTAAAGCATTTTTTTTCACTGGTGCTTTTCTTCACCTTTCACCAAAGCTGCGCTGTGAGTACTGATCCTAATGAAGGCCGATGGCCTGTGTCTGGTACACCGCCTCACTGTAAAAAGTCAGCGCCCTGTGTGTTCCCTATCTCTTCTTCCACAGTAGCAGCTTCTTCTGGTTTGGTTTTTTTTTGTTTTGGAGTGTGGGTTTTTTGGCTTTCAGGAATGTATAAAACACACAACATATCTCAGATGATCAATGCATGTGCTAGTTGGCTGGTCAGCTGTTGTCAGAAGAGAAGAGGATTGAGATTTCCCTGCCTTTTCCTCACTCTTTTAGTAGACCTGCTTTCATCTATCCACTGGCTGATTTTCACAGAAGAGCAGGAAGTTACTGTCTATCAAATATGGCTGAAATCAATCAGCTGGTTCAAAGGTTATGATGAGGGCACAGATAAGGCAGTCCCCATGTGCTGTGCCACTTCATTACAGGTTCATTGGTAAGCCAAATTGGAGGAGAGAAAAAAAAATATTTTTGGCTATGCAGAGATAGACTTTTGAGATTAAAGCAGGAAGAATGTGTGCAAGAACATGGTCTCTGAAATTTTGAGAGGTTGGCTTCCCCCTTTTAAAAAGAGGAAGCATTTCCCCTCCTGTCTTTGCCAAAACCAATTGCTGTATTACCTCATGGGAGGAGAGGGAAAGACTGTTCTCAGAATACTGCTTCCTCTTTCAACACATCCAAACACGTGGGGAAAGGAAGGATTTGTCCTGACCACTATGTTTGTTTAAGTTTTCTATGATATGGAATGTGGTGTCTTTAAAGAAACAGCTGTTTAAAGTTCATGTGAGCTCATCTTTAAACTACTGTCTATATCGTCAAAAAGCCTTTAGATAGTGAATTGCAAAATGAAAATTATATTAAGATTCCAGCTGCACCACAACTAGCATGAAATAGGAATGAATATTCCCCGAGACTGCATCTCAATATTTTGCCAAAGTTTCCAGAAAGTCCAGAGACCTGTACAATCCTAGCAAAGGTTCATCCCTCAATCATATTATGCTCCAGTTTTCTGAGGATATCAAACTGACAGAGCTATTAGACTACTCCATTGCTAGTTGTTGCAGATAACTTGGTAAACAAAGTTAGGAGATTGTATGCCACACAGAACAGAAATGAAGGCTCCAATGCAGAATATATTTAATAAAGATCATCCTGAAAGGGCAGAGAGACATTCTGTGAAATCCTCATTCGATTATCTGGTGCCAGAAGTCTTATTTCATGCAGAGCTAACCTTGTAGACAGGCCATCCTCTAACACTGATGTCTGCTTGCTTGTCTGCTCTCCCTTCAGTCATACAAGCATCCAGCATGTGCATTTGTGCAGTGTAGCAAAGCATCATTTGTATTCCTGTTTATAAAGGAATTCAAAAGTAATGTTAAATAATGATTTGACCTTGTGGAGGACTGTGATTAATGCTTTATTGCTGACTTCTCACCTCAGGTTAAATTGCTTAGCTGCATTGTCCTTATATTTCCCCCAGCTCTTAAATGAGTGGTATGCAGATACCACGGTGAGGGGAGAGACAGAAGCCCCCCTAAATAAGCAGACAGACAATGTGTGTAATGACAGAGCAAGCAGGGGAGGAGTAAGGTCTGTAGCTCATGCGTACAGCACCTGAGAAACCTCAGTGAGTCTGTTGAATGCACTGTGAGGAGGACAGGGGAAGCTGTATGTTCAGTGACTGTTAGAAGGCAGATTTAGCTGGATGCACCAAGGCATTTCTTGGATGACTCCTATTATCTTTGCTAAATTTTACTCTTCTGACCTCAGAAGAGGGTTTATGACTAAAAAGATGCTGATAAGCTGTACTTCAGAGCTCTAGATGTGGTTCTCATTGAGACCCAACTTGTGGTAAACGTGGAGCATGTTCACCTCCAGGCATGATCCACAGCAGTTGAAGGAACCTGCCACAGACAAATGAGGCTCTTCCTCCACACATAAAAGGAACTTTAGGACAAATTTCATGAAGTGCAACAAAGATAGGAAGAATCCACAGCACAATGAAAAGGGAAAGCCCAGCTCATTTTTCATTTCTGGCTTCTCACCTCTGACGTGTTTTGTTCACCTCATTTCATATTAACCTGACTAAACCTCAGCTAAGCCATTAACATCTACAGCTTTTACTCATATATCACTATGCAGCTATTCCTGGGGGTTTGGGGGTTTTCCAGCATTTTGTTATTTAAAGGGCTAAGACCCAGTAAATCAGTTACAGTTAGATAAAGGGACTAAGCGACATGGGGTGATGAGGTATTCAGAAACTCCAATTCTAGCCACATAAGACCAATCCCCTGGGCTCTCCCAAAACAGTGGCTCCTTCAGAAGGCAACTGCCTAGGATTCTTCTCTGGAACAGCATCTCTTTCCTTGACGACTACAGAAAAATCTAGGCTACTTTTTCCTCTTAGGCAAGGTTAGTTCATACAAATGCCTCTTGGACATCTTGTATTCCTACTTTTGCTCTGCAGGGAAGTCAGGAATCTAGTTGTGACTGGCAGTGAGGCTGGGTATGGCTAAGGTCAGCTATTGCAGTGCCACTTGAGAGGAATTAAAGCTATTTTTACTTTTAAAGGTCAACTTTTCCTACGAGCTCCTAAAAGCAGTCCAGATTTTTTTTTTTCAGACCAACCTGCAGTTTGGTTTGCTTCAGAAGTCTTCCTGTTCCAAACTGAGTCCTCACAGGAAACTGTTTGTAAGTGAGAAACCTTTTCTTCAGCCACAAAAGCCACAGCTTCACTAGGATGTGTAAAATGAGCCAAGAGGCCTGGGGACAAGGTGCAGCCTTGGCTGTACCCAAATGGGCTGCATGGCCCCACAAGTATCCTGGGCAGTACATGGCACCTAGTCCCTCTTCAAAGAAGAGTTATCTTGGAGAGTGGGGCTTGTGGAGCGAGCATATGATGAAAATGAATCAATAAAATAGGTGAACTTCTGTGTTATGATTTAAACTGCAAATTATGGAAGTATGCTGCTAACTCTGGCACAGCGTGCCAGGGTTTTTGGCAAAGTGATGAGTAAGACTACTTTGAAGACCTGGGGGTTATTGGAAAAATATTTTTGACGTGAAATGCAAAGCAGAGGAGGATGATTAAGGAATGGAGAAGTGGGGACAACTGAGGGAGAGCAATCTAGGCTTGTGGTAAACAAAACAGATTAGAGAAGAGGGCAATAAGGTAAAACAGTAAGAGAAGGAACAGGAGTTTAGCAGGTTCTGGTCAAGGGAGTGGAGTGAGCATTTCAGAGAGAAAGGGAACACTGGAGCTCATGGCCAACCAAGGGACTAGGGATGTGATCCCCCACCAGCTCCACATTTTTCTTTCATCTCTCCATATTGGTAGCTTTGGTGTCTACCCTCCCTAGCCCCTCCTGTGTTACTGATTTGCCATTAGTTAGAATTAATTGTATTTGATTTTAATAAGAATATAGAATTATGAGGAATATTTTAGTAAAAATTGTATATCTATTATAATTTAACACATTTAACCAACAACTGACAGCTGCTGTGAAATCCTCTGTACAGCCCTGTGTCAGGACCGAAGGAAATGGTCAAAACCGTCTAGTAGGAACATCTAGAGTTTTAGATAACAGGCTTAAGATTCAAGATAATTTGGATACAGTATTTACTTATAGGAGTATTTTATAACCTAGAAGAATGCATAAGATGTCAGAATCTAAA
>JANZLQ010000061.1:3293285-3323993 GCA_026212715.1 Elanus axillaris
GGGCTTCTGAGGACCACCAGAGACAGTCAATGCGACTATGTAAAGGACATTTGCACACGCTAATAGTTTTCTGGGAAACTAATGAATATGTATGACATTTCTCAGAAATTCAATGATTATGTATAACAAGTGTGTATTTGACCTGCACAGTTAGACTAGCCAGGTGCACAGGATAGGGGGAACTATCCCTCGTGTGCCCAGTGCTGCAATAAAGGAGTGCCTGCTTCTTAACTTCTCATTGTTGTTAAGGAGTTTATTCCAGATTTCGCCAACACCTGGAGGCATCAGGGAAGGCTGGCTGGCTGCAGAGCACAAATCCACATCTGTTGGCTGACCAGAAAAATTCCCACTGAACAACGTAGCTAGGAAGGCTTTCAAAACCTCACCTCTACATCCATGACAAGCTATAGAAAAAGCTTTTAAATAGATTCTTAACCAGAAATACAGCATAAGAATTTGTGATATTAAGTTACCCATTTTTTTCTGAGGCAGGTTGGGACGTAACCATTATTAGTTGGCAAAATGTAATTTTCTAGTAATCATCGGTTATTGACTAAGTGGTATGGAGTGTCTGTGCAAATCAAGGCTCCTTCCCTTGATATTGCACTGACTTGAAAAAAGAAAGGTGAAAATAGCTATGTTACAGAAAGTACTTTGAATAATCAACAGGGTTAGCTGACCGTCTGCATGCAATATACTGGAAATTGCTCATTTGCACTTCCTAATACAGAGTGCTTGCTTATTTCTTCCTTATAAACTGGATTTCCTTAAGTTAATTTTGCATGTTTTCAGCAATTACTGTAAAAGACTGAAGGCATAGAATGATAATGATGTCAAAACAACAAATGAGAAATCATTCGGGAAATCTTACAGAGGAAATCCTGGCTCCAGCAGCACTGATATGCATTCACTAATGCTAGGATTTCATGCTGGAGAAAGCAGCAGACCAAAGAATCTGTTTAGTAACTTGCAGCTCTTCCATTTTCCCATCAACTCCGACATCATGTCACTCAAGTATTGTCTCTCATTTCTACTCCCTTCTCTCAGCTCCTGTTGTTTACATTAAACTTTTAAAAAGGAGATTGCAAGGTCCTTGGAGAAGGGACTTTTGTTTCCAATCTATGAGTAACATAGTTATAAAGGTGATGTAAACTGGAGCTTTGCACATGGGTTAGATTTTCAGACACACTGATGTAATAGTACAACGAGGCTCTGAAACTCACCCTAGCCAAGCACAACTTGTTGATCATTATGAAATATTATCTATGAAGATGAAAGTTATAGGAGTATTATAGTTAGGCATTTTGAAGATATGAGATAGGTCTTCACAGGCTGTAAAACGACAGATTGACAGCAGCCTTTCCACATCCTTCCAGCCTGGTTGATGCAAATTATGACCCCTCTGTCCTTCAAAGCATAATGCACTGTTCTGACCAGATGCCTGTGGTTTATTTACCTGAATTTTCTCATGGGCTGAAAATACTTAGCTGTCTCATGGCTAAAAACATTTCTGATACACAGAATTATACCTGTCCCAAAACCAACTTTGTCCTTGTATATCTTAGGGTGGAGGGTCAAAAGAAAAGGGCAAGAGCTGAACCTAGGAGTCTTTCCAGAACTTCATGAGTGTGAGAATAAAACAATAATGCAGGAAATATCCTTCAAAATATACTTAATAATAAAGTCCTGTGGTGTAGCACTACTACCTTTATTGCTCCAGCTCTGAGCCTGGCCTTGCTCATTGTATTCTGCTCCTCGCTGAAAAATGATAAAATTATGCCTGCAGTGCAGTTTGTCAAGAACACAGCAAAGATGAGACCAGAAGAGTGCACAGAGCAGGCAAAAGGTATGTCATCTCAGCACCACTGTGGGAAGAGCTGTGAGAAACAAACAACTTTAGCTCTTGTCTTTGCACTGGGATCTCTGCAGAAGGGGAGACTGGGGCCTTCCAAAACTCATGCAGCAGGAGCCACTCTCACAACACTGGAAGCCTCTCCTGAAAGCAAGGTCTTGCTCAAATTTTTCCTAAAGAGAAAGGGCAGTTTGCTAGAACAAGTAATAAAAATATTATGGCTGGTGTCACGCATTGTCCTTCTTAGTCTAGAAGGCTCACTTGCTCCTCTGTCAGTGGCGGAAGCCTTTGACAGGATACCTGGACCAAATGGAGCAATTCTTTACCCCTTAAGAAGCTGCAGAAGAAAAGGAAGTGGGGATTGCAAGGTAGAGGAGAAGCACTGCCTGGAAGGCTGAAGTTAGATTATCAGTTTTCATCCCAAATTATAACTGTCTCCTGAACAATATCGGCAAAAGTCAGGGAGAAATTCCCACTATGGTACAAACCTGCAAAGATGCAGAAACTAGTATCAGAAACCAGGGATGTAACACCTTGGCATTGAATCTTTGCCACAATAAAAGCCACAGAGCAGTTGGTCAGATTGAAGTGTAAATTAGAATGAGAAGGGATATTGAAATATTTTGGAAAACTTGAACTGGTATTATGTAGCTTTCCCTGACGTGAAATACCCAGGTCCCAATGAGATTAAAGTCTCAAAAGCAAATTGCTTGTAACACATGAAGGAAGAATGTGCATCACATAGATACACACCTGTTTACACCAACAAAAAAGTTTACTTGTGGAAAATTCCTCAACTATAGCCTTGCTATAGTTCATGCCATGCTATCTGGAAGCAGGGGGACACATCTACTTTCATGTGAGCACAGCAGTCCAACCACACTTTGTCCAAGAAATGTAGAAATAGAGCCCAACTGTCCAAACACAGTGCTGAGAAAGAACCAGGTGGGGTTTTTAACATATACTTCACTTGTAATGGTTTTTTTTACTATGTAGAAAAACTATCACTAAGCTGCAGAATATCAATGTATTAACAAAAATTTGATCTAATTCCTTTCAGTGAACATCAATGAACTTCATGCACAGGGCAGAAGTAGTAGGTTGTATTTTGACTTTAGTAAGATATTTTCATAGTACCTTACAAGACACTGTCACAGACAAGTTAAGGAAAACCAGACTAGGCGAAAGGAGACAAATGTGGGGCTTACAGTGGGTCATAAACTATAAACAAGTCAATGTCTCACTGTTGTGAAAGAGGCAAATGCCATACAGAATACACAAACCACACTACAGTCCATGGAGCACATAAAATAATACTTCCAGTTATTAGCACTGTGAAAGGGCATGTGGCAAGCTATATCCAGTGCTGGGAAAAGTCAGAAGGAGGACAAAAAAAATTCTTTGTGAAGGAAGATAGTATTATGTGGTCTGGTAAAAAGAACTGGCAATGACAGTCTTCAAAAATGTGAAAGGCTTCTGAAAACAGGAAATGAATAATCTATGCTATATGGCCATGACAGACATGAAAGCAGTTACAAGACTGCAACAAGACAGATGTGAGCAAGTTTTCTAATGATGAAAACAGAAAAAGTATAGGAGATATTGCCTGAGAAGTGGCTTATTAAAAAAAACCAACCAAACAAACAAACAAACAAAAATCCAAAAACCAAACACACACACACACACACACCCCCAAAACAACTAAACCCAAATGTCCATTAGGAAGGGGGTAGATACAGCTGATCCTGCCTTGGGCTGTACAATGAACCACTGGACTCCCTAAGGTTCTTCCTTCCTGAACCTATGTTTCTATGCTTTTCAAACAAGATGAAATACTTTATTTGCTTCTTTTATCCTGTTCCAGACTTGACATGAGAAGAAACAGGCAAATTATTTTTCCTTTGTCTGTCAGCCAACTGAAATAAATTCAGCGGAGCCTGCATGGCTTAGCTTCCTCCACCACACATATGTTTTAGTATTTACATTGATCACAAGAGCACACATTGTCTTCACTTCTCTTTGGTTGCCTGTGTGCTGGAAATAGAGCTTCTCTTCTAGCAGATTGTATCACCACCAGTTTCTGTTTCTTTCTTCTATAATATCAGTAAGGAAGTTGCATTCAAACTTGTATTTGTCAGGTTACTAAATATTTCTACAAGCAACAAACTAGTAAGCTGGTTGTAGTTCATGACCTAGACTGCAAAATGGTTACGGTGAAGTGTGGGTTATATAACTTGCCATAAAAAATGTTTCCCTATAATCTGCCTGAGCACAAGATAACAAATTATCATAGAATAAATCTGACTGAAGGTCGGAAATGCCCTGCAACAATATATCCCTCTAAGCATCATATTATATCCATACATTTATCTTCTACAGGCTCAACCATAACGCATCACTTCAGTAAGAGCTCACTCTTGATGTGCAGAATTGATTTTTATTTTTTTCTGGCAAGGCTTTCACAGCTGAGCATACTTTATCATGAGCAGCTCTGCCTAATAAATGTTTTTAACCAAACTCATCATTTTAGTATCACAATACACTTTATATTGCAAGAATACATTTTGCATAATTCCTGCAGCCAAATCCTAACTTTAAAGGGCATAGTTTTCCTCCCACTAAGATTGGGAAAAAAATGTACTAAGTACATCTCAGCTTTTAGCACTTTATGACTGTGCTAGCCAAGAGCTGGCAGTCACATACTCTCAGCCACCAGAATTTTCAGTTGTCCAAAGCCTTCATCTCATCACACAGCAAGTGCTGCCACCACAGTCCATAGACTTGGGCTCCCTACCTTGGTTTCAAGAGTGTGTGGGAAGCTGAGAGGGGCCATATGAACCACTCGGACAGCAGCAACCTGCTCCTACTCACGCTTCTTCCAGGTGTTGCTCAGATCTCTGCAGCAACAGGCTGCAGGCACAGAAGCAGTGTGCTTCTTATAGGTGTCTGTGTAAGTGTTCCTCAAAGTGCATGTGCATCAGAAAATATGACACTTCCAGGAACAATGAGCTTTGTGTGCTTACACTATACACATGATCTGTACACGTACAGCAAATCCAGCACCCTTGGGAAAGGGTGAAGTGACCCTTGTGGGGCAGGTCTGCTGCTTATATGCAATAATGCCCATCTTCTGATGGGAAAGAGCTGTCTAGTATTGACTCCATTTGACCCCAAAAGATGACGGATGTCTTCCTCAGCTGGAGAAGCATAGCATCAGTGATGCACAAAGTGAAGGCCTGTTTGTGTCAGCCATTAACACTGTGGACATAACAATACATCATTTGGGTTCCTTCTCAAGGAGACTGCCAACTGGGAGAGCCCTAGTTGTTGTTAGAAGCGTGGCCAGTCAAGATCCATATCAGAAAATTCCCAAAGAATTATTCACAGCAGACTAACAGGAACATGGCTGCCACTGGAAAGGCTTGTCTCCTGAAAATGGCATTCCTAATATTTACAAGCTAACAAAAGGTTGTCATTTCACTCTATTTATCAAAGAGCACTGACAGTATGATAGCTATGCTGAATGTTGCTTTGAAATCCTCTTGTTGAGATTTCAAAGGTACTTCAGTAATACTAGTATATTGACTTATTTTCTTTACAGCTTCAGAAAAAGGATAAATAACAGCCTTTGACTTAAAGAGCAATCAGTTTACACAAACTCACACAGGAAATTGTGGTGAAGCTGACAAAGTTTCACGGATTATGTCCTACTTTGTTACTTTCATCACAACACGCTTTCTGCTCACTTGTCTACTGACTAAGTCATATGATCATGATAGATATGATGGCCCACACTGAGTGGTACTTAATAGCCTATTATTCACTCAGTTGTTCCACAATACACTTCTGTAATTATGTATTTATTGCATTGCATATTTATTGCTCAGAATAAATTAATAATAGAAAGCAGAAACTAAAACTACACTGATTGTTTAAACTCTAGGTATTTTTTCTTTAAAGAAACTGCTAGGTATGGGCACCTGTAGCATACTAGATAACATTAGACACCACGTGTTTCAGAGGACATGGTTATCCACAAGGTCTCATCCACAGCCTTCACTGTAGTGGTATCAGCCTTTTTCAATCATCAGGTTTTTTGATAGGACAGGTTTTAAGCTTTTAGATTCCCGAGTTGGCTAATGCAGCATATACATTCATTCATTTAAAGGAATCAATAGCATTTGCATTTCATAAGCACACTTAGATACTATACTAATGGTAGTGGCTTTTAACAAGCCTAGGTTTAGTAAACATACTCAGCATTATGTGTAGCACCTCATAGCAGAAGAGGCATCAACAACAGTTAGGAACACTTTTATCCAGAAGTACACTGGAAGGATTGTTATCTCCTTAAGCAACAAAAAATGTAATGTTTGTAACACATAGGATGTAAGGGGCATACACCTTTGCCTGCCAGAGTTTCAAATCTTTAATACATAAACCCAGAACTTCTGTCTGCAAAACATGAACTGGGTCCAAGCCCCACTTCAAGGACTGTACTGCACGTGCTGCATTCAATACTGTAGCATTCATTCAAATATTAAAAAAACAGGGCAGACTGCACAGATTTTCCCCCAGACAAGTGCCCTAACTATTGAATGAGAGGAATTGTGCTCCCTCTCTGTGGCTCAATGCATCTTGTGGTTTTGTGGTTTTTAATTTTATTTTTGATGAAAGAGCATGGGTCGTTTTTCGTGAGCTGCGCGAACGGGCTCTGTTGACATTTATGGGTTGGGATGGAATAACGGCGACCAGACAACAAGGGCAGAAGGAAGGGAGGAATCCCGAGCGCTGTGAAGACAGCACCCGAGAGCTGCGCAACCACCGGCCCGCATCCAGCCGGGCAGCGGTTCTGGTGGGCCTGCAACAACCGGGCCACCACGCACCCGCCCGGCCAGCACCGGCCGCCAGCCCACACCGACAACAAGAGCGGTTGGCGCTACTCGGCCCGCAGCCGGCAACACGGCGGCTGCTGCGCCCAGGTAAGAACACAGCGTTATGCCTACCCCTGACCGAGCGGCCCTCCGCGGGAGGCTCCTCACACCCGACCGGGCGTGAGGGAGAGAGAGAGAGAGAGGCCCGCGTGCCGGGAACAACGACTAACGGTCGCGCCGAACAAGCGCCGGCGGCGGCGCGCGCCCCGCCGCCCTCTCACAAACCGGGCGGACGGCAGCGGCGGGACCGGGCAACACGCACAATTATCGGGCATTTCCGCGCCCGACCCGCCCTTTCCTTAAGCAACTCCTCCCACTGCCGCCACCAGGGAATAAACGCCTGAGGGGGCACCAGTCTCCTGGAGTCCCTCCCCGCGGGCGTCGAGAACAGACGGACCCCAAGCTGTCTCTCCCCCACCCCGCCCGCCGACATTTCGTGCCCCTCTCCCCCCGCCCGGCAGCCCGCACCAGCCCCGTCCCCGAGGCGGCCTGCGCATGCGCAGCCGCCCGGGATTTCCGGTAACGGTGCGGGTGCCGGCCGTACCGAGAGGCGGATGGACGGCGGAGCGGCGGTCGGCGCGGGGCGCGGGGCCGTGGTGGCGTTGCTGTCTTCCTTTCTGCTCGCCGTGCCCCTACGCTGCGCAGGTGGGTCCCGGTGGGCGGGCAGGGCACCCGGGCGGCGGCTTTGGGCCGGCGCGGTGCCCGCTCTCACGGGAGAGGCCGGGGGGGATTCGGTGCTGCAGCGGCTGCCCGGTGCCTGGGCCTGCGGCGCTGTGAGGGGGGAAGTGGTCCCGGAGCCCTGCCGCGTAGGCGCCGCGGCGGGGTTGCCGAGGCACGGCAGGCCTGGGGCGCGGGGAGGTGTGTGCGCGGGGGTCCGCGGGGCTCGGTCTCCATCGGGTGCCGTGGGCTTTACTCTACAGGTCAGCAGCCGTCTTCGTCTCGTCTGCTTCAGGCTTCCCTGCTGTTTCCGAGTTGTAGAGACTGTAGCTTAAGTGTGGGGCAGATGTGTTACTGATTTGCTTGAAAGGCATCTCAGTCTAGCCTGACAGAGCCTGAAGTATAAATAAGGAAATGCGAGAAGTAGAACTGCAGCGTGATGGTTTTTATCTCACAGGGTAGTAACAGATGCCTCTTCTTGCATCCTTAAGCAGCAAGAAACAGCTGTTGCACAAAACCTTTTTTTCAAGGGAGAAGTACTGTGCAACTCTATATTAACTATATTAACAGATAAGCTGTTAATGACTTTCCTGCATATTTACAGGACATTGTGACGTGCAACAGAGAGTATATGGGCTAAGCTAGTTTGCATAATGGAAATATTGTAGCTGTGGGTTAGTGTGTGCATGCTGCTTCTGATGCCACCTAAACTCTTGAATCCTGTATAAGATTGTATTGTTCTAGTTTGGCATACCCAAAAGAAGACTAGAGAGAAGCTATTTTCAGGGGTCCACACTTTGCGTTCATGGTAGGATTTGGGCAGAGAAGCAGCTTTGGGACCATTTCTCTTTATTTGTTTTCTTTCAGCCATTTTGTTTGTAGGTGAATTCTTTGTGCATCAGCCCCAAATTCCATCCCAAAACTGGAAGCATTAAGATGCATGCAGCTACTTTGATTAACCCACACATACTGTAGCAAATGACTAACGTGACACATACTGCTTTTAAAGGTAGAAGTAATTGCCATGCTACAGTGACCTCTCACCTTCTGCCCTGTCAAAACCAGCAGTTTCCCTCTGCTGCTCCTGCATAAAAGCTCTTGTAGTAAGAGTTCTCCCTGGTTCTCTAGAGCACCTTTCTGCCCACAGAACCAGTAACAGTGGGGTCATTTTTAGTGTGTTTGGTTGTGGCTTTTTTTTTTAATGTCACATGTAACAGCTCTTCTTTCCTTCCTATGCTGAAATGCTGACTTAATGTTTCCGTTCATTCTGCTACATACTTAATGTGGTAAGCAGCGAGCCACTATGTACTCTTAATAGGATTTTCTCTTTGCTGTCTCCTGAGGGAGTGTATTTCTGTCTTGCTAACACTACTTGATTCTGTTGAATGGCTTTTGTTATGTTGTAATGTTATAGAATAATTATTTTCAACCATTATTTATTGGAAATATTAATTAAAATATTATGTCATAATGCTTTAAGTGAAGGAACCTGAGTTAATTTTAAATGTCTGGCTTTTAATCATTAGTAAAATAAACCAGGAAGAAGTCTTGATTTTTAGATATTATTTTTATATCTGGTTTCTAGCTAAATCATGAAATTTCTTTGGTAATGAAACGTTACTGAGTTTACTCTTTCATTCCTGGTTTGCTGTTCATTAGGATTTAAAAAATTCATTTAGGGAAGCAAACACAAAACACTTCTTGGAAATAGGGAGTATTATGTGAAAGGATGGACGGGGTGGATCGCCTATGTGTGTCTGTAGTACTGAGAACAAATGCCATGTTAATAAACCTGAATTTCTGCTAATCTAAAGAAAAAGGCTATGCAGATGGAGGAGCTCCAATTGCACATGTTCTGACTTAGTATTGCTTTTGAATCAATATTGTGTACTAATCTCTTAAGCATACTGGAAAGAATAATCTATGTTAAACTGCTTCAATATGATTTTTCCAGCTCATCAAATTTTTTTTTTTTAGCTCACTGTCAAGAGGGAGCGATGTATCAAGTGGGGACCTGCTAATAATCTGTGTGATAGAACACTGTAAGCTTATTAAATCCACATATAGCTAAGTGGGAGGAGCTCACAATTGTTCTGAAAAGCAGGCATAGAACTGAGAAGTGTCCTGACAAACTGGAGAAACACTCCAGAAAAAAAGTACAGTGCTATTGAAAAAGGACGTGTGCAGGGCTGTGTACTTAGGCAAATAAAGGATGACAAAAGATGGTCAAAATATCAATTGTGAAAAAATAAAAATAAAAAAGTGCAATGTTACAATGCCTTGTAATTTAAGTTTAGAAGTTTTAAGTGCTATGCTGTAAACAAACCCCAGAAGTATTGGGGCACAGTAGTGCTAATTGGAATGAAAACATTGTGTCTTATGTCTTGTAAGCTAGACTTCCATTTATTAATCCCAGCTGGATTTTCTGAAATGTACTGTTTCAAGCAAGTTCAACCATTTGGAGAGAATACAAAAGAGAATCAAAGTCATTCAGAAAGCTAGAAAATTTGACTTAAAAGGAAAACTGAAAGAATTTTTGCTGCCATTCAGTTTTCTCTTCATCATCAGTTGTGTTTAACATAGTTTTCAAATATGTCTGATGTAAAGAATAATGTGCTTTAAAATCCATAAACAAAAAGTACATTGGCTAAATGTGCTTAGAGGAGACATGGGTTAGACTCCAGGTTTTTCAGTCTGTAGACTTTTTGTTGTCCATGGGCTATGAACAACTACTAAGCTAGTATCCTTGCTGTAAGGAAACTTGGATCTGTTCTGCAAAGATCCAGACCTCCAATATAATCTACTAGGAAACCTGATTTGGGAGTTCTTTGCTTTTGATTTACAAAAAGCTTTCCCTAACCCCTAATGTTAAGTATAGCAGAATATTTCAGGTGATTGAAGGCCTGTAAAAATAAATTATGCAGTGGTGGAAACCATAAGACTTCTACACAAACATCTGATGATGTATGTAGGGCTGGCCACCTGCTTTCTCCAATGTGAAATATAGGTGATCTTGCAATGTTTCTTCCAGCTCAGTTTCTGTGTTTCCAATATATAAATGGGTGATTAGGGAGTGTTAAAATGCAAATTGGTGATCATTAACTTTTAATAAATTTCAACCAAAGACATTCCTCAGAGTATAAAATTATAGTTGGCTCTCTGATTATATCCCTCTTTTTACCTGCAGCCAGACAGGAGATGGAGTGAACAGATGAAAGAGCATAATTGTGACCTGGAACGCGCAGTAAATAGGTATTTGAATGTAGATAAGAAATATGAAATATGATTTCCTGGTGGAGATAGTTTCAATTATCAGAGTTGTCTGTCAGGACTGGGAGATCCTTCTGAAGCAATAATTTGTTTTTCTGATCAGGGCAAGAAGGAAAGTACCTAATCATGGTTAAGGTAGATCTGCAAAGAGTGTTGTGGTTTTTTCAGGTAGGGGGTTGCTGTTATGTTTTATACCAGATGAAGCCAAAAGGCTGTCTAGTCGAGTGTTCATCTACAGCAGAGGTTGGTAGTGGAGTAGGAAAGAATAAAAAAGCAAGTATATGGTAACACTTCACAACATAGTGTTACAGCAGTCTATAGCCTCAAGACTTTGTATTTGACTCTGAGTTCATAAGCCAGATAAGGGTTGAGCATTCACAGAGTCCTAGGGGAAGGAATCCCGCAGATTGACTAAGTGTTCAATAAAGCAGCAGTTTCATTTGTTTCCTTAGAGCAGAGTGGTATTTGTTTTGATGCTTCCAGCTTTGTGTTAACAAGACAGCAGACCTATTTTGTCGCTTGTATTCCCTATGCCACTCATTAGGTGTCTGTAGAACTGTCATATCCTCCCCTCAGTCTCCTTTTCAGGCTGAAGAGTCATAGTCTGATTCCTCCCAGGGCAGAAGCTGTTCCATACCTTGGATTGTCCGTGTCATCCTTCCTTTCCACTATCCGCTTATGAGAGCGGGCAGTCTAGGGTTGCACATGGTGTTGAACATAAGTCTATAATGAATGTATATAATGACATTAAGCTTTCTACTTTACTCTCTTAATTCCATATCAATTTCTAACCTTTTTTTCCCTTTTTGACTATTGCTGAGCATTGACCCCAAGTGCTGACACTTATATTGTTGTTGAACGTAACACTGAACAGCTTTCTGAAAATTCCTTAAAAACTATAGGGTCTTACCTGAAAAATTGGTAAAAGTTATTTTTAACCATGTAGTGGATTTTAAGTTAATTTTGCAGGTGTTGTCTCTGAACAGCATGTTTCCATTTATTATCTGTGAAGGTTATTGTGCCACTGAAAACAGCTCTTAATGCCCCATTTCAGCAGTTTATAAGGAAGATTACAAAAAGGTAGATGTCAAGATGGAGGCCGACCTTTGTTCAAACTTGCATGAGGAAGTTCTCAGAGAAAGAGGCAGTCAAATCTGAGACTTGTGACAGTCATCTTTTGGGCCTTTAACCAAAGCTGTTCTGGAATAAATGCCTTCTAATTTGCTGTGTGTGCTCTTACTCCAGGACTGGAATACTGTGTATCTTCTTCCAAATGTCAGCATCCAGAGCTGTATTTTTGCAATATTGTTTGTATCCAGAGAGAGGATGTGATTATTTGCTGTGGTATTTACCAGCTTTAGAAAAAGCTGGCCTAACTTCAAACATTAGTTGGTTGTCTTACATCAGCATGTTTCTTGAAACTTGGGGAGAAAGTATGTCTAGCTAGAACATGAATCTTGAAATGATTTTTTTTTTCTGCTTCCAGACTTCCTTTTTCTTTTCTGACCTCAAATGGAAAAGGTCTAATAAGAATTATTGTAAAGCTTCATGCTGTTTATAACATAAGGATTTGAAAATGTGGGAAAGATACTCTGGAAGTGCAGTGAATATTTGATTTTCTACCCAAGGCAAACAAAAATAATAGTCTTAACATATAGTAGGGTTTTTTATCAGTGTTGGAGCTCTGTAGGTGCAATGTGGTTCTCGGCTAATACTATGTTATCTCATCCTACTTTCTTATGGTTTACTCCAAGGTGCTATGTTGTTCAGGGTAAAGAATCTGCCTTTGGAATCTCCTGTTGTGGAAATAAATTCTGTAGTGGGATCCATGAGTTTTTACTTAATTATTTTCCTTTCACGTTTTGTGCTTTCAGGAATTATTTCCAAAAGTCAGTAGTCTGTGGATACCGCTTTAACTCTGTTCTCCAAAAGGATTTTGCAGACTTCAGTTTATAGATTGCTTTTCCACGCACATTTCCTTTTTATAAAGAGAACTTGGTCATCGGGTAAAATACAAAATAGTTTTTGCAATGAAGAGCCACTCTTAAATTCAGAATAACCCTTTAGATGTGTAAAGAGACTTTCATTGCCTAGGTGAAATAGGATGTATTTATTCTGATTTCTTCCTAATGTAATCAAACATTAGACTGACATCAAAAAGCAATTTCAGAGTGATGGTCACTAACATATTTTTAGAAGTTGTAGCAATTGGGAAGTGATTAATAGTGTAACCCACAACTGGTTAAAATAGAAAGTCAAGTCAGAGAGGTGGGTGGTGATTTTATTTTTTATTATTAATTACTTTTTTATTTTATTTTTTTCCCCTGATGTGTTACAAATTGAAAGTATGCTCTTAGTAAGAGGACAAGAGGTATGCACTGCTTAAATTGTACATAGCCTGGGTTGTCAAAGATACCTAGTATAGGATACCAGGCAGAAGAACTTAGATGAAGTTAAAGCTCTGTAAATCTGGGCATGGTTGGTGGCTTTGGTATAATTTTAGTGAGTTCTGCCTGAGGTTTCCTCAGTTCATGTGTATTCCCTGTGCCTTCACACTGTTTCCCTTTGCTCTGTAAGCCACAGTGTGGTTTAGTTTCTAGTACTAGAAAACTTGCAGTCCAAACTTTCAGCCCTAATTGGAACTCTTTAGCCTCACTGCTTTGAAGTAGTGCCTTAGACTGGTGTGCAGTAATTTAAAGCAGAATGTTCCTTATAAACAGCTAGATAAATTTCAGTTTTCCTAAGTATCAGAATAATTCCTTCTCCCATGGCATTGTTACTCTCACCTGTCCTCTGATACCTGAATTCTGTACCAGATAGGACACCTAGGATTCTGCATATCTCAAAATTAATGGTAAGGAAGTCTTCTTTAAGAAATAGAATATAAGGTAATTATGAGGCATTCGGGGTTTTTTTAATAATTATTTTTGAAAGGTGGAAGATAAAAAGGGGAGAGAGCTATCCTGCAGATGATTCTAGCATGCATGCTTCTCTCCTGTTGGCAATCTGCCTGTTAAGCCTTCTCTTCTCATGGTCTGGTCCTTCCCTTGATGTTACAGGCATTGTTATGTGTCCTGAGACTTAGCCCTCGTGCTCCGTAAGTAATTTTATGTACTGTTCTTTGTGTAAAAGAAAACACAGGATTACCATGAGCAAGATACAAGATCTGCTATGTGATGAAGCCTCACTGGAAGGGGTTTATGTTCAATATGTTGAATTTATGGCAGTAACACATGACATAAAACAAGTCTGCTATGCTCAATCTGTTATGCAACTGTGAAATGACAGCATTAGGTCAGTCCCTAGCACTTTGCAGCTGAGATTCAGGTCTTGGATCTAACCAATAAAATACTGGTTTAAATACATTCAGACTGCTTATAATCAATGCATGACAGTGAACACAGGCCTTGAATGTCACAACTGTATATACTTTGTTTAAAGTGGTCTGGGGAGAAAGACCTTAAGCACAGAGGTAAAGAGCTGCGTAGTCAAATAGGCAAAGGAGCTGCCTGATGCACAGCTCCTGAGCTATTTATTGAAGTGTTTGAGTAGCATGGGGTTTTCTTAACTCTTATGTTTGTTGTTACTTCATTTCACTATAAAGCTCTACTTCTTTTTTAACAAAAGTAAGTTATTCTTAAGCTATGTACAAATTATTTATCCCAATCATTATACCCCTTTATGTTACTTTCTTGTAGGCCAAACTAATCTGAAGAGTCCACAGGATATTCAGGTCTATGTTGTAAATACAAATTTCACTCTGAGGTGGAACTACACTGCGAATGATACCAATGTGACATTTTCAGCAGAATACCGATGGTAAGTAGAAACTTATATTCTGAGTTAGAAATGTCTGACACTTATTTGCGTAGAAGAGCATATTAATTAATTACTGTGCTTCTTGATACTGTCATGTAAAACTTCTAGAGACTTTTTGAAATCCAGAAAGTAGAGGCCAGGAAGATTAAGTCTTGAAATGAAGTGGAGTTGTCCTTTGTTTGTCTAATTCATATGTAAAATTAGATTGGTCATTGATAGCAACATCTTTTAAATGAAGAACATACTTGGTAGTAATGCTTAATAGTAGAGTGGTTCTTTGAGAAGATTAACCAGTACACTTAGAAATGTAGTATTTAGATTTATTTATTCTCTTTGGTTTTTGGTTTTTTCATTAAGCCACACTGTGGCCACACACAGACAATTTGAGAAAATTTTCAGTGTGGCTTTTGAATAATTTGTCAGTGTCTATGAATCCAGGTTTCTCATCTGCAATTTTAATCACCAGATGAAACAATTTAATTTTTGTTTATTTTAATTGTTTGCTTGGTTTTCTTCAATTGTTTCATATACCAATACTTATGCATGCATATACATATACTTTTGGTATTTTGTAGCATTTCCCTGACAAGTAAATATTAAAAAATACTTCTAACATCAAATCACTTAAGAAGTTCCTGATTCTAGGATTTCCTAGTGTATGATTTTGGATTAAAAAATAGCTTGCCTTCTTCAATGTGTAGATGAGAAATAGCTGCTTTGAAAATAGTTTTATTTTAAAAAACATAATACTGGTCTGAAAGATAAGCTAGCACCTGAGGATATACAATTACTACTTCCAAGTCTGTGCCTTTTCTTTTTTTTTTTTTTTTTTTTGGTCAGGACATTTTTAATCTCTATATGAAATGTCTCTTTCTTAAATAAGGTATGGATGTCTGTTAACTCACAAGAAAAATAGCTTCTGTAAAGCTGATTATTCCAACACTTACTGCTGAACTCTGTTTTTCTCCTTTGTGTTTTAATTTTCCTCTAATCTACATTCCTTGCTAATGTTAGAATTGGGGTGTTTGCTGCTTTTATGCTCTTTTAAGCACTTCTTGCCATCAACACTTGTAAATTTCTTCCAGTGAATTATAAAATCATTGCCAGACTATGATCATATACTAAGGATATAATTCTGGGTTTTGACAGTTCTTTGGTGCTGTTTTCTGACACCATGTGTTTATATGGTGAATAAAGCAAAATGATATCAGATTTTGCAGACTGATAGTTAGCCTTTGGTAATAAGGCTGAACTAATAAATTAATAGATTAAATTAATGAATTAAAAGGTGACATTAATTCTGGGGTAAGTAAGTAGATAACACTGATTACACTGCTGCTGGTGATAAAACAGCATTAAATGGTGTGATATTTATTAGCATTAAGAAGAAAAGGAAAAAGAATCTCAAGACTTAAATTGTGTATTGGTTTTATTTTTGGGGTGTGTTCTTTCTTGCAGGTTTGAAGACTTTGTGACAAATGAAACAGAATGGAAGGAGTTGCCTGGGTGTCAAAATGTTACTCGCACGGAATGTGACTTTTCCTCAGCAATAACCAAATACTATGATACACATCATGTGCGTATAAGGGCTGAAAGAAGGGAAGAAGTGTCTCCATGGTCTAGCACTTTTGAAATGAATCCATATCTTATAGGTATGAGCTCCATATATACTGTAACATTTTTAGCTAAATGTCCTTCCACACATTATTGTGGAAAAATGCATGTGGTTTCCATGGCTCATAACAACATGAGCTAGTAGTTTTCTCAACCTTAATATAATATAAGGTATTTGCAGGTCATGGAATGTTATGATTCTCCCTTTTCTGGAAAGGGGAAAGTATTGTAAGTGATGCTGGTTTTCGTACAGAATTTTCTGTCATGCTCTATTTTTCTAGATTTCAGAAAAATCCTTTTTGACAGCGGTCTTTTCTGGAAGTTTTCTTCTGACCTTGCAAGCGTTCAGTAGTTACAGAATAGTGTGGTACTGAAGCCTTCCCTCAATGTTTGATTGATTTGTTTGAGCTAGGTTTCTTGCCTTACATGTTTTAGAATAACTTATACTGATTATTTTCCAGAATCTGCAGTGACATTCATTAGTAATATTGCATTTTAACTTCTGCTTTTTGAACCAGGTAATGGTGGTTGTTTGTGAGGTTAGGCTTCTATTAGATACTGGCTGACATTCATGAAAACTAAGATCCTATAGGCAGTTGCTGTGGTTTTGTTAATGTAAAATACTTTTTTGGTGTTTTTTTCTTTAAATAGTCATGCTTGAATATTTTTTTCGTTTAATATTTGCAGCTCAGATTGGTCCCCCAGGAGTAGAGTTGCAGTCCACAAATGGAGTCATAAAAATTAAGATTTCTCCTCCAGAAGCAAATCAGGTCCAAAAAATGTGGCTAGCTCATCTACATTTTAAATATAAAGTTGTTATCTGGGAAAATTCATCAAACGCAGAGGTATGATCACTTTTTTTTTACTTTTTAACCTTTAACATAACTGTCGGAGAAGTACTTTACTTGAATAGCTTCATGCTCCAAAATGGAATTGTTTAATTATGTAGCTGTGTAGAACTATTGCTATGCAGTTTAAAAGTTGGGAGGGTGTGTTTTCTTGGGCTTTTTTTGCTTTGTTTTCACTAGAGGATTTTATTAGATTTATGATAAGAGTTTGTATTTCTGTTAAATGCTGGAGCTGCTTTCCAATGCATGAGGAAGAAGGTAAAACCATCTCATGTGTTGGAGCAGGAGCCACGCTCAGCTAGCAGGAACAGGGAAGGGAAAGAGTTCAAGGCAGTGGGAAGAAGCATTTACAGTAAGGCATAGATATAGGGGAAGGGAGAGGCAAGAGGTTAACTTGGTCTTGCTGAGACCATATAGCTTAACTACAGCTGTCAGTACACTGTCCTGTGTCATTAACTAAGTGATTTGGTTTTATACTGTAGGTTGGGGGGTCTTGGTGATTCTTTTGAGGTCTTGTAATTGTGAACTAGTTTCCAAGCCATAATGTGCATCTCGCACAGCACATAGCTATTCTGTGAAGACCAAAGTAGAAAAAGTCTTTCTTCTTTTATCCTTTTATGGGAATGGGTGCCAGCTAGATTAGGGTAGGAATTGAAGAGGTATCTGTGTTCACTTGGAAGACGTGGTCATAATCATTATAGATCAAAGGGGAAAAAATAAGTACAAACTGTATACAAAGGTCAGTCACTGAAGTCTGGTAAACCAAAAGCAGGGAAGTAGCTGGGGGGGGGAAGGGGAAGTGTTTGCTCAATGAATTGAGAGACAGAAGTATTCACTTCTGAATTTGTGCCTGAGTATTTGTGTGGTGAGTTATGTAGAGCAGTGCCGCAATCCCTCCCTACTTTCACGTGTTAAAGGAGCACGACGTGTTCCTTCCTTTCAATCACGTGGCTAGTTGGAAACTTCTCTTTAGTATTTATTCAGCTCATATATTTTCCTTCATTACCAGTTTCAGCATTTTTGATGGCATATTATATAAATGGGCTGAAATCTGGGGAAAGAAAAAGATACTTTAAAAAAATCAGCTCATTGGGAAGAACAGTTACCTTCATATGCTGTTTGCAATTGTTTCTTACAGTTCAGAAGTCAAAGTATTTTTCCTACTGACACAATTGATGATCTTGCACCAGACACTACCTATTGTTTGAAAGTTCAGGCAGCCTTTCCTTTGGACTTGCAAGAAGGCTTATTCAGTCCTATCCATTGTGTAAAAACTACCCGTGAAGGTACAGAGTAAAATTGTTTTTTCTTAAAATGATTACTCCAGTTTAAACTGTTGGAAAATAAATTGTTCTAAAGCACTAGAAATATGCAGAAGTGCCAAGTTCCTACTCATTTTGGTTTAACAGCAATCTTGACAGTTACATAGATTTTCTATTTTAAATCGATATAAAATATGTCACCTATCAATATTAGAGATTTAATAGTACAAAAAGGTTTTTGCTGTAGGTAAATTCTGTCCATTAATTTGGATTGCAAAAACTACTTTCTGTATTTTGGAAAACTGGATATTTTTGAATTTGTGACTTTGAATCAGGAGGAAAGGGATGTGTATATACATAAAACAAAAACCTTTTGTATACTTGGCACTAAATGAATGCATGTAAAGTTGAGCTAAGCTTAACAAAATATTGTTTTTATGGAAGCCTTGATGAATTTATTATTACAGATTCTGAAGAATAGCTTAGTGGCAGTTTGCCACCAGTTGCTTGTTTTGCACATCTAAATTTAAGTTCTTCTTTTGTGTGCTGTTCAGGTGTCAGTTTAAGTACTTTTAAATGTTTATTTCAGGGGAAAAAAAACCAGTGTGGGAATGTAGAAGGTCAAACATTAGATTGAATGGGTGGTATGTCAAAATTACTTTGTGTGTGTATTTTACACATTTTTCTCAAGTTGTTGCTGAACCAGTTTATTTCTACTAATGTCAACGTTTCTGTACTTAATTTTTTCTGAATTTATTTTTAACTTTTTTTTCACTAAAGATTTAATATGCTGTATGTATCACAGACTTTGACTTCCCATCTTTATAATGAAAACAGACAACTTTTTTAAATTTTTGTGTATCATGGCCATTTACATGAGAAATGCACATTCAGTGACAAATTGCTGTACATAATATAGAGCTTTTCAGTAACTGTGTGTTTCCTTTTCATTCTGAGCAGTGAATGACCTACTCTGTGCAACAGATGTGAGCGTTCTTGCTTTGAATATGAAATTTCATCTGCATTGGAATAATCAGTATAAACAACATGTGAGCTACAATGTACAGTATCTCCTGTGAGTTAAACAATTTATGTATCTCTGTTTAAACAGGTTATGTTGTTCTAAATGCCATCCATTTTATTTTGCAAATAGTTGCTAGAAGTTAGTGAAATACTTGGCAAAAGTGGCTTAACGTATTCATTGAAACATTGGGTACCCCATCTGGACACAGTGTGGCTTTTAAAAGGATTGCATATAGCATCATATCCTAGAATTTCAGGGTAGTAGGCTTCTTTTAAGAGTGTTAAAACACCTGATGGAATGGACTGCTAAATATATGCTAAGTAACATTTTTAAAAGATGTAAAGTTTGCATTGCTTCATATCTTGTTTTAATATGAAGAAATTGGACAACTAGAAGCGAGCAAAAATGCAGGTGTTCAAGGTTTCAATTATCAAATATGTTGACTACTTCTGGTCAGATCCTAACATGGAAAAAACCCATCATGTCTCTAAACCTGTATCTTAATATCCAGTTGTCACACAAATATTGTGGCTGGCATCTAAATAAAGAGGAGAGATAACTCTAGCATTCTTTTGGAATTCCTTTGGCATGACAGAAAAATAATTGACTTAATAGAACTAAATGAAAAATCTTAATTTGGATTTTAAAAATTTCTAAACCTGATAGAAATTTCTCATATTTAGAATACTGTTTTCATTTATAACTGAAACAAGCTAACTAGATCAGGAAATACAAATTAGTGCTTTAATCAAGCTTCAATAGAAAAATTATCTAAGACGCCCATTCTTCCAAAAATTAAAAAAAAATGTAGCACAAGTGAATGCGCTTTTTTTTTTAGTTCAAGGACCTCACTTAAAAAATTATTAAAATATCTCTTGCAGTGGGTATCTAAAACTTCATGATGATCAGTCAATGAAGTGGCTCAATGTACCTGGATGTAAAAACATCACTGATACACAATGCAATTTCTCGTCTATCATCTCTACTACTTCTGGAATTTATTATCTCCGAGTGCAGGCCATGAGTGAATATAATAAAACATGTGTGTCTAATGAAGTAAAAGTAGATCCTCTGATAACAAGTAAGCAAACATGTTTTCTTAACTTTGCATTTCTCAATGAACTTGTATCTAATGCTGTTATTTGTCAAAAGAAACTTGCTAGATTAATGAAACAGAATACATAGTTCCCCTACAGCATAGTTCCCCTACAGAAACTGTTGGGAATCCTGGCCTCATCAAGTTAAACAGGAGTTTCTCCCGGGTCTTCTCTATTCAGCACAGCCAGTATTTCACTATATTGAGAAACATACAATTTGCTTTACAAAATTAAACCACAAAGCATTGTATGGCATTTTATAATCTCACTGTATATTATGTTAATCACTGTGTGAGATTGTACTAGAAATGCCTCTAGTCTGACTTTTGCATTGACAGAGAGCACTTCTTGATACTTTAGAAGAACAATGCCAAAGTCAAATAATTTTGGAATCCAGTGCCTCTATTTTCTTGTGCATCTACTCTCATCTCTTTCTCTCTGCCCCTCACAGTACACCCCTGAATTTTGTATTGAAGCAGTATTACATTGACATACAACCCTGAAGAGCTTAATGAAAAAGCAGTCTTAAATGATAGTGACATCGAAGTCAAAAATATGTAACACTCCGGAGTGAAATGAAATTTTTCTTTGTTGCACACTTTTGATTTTGTTAGAAATGGGACCTTACTAAAATGTTTGTCTTAAAAAAAGTTATCAATCATAGATGTCAGGAAGTGTTTATCTAATATATAGGGTAATATTCCATTGCCTTCCACACTGAAGATGGAATCAATAGCTATTCTATATGTCAGTTTTCCCTTGTCCAAGCTCTTGGTAATTAGTTCTGTAATAAGATAACAGTGACCTAGGTAAATAATTCAACAAAAGACAATAAAAACTGTAATACTTCTCACTTTTCAACTATACTTTAACTGTGAAAGGAGGTATATGTGAAAAGGAGGGCCCGTATCCTGATGAGCTAAGAAGTGTTCAGTAGTTTCACTTTGACTTGCATGGAGTTAATCCCACTGTCTGTATATTTCACTGAAACTTGCAGAAACAACATATTCATGTGAAAAGAGAAAATAATTGAAATGCTTATTGGGACTCAAGATTCTGAATAAAGCTATTACACTTAAAAGTCTAACTTCATTATGTTTCTTAAAAATTGTCATATATTTAAATTAGAGTATTTTATGCAATATGTTTATTTGTATTCTTTCAGTCTTATTTTTAACTTTTTTTTAATGTCTTAAGATGAAATTGGCCCTCCTGGCATAAAGGTGGACATCAGTGATGTTTTGCTCCATATTCAGATTTCTCCTCCAGGAGGATCTGAGAGTGAAGTCATGAGGGACCGTTATGACTTGTCTTATCGGATTCTGTATTGGAAGAATTCATCAAATAATGAGGTATGAACTAGTTGAATACTTTAAAAAGAATATAAAATTTGTTGTGACTTAAATACTGTGTTTGAGTTCTCCTCAAGAAGCTTATTTTCAAAAGAGGCACATATAAGGTGTATCAATCATGCAATCTTTTTTTTTTTAAGTGTTTCCTAAATGTGTTTGCTTCAGAGAGAGTTCTGTGGTTTATCTTATTTAGTCCAAGTGCAGAACAGTGTCTAACTTCTTACAGAATTACTTCTTCAGCAGAGGCCAAAATTGTAATCTATTTGAGTGACTTTTGTACTATTTATGTGCATCTTATTCTTCCAATTTTTCTTTTTCAGGAGGAAATTAAAATGAAAGAAATAAAACAGACAATAGGGACAATCTCTGATCTAACACCCTTGACTTTGTACTGTGTAAAAGTACAAGCCTTCTCAGAATTTTACAACAAAAGCAGTCATTACAGCAAAGAGGAATGCATCAAAACACCTGGAGGTAGGAAGAGCTTGGGAATTGTTACACATCTGGAAGTAAACCAGTTAATCCTTCATAGGTCCTTTGCAGGTCTCACTAGTTAAAAAATATTTGCAGCATGACTTATTGGCCTCACAGACTTTGCACCTAGTTAGGCAGAGATCCCTATCAGCAGTCTGTCACTTAGCTGCTCTGTGTTCTCTCCTATAGCTAAACTAATAAACTGCTTCTGTTCTGACCTGATAAAAATTACGTTCTGGTTATTCCACCACACAACTCAGTTTAGAAATTATCTCAGATTAATTCACAGTCATTACAGTTATTAAACTTAGTTCTGCACAATGACTTGTTAACAGGCAAGCTTTAATTTCCAGCACTTTAAAGATATTTTTAGGAGGTTGCAAGGAATCACTAAATGCTATGTTTCAAGAATATTTTATTCTTGAAATTGTCATAATTCTTCTGTGAATGAATTAAATTTTAAAAAAATTCTGTGCTAAAGTGTGAGGAGAAAAATCATCGGACTCATAGCTGAAAGCTCTCCTTTGTGCAAAATGAGAATACATAAATATTCAAACTGACTTAAAGCTAAGAAAATGTGAGAAAGTAGCATTACTATTATTACATCTGAAGTTCTTAGGATTCATTTATATTGTAGTCCTTGCTGCTTTGTCCTTTATCAAGCCTAAAAGAAACAAATGTTTCTCTTATTAAGGTAAAAAGAGTAAGTCTTTAATCTATTTTACTAGTTAGTTGTTAGTCTTCCCATATCCTTCTATTATAATGACCCTATTTAAGACCAAGCAGCACATTCAAGACTCGATATTGAGAGATGCAGTCATGCAGATCATGCCCTGTACTTCCCGTATGTTCTTATATACTGATGTGGAAATCTTTCATTCTTTGATCATTCATACTAACTGGAAGTAGAGGTAAAAAGACCTGCTTGTTTCATCTTGATTATTTCTGAAGTGTTTCCTGGTACTTATTAATTTTATTATGTTCAAACTCCGTTCAGTTTATTTCTTTGAGATGGTGCCAGAGAATATGTTACAAAGCAGAAGAGTGTGGAGGGGAGAAGGAAGCTTGCAAGACTCTTGAACTTAAGCACTGAATAGCTTATGACTATACAGACAAAAGGTTTCTTTGACTACAATATTTTACTATCAAAAACTGGAATCTGTCATGTAAACTCCTTCTGCCACAAGGTCCCAACCTTAAGTCCTGGAACTGAGCCTAGCCTGTTAGTTTTTCCACAGTTCCTGGGTTAACACAGGAATGCAGGACCATAGAATCATAGAATGGTTTGGGTTGGAAGAGGCCTTTGAAGATCCCATGAGCAGGGACACCTTCTACTCTATCAGGTTGCTCAAAGCCCTGTCCAACCTGACCTTGAACATTTTCAATGATGGGGCACACACAATTTCTCTGGGCAACCTGTTCCAGTGTCTCACCACCCTCATTGTAAAAAAGTCTTCCTTACGTCCAATCCAAACCTACCCTCTTTGAGTTTAAAACTGTTGCCCCCTGTCCTGTCATCACAGGCTTTGGTAAAAAGCATTTCTGTCTTATAAGCCCCCTTTATATATCGAAAGGCCACAGTAAGCTCTCCCTAGAGTTTTTTCTTCTCCAGGCTGAAAAACCCCAACTCCCTCAGCATCTCTTCCTAAGAGAGGTGTTCCAACCCTCTGACCATTTTTGTGTCCTTCCTCTGGACCTGCTGTAACAGGTCTGTGTCCGTCTTGTGCTGGAGGCCCCAGAACCAGATGCAGTACTCCAGGTGGAGTCTCAGAGCAGAGTAGAGGAGCAGAATCACCTCCCTCGACCTGCTGGCCGCTTCTTTTGATGCAGCCCAGGATATGCTTGTCTTTCTGGGTTGTAAGCACACATTGCCTGCTCACATCCAATTTTTCATCCACCAGTACCCCCAAGTCCTTCTCAGCAGGACTGTTCTCAATCTCTTCATCCCTCAGTCTGTATTGATACTGAGGATTGCCCCAACCCAGGTCTAGGACCTTGCACTTGGCCTTGTTGAACTTCATGATGTTCAGCAAGGAAGGGATGGTGTCCCTTCCCTCAAGCTTATCAACTGCACCACTCAGCTTGGTGTTGACAACACCATGGTTGAGCACTGAAGTGAAATTCATCTTGTCTTTCTACATTGACAAAGTAAAATCTTGTGCTGAGCTTGTGTCTAGACTACCAGTGTAGAAAATAACTGGAATAGCCTTAGGATTTATTTCTTCTTAGATAAGCATCTGAAAGGAATAGATGCTCACTGGAAGATCCTTTTTCTCTCTGTTGGCTCTGTTGTCATCTGAAGCTTACAACTAGAGTTCCTTTCCTGTGCAAGAAACCATCTGGATGCTTTTGGGCCCCTGAAGACCTCGCAAGTCTAGGCACTCTAATAATTCCTTGGCTAGATAACCATGGGTCAACTTCACTGCAGTAATTGCTCATTTTTACTTCATAGCCCATAGGAATTCTTACTCCTGTATCTCTGCCTTTTTAAAGGAGAGAGCTCTATCAATGACATATTATATTTATTGGGGTTAGACCCTGTATACAGCAATAGCGCAACAGATTTACATGCAACAAGTGCTTCGTGGTAGCTGTCTGTGTGCAGCCTTTTTGTCCTCCTGTCAAATACTGACATATAACTGGAATATAGCTAGATCTTGGTTCTGATCCTCTTTGCAAATGCCTGTGTGTTTTTAATAAAATTATTTAAGATATTAGAATGGCACAATTTTGTAATCATCATCATGGCTGTGTGTAGTACTATAGAAATGTGAAATTTTATGATAAATACTGTAGCAGATTTGGAGGTAGTCTGTTCTTTAATCTTTGTAGTTTATGAATACCTTGACTGAATGGGTTTTAACTTTTTTAGGTAAAATTTTACCTCTGGTTATTTTAGCAACATTTGTAACTGCCCTGATTGCTGTCTTTCTCGTGGCTACACCACTTGGTTTTGCCCTGTACCAAACCTACAATAAAATCAAATATGTGTTCTTTCCATCATGCCAGCCTCCTTTGAACATAGAGGTAAGATGAGATGTATTTTTCTCATTCATTAAGCAGATGTATTTTTAGAAAAAATGAACAGAAAATATTATGAAAAAGTGTTTATCTGTTTTCCTATGGTCTGGTGGGTATGCCACAATTAACTGTATAGGTTTTAACAAAGTGCAGGAATTCCTATGGAAAAAATGGGTACTATCAATTTCTAGAATTGTGATTAGCAAATATTTTAACTCTCACATTTTTTCTTCTGTCTGTGCTAACAATCCTTTATTCCAGAGAGTGTGCATGTCTACCCAATGTGATAATGTACTTTTCTGGTCTCATACAGCAGGGCAAATGTTTTCCCATTGTATTATCTGAAAGACCATGCTCTAGCCTTTTTACCATACTTTAAAACTCAGAGGAGGCAAAAATGCAAGCCCAGTCTTTAGAGGAAATTTCAGTGTAGCAGGCAGCAAATGCTTGTACCATCTCCTGACCTAGTGGCCTGGATGGTCTTTAAAAAGGCAGATGATGTCCAATTTCCAGCTCAGCTTGGCACAGGCAGTACTTAGTAGGGATCCTGTTCTGGCATGAACAGGGCAATACATAAGTGTAGGTATATTTTGAAATGTAGCAAGAACTGCTTTTTGCTGTGCTTTCTTCTGTGTCTCTCAGAACACTGATTTTGAGCAGTGTATGGCCTTCCTAACATCATCTTCTCACTGAAGCTTCTAGGACATGTAGTATACAAAGCTTTCTGAATAAAGTTGTAATTTAAAACCAGTCTCATATTTTAAGGGCTAATCTGAACTTTAATCTGAACTAATGTTAATTTGTAAGGGAGCATTTTAGCTGGTTTCTTCAGCAGAACACTGGTAACATAATTAATGCAATGCATATTTACAACCTTTTGTGATGGATTTGATATAAATGACCACTTCAGAGAATAAATTTAAAGCATGTAGGATAGAAAGTAGTGCACTGTTGAGAGCTGTATAAGGTTTGGTATCCTGCTGCAGCAGCTCACTTTCTCTGTCTTTCAAACTTTGTTTTATAACTGATAATGGTTTGCAGACTTTGCAAACATGCACCTGTCATTCCCGTGCTACCACGTGACTTTTGAAAGTGTTGTAAATTAGGATTTTTATTTAGTTCTTGGGTCACCACATAAGGCTATAATCAATGAAATATTGCAATTATATAGATGATTGACAACTACGAGCATAGCAAAAGAGTTAAGATTCATGCTAGACTTATTCTTTAGTGTTTGATTATACGAATGTAACTAAATGTCATCCTAACTTTGAGTTTGAACTTAGGGAAGCAAATGGCATATTATAGGTAGAAAACCTCATGATGCTACTGAATACGATAAACCAGTTTTGTACAGCTGTGGTGTTAAGCGGAATCATTATGTAGGTATTATGTATGAATGTTCATCTCTTTCTTTTCTGCTTCTCTTTTTGCAGGGTTTTGGAGGACAGCTCTTAAGCAGTCCTTATCTGTTGACTACAGAAGAACCAATAGAAAATTGTTCTATAATTGAGACTATCATCACAGAAGAAGTAAATCAAACTGATTTTAAAGACTACATACATTCTAAACAGAGCTGTCGAGATTCAGGAAATTACTCTAATGACGATACTTCAGGGAGCAAAGTGTCAGAAGAAACGCTAGAAAAGGAAATAGTGTAATTTTTAAGAAAGTAGAATTCATATATGGGACTGGCAGTAGTGTAATAAACACTTAAAACTTTTTATTATGAAAGTCACAGCCTAAGGAAGGCAGTATGACTTTGGGATCTTTGTCTTCAGGTTTCCAAATCTGCACTTTGTTAGTGGAAAGTTACATACCCTCTCTGCTGCAAGCTGACTGAAGTTAAAACACAATTGACTCCTCATACCTTACACCATTTTTATTGACTTTTCATCGTATGATAAAAAGAATACCATCTGCGTAAAGAGGAGCAGTTCTGTACACTATATACTTGAACCTGATAACCTCGGCGAAAGCCTACTCTGTTCCACAGGAAGAATTTCTAGCTTAGAAGTTTGTTTTGAATGCCAGTATGTACTGTGACAGAAGCCTTAAATTCCAGTATTGAATCGTAAGATGTTTACACAGGCAGAAGGAAATTTATGCTGAATACAACTTTAATAACTTTTTGGACATTCTCTTCCAGCCCCCTGAGGGGCAGTGCTTTTTGGCTCAGCAGGTCCAGAGCAAAAGATGCAGAGAGACCAACAGTCAGTGAGGTGGCTCCTCTGAGCTTCCTTGTAGAATTGCTTGTGGCCATGGCTGTGGGAAGCTCCCAGTGCCCACTTGCTTGTTCCTGTGTCTGTGTCCCTGCATCAGAGTGCTCTTCTCCCACAGCACTCGGTAATCTGGGCAAGTATGAGGAGGGTAAAAGGTAGGAAGGAGGTTCACTTCACTTTACTATGAAGAAAAATTTCATACTGGAAGCTCTTTGCAAATGAGGTTGGATCAAATTGTTTTGCGCTGCATTTAGGATAAATAACAACGAACATCCAAGCAAGATGTATGCTGCAAGAAGAAACTAAAGAATACTGTTACTTTAAATGACAAGGCACATTAAGAGGCATATTCTTGATTATTTTTTTCCCTATGGCTACATAACTGAAAGTGTAAAATATTTACTTCTAATTGAACTGTATTTAGAAATGTGAATCTCTTAACAAGGAGAAATTTTATTTCTGTAATTAGAAGGACCCAAGTTGAATTTAGAAAATGCCTTTTAACAGAATGGTGAGGATGCTTGTCATTCAGAGCTTTTTTAGCTTAGTCTCATTTTGCCAGCAGATTTTTCTTTGTACAAATGAGAAGGATATGCTGCAATTTGCATGCCACTTTCTTCTGCAGTAATTTTTAAAAGTAGCTTATTTTTTTATAAAGAAATTGATTTAAACTGGTTTTGAGCTTCATTGTTTATTTTCATGAGCAACTGTTGGTGTTTACATATAATTTTTTTAATTTTGAAGATATGATCTAATTTTATAAATTTTATATCCCTGTGTTCATTGAAGAACACAATAAATTTTGCATATTTACTACTTTATCGTTTTCTTGGTTCCCTACATTTCTGATGTAGTGACATTGAAGCTACACCATGGATACTTAGGAAGCTCCCTTGAGTCTTCAGTTACTGTCCTCCCTAAAAAAAAAAAAAAACAATGTGAAGAACATCATATATAAATTTAATTAGGACTTACTTTGAGAGTGTTGCATGATTTGGACAAATCAGAAAGAAAGTGCTAATTAATTTGCTGAATCGGGGCTTAAAATGAGAACACTGAACATGAGCATGCGACTCGTGGTCTTTGGTAAATGGCTTCCTTCTCCAAATTCTTGCAAGATACTTAAACAGAGGATGGTATGTAGATGTTTATATTTGTGAGGTCTCTTCAGTATAATCTAAGTTTGCTGTGAGGATGCAACTTATTTATGCAGCTGTTCCTCTTAGTGATTTATGCTGTAGCTGGCCTTCCTGGATATTTTTTCTCCTGGACAACTTCAGTTTCAGTCTGTTTTTCTTATTTGTGACCTACTTTTACAGTAGAGTTTGGGGACATATTTTCATTTGGGGGATTTTCAAAAGTGAAGCTATTCTAAACAAATTTACAGAAGTAAGGTGTGGTGGATTGTGGGGTTTGTTTTTTCTTTGCTCATCTAGGGAAAAGGTTTCATCTGCTATTTCAGTAGCTAACTGTGGGCTATTGCTTTGATAACTGTTTTCTGTGACACAACATTTTATTTGCTCCTGGAGTTTCAGCACTCTGGAAGAAAGGTATTTAATATGAAGGATTTCACTGTTGGATTTCACTGTCAAGATTTCAAATGATGGCAAAGCAGTGTACAGTGAATGATTCTGAAGCAGGTAGAATTCATAATTTGCAGGCAATACATGTTTTTCTTCAGAATGTAGAACCAAATAAGTGATAATGAATATATATGTAAACCTGAAGTTTGGTTCTAAGATGGGTTACAGAAAATCTTCTTCTATGAGTTCTTCTCAATGTTGCCAGAAGAAGCAAAATGAGAGCTGTAAGATGGAAGTACTCATTCTATCTATAGAACACCTAATACTTAAACTGGAAAATTAAGTTCCTAAATACCTGAGGCAATCTCATTCTGATACACTTCAGATGTATCCAGAAATACTAGAAAAATAATGTGACAAGAGCTTTTACAGTTCACATTCTAAGAGCAGTTTATTACAGTGCATAAAGGAACTTTTGTTTAAATGTCTTTTTTAACTTTCCAAAGACTTTCTAAGGAATAGGACCCTTGAAGTGGTTTTCCTCTTTCCTTGTTCAAAATATTTTTAACAGAAACCTAATTTTTTTATGTGATAAGGAAGAAGTCTGAGGAGGAACTATATTTGACTCTGTTCACTGAAATTATTCAGTGGATGAGATACAGCCCTATTAATAATTGAATACTTTCAGCTGGACAATGTAAAGCTGGATTTGTCAGTACTAACAGTAAAAATAACAAGCATGTTAAATCCAGTGTTTTTGAAACTAGAAGCATTTAACCAATGCTGATATTGTGGAATACATGTAATATAATCAGCTTTAAGACTTTGTGTGGGGAGGCACGATGAAGCAGAAGTTTCCTGTCATGGGATTGTTAGTTGAAAGGAAACCAACATCTGGTAATGATTTTGCATATTGGGTAACACATGCTGTGACTTTCCCATGACTTCTGCTTTTGGAATGGATTTTATTAGAATTGTTTTTATATATATAATTTCAGAATAATATGCTTAATGTTGATGGTTAAGAATGTACAGATAAAAATATAGTTGGAAGAGAACACCTTCGGTGGTAAATCTTTATGGGATATTGGATCATTTTTGTAGGGATGCTTTACTGAATGATAATTGTGCAATGCCATTAGTACTTGACTGTACTTTGTACTGAGGTATTTGGCATGTTTATTAGGGTTATGTACTGCTGTTTGACATTGGGACTTTATTTCAAAGAAAAAAATCTGAAGCACATGATGGTAGGATTATTTCTGACTTTACTCGTAATTCAGTGTCTTTTGGGTAGGGGGGGAAGCAGAGGAGATCTGCAGAGTAGGAGCTGCGGTAGATGATTATGTTCTATTCTTCTTATCAGTACAAATATTTTTTGAATGCATGCCAGTGATGACATTCAGTTAAGGTGAAATTTATTCATAAGTACAGTAGTACCTGGAAACGCAGTATTTGATGTAAACGAAGAAATGTAGGTAGAGTCTTGGGGCGTGTATGCCTTTCTTAGGGATTGATGACTTCAGTGCTGAGTAAAGGTAGATCATTAGTGAGGCCACACCTGGAATGCTGTGTCCAGTTCTGGGCTCCCCAGTACAAGAGAGACATGGACACACTGCAGAGAGCCCAGCGAAGGGCCACGAAGATGATGAAGGGACTGGAGCTCCTCTCCTATGAGGAAGGCTGGGAGAGCTGGGACCGTTCAGCCTGGAGAAGAGAAGGCTCAGGGGGATCTTACC
>JANZLQ010000061.1:3324305-3335965 GCA_026212715.1 Elanus axillaris
CTAGCGAAGAGGGGGGGGAGTGATAGAACGACTTGGTGGGCACCTGGCATCCAGCCATGGTCAACCCATCACACATGAACTAAGCCACTTTTTGCTCTGTTGTTTTTTTTTTTAGATGTTCTTTCATGGCCCCATTAAAAGTATAATTGCAGCAAACTTCAGACCACGAGGTAGTTGATAAACAGTCACATGCAAATAATCAGTCTCAGTGCCAAGCAGTTAAACTAAACTAGAGGAATACCAGACATGGCATAGTCCTCCTGAAAATCACAGTTTGTTACGGTTGCAGGTAAGCCTGGAAAATTTCTGACAGGTAGGCTTGTGGCACTAGAAGAGATGTTGTCTGGTAGATTTTTAAGGAAAAGGATACCCTTGTTGCAGGCAGATAGTCATCACTATAAAATGAAATTTCTATGACACTTAACTTGCTTTTCTTAACTGTCCACTTATCCTTCCCCCAGATCTCCCTACCATAGCACCCAGCTAAAAAGTGCAATGATATGCTTTAAGAATCCCAAGGCATCAGAGTAAGTGCCACTTTTTGACAAATGGCTTATTTGCTGTTGCTGTCTGTGACAGATGATCTGAACTTTCAAAAACTTGCTTAAGTGATTGATCACATACTGGGTATTTTAAGTAAATTTCTAGAAATGTAAGCAAGATTGCCTGCAAGTTTTCTAGCAAGTTATCTTTTCTGAGACAATCAACCCTTTATTTACTCCAGGCATTTGGATTACAGAAGTGGGGATACACATGCAGTATATAATAAATGCAGAGCAAACCAACAGAAAACATAGTTGGTCTTCGTGGAACATTTTCCTCTTGATGTTGCCTGCATGTCTGATACTGCAGCCAGCTGGCAAGTGAATTCCACACAGATCTTGTTGAGGAAGGCTTTCCAGTTACATTGGAGTAATGGTGGTCTTAGTAAATTCTTGTTTTCATCACAGATATTTCCTAGGTATCTAATATCCCATTTAAAAAACCAACATGACATTGTGGGCAGTCAGGACAAATTATTTTATTTTGCTTCTTGGAAAATATTTTCACAAACTTTACACTAGAAAAATTTGTATTGTCAAAGTTTCTTGGTTTCATGACGCAAAAAAGTCTTGAAATTGCTGAACAGCAACTGTTGTCTTGTTTTCTTTGCACAGGAAACAACTGTAATAAGAGGAAATCCTATTTTTAATATAGATAGGTACAGACTGTGGGGATTTATTCAGTGATGTTGAACTGATGGTCCCAGAATGGCCATCTAAGCATCTGTTAGTAAGTGCAAAATTATTCTAATTAGTGGAAGCTACCACCATATAAGCAGCAGATGATCTAGTTAAACTGACAGAATCACACAGAATCAAAGAAACTTGTAGTTGACCATTT
The DNA here is from genome assembly GCA_026212715.1 of Elanus axillaris. NCBI lineage: Eukaryota > Metazoa > Chordata > Aves > Accipitriformes > Accipitridae > Elanus > Elanus axillaris. The sequence continues at coordinate 3,325,689 of JANZLQ010000061.1, forward strand.
ACCAGTGTTTTCTCATGGAGACACCAAACTTGAAAAATCCTATACTTTTAACTAGTTTTCTTTTTTTATGCAGATTCTGGCATCCCAGAAATAATCTTCTAATTAGTACTGGATCCAATTCCATTGCCTTGCTGATGCCTTTTTCCTAAGACAGCAAAGGCAAAGCATATTCAAAAAGAAAATGGTGTCAATGGCAGCTTTGCTTAGCTTCCAGTAACTATATTCCCTTTCTTCCACCGAGTGTCATTTATTTACTAAACCTCCCAGTTACTGTTGCCCAATCACATGTGAAGTGAGGCTTTTTACTCAGGCACACCTTTCTGGAAGCAGTGTTGGTGGCTAAGTTTTGAGCTCCCTCTGCTGGTACTGTAACAGGAAATTAAAAATCCTCACCCAAGAGTTAAGATGGGACAAGGACAGGGGCAATATCCAAACAGCCTTGTAAAAATACTTTTTTTTTTTCCCAGATTCATTAAATAGTCTCCTAAAAGGAGGCTGATTTCAAATTAAAATATCCAAACTATTTATCCAGTAATTTTCTGTGACAAAGACCTTATCCTTAGATCCTTGCCCATATTCCATATAAATATATATATTTGTAACTGACCAGCTGTGTAGTAATGCAAAGCTGTTGATTTAAAGTATATCAGAATACTGTTTGTAAATTTTTTTCCTCTCTTGTATTTTCAAATGAGATTTGAGATCGGTGTATAAATGTATAATTTTGTTTAAAACCACTTCTTTTTAGCTAATAACTTCTGAAAAACCTGTACTTTATGTATGGCAGTTGTCTGTGTTCTGCATATGAGTGTCGTAAGCATCAACAACAAAAAGGTTATTATTCTATAATACCAAATGGAGGGAAGGCCACAGCTGTTTTTCAGTTATTTGAACATCATGTGGCTGCTTAAGCATGTGCTGCCAGCTTGTATACTGACTCGTAAGACTTTTGGCTTATTAATGGATCCTCCAGCATTGTTTCTTTGAGGATATCCATTGAGGACTCTGATATTAACTCTGCGTAAAATAAATGTCCAAAATCCATTCCTTCTAGCAGAGATTCCCTGAGTCTTGCACATGTAAACCAGGTTAGACTGATATATATGAATATCCATGTTAGCCAGTGCTTATAAACACTTCTCAGCCCTTTTGTTTCAGCATTGTCACTTCCTTGGGTTTTGGGTTTTTTGCAGGGGGAGGAGGAGGAGTGTTCTAATTAGCATTTCTACAAAAAAAAACAGGGTAAGCACGTTCTAGTAACGCAGTAAAGCTTCAGAAAGACGTCACTTTCCGAAAAAAGCTATCAGGTACTGTTTGTGAAATTATTTGTAGTGTGCCACAAGGTGTATGACAAAGGAAACGAAATTTCTGCATTCATTAATACTGTAACAGGTTTCGCGTGTATAGTTCACTATTAGCTTTGCCAATTTCTGTCTTTTTTCACCCTTCTGCAGCTGTTCTGCCTCAGAACCCTGTCCTGCCTGGCCCCTGGAGCCCAACACAAGGACCTGGGGTCTTTGACCAGGCTGAAGGATGTGGCTACTATCCTGTTTGCAGGTTCAAGCAGTAGCAAAGCTGAGCATGTGTCCCAGGGGTCCACACACAGAGGACACTGCTGTAGCTGGTTAAGCAGACTGCCACAGAAAAGATGCACCTCCATAAAGGACTAGGGTAAAATACAGTCAAGTCCTCTTACTCCTTTTCAACTGGTAGAGACAGAAGCTTGCTAGTGAAAGCGCACACACATTTACTGATCCTCCAAGAACCAGCATGGCCCCCTCTACCTTCTTGGTATACCCTTGCCCTCAGACCCTCCTCCCTGCTCCCTAGCTAGTCCAGCTTGATGTCTGCAAGCAAAGACATGCGCTCACCCAGCTATCCCACTGGCACTCTACATTTGCAAGTTCCCCTGGATACCAGCGCAAACCCTTGCCTGCCTGCTTGCTGGCTAGTCCAGCCTGGAGTTTGCTAGAGAATACACACGTACACTCCATGCACACCAGGATTAGGGAGGATACAGACACATGTCGTTTCCCGGCCCCTGCCAGCAGCCAGGCACCCAGGCTGTGACCTGCAGTCCTGCTCCAACTGCCAGTTCTGAGCCCCTCACTTGCCTTGCTCTTGCTAGTTGCCCCAAGGACCTGGTTTTCACAACACACACCATTCCTGCCCCAATGGCTGGCAGTTAAAGACCCCTACTCCACACACCCCTGGTCTGACTCCAGGTGCTGGCATCAAATCCACTCTCACCATGCAGCTCTCACCAGTAGCTGCCACTTAGTCCTTGCTGTACACGTACACTCAGGATAGAGAATGAGGTTGCATGGAGAAAGAAATAGTTAAGATTTAACAATAAGGTATGAGAAGATAGGACAGACTGCAGTGATTAGTCACAGGGCTCAGCCAGACAAGCGTACAAACTGGCCCTGTTTATACCCTTTTATACCCTTTTCTGTCTACCCCCCTCTTAGTTCCTTCCTGCTTCCCCTTCCCTCTGCATGTCCTTTCATTCGTTTGCACAGCTCTCTTGATTCTTGAACACCTCCCAGTCAGGTGCCTGGGATTCCCCTTGTTCACAGTCTTAATCAGTCATAAATTCCAAATTGGGACTTCCCAGGCCTGGGAGGGGTTCCTGTAGTTTCTGGGGAGTCCATCTACTGGTGTGAGTGGTGAGGTTTGTTTTGTCATATCTGTGTCTCTGTATACTTTTTTTCTGGTTTCCCTTTTTTCCCCCTAGTTTCCTAATTGACAAGGTCCCTGATCAGATAACCTTGCTGGAGTAGCTTCTGAACCAGATGCCTTTAAAGGAGTAGACACTCTCCTTCCACATAACCTTACGCTGAGAAGATGATTAATTTCATAATATACAAACCAAACATACACTGAGCTCCCAAAGGTCTAGACATTTGAGGGAGGTTGTCATATAAGCAATGCTAGAAAAGGTCTAGCGTGATATCCCAGGAAAGGTGCCTGTTGGCATTTTGAGCCAAAAGGTCTTTTACAGTGCATGTAAAAAGTATGCATAAACTTGCCAGAAAAATTCCTGCTAGGTCTACTACTTTTGGTTTTGGTCTGGTAGGATCTAAGGTGCTACCCTCCAGTCATCCCCACTGTCAAACCTCTGTGTCCCCAGCCCTGTGTTCTTATGCAACTTGAGAGGTTTTTTTTAAAAGGCCAGAAGGGGGATTTTGTAGCTCTGTATGATAGCACATCTCTTCCTTCCCACATATGATAAAGATCATAGCACACAGTTTCTTATCTTTTTGTGTTGAAGTAAAACACAAAAGAAAGTTCATAATTAGAAATCTGAAAAATCTAAAAGATGTTAGCAGTTTTGTCTTTCCCCTATGGGAATGATGATACCTCAAAACTTTTAAGTCTTTCCATGAGAGGCTTAAAAAGATTTTTCTTAAATCATTTCTCAATAAATGTGTGGTGTATGTATGTGCCTAGATACACTGGTGTAACTGCCTTCCTCTTGAGCATGTTTTCCGCTGAAAGTTTTTAGGAGTTCATTTCCTCCTTTGAGTTTACAGGCCCTATTCGTGCAAATTAAGCCCCAGAAAACATGTATGGGTTCTTTGCCATAGCTCAGTCTGCAGGACTAGGGCCCTGTTCTTTCTTTTTTAACTTGTGCTGGCATTAAGGTTGTAAATATATAAATGGGATACAGTCTAAATTATCCTTCAAATACGAACCTAGATTTGCAGCCACAATAAGAAGCCTACATGTACATGCTGTACTAGCTAGACTATTCTTTACCCTGGCTGCATCAGTCATTCCTGTCTGTACATGCCCTATATGTTTATAAAAGGGGCAGCGTGCACCTCCTCTCAGTCAAGAAATTCAGAACTGAGTCATAGCAAATTTCCTTTCACGCCTTCCTAGCAAACTGTCTTATTTTTTTGTAAGGCCCTTGTTGACCTCCTAAAAGCTTATTCACTTTGCTGGTATGACCAGTTTTCCCTCATCCCCCACTTTCTCTTCATACTGATTCTTCTGCACAGGTTCTGTATACCATTCTGAAACTCTGGCTGCCCATAGACAAGTTTCTTATAGTGGAAGGGTCTCCTGTCCTGCAAGAGCAACTGCCATTACCTTTACTGCTTTGACAAAGAAAATAGAGCATGTGTTGGTATAACCAGCTTCATTTTTCAAGTAAAGGCTGAGCATTCAAGCGATGATGGTAGCAACTAACAGTCAAGACTAAGGCTTCTGTGGTGCTGTCTCCAGAAAACAGCAAGGAGACTCTCCTTGTTCCCTGGGGTGGCCTTAGAGTATTCTTCATCAGAAAACCAGATCTTGCCTACCCCAGAAGCAGCATGAGATCTTTGACAGTTCCCTCACCTTTGCTCCTTTGTCTCTCTACCTACACTGACTACAGGAAAGGGTCACCAGAGCTCCAGGTCCTTTTGTGTTACACCTCCAGCTGTGATTTCGTACTTGCTCATGCATGACCAAAGGCAAACGGCTCAAGCAATGCTCCTTGTCCCTGTGTCAGAGACCATAAAGGAATGCCATTGCCTATACATAAAGAAGTGTCCTTTCTCTAGTCACAGGATCAATCTATTTACATTGTAGAGAAACTCTACAAAGTCTGTATCGGATACTAGAGGTCTGGATGCATCTTTGGCAGAAAGGTGAGTTCTCCCAGTGCCTTCAGCTTCCCTACTAGATCAATTGCCATATCAACTGTCCTTCAGAGACAGTGTCAGCCACAAATTTCCATTTTTAAGTGCTAAGGGCTTAGTATTTGCAGAAAATAGTATCTAGCAATTGGAATTAAGTGCTTTGTTCGACCAAGGTTTTTCCAGAAAACTTTTAAGAACTCGAATCCTACCTCTAGGAGGAAAACCACTTTCTGCCCATACTGTGTATCTGCTCTTTTGCAAAAACTTTCTCAACAGAAGCCTCTGAGATGTAAGCAGAGTTTTCATTAATGCATCAAATTAGTTCAGCCATATTTGCACAGCAGCCCTTGACTCTAAACTTTTGAGAGTAACCTAAAGGACGCAAATCAATACAGTTTTCCCAGCTTTAGTCACCAGTTCCCCTTTAGAGTCCCCAAAATTACCATCCACAAAGGGTGTTGCAGGAAATGTCTAATCACACTTGGCAGACTATAACATTGGACAAGTAGATGGCATTTGGTTATGATGTCTAGAACTAACTTAAAGCATTGCCATTTCCAAACCCATCTTGCCTAGTTCTTTTTCAGGGACCTTACTCAATCTCCTGTTGGAGGAGATTCTCATAATATTGTTCAGTCTGAGAGTGATGGATTCAGTTCCTATTCACCTTCAGAGAAAGAGCTGTAACAGTCACTATTTCCTGGTGACTTCCTGAAAGAGTGGTGGTTCGAGGCTTATTTTAGATCTCAGGAACCCAAGTGCTTTTATCTACATATTTTAAAATTTGGTACAGTTATTCTAGCATCTGTAATCCCTTTCAATAAAAGGATTAATTCACATCTCTCAGTCTGCAAGCTGCATATTTTGGCATCACATTTAAGTCTTGTATCAGAATTATGTTGGCTTTGCAGTGGTTCCAAACCTTTCCTAATTTAGAGTCACATCCCTCTCTTTGTCTTTCCATGAATGCACAGGGACTTTGGGAGGACTGAACACTAAGTGCTCAGTTCAGGCAAAAGGGGACCACCTGAATGGGATGACTGGCTTACAGAGATTCCTCACCTCAGAAAATGATAAATTCAATGTTATCTGTAAAGTCTTGGTCTCTGTTTCACTCACCTCCCACTCCTCAGTTTGCTAGCTGCATAGCTATCTTGTTTCCTTGGGAATATGCCTTGCAAGACTGAGTGCTTGAGCCCTCTTAAGCTTTAGAAGACACTTATGCTGCAACCGGAGTGCCTGCAGTTAAAGCCTGACAGATATTTCCTTCTGATATCACAGGACATCATATTCAGGGAACAGTACATAATATCACCATGTTACACAGATGGCAAAGTGGAGTGTGATCCTCTTAACCATGCAAAGTAGTATAGCAGTAGTCAACTTTTAGATCTATTTAGCACCTAGAGACTGAGTTTCGCTGATGGACTTTGTGAGAGTTTTTCCCTGCTAAACTGGCCATTCAGAAAATGTTTGTTTTAAAGCATTTTTCACAGCTATGGACAACTAAAGACCAAGATCTTTGCCTCAGACGTCAATAAAAATTGCAAACTGCTGTCTGCCTGTGTTCAGCCAGTCTGATTTGGAAAAGCTGAGATATGAATTCTCCCCAGATGTTTTGTCACCAAATGAGGTTATGTCAGGACAGGAGTCAGCTCTGGGCACCCACAGGGCCCACATAGTTTTGGTATTGGGGGTCTCATAAGGCTCTCCACATGAAAAACTGGGTCTCTTTCCAGATATTCTGTCAATTTGCTAGGCCAATTTCTTCACTTGACTCTTAGCACATACCTCATCACTTGGATGTTGGAAGACTGAGACAAACATGATCATGCAGTTCTGCTCCTCTTCCTCCAACAGCAAGCAACTGTTCTCCAGAAAAGCCTATAAAGCAAAATAGCTGGCATTCACAGGCTGAGGTTCAATTATGTCCCTATCTGCAATGCTTGTTTCTCTTCCCTTCTTGTTGCAATTTGGAATCTGGAAAAATTCACATTTTTCTGTATGAAGTAAACAAAAGTCCTCTGATGGCTTCTTTGACTTTTCATTCCCCATTCTGTTTATCTCTATTCAACTACAAGGTGGGTTTTGCAAGGCCTGTCTAGACTTTTTCTGTGAATGACCCAGTTTCTTAACAGGATTTAAATACAAGCTATCATTTTGCAGCACCCTAAGCCAACCTGCCTGCTGCCTTCACACTTCCCTGGACTGTAGTTCCACCCCTTGTCTTATGCCAGAGCTAGTTTCACCAGAGCTCAGTAAACCGGCAGGGGGAAAAAAAAACCTAAACTGGCAAAAGCAAATAGTTTCCTGTTATTTAATACAAGGCTAAAAATAATCAAAATGTATAAGGAAGGAGAAGCAATGCAATAGCAGCCAGCAGCTGCATGGCCTCAGTCATGTTGCAAGAGACAACACTTTGAGCAGCTTGTTTCCAGCATTGTTTATTATGTCTGACTTTTTGGTAGCAGTTATTTCCATTAGACATGTGGGAGAGATTCAGGCCCTAAAGACAAACCTTGTTAGTCTTCTTTTTTTTTTTTTAAAACTAATTATCTGAGATAAATTTCAAGCAGAACCTAAGGTGGTGCCAGAATTTAATCATCTGGTCTGAGTGAATCCATATGTTTTCTTCTGAAGTCTTACAAAATTCAAAGCTCTACTTTTGAGCCTTGAGCCTTCTCTTACTTTAGGCATGCTTTGTCACAATCTGAAGACAAGGTGATTTAACCATCCTAGTCTCTGCCCAGAGGAGGATGTCCCAGTGGAAGGCTGGTTTTGAAAACTTTTGAGGGAGCCGAGACAGAGCCTCAAAGGTGAGATTCAGAAGGTCATGTTATTGTCCACTTGTGCTTTTCAGTAAGCATTATGATCCAGTTCAGGCATCAAAGAGGGATGTTACTAAGGGTAAGGCAGTCCTGCAGGTTGAGATTTGACCTTACAGAAGAGCTGATTTTACAGCTGTCGGACTGGATGAGTGTTTCTTCTCTTCTACCCCAGCCTCAAGCCTTTGTCTCCCAACTCCTTCCTTATTCCTTTGTGTTGGATCTAGCAACTACATGGTGCTGGGATGCATCAGTTCAACTAACCCACAGGAGAGTTGTGGCAAATCAGCCAGGCCAGCAGGCTAGACCAGTGCCATGAATCAGAGAGGGGATGCAGCCTCCTCTTTACAGTGCAATTGACTGTACGGTCAGCTTGGCTTTTGGTCAGGTAGGAAGCCAGGGATTCTTTCACAGGCATTGTAAAGTGTTCAATGCCTCTGTTTGCCCACAGTATAAATGTATGTGTAGGCCAGAACTCAAAGGTGAAAGATGAATTATTTACATGCAACTGTTTTGAGACACTCATGTTTTCTAGAGGTGTTTTTGTAAGTCACCTCCCAGTACTACAAGCCTTCCATTACCAGAAATGATACTTGATCAGGTAATGTGCCTTAGGGCACTTAGGTTTTAACCTCCTGTCCCCTCCCCTGTCCCCTTGAAAGCTCCCACACTAAAAATTGTATCTTCCAAACAATTCTGCATTTAAATGTCAATATTTGAGGAACTTACTTTTTTTGTCACTGTAATCTTTTTGTTAATAAAAATATTTACAACTATCAACAACACGCCCAGGCATCTTAAATTAATGATCAGTTTCAGACATGCCAAGACATACCTTGTCTTAGAAATAATGATCTGGAAGACAAGTTTACCTGTAGCAGATACGGGGTGTTTATGTATCCACAAAAGTACTTCTCTGTTTCTGCTGCTTATGTAAACTGCTCTAAGTAGGCACACCATGACTAACTGATTATACTTCCTCTCTGTTTCTAGGAGACTTTATTTCATCAGACAGTTACTGTAAATGAATCGCTAAAACTTTTTTTTAAGCACCACAGCATGCTGAAATGCAAACAGCACAATGGGCTGAAATCCAATGGGCTCAAATCCATTGGCCTCTAGGTAAGCCTATTCCAGTTGCTCAATTCACCAGTAGACATCCTAAATAATGCTCTAATTCAGAATATGCAAACAAGATCAAGGGAGAGAGGTGTTTCTTTTTTTCTCCTAATCTCTTTGTCTTCTTCCCTTTTGACAGGCACAAACAGTATAACCCAAGCCTCATATGAGTACAGCTTGCTGCTATGCCTGTGAGTGGGAGAAGACAACCTGCAGAGAGTTTAGTGGGGCCAAGCTCCTGCTGTAATACATTTGTATTAAATACTAAAAAATAAAAATATTTCCTACCTACCTTTTGCCTGGATATCAACTGCTAAATATTATGCCCTGTGATTAGAGACAACATTTCCCTGTGCTACAAGATTGAATTGCAAAGCATGGCAGCACCAACTTTCCAATTAAAACTCAAAAACTAGCTAAAACACAAAGCAAATCTCAAATCTCTTTACTAGTGTGAAATAGATAGCTTCCTTAGCTCTCTATTTCTCTGTTCTGAGTTAAGTTTATAAAGTGAAAAAAAGTAATGTTTTTCCCCTGAGGAGAGGGCTAATCTTTAAAACCTCACTTCACATGACTCAGGCATTTTCTGGTTGTGTAAGGCTGTGGGAATCCCCTGTGCTCAGCAGCAGAGCCTTCCTCCATAGCAGGCACTGAACTAATGAATTCCCAAACTAGTGTGCACCTATCTGCTGGAGTTGCTGATTTCTGAGAGATGATGAAGACTACCAGGCTAAGCAACGAGCTGGTAAGAATTCAGACTCCTCAAGGTGCTGACCTGGAAAACCTGTGCCCAGGTGCCTACCTCATCAGGCCCTTGCTGCCAGAGTCACCAGAATACCAAGTGCACAGGGTCACATGCAAACTCAAGCATTTCTGACACTCCCTGGGGCCAGAGCAGGGTGCAGGCATTGCTGGTAGCTGTGGGTGCTCATGTCTCCTTGCAGGGTGAAGTCTGTTTTACCCAGGATTTCCTTCTGAGTGCAGGCATCGCTGAGCCTGACCCCCATGATGCCCACTGGCTGTGCAGGACTTTGCACACACTTATTCTCCCAGTTGCTTTCCTGGCTCCTCTCACCATTTTGGATTCTTTTCTCCTTTGCTCTCCCTCACCTTTTTCAAGAGGAAGCATCACAAATGGATCCTACAGCAGCTGGAGGAGCATAAATGCAGTTGGGAGAGCAGAACAGATATGAGTTCCAAAGAACAACTGACAAGAGAAGAGAGTTGTCACACCCATGGGGGGACCAAGACTTAGGTGGCTGTTTCAAGGGACAATAGAAAGAGAATAAACAGATGTTTATCACCTCTTTAGCGCCACCCCAAATCACCTCTTTCCATGCATTTGTGAGTAGATAAAACACTTGTTCACTCTCTCATACATTCAAAGACAGAGGGTGGTATATATGTGTGGTGGGTTAACCCTGGCTGGATGCCAGGTGCCCACCAAAGCTGTTCTATCACTTCCCCCCCCACCTCAGCTGGACAGGGGAGAGAAAATATAACAAAGGGCTCATGGGTCGAGATAAGGACAGGGAGAGATCACTCAACCAATTACTGTCACAGGGAAAACAGACTCAACCTGGGGAAAATTAATTTATTGCCAATCAACCAGAGTAGGGTAATGAGAAATAAAACCAAATCTCAAAATGCCTCCCCCCCCTTCTTCCTGGGCACAGCTTCACTCCTGGATTCTTTACCTACC
>JANZLQ010000061.1:3340472-3364753 GCA_026212715.1 Elanus axillaris
CTCCTTCCCGGCCGGCTTCCGGCCCGGGAGCCGGCGGAAGCCGGTGGGGCGAGGGCCCGGGCTGGGGCGGCCTAGGGGGGCTGGTGGGGGACGGCGGGGCCGTGCCTCTTCGACCGTCCCCTGAAGGCGCCCCGGCGGGTGCCGGAGCCGCAGCGGGGCGGGCGGGCGGGTGGGCAGTGGGGAGAGCGGGTCCGTGGCGGGTTTCGCCCTTCCTTCACTCCGCCTGTGCCAGCCCCTCTGAAGGAGAAGGCCGGGTTTCTCGTGCCGACCCCCCGGGTCGCTGCTCTTCGAAAATCTGCCGTCGTCTGGGCTGTCAGCGGCTCGCGTCCCGGCCCGAGGCTGGCTCTGCCGCCGGCTGCCGGGCGGCGTGGCCCCACATCGGCCGCGTCTGTGAGGGAGCGGCTAAAACCCGCACAGGTTCTGTCTGGAGCGGGGCTGGTACGGTGTAAGTCGTTGATGTGGCTGTAGATTGTGATGTGGCACCCGTGCATCAACTCTGAATTGACAGTTTTGGTAGGACTGGATTTAGACTCCGATGTAAATGCTTTGGGGGGGTGCGGTTTGCTCTTCAGGTCGGGTCTGAGCTATAGCTCAGGGTACAACACTGGCTTCAGTCTGTATGCCAGAAGGTGTGGGAGAGCAGCTGCGACATCTTGGGTGGGGTATGCCTACAGCGTGGTGCTTGTTCAGGCAGGCGGGTACCTCCATGAGTTCAGCATGTCCGCTGTCACGTTTTCTCCCGCTCGTTTGTCAAGGCCTGGCTGGCCAGCCTGTGACTGGTGAGTCCTCTGGGGCTCTCCGGCTGTTTGGAGGCAGCTGCCGTTCCAGGCCTGCAGTCCACGGCTGGACTTAGGAGTCCAAATGCCCATGCGTGGGCTGAGGTGAGCCGGGGGACCTGCTGCGGTCAGTGTTGCCCAGTCCCAATCCCATCGGCAGCAGTGAGATTTCCCAGGGAGCTGTTCTGGTGTTGGGCTTCTATGTAGGGCCTCCTCCCCGTCTGCGCTCTCTCTCATAGGCACAGTGAGCTGTGTTTCTTCTCTTGCAAATGATGCTGCACATTAAAATCCGAGCCAAAAAGAATAACCAGCTGTCACACCTGTCCCCACCTGGCCACACACTTCTGCTATTCACCTTTTGTAGGCTTTGGTGCTCATCTGACAATATGAGTAGCCAGTTTGGTACACTAGAACAGTAAAAGTCCATTCAGAACCTCCCAGATTTCTTTTTTGCCATTTAGCAAAATGATGTGTTCTAAGGCTGATGCAGGGGAAGGGATCAGAAATCATTCAGGAGCAGGAATGGAGTCTATGAAACCGATGGCTAGGCCAAGCTGAGCTGCTTTCACTCACTGTAATTTGTGGCTTCACGCTCTGCTATGTGAAAGCTTTGACTTGTGGCTTGAAGAGTCAGGAAGTCTCTGCATTAGGAAAAAACAATCTGAGCATCGTTTGGCAGATGCTTTAAAAGAACCAGTTCAGCAAGACCACATTCCAGACAGAAAGAACAGGGCATTTCTGCCTTTCCCTGGATAAGCTAGTTTGGGTTTTTCTAGGATACTTATATATTATAGGTGCTTTTTTTCTGAAGTGGGCATTTTGTTACTTTGATCATACAAACTAATGATCATTATGGAGTTCAGTGTGTGATTTCAGAAATTTAAGTAACTTCCCTTGTCAAGCTGAGATATCTAACCAAAATACAAATGCGTTCCTTCTGTGTGGTATGGAAGCAGCTCCTCAGTGCAATAGTAAGTGCCTTGTGGCACACAGCACCTTGATGATCAACTACAGAGCCATAGATTTGATAATTTTTTTCGTGTTTTTGAAGCTGGTAGGGGAAGTGATCTGTTTCTGAATGCTAATATAAGGCAAAATAATCAGTGTGCAGTCTTGATTGAGGAGGATATTAACCAGCCCTTGTCCTTCATTGCTTCTTCCTTTTTTCTATTTTTTAAGAGGGAGAGGAGAGAAGAGAAGAAGAAACAAATGCTAGTACTTGTGTTTTGTTTTGACAGCTTTCTTGAATTTTGTAAAATTAGTTTGTATCGGATGTCTGAGTGCACAGATTACTGATGGTGTGAGATACCTTGCCACATGCCACACCAGCAGTGAGAGTGCAAGAAAGAATCTGCATGACTGGAAAGTGAAAACTTGTCTCGAATGAAGAAAAGGTTACTTAGTAGCCTTTAAATTATGTGAGAGATTAATAGTTTAGGTATGGTTTCTAACTGTAAGGAATCTCAGACAGGTATGCAATGCTGAATGATCGATCTGTAGCCTAAGGCAATGTGTGTTTACTTAAAAGCACTACTCACTAGTTTCTTAGCCTCAACTTTTAACACACCTAATTAAAACTTCGAGAGCTTAACTAGTTCTTTTGTATTTTGGACTTAGGGTTTAATGCAACTTTATGATAAAGGTTCATGTTGTCTTTTACCTGTACATGGAGGATGTTAAGAGCCTGGCATAACGTCTCTTCTGAAAGATAGTGCTGTCAGCACCAGTGTGCTGTCTAGTGCTGTGTAACAAAATCAGATGTAGAAATCAAAAAGAAGAAACTTCTTAACATTATCCCCATATTGCCAAAGAAGGCTGGGGACAGAATTTAGCTTAAGTGCTTGGTCTTCTGGTCTTATTTATGTAAAAATAAACAAACCGTATCTTAGGAGACTATTGTCTTAAGAACAAAAAATGGAAATCTTACCATGTGGAATATCATATTATGTCATGTCATGGGTGTCTGAGCTTAGGACCTGTTGACCCAGTATGTTTAATGGTATAAGGGGATCACTATGCGGATGATTAAATACAAGTCAAGTATAGAAGGAAAACCTTTCTACCTCTTAAGACAGGCAGGCGGTGAAGCTGCTGCCCTGCAAGGCTCTGCATGCTCTGTCCTTGGAAGTTCCAGGACCTGCCTGGAGAAAGTCCTGAGCAGCCTGCTCTGATGCTGCAGCTGGCCCTTCTCAGGGCAAGGACTTGGACTGAAGACCTCCAGAGGGCCCTCCCCTCCTGAGTGACTGCAGTGCTGTGGTTAAAAGTGGGATGCTTTTCTGGTTTTAGGGGCATTTGATAACTGCCTTTTCCTGTCTTTCTCACCGCAGCTTATTTGTGGTAATCTTAGTCTGTTTCTTTGGGCTGTCTCAGTTCCTTGCCGTTGGTCGTCTTGTCTTTCAGTGGGTTTTGCTTCTCCAGCCTGCTGTTTTGCCCAGTTTGCCAGCTAACCTCTCCCTCCAGCTGCTCCCCCACTTAACTTCTCATCCGACTTTCTCTACTTCACTCGCCCCTGTTTCCCCAGCCCTCGGTTCTCTGTCTTTTGCTCGGCTGCCCTCCCTTCCTCTACTTGTTTTTTCTACCCCTCTGTGCCCAGCTCAGTGCCTGGCCTTTGGCCATGCTCCAGTCCCAATAGATGGCTTCTTCCTCTGCTCTGCTTGGGCCAGCAGGGAAGTGGTTCTTCTCCCGTACTCGCGACACAGCTGTTCGCTCTCCTGACAAGCTGCTCAAGAGCACTTGCAGCATTTGTTCATCCCCAGGGGTTTATAGCATGACTGTATTGGAGTGGACATTCCTTGTAGCAGAAGGCACAATTCTAACAGAGGTTTCTGTCCTCCTCTATGTTGTGAAATTGGTTTCAAAATTGGCAGAACTTCAGGCTTGCAAGTGGAATGGTGCCGTATGTGTTTGTGAATGTATGTAAGAGAAGGCTTTTTTTTTTTTCACCTGTTTCCTGGAAAGTTTCAGTGAAGTGACCTCACTGTTTTCAAACAAGTTAGCAGGAAGGTGTTCTGAGTTGTTAACACAGTAAAATGTGAGATGCATACAATTGATATAGATGAGCTTTTGTCATGACAAATGCCAGTGGACCTTAATTTATGGCTTCCTGGGGGAGCTGGGTGGGGTTTATTGTTTTGTACTCTCAGTGCTGTGTTCTGTGTGGAAGAAATAAAAGCAGTAAATTGCAATTCAGTGCTTTGTGGATAGTAGAGACTTAAATGTACTGCTACTAGTGCACCTAGAAACAGACTGAGGAGGAGGAATGGTCTTGTGCAAAGCAGTGAAAATGAAATATATGGTGATGGAGTTTGGAGACCAAAAGTTAGTTACTGTATACTTGAATGCTTTAGTAGTCATTTTTATTCCTCTTCTTACTTTAGAATCTTCTCCGCATTTACCGGCACCAAAGGATGTGATGGTTTATTCCTATAACTTTCATAGTTCATTGAGGTGGTCTCCTGTTAAAGTGGATAGAGGCTTGGTGTTATACACAGTCCATTTTAAAACGTAAGTAAATAGATCTAAAACCAACCAAACTGATTTTGTTCTAATCCAGTAACACAATTGGTTAAAAATACCCACCCCAAACTAAACTAAAAAATTAATAAGAAAATGAAAGAATGAGTGGTCTATTACAGATGCTTTTATATATATCTGAAAGCAGCTTCTGAAGACTGACAGTCTTTTAGCCTGTGATATTTCTACTACACTGAGCAAAGACTGAAGATCTGAAAAGCACCCAGAAATGTTGCATAGTTTCCTGAATAATTTTAGCCTTACTGAATTCTCCCTCACTAATTCTAATTTCTCCCCAGATACTGAGGAGATGCAGGTGCTGAAAGGGCTGTGGAATCAAACCCACATGAAATGGTGGTTTTGTAACATATTCTGTTGTTATAAAAATTGTCTAGGTGGGAAGGATTGTATTTTAGCTGGTTGCGGTGTTCTGCTGATGCTTTACTTGTCCTTTTGCATTGCAGAGGTGCCTTTAACCAGTGGGATGAGATGAACTGCACCCGTATCACCCAGACTGAATGCAGTTTCCCCTGGTCACTTAAGGAGCGGCGCTGGACTGTTGTTTTGCGTGTGAGGGCTGAGCTAGGGCAAGTGACTTCTGACTGGGTGGAAACAGATCCATTTGTGGCAGAGAGAAACAGTAAGTACTGTTTATTATTTCAGTGTGTCTCTCAAAGGAGATTTCTTTGAAAAAAGTGTTTATTGTCCGTTCTAGGCTTTTTTGAGTCTGTTATATACAAAAGCCAAGTGAGAGAATTGTAGGTGTTAGTTAATAAAGACTACAATGCCTCTGCGTGTCACTAGGGATTTGATACTACTTAGTTCCTCTGTAGTGGGGTTAGCAGTGTACTCTTTCAAGGGGTATTGAAAAAGAAACAGGAGTTTCCTTGCGTGACTAAGTCTTATAAGAACTACAACATATATTATGTTAGAGAGTTTTCAATTTTCTTGTTTCCCCACTTAGCACTGCCGCATGCACACATACACTCCCCTTGATTTGTGGTAGTCTGAGTTCAAACTACCTGTTTCTGTTTAACAGGTCCCTTTTGTAATAAATGTAAACTGTCATGACTGCATTGTAGAAGAGTCAAGGCACACTTTAAATCCTGTTAAAGGACAGCAACGTGCTTGTTCACACATTTATAAGATGTGCTCTTTACCTTGCTGTGATTGGTTTCAGGATTAGAAGAAAGTAGACGTTGAGTTTAAAAATACCTCTAAACCGATAACAAAGCAGAGGAATGGATATATTAATGCTTTAGTTCAAGTTCTCCCATACCTGGTGAGGAGCAGTGGTGGTCCACACTGCAAAGAATATGGTATTTTCCCTGGTAACTTCAGTTCTAAATCTTGGATTTTCTCTAGTGGTAAAGAGTGTGGGGATGAGGAACTACCTGAATCCCTAGTTGAAGATTACAAGTGTTGTATCCATAGCTTGTGATGCAGGATTGTTTGGGAGTGGGATCCTCTGAGGGTTAGGAAAGCACTGGGCTAATGAGAATACAAGACAAAGGAGAGGCTTGATGTGGGAGAGAGAGGTTTGCGTGTCTGTTTCTTGGGGGAGAAAGAGGAACATTGTGTGATCGTTCTTGCGTGACTGCCCTCAAGATCAGTTCCTAGCACCAAGACCATGAGCTGCTCCATCAGGCTGTTCTCTTCCTTTAATGTTTGGGTCTGTCCCACTTGAGAGGGGAGCTTCCGGAATTTGTGAGGACACACAACAAGGCGTTTGCAGTTGTACAGCAACAGGAAGTAGAAAGAAACTGAAATTTCTCTAACAGTATAAAGATCACAGGGGCCAATTTTCTGTAAAGTAACTGGACAGAGCAGGTCCTTTTGGATTTTTTGAGGTACAATAAGCAATGATTGCATGCAAGGATTGATTTTTACTGTAAATAGTTACCCCGCTTTAATATGCGAGCAGCTGTTAACTAATATTTGCATGAGTGGGTTTTTTGAGATCCTGTAGTGCTTTACAAATGCTGACATACTTAACTGGTGAAAGAAGTCAATATACAAAGGATAAATAACTATTGACCATATATGATCTGTGATCACACAACTGTGCTGTATTAGGACTGGCAGTACTTTATATAGTATTTTTCATGATACAAAAGGAAGTAATCTTCTTTACCCTATAGGACAGATGGAGACATCAAAGCAAGAGGAGGAAACTAGTTATTCCTCTTCCAATCCATTGACCTAAACTGTGTTTTTTAGAGAACATGGAATATGTGGCAGGCTATTTGAAGGAAAAAAAAATATTTAAAAATTGTATCACCATTAAATTTATCTGCAGATAAATGCAGATACATACTAGTGAGTGCTTACTGAATTTCCTTGGAAAGGTAACAGGAAACTTTTTTTAATTACCTAGTTTCACATATGCTTTCAAGTCTTTTTCCTTAGATTTGTAATGAAGCATATATCTTAAATGCAGTAAGTAGATGAGAAAATGTTGTATTCCTTTTCTTGAGAAAATGTTGTATTCCTTTTCTTGAGAAAAAGTTGTCAATATTTAGCATGTTTGCTGAGAGTATCTAAGTAAAGCTGAAGACAGTATGATGAGCTGTTCTGCATCCCAGAGATTCACTGCTCTTTCTGTGTTTATTTTCAGCTACTATAGGGCCCCCTAAAGTGAACAGTGTGATTGAAAGCTCTGACTCACTTCTCATTAGTGTCACACCCCCTTTTGTATCCGAAGCAGGTGATTTTCTTCAGTATCATGTGTCCTACTGGGCGAACGCAACAAGTACCACTAAAAAAGTAAGAATTCTCTCTAATTTATTTTGTTCATAATGCCTTTCTGACTAAGAGATATGAGTCAAGTGTCTCTTGGCAAAAGAGCAGAAACGGAGGAAGAAAACTAATGCCATTTTTTTTCTCTAGCAGTGAAGGTCACCATTTGTTGTCTTGAAAAAAAGTTAATTTAGTCTTGGCACAAGTATTGCACATATTATAAAACTTTGAAAAACTTCTTTTTTTCCTTCATATGAAAGGAAGATTAAATCACATTGCAGATCAAGGGAGAGAAGCCACAAAGTGTCAAAGGTGGCTTTAAAATGACATTTAGATTTCAAAGTTTGCTTTGGCAATTTGGAAAACTCTGAAATATCCTTCCTCCTTTCCTGTGCTGGGCTTGTCTGTGCTGGCAGCTTCAGTAACAGGCTGCTTTGGCCTGATGTCGCCTGTTCCTAGGGCAGAGAAAGGTAGAGTTATTAGAAACATGCTGCACACAGCTGGGATAAGCTGTCCCTGTTCATACTGAGACTTAGAGGTGTTGGTCACATGCGCTTATGCTGCTACCTGGGGCCCTTGTAATTGCGTTCTGGACAGGCCAGCATTGCAGAGAGGTATTAAATCACATTTATGAAAAAAAAAGAGGAAGAAGATTCAAAAGAACATCGTTCTAAAGTAAAATGTTTAAAAATCAGAAGCAGAAAAAATATATTAAAAAACTCCTCGTTTCAAAGACCTTGCTAAATCTCAAACGCCTCCACTTCCTTCCTCTCTTGCACCAATTTTTCTGTGTATTTTTCTAACATACATAAAATACCTTCATGTTTGAGATTCAGGCAAGAAGTCACTCCTGTATGCTTCTGTAGGCTTCACTGAGGCACTTATCCTAGACCCTTACAGGCTAAAAATTCCCAAAAGACTATGGTGGCCATGTGGAGACTGGAGGTTTTGCACTGCCCATCAGCTGTTTTCCCTCTTCAGTAGAAGGAGCTGAGATGGTGGAAACTCTTCACTGAACTACACTTTGGTCAGCTTCCTCTGATGGTGGAGACACTTCCCATGGCTTGTTTTTCCCTCCCCCTTCCTGTATTGCACCCTCTGTCAGAGTGAGCTGCGTTCAAAGCCTCCAGCAGCATACTGTGGATAAAATGAGACCTTGAATCAGTTTTCATGCCTCTGCTGTTATGCCCTTACAGATGGTTTTAAATAGCGTAGGTTTAATTTCGTTTAAAAATAATGAAATTTCAAATGCATTCAAGTAGGAAAGTTGAAATGTATTTCACTGTTTCTCTTGTTTGGGAAAGCTGAATTATGAAGAATAAAATTGTGCTTTTTGAATGAGAAACGTAAATAGGAGGAGGGGATTTGTGTTGAAGTCAGGTCTGTTTTTTACAGTAACACTTTTTTTTGTCTTTTAAACAGGAGATAAAGGCGAGTAGTACACTATTCAAAATCAAAAATCTAAAGGAATGGACACTTTATTGTTTTGAAATTCAAGTAGAATTGATGACACATTCAGATCTCCATTTATTCGGACTGCAAAGCATCCCAGAGTGTTACAGAACTAAAATTAGTGGTATAAATCTGATTTTTGTTATTTTTTTATATATGGGATGAGTTATATATATTTTATATATATATTTTATATATATGGATATATTTTTATAATGGGACGAGTGTAATACACGAGCTGTAGTTTGTGTAGCTGGTCACTTACATACACGTGTCTGTCAGGAGTGCTAAGAGAGCACCGCTGATAGTAGTTCTTAATTGTCATTAATGGCAAATAATAAAGAATTTTTCAGTCAGTAGTTGAGGGCCTGCGTTGTACTCTCCCCCTCATCCTTTTCCTTCATAAATACTGCTATGGGTATTACTTTCTAGAAATATGGAAAGAAAGAAAATACAAATACTTGGTCTTTAGAGGAAGTCATTGATGAAGGAGGTGGTGTTACTCTTGCAAATCTTCTCCTTCAGCCACTGCCTCCTGCAGGACAGGAACATCCTTGTCCTCTTTGACCTGCTTCCTTCTCTGCTTTTTGAGCTGCATGGTTTGTATGAGATAAGAGAAAGGTTGAGGGAAGGAGAGGGCATGTGCAAGATAATGGAGTTTGTCCCTCTCTTGAATCTCTCTGTGTGACCACCAACACACAGGCACAACCCATCTTTAGCATGCTTTGAACGCGCTCGAAGACGTGTAGATGAAACCTGCTTATGCAGTTTCTGAAGCCCCAAAGGAGCTGACCTGGGTAGTATTGACCAAGTATTTGATTGCATGCCCCTGAGCTGTGATATTAGAGTCTGTGATGCTTCTTTTGCTGAAGAGGTGTGTGTTCTGAAAGAGAAGTCCCTGGCATTAATGGCCCTTGCTGGCAACTTGAGGGTGGAAGGACAGATTGCGTTCATTGCCTGCCCTCTGCCCACCAGCAGTGATTCCTCCAGCTCTGTGTTTGACCTGCGAGCGAGCATGTCGGGTAGTTTGTCTTAGGCTGTGTGATTAAGGGACAGGAGCTCATGGGAGGTGGTCACTTCCACAAAACAAGCTACTTCTGAACACAGGTGTTTCAAGTGCATCTATAGTAGGGTTGTGATCTTAGCCTTGGAAATTTTACTTTGATTACCAAGTATAGTAAATTTCAGCTTGCTGAATGTTGTTTTACATTTGATGATGTATAAATATGAACCTGCCATATGTATATGGCTTTTGTTTTTTTCTTTTTCAGAGGCAACCAGAGCTGGATATATTATACTAATATTTGTGTTGGTGTTACTTTTTGTAAATCTGGTAGCAGTTGGTTTGTTTCTTCTGTGGAGGCACCACAAAACAATTAAATATTGGTCTCGGCCACCTTTAGAAATCCCATCACACTTTGAAGAGGTATGTATAGGCATTTTATATTTCTCCCCCTTCCCCCCCTCCCTCTGTAATGATCTTGGGAATGAGTATGAAGAAAGCTAGTTGTTGCATAACAGAAATAGATATAAAAAATTGTTGACTTAATGTAAACTGTTACTTTTCTCATATGTGATCTCCCACTTTATTCCTCTTTTACTCAACTGAATTATTTTTTTCTCTGCCCTAAGATACAAATGCTGCTATAGTCCTGTTACAAAACCTGAGTAAGATTCTCTGTTCCTTGACTACCCCTTGCCCACCCATTTCTTTGCTTATGTAAGTCACCAGGCCTGAAACAGTTGCTCACTTTAAGGAAAAAGCTTTTGTGTGCTGCAGGACATGTACTTGGGACCTAGGTCTCTGATTAGAAATCAAATATGGAAAAGTGAACACTGATAGTTTTAAGAGCAAGGACTGACGTGAAGACTAAGGACTACCTAGGGGAATGCTCTTGGGCTTTTTTAGCAAAACTCAGATGAGAAAGTCATCCTGGGACTTTTTTCTCCTTGTAGCTCACACATTTCTCTACTAAACAATATTGTTTCAGTCCTGTTCATCTTCCTCTTTTTGGTATTTAAACAGGAATTAGTCTTTATGGGAAGTTCTTGATTTAAAAATTCTTGTTCAGCATGCATTCTATATTTTTAAAAGCTTGTATTTGCAGTTCTTTGAGGTGTATTTCTTTGTATATATCTGCATGTCAGAGTAGTCCATTGTACTATGGTAGTTCTGTGATTGTGGAGCTGTTTTTCCAGATTTTTATAGATGAGTGAACAAACCCAGACTTCCTGCAGAGCCCTGAGTAATTAATTTTCTCTCTTTGTGGTACCTCAGCTACCATTTCATGGGGGCTCAGTGGAGACAGCTGTATCGCATATCAAGTGAAGTGTATCTCACTTAGGAGAAAAATATCCTTGTACAGTATACTAAAATAGTGCAGCATTTCATGCAAAGGACTTGCAAGAATAGAGTCTATCGTCATGTTCTGGAGTAATTGTATTAACCTGGAAAACATGCAGCAAAAGTAGATACTCTTGAACACTAGTGAGCGTGGTTTTGGGCAAAACACTGATAAGAAATGAAGGAATATCAGTATGTATGCAGAATTTTGAAAATATGTATTTCTAACAAGGATCAACCAGCCTGAGGCTTCTCCTCTTAAAAACACTTCCGATGAGTACAGAGTACCGATTATTTTAAGAATCTATTAAATTTTCAGAAAAATCTTATGCTTCCTTCTCTTACAGAAGGATGTCAGCTTTCAGCGTCTTGAGTTGTAGGGAACAGTTCTACCGCAGAAATGCCTTCACATAGCAAAGCCAAACTGAGGTTCATTTATGTCTTGGATCTGCTAAAGTGGATGTATTTGGGGTTCCCATATGAAACATTTGATTTTAATACATGTGAAAAAATAATCCTGTTGCCCATTAGCCTTGCTATGATTACAGAGAAAACGGTGTCTTAATTGAAACTAAGGTTAATTTTATCCCACAACGGACGTGACTTGAGCTGTGGTCCCATCACAGCCAGCTTATGACACCTCCTACAATACAGAACAAGCTTTTGAGTAAAACGACAAGCTACGTTTTAACAATGTGAAGGTGTCTGTGTTCTGGATGCTTTTTTTTTTTTTTTTTAAATCAGGGAAAAAATGTTCAATGGCAGATTTTTTGTTTTGGTTCAGTACATAAAGTGGTAGATGGCTCCAATCCCGCATGAAATACAAAATCAGCTTAGTGATAAGGAGAGTAGTATATGGGGTGGCAGGAGAAAGCATTTTCTCTGGCCTACATGTTATGCATTCACTGTAAAGCTGATGACTTATTTTTGGAGGAGAGGGGAGCAGAGGGGAAGTCAAAGCAAAAAGTAACTACAAGATAAGGATGCCACTAGAGTTTTCTGGTAATGGTGAAAGATGCAGATCTGAGTTGCCTGACGCTGGCCAAACCAGAATCTTAGATATTGTTTGTTCCATCAGCACTTTAGACAAGCTGTCAGTTGCTAGATTCCTGCAGTTGGAGAATATGTCCCCAGCAGTGTAATAAAGAAGTGTTTTCTTCTGTGGTTTGTTCCTAAGTAGTAGGAATTTGCTTGAACTGACATGAAAAGAATATTGGCCAAAATATATTTTAAAAAAACAGGAAATGCAGATGGCTTTAACTCACTTAAATGGATGCTTGCATGATTGATATCTGCCCCCCCCCCCCGGAAATAAAGTGGGAAACTTTTTCCTTAAAACTAACTTTTTCCTTGTTTGATGTAGTTTCAAGGAAATCCAGTGTAGAATATACATTTAGCAACTCTCACTGTGAATTCTAGTCTGAAGCAACTTGCCTGTAGGTGGTGGTACCTGCTCTGTCACTGTAATTTCTAATATAGCTGTTCTGTGGATAGATATCTAAAATGTTGTTTATGCCTTTTTCCAGTATTTGAAGGACCCTAGCATGCCTGTTTTAGAGGTGTTGGACAATTATGCCGAGGATGACCCCCACGATTCCTTATCTGTTGTGTTTTGTGAAGAAGGAAGCCAAGCCTGTGGCAGCAGTTTGGATGGTCAAGCTCATTCACGCAGCATCTCCACTGACAGTGAAGTAACTTAAGCAGCACCCTAGTGAGGGTGCCTGTACCAAGTCCTCGCAGAGGCTCCTGTGCATGAGCTCCTGGCCTGTGGCTGCTGGCAGGACAGACAAGCAGCTCTACACAAAATGCGGCCACTGATAATCCTAAGCGAGATGTTGCTTCCTGGGAATAGTGTGGACCCTGAGCCTTTGTTTAAATGGCTTCTGCTGTGCTACAACAGCAACTGTGTTCTGCTAAAGTGACTTAAAAGGTGAAATGTGAAAGGGAAATGAACACTAAATTGCCTGAAGACAGACGGTTATAAAATGGTTATATTAACATCATTGTATTTCCCACCCCAAATTGAAATAAAGCTTTGAGAAATAATAGCACTTTATGGTAAGATGTAGTACAACCTGGAATTTTTCAGTGAGTGAATAATTGTACCATGAATTACTTTTATAGTGGGTTTTTTTTGTTGCCTTATTTGTGAAGTCCATGTTAGCACTCACTGTCTATTATATCTACCCCAGTATGTTTTTCTGAATTACTGTGTGGTTTTCTATGGCAGCTTCTTCCCTCTGGATAAAAATGGCAGTCTAAAAAATTTTATAGTACTTCACCCTCTTCACCATGAACCTGTGCAAAGAACTGTTCCAAGAAAGACCTCTTAATATCAGCCTCCTAACACGTTCATGAGAAGCATTAATCTTCTGCTCCTGTGGTGAGACAATCATTCTTCACAGCAAAACAAGCTTTAAAATAATTTTGCTCAGAATTTATATAACATGTATCAGTAATTATTAGACACTAAAATCTCTTGTTGCCTATCAGATTAGTCCTGCAAATGAAAAGTTGACTGAGGGTTGTGTTTTGAGTGAGTCCTTTAAAACAGAAGCAGAAGACTGCATGTTAAGCCTCGCATCACAATCCTGTGGGGTCTGGAAGGTGTCTAATAAAGCACAAATGAACCACTTCTGTACTGAAAAGATTGTTTTTATTTGACTTTTTCCTGGGTTTGATACAAGTTTAAAAAAAAAAAAGAAAGAAATATGCTTGTTTATTTGCAAGTGACTTGTTCAAGTTACTTAAGTGTGTTAACGACCTTGGTCACTGACAGAGCTGTGGGTTATGTATGTGAGGTAATGCTGTTCTACCCCTTCCAGGAATACACCAGACTACTGATTTTTTCATGCTAATATTTTTTCCCAAAAGCTTAATGAGGTTGTTTTCTCGTAAACTTATCTCATCACTAGTGATTAGGCAACATGCCAAGAGAACATAGTTATCTATCTGAAGACTTAGCCATACTTTGTCTGGCAAAAATTTTCAAGTCAGCCACAAGCTACATAATACCTGCTTTTAAATTCATCCATATTCTTGTTATGTACTGTGCTGTAAACAAATAAACTACCACAGGCTTGCAAAAGGAACAACCTAAATGCATGACAGAGGACATAAAGAAGGCAGCAGTTAAAGACATACTCTGTGAATAGTTAGTAATACAGCATACAACTTCCTGAATAAGCTCTACACTATAGTTCTGTCAGGGACAGTTACTAAGTATTTTTAGTTACACAAATAGGCCAAAGTTAAAAACCTTTTGTTAGGAGTAACTCAAGGGTTATCTTCACAACTAACTGCCAACTGTAGCAGGCCAAGGCATTACCTGAAATGAGCCATCCCTGCCAACCTTGGCCTGCGCTGGAAGTACCTGTGGTGTAAAAGTGGACCTCGGGCTATCCTGAACGAAGGCTGCATGGTTCTTCCAGTAGCCTAAGCTGAAAACAGGCGTAGTGCAAGAGACACGTGCTCAAAGCTGTCTTCTCCTATTACCAGCTGTGTATAGAGCATGACTGCTCCAGTCCTCTAAAACCAGAAGTGATGGTCAAGAAGTACTTACAAGAAAGCAAACTTCTAGTAGAAAATGCAGGTAACCGCAGGAAGAGCTCTTGCCCTGCTCTTAACAAAACTCTTAGCCAGGAACTTAAGATTAAAGCACTCTTACAGAGTTCTTCCAGAGTCAAACACTTGGCTTGTGCTGTTCAACTGCCAGGCGCAAGATACAGTAAATGGGATTCGTTACAGGCCACACTTGTTTCTCACTTAGTAAAAAAGCCAACAAACATTCCAAAGCTCCTAAGTAAGAAACTGACAGACCTGAAAACACAAGCCTTGGTTAAAGGTCAGTACTACTTGAGCTATTAAGTAGAGTACTACTGTACAATTACCTTGTGAAGTTCACTATTTTGAGAATGTAAGATAAAGTTTATTGCAGTTTTCTGAAGTTACAACCAAACAGACAACTTATGTACAAAGCTATGATTAACAACAGTGAATATATCGTAACTCACTGCAGGATGGTGAAATCGGGATGAAGTTAGTCTAGCCAGTAGCACAATTTCAGCTGCAGTATTTGCTTCATATTCTGTCCACTGGAGAGATTCCCACAAGGGAGCAATTAGGTGACTAACAGTATACAGTAACCATGCAGAGAAGTTACATTCTGCAGTTTAATACCATTTGGTCAGCAATCTTGATACAGAGAAAGTTATAAAAGCTTGTAGACACAAGGTAGATTCAAATGCTTTAAAAACCATATAGAACTCATAAGATAAGGAAGTCACCAACAGCAAAATGAATATACAAGATCAATCCAAAGCTGTACAACATCATTGTTCTCCCTTTCTGTATACTCCAGCTAGAAGAAACAGGATTTCAATAACAGAAGCATTCAATAAAGTGCCCATGAAATTTAGGAGATAAATACATTTTAACTGGAGCAAATGGCAGTCCTAAAATGGGCGATTATTCCACAATAAGACTGTAAGCAATAAATACATATGCTATATCCCCACCTGAAATACTTGCCTTTTAAATAGAAAAGGTAAAAGGATAACTGTTCATTTATCAGCAAAAAGCTTCCCCAGAAGAAAATTATGCTAGCCTAATTTTAAAGATATTAGACTGACTCTCGTTTACTCTTTATATTCCTTAAGTATGACTGGCAATGGTTTGTGTATTTTTTTTTTAATTCTAATATCAGTAAATGCATTAAATACTAATTGGTATCTATTACACTGAACAATATGTAATTTAATTCTAAGGACTGCAGTGCTACCAAATGTCATTCGTGCTGTAGCAATCAGAAGTCAGGAACAGTTCAATTTGCCATGCAGAACCTGCTTAATATAGGGCCTTGTGTAAAAATTCATAACCTTTTACAAAAAAATAGCTACTTTATATTTTTCTGAAGTTATATAAAATTCTTAAAATCGGCTCTTACCTCAGCATACAACAGAATTTACCCTCATTAAATACAGGCTTAGCTGTGTCACTTCCATGTGCTGATGACTCCACCAGGTTACACAGGCAGTCCTTGCGGGAAGCCCTTGCAAAATTGGCTCTAGCTTACCTATGCATAAAAGTAATAAACCCTTTTACAGGGTACGGGCTTTATCCTGCTTTTTCACTAATAGTTCCACTGAAGTCTCTGCCATATGTAAAGGTTTGGAAGATCAAGTCTTACGAGTTGATGGAAACCAATGTATTTGAAGAAATAAGCCTGAAGATTTCAGAAAGAAATTCCTGACATTCCCTTTTTAAGATATATACAGTCATATATACATATTCACAAATCTGTCCTGTGAAAAGAAGGAGCTTATTACAGAAACTGTAATTTGTCTCGGTTCATACAATTTAGAAAGCAAAACAAGAACAAATAAATGTAAATATATCTACATACATAGTACCACATAGCAACTATGGAATAGACAATGCTATATGTAATCTCTCATCCCCATAACTCTTCTGTTCTTCCGAACTTGTAGATCAGAGTACTAAAGGGGAAAGAAAAAAACAAAAGGGAAGGAAAAAAAAAATCATACCATACGTAAGGTGGAAAAGGTAATTTTAATAGTATCCTTATAATCTTATACTATACACACTGCAAATCAACATCCCTCCAGTAACCTCAACTTTTATTCAAGTCAGTATCTGGTTTTTGTACTTACATTTAATTTACTATGCATTGCTAAAACTATGAGATCCAGCTGAAGCAACTGCTCAAATTAAAAAAAAAGCCAGTCTCACCGAAAAAGCAGCTGCCCTTCTGAAGGAAAAAATGCTGGTATTTAAGAGATTCTAGGACTGATCCACAGAGTTGCAGAGCAGCAAGTCTCATCCTGGCATCAAGCAATCAGCTGAAAATAATGCATCATGTCCTAGCTAGAATCTAAGCAATTATATTTTTATGAGCAAATCAGAAAGAATATTGATCCTCTGGTGGATGAGATCCAAATTACAATTTGATTTCCAAAAGTCCTTTTATAACTTCGGACGCAATTACATATCGTCATGAATCAAAAAAAAATTTGTTGAGGGAACAAACCCAAGCACAATTTCCTTATTGTTCCTTGTATTTTAAATTTTTTTTTCTTGTAGCCAACAAACAGGTGGTAAAGAAGGGCACAGTCATACTAAATCATAAGAGAATAAAGAGGGAGGGAAATGAGAAATACTGACACCACCACCAACAATAACAAGTGATGATAAGTAAAACAAGCTAGACAATTTAACTAATGAACTAAGTGAAAAAACTGGTGCAGTAACAACCAGGGCTGAAGCAGAATTCCTGAAGGAGACACACAGTTCAGGGAAAACAGACATTATGCAACAACACTGATGGAAGTGAACCTGATTCAATCAAAACAAAAGTTTTGGTTAAGGACATTGAGAAGGGCATCGCTGATTAACCCAGGTCTGGTCTGAGGAAAAGAGTCTATATGGCAGTGGATGGACTTATCAAATGTTACTGCCTAAAGTGAGTGGTAGGATAAAAGCAAAGACTTTTTTTTTTTTTAATAAATAAAAAGGTTGTTCATACCTAGAAAACAAATTTTAGAAGACAAAAGAAAACAAATAAACCTAAAATATATCTACTCACAGAGTACAATAGAAACTGAGGAAAGACACTTTCAGAAGCAAAAAGTTTTAGAAGTTCATCAAACTACTGAAATGAGACTAAAGATTTCAAGCATAGTGAAACTATTCTCAAAAGTCTGCCTTCATCAGTATCCCATTTCAGTCGTGCAAGACTACAGAGAGATTTAGGAACTGCTATTTTCTGCAAGAACATAACTGATTTTCTGAACAGGGAAGCACAGTGGAGCCAGTTGATCTAGCTCACTGCGAAGTATTTGATAAGGTACTAGAAGGAAAATTGTTAGCACAGTAATTTAAGTGGGTAAGAAATTGCAAAAGAGGAGGTTATGCGAACTTTTTCAGTGACTGATCTCAGAACTTACACTATTTAATGCTTTCATTGTCTTTTACTAATAAGATTCATGGATTGCAGAATGCATTATACATATAGAAAGAGTTATTACAGATACAGATAGTTTCAAAGTGCCATTCATGGTATTAAGCAAAATAGAAGAAATCTATTTAAGTGTAATATTACAAAACATGCCATCATGCTCTTAGGAAAAAAAAAATACCACTCTTAACTGAAAGCTCATCCAGTAGAAACAAATCTAGGTCTATCAATTATCAGATAATCAATCCATTGGTATGAAATAGTCAGGAAAAAGGCAATAGGATCTCCCACCTAGTGCTGTTAGTATATATGCCAAGGTATTTGTAGTACAGAGCTGAAAGCATTATTGCCATTATCCAAAGACACTGACAATATCTCTCCCAGAATACTGTCTATATTCTTGGTTACCCACATTCTAGAGCTGTAAACTCAGGGAGACCAGAAAGAGTTGTACTAACAGGAGCATGAGGGGAACAAAGAGCCTCTCATGGGCTAAGAAGAAACAATGTTTTATTTGCCCCTAAGCACTGGAGCAAAGGGAGTAGAAAAAAGTAGCAAAGTAAAAAAAAGTTTTTAAGAAATCATTTGATCAGTTTATGCATTGAATAATATCACATCAATTCTCTGTACATCAGTTTACTCAGTGACCCAAGAGTTCCCTTTGGCTTACATGCCACTCTCCTCAAGTAAAGGTCAGGGTGGGTAATAAATTGAAACACGGAGGGTCCTGCACTGACAGCAGCAAACTCCATATTGTGGGAGGTCCAAGCCTGGAGTCAGCCTCCAGCTTTCAGAACTTACTTTCCAGGAGTATTAATGTGCATGGAAGCTGGCAAGTCAGATACCCCTTGGGTATCTGGGAGGGAAATTTGCCCAGATAACTTACCTGAAAAATATCAATGCATTTTGGAAAAACACTGCTAATCCAGGGTAAACATTAGTGTCTGCAAAGTAAATAACAAAGGAAATATTAAGTTCTTTTGTATTGGAAGGTGTACTTAAAACACTATCCATAGTGTCACTCTGTGATTACAAAACTAGATGGTATGGCTCTGACAAGAACAGACCACACATTTCCATTCTTCTGGATTTTCTGCCTTCTGGCTGACAGCAAAAGTATTTTTCTATATGTGAAAATAAACAAACTTACTCTGTGTAACATATGCTCCAAAAAGAATCCACATTGAAGCAATAAGTGAACCAAACATCAACATAAAGCCAATGAAGAGCCAGACACGAGCACCTGCAGGAAATATTAAAACCTCTGAGAACCATGTAGACTATTATCCATAGTGACAGATGATCCAAGCTACTAGTCTACTATAACACAGTATGTTATCTTGCTGAAGGCACAAAGGGAAAGGGTTAAACTCTGTATCAAGGACTACATAAACCAAAATTTGCCTTCTCCAGTAAAGCACATAGTATCTGGATTCCCCTTATTTTAGTGAACAGAAACAACTACCAGAAATTTCCCCTCACCTGTAGAGAACACCTATAACATCATTTAACACAACTTGGAGTGGACTAATGATGAGGTACTTTGCCAAAGCTATAGTGTTTCTGAAGTAAAGATGGCATTCCAATAGGTTATGTAAAACAAACACTTGCTGTGTGTACTTCAGAAAGACATTTTCATATGGGCAATATCTACCATAACTAGGTATTACCTGCTGAAAAAGGAAGATGACGCCATTGAAAATAATCAACTTGGTCACTCATAGGAAAGGAAAATACTTCTACATAAAGATTCTCTCAAGCTGATTTATGAATGACACACAAAAAAGCATCATACACTACTTAAAAAATTGTAAACCCTACCAGATTTTCAGTGATGCATTCTACAGATCACATGAAAACAGATGCTGGGATCCACACAGGAAACAGTAAGGGAATTATGAATGAAAGCAGAGAGGGGACAGCAGGTCCACAGACACAACACAGTAGGTGACATACAGAGGAAACAGAATGTTTGTGATACATTTGAAAATAAGACATTCTTAAGTAATGTCTGCTCCATAGCCTACCACAAGGCAAAAATTTATTTCTCCCAGCAGCTATACAGGATTTGCAGAGGAAAGTTTAGGTATTCAAGATACACAGAAGTCAAATTTTTAAAGTTCACTTTTTTAACAAAGACAGTACTTATCTCCAGGTGTTAATTTTGTAAAGAAATTAACTTCACAGAAGTTCTTTCCTACTCCTTAACTTCTGATTTTTTGTTTAACCACCACTTAGGAAAAAAAAAACCCAACACCTAAATAATCAGTGTTTTAACTGAACATGATTTTTAGAGTTAATTTACCTGTTCTTCCTAAACATCCATCACTGTAGCTGTCTCCTCTCACTTGTGCATTTGATACAGCATTTATCCTAGGAAGAAAAAAGTGTATATACTTCAGATTATTAGAAAATCAATTTAAAGTTTTAAGTAAAAAGCTAGCTTTTTTTAAGATGCAACAAATTCTCAGAAAATTACTTGGCATTCTGGACAGTCACATATTATCACATGTCCCTTAATGGAAAGATTCCAACTGGATTTCAAGCAAACCTCGTGTTTATTCCTAAGTTTTAAATTTTTACATTAACAGATGTGTAAGATGAAAGAATTGCCCTTTTTATTCCTGGGTCACTTTCTGGCTGTTTAGGTTTTTAATATATCTAAAGCCACTTCACAGGAATAATAACAGCCACCAATACAGTGCTCTCATGATTATGATACAAGTTGCTTTCCTTCACAAGGAATACCATTAAGTATTCAAGTGAGAGATAGCCTGTAAGGAGGGACAATACATTTTCTTAAAATGAGTTACACTGCTAAGGAAAAAACCCAGAAACTTTCAGATACCAAGTGTTAAGAAGGACTTGCATATCCAAATGTATCCTTTTTTCTCGCCAATATTGTATGATTCAATAAAAACTATTATTTCTCTTTCAAGCTTACCACATTTGCATCTTTATAATAATAGCTATAATACTACTACCTCTCCCACTTGAAGAACTTTTGGGCCACAGACAGCTGTAAAAATGCAGGGGAAAATGCAGTCAAATGTTTTATATTGAGGTAAACAAGTGGGCAGCATTAAAGGAATTTTGATCTGGGAATCTAAACACTTATTATAGAAAGCCACTTGCATAAAGGAAGGTCTGCTTTCTTACATTCAGCTGAAGTGCATAGGAAAAGCAATTTACCCTAAACAGATCAGGGAGGGATAGACAGGACAATGAATAAACAGACTACAATCAAAAACAAAGGACATAGGTTAAAAAAAAAAAAAAAAAAAAAAAAAAAAGGCCTTTACATTGCCATGCAAGAAGGTATGACAACATTACTCATAAGTTAGTTATAACCAAGTGATTCGAAGTTTTATCATATACCATACTGTCTAGTAAAAACTGTGTTTAACAGCTCGTGTTTATTTTATAAGATCTCCCTTTATATAGACTTACATGAAAAAAGCTAGTGTTGAAAACACCCCACAGGTATGGAACGCATGGTTCATTTGTTCTGGCTTAGGGTAAACTACTGCAGCATCTATCATTATCCACCAACCTGTGAAAAACTAGAAATTAAATAGGCCAGTATTACGAGGCTGGAAGGGTACAGACAGGCAGACAAAACATGGCAAATATTCATACATACCATTGGTTTAATTGTCTTTTAACATGTACAAACTGTTCTAGAAAGTTATTAGCTTTAAGTTGGACTCTAAATCTGTCTGATATGCAAGTTCTACACAAACCTTAACGTTGATGTTTTCAGAGGAGTATTTGGGAATCAGTCACATTTTCTATTCAAATTAAGTACCAGTGTATAGTTAAATTCCCTGTACAGCTTTAAGAACAAGAATACATATTCTAAACACAAGATACAAACTATGTATAACACAGGTGTTCTAACATATCTAATTATGAAAAAATCCACTAGGAATTTCAATCTTTTTCAAAGAAGAGATAGCAGAAATCATCATTATCACACAAAATGCAAAGTTATGTGACTCCAAAAAAAGCTAACAATTACATTTTAAAAAAATTTAAAGAAATCTACTGGACTGACATGCAGTTAAGAGTGAAACTTCACAAAATTTGACACAGGAGTGTAATAGTCATACTTCCAAATTTCTCAAGAGTTATGATTCACATCCTCTCAAAACTTACCAATACACCTGCAACTATTGAAGCGATGGCATTTCTTCTTTCACTCCAGTCAATACACTCACATTCTGGCCACCGGAAGTTGTCTAGGAATCCTGCCATCTTCTCAAAGATTAGATTTGCCTTCTGATTTGGTAGTTATACATTAATTTTTCCATTAACAACTGTGTCCTAAATACCTGAAACACAGACAAAGATTTATTTTATACAAAGCAGCAAAATCTTGAGATGTTTGACAACTCTGATGAGCAATTTTTACAATATGGGTGTTTTTTTTACAGAATTCAGTACTCCAGATACTCTATGGATTCTACATTGAGCTATATTTAAAAAACAACCCACCTTACAAACGGAATTGCAAAATAAAATCATTACACAACCCCAAAACCTCATGTATTATATAAAAAAAATCATCTTATCTGAAACAGATTGAAATATTTGGGGTTTTGTTCCAGTTTTTTGCTTGTTTTTATTTTTGTGTTTCATACATTTGAACAAACAGTATATTCTATTTAATTTCTTTTCTAAGTTTCATCTTCAAACCATAATGGTCTCCCTCGCATTAGCAGTTAAAAAAAGTAAGATACATACAACAGGGCTTCATACACAGACCAGAACTTGGTCTTTAAGTCAGGCCAAAGAATCTTGCATAAGATACCTATATTTCCAGTCTCTAAATAAGAGAGATAATATAGTGCCTTTCTAACACAGGGGATAAGGAATCAACTCAGTGAATCAACTAATACCAAGAGTAAAGAATGTCCTGCTTCACAGAAAGAGGATCACACAGAACTTCAAATACAGGAAGAGGAGAGCAAAGTTAATTATCATTACAAAGCAACTACTGAAACAACACAGTTCTCAATTTGGTGAGACAGTAGCTATAAAAGATTCTGCACTACACTACATCTATTCTCACACTAAAATGATTAGCATATATAGTTTGAGTGTCAGAAGTCTTAATATTTACCATTTTTCTGTTTAGCAGTGACTCACAACCACTCTTAATGCCATTCTATTTTGTTTTAGTATTGTCAGCTTCTCTATTTTCCCAACCTGCCATAAATAACTTCCAGATACTATTGAAAGGCTAACAACAGACAAATGTCCATTATGATTATATTATAGGACAGACTGATGTAGAACATTTTTCTGCTTAATAATGGTAATTAGAAGTCTACATTAAGAAATGAAATAGAGTTTGCCTGCACTACAAACACAGGCCACCTCCTATGAATAAAATAAAAAGGTTGTCCTTCTGAGTCTAGATCCAGAAATCCATCCATAGTTATGATGCTACCTTAAAGCATTAAAATCAATCACTCAATTCCAAAATTATTTTACTTTTGTACAGTATCTGGATTACACCATATAGTTATTTTCCTAGATTACACTTTTACCTAGCAATTTTCAGATCCCTATTCTTTCTACAACTTTCACACAAAATTGCTGCACTATACTATCAGATTTACAACTGCTCCTACACCCATTCCTTCTTTTCCACTCTTAAAATGGCTCTACCCGTACTTTATTTGTTCTTCTTCCTCACCCTGCAGTAATCCTTCCCCTCCCAGCTCCTTGCCCACCCACACTGGAACACAGCTCATGGTTCCCATTGCTTTTGCCACTACTGGGTCTACTCATCCTGCGGTATGCCTGGCCACAGGTAGGAGTAAATAGACAAACGTGCTGCACTACTTCTTCTCCCTGCTGAACACAAAGGTGGTCATGTTAAATCTACCAAAGTTATTACCTTGCCTGTAAATACACTTTCAGTCATTTTCCAAATGACTGAAGCTGTATTTCTTCAAAACTGTATTTTTCTTTGTAATTTTTTTCCTATAATGGACCACTTAAATGGTATTAACATATCTAAACAAAACCACCTCCTTCAAACATAATGTGAAGTTCTACTACAATTCAGAAAGCAGGTCAAAAAAAGCCACTGGAAAAAAATTATTTCAGATATGTCAACAACAGAAATTATTCTTCACCCTCTACTTGGATGCCATCCAGAGAGGTACCTCACAAGAGGCTGGAGACATGTGCTGCCAGGAACCTCATGAAGTTCAGCAAGGGGAAGTGCACCAGTATGCGCTGGGGGCCACCCAGCTGGAAAGCAGCTTGGCAGGACCTGGAGGTCCTGGTGGACACCAAGTTGAACATGAGCCAGTGATGTGCCCTGGCTGCAAAGAGGGTGAATGGTTCCCTGGG
This sequence comes from Elanus axillaris, assembly GCA_026212715.1. NCBI lineage: Eukaryota > Metazoa > Chordata > Aves > Accipitriformes > Accipitridae > Elanus > Elanus axillaris. The sequence goes on from JANZLQ010000061.1 coordinate 3,364,642, forward strand.
CTGCATTAGGAGGAGTGTTGCCAGCAGGTGGAGGTAGGTGATCCTTCCCCTCTGCTCAGTGCTGGCGAGGCCGCACCTGGAATGCTGTGTCCAGTTCTGGGCTCCCCAGTAC
>JANZLQ010000061.1:3377661-3395336 GCA_026212715.1 Elanus axillaris
ACGGGAGGGCTGAGGAAAGCGGCTACCGGTACGGGAAGAGCCGGGCACTCGGCTCCCCTCCCCTCCCCGAGCTGCTGCGTGGGGCGGGGGAGGCTCCTCCCAGCGCCACACGCACCTTATCGCCCAGAGCCCCGCTGCCCAGCGCCCCCGCCTCACCTGCTCCCCGCCGCCGCCCGCCCTTCCCCCTCCCGCACAGCGACGCAGGCCCGAGTGGGGCGCGGCGAGCGCGGGCCCGGTGGGCAGAGCGCCAGCAGGGCAGGAGGAGGAGAAGGAGGAGGGGCGACTGCTTTTACCCTTCGCTCAAGGACAGGCGCCCCGTCCTACCGTCAGGAGGGACAGCCGCGAGTGAGCGCATGTGTGAGCGGGGAGGATGGCCCGCCCGCCAGCGGAGGGAGCCCGAGTCCTGCCGCAGCCCCGCGCCTGCCCCCGCTCGCCACCGGCGCCGGGCTCCTCACTGGGCGGCGCGTGGAGCGGGCCGCGAGAGCCGCCCGGCGATGTGGCGGGCCGGCAGGCGGGCGCATGCGCAATGCGGCGGAGGAAGGGGGGGTGGTTTGCGGGCATCCGCCATGGTGTCGGGGTTGGCGGTCGGACGGCCCTTGAGGGGGGTGAATGGGAGGCGCAGCTTTTTTTATTTTTCTTTTGTGTGTACACTTGAGGAGCTTGACTGCTTTTTAGCCTTTGTTGTCCTGAGTGAATTCCACCTTAGCAAGTGACAAGTTCCCCTGCCTCTTCGAGGGCTTGCGAAACAGCTTCCCCTGCCGCGCTTACCCTGACAAAGGCTTGGTCTTTCACGGCGTTGTCATCCTTTCCCGTAATACAGCTTTCAAAATGCTGTGAGTGTCCCTGAGCAGCCGTGCTAGCAGCAGGGTAAGCTGGCATTCATTGGGCTCGCCCGAAGAGGCTGTGCCAGACCTGTAGTGACCCAGAGCTCCTGGCCTCTGCTGCCCTGCTGCTGGGCAGGTAGCACCCGGTGGGTTTTCCTACAGCCTCAGCGAGTGGCATCGGCTAGCTGTCAGGGAATGGCGTCTTCAGCTAAGGAAACCCCAAGCCAAGAAACAGTTCTCATCCTCGGCCTGGAAAGGAGGACCCAGGTGCATGAACTAAAGGCCCAGCGGATGGAAGACGTAATAATTCATTTCCTGTCTGAACACCAGCATCTTATTAAAAAACCAACCAGCCCCTTGTGTTTTTTATTAATGGTACTTGATGGGGTATGGTTGAGCATGCTGCATATCCAGCCAGTGAAATGGTGGCATTGGCATCTGCAAGGAAGCAACAAACACATAGAGAAATTAGCTTCCTTTTACAGCATCCACTATTGTGCTCTGACTGCTCATCCTCCTACAGCTTTGGCAGTATGCTATCTTGGTGAACAAACAACACTAAAATACATTGTTTCAGAGAGATTTTCTCTTCTATTCATTAGGCAATGGTTTTCTACATATTTTTAATTTCAAATTTGCTTTCTGTAAAAGTCAGATTTTGATACTGGAAGTTTCTGAGTATATTGTCTTTCTCTGTGCATATTCACTTCATCACCTAAGAAAACAATTTGGTCAAATAATTGCAATACAAATTGACACGCTGGAATGAATGCAAGTTTAAATTATCTTCTTCTGGCCAGTCATGTAGCAGAGAGACATTTCAGGGCTGCACGAGTTCTGTTTCTGACTTAAATTGTCACAGCCTCCAGGCTAGAAGAAAAAATTCCAAAAACTGTTGCAACAGAGAAATTTTATCGTCCTGTAAGAAATAGGATTATTCTTTCCTTGTGGTGGCTTGCTGTTCAGTCGCAGGTAGAAAATGTAGAACTGTGAGTTTGCAAATCTAAGGAAGGCAGTCTACATATACTCGGTAAGTGATGCTTAAGACTATTGTATCAGGCATGTCTCCTTAAACTGGGAGGTTCAAGTACAGCAACTGTTCAACACAGTACACAAGCCATTAATTCCATAGAAGTTTTAAAGAAACTTTGCAGATTTCCTTTAAAAAGTGTTTTAGTGGTGTAAAAGGAATGGCTTGTGTTTCTATTCTGTATTTTTTTATTTCGCGTTGCCTGACTTTAAGACACACAGATACTGTTCAGTGCTATGTTGGGGTACATTAATTTTGTTTTCAGTAAGGAGTGCTAGCATTGCAAGCTTGGTAAATGTTAACCAAAGGATTTCAGGTACTATCATGAAAGGATTAGGCTGCTGAAGAGGGAGGTGTAGGAACCAGTGGAGAATAAAATAACCCTTATGCACATTGTATCTCTGGCACTGCTTGTATTAAATTTCTTCAAAAGGTGAAAAGGTGAAAAGGCTAGTAATTAAAGGGAACACAATTCCAATGTGTGCTAGATATTAAAATAACCTTTATATATACATCTAAGGATACGTTCGATTACAAAGAATAGGTCTGTGGGAGTTATGTGTGCAGGTTTTAACTGGAGTGTTTCTGTTTAGCTGTAGACCATGAAAGCTATGTTTTATTTTTACAAGTAGCCTCTGAGATTCTTTATTTGTCAGAGGATATAAAATTGCTCTTAATATGGGAACCAAGCAACGATCTCAGCTTTTTGATACCACATCATAGCTGCTTTTTTTTTCCTAGGTTTGAATACCATTAACATTGTAGGACTGATTGGTGGGGGGGAATTGTTTTTCTTGTGAGCTACGGAAAAATGGAAAGAGAGGAGAATGGTCCACGCTGCTGAAGTCTGTGGGAAGGCCTCTTTTTAAGGGCCGGTGGCATTAAGGGGAGCCTGCTGTGGATCCTCCCATTAGATAGGAGGATAAAAGGGGATAGGACAGCAGGCAGGTCTGTCTGCTTCTTTTACCCTCTCACCCTTATCCTTGGCTTCAGGAGATCACAAATCATTTGGATCTGAAGCAGGAGGTGAAGGAAGAAGTCCAATCTCTCTGAAGGACTCCTCAGCCTTTTGTGTGGACAGACAGCGTGGTCTGACACGGTAAGAGAAGATGATTCAAGTGAAATGTCCCTCTCTACAGTCTTTCTTCTAGGACCAACTGTCTTACTAGCTTTTTCTTCCACCACGCTTTTGAATTGCTTTGCAAAAAATGTCTTTAGTGTCCTCACTATGATGTGGAATGGAAATGTGCATTTTTTCCACAGGGTAGGAGGCACTGCTTGGTTTCACTCTCTTCCCAGTCAGGAACTTTAATTTATTCTGCCTTAGAAAACCTCAGTAAATTGTGAAATTATATTTAAGGGAAAAAATAACTTTGCTTTTAAAAACACTTTGCTTTCTATTAGTAACAGTTGGACTGTAGTGCCTAATGAGGCTTTGTAGAGAGCATGTAGATATCTTTGTTAGAGATAGAGCTGTTGTAACCCTTTACTTTTAAGTTCACAGCACATTCCTAGTGACTCCAGAATTATTTGTCAAGTAGTGACAAAAGGGAAGACAAAGTCGGACATACACAGTATAAAGACTTAGAAAAGTCTTTTGCAAGGAAATCTGTCTGCTGATTGATAAAGCATTAAGCATATGCTCAGTGTTTCTACATCTACAGCACAATACCTAAAACTTAAAATTAGTCTCTTACATAATCCACAACAGTCTGTAGCCCTCGGGGACAAGCTACTTGAAGTACATACATTGTACTTGGACAATTTAATAATTATGAAAATATAGTTAAATTTTATTTTGTTGATACTGGGTTGAGATGTCTTAATACTGCCTTGGGAACTCTAAACATGATTATTGATTTATCACAGTTCTATGAACATCTTTTCTGAAATATTGTATCTCAGTGTCACGGTTTAGCTTCTCTTTGCCTTTGGAAGCTATGTAATGAACTCAAACCAATGGCTATGATTTCTTGGGAAGAGTGCTGACATGTTACTTGCAAAGCTGGTGGTTTATGGTATCTTTAATTTATTATCTATTTCCTCAGTAAGGACTGGTTTATGCCATTAGCATCTTCCTTAAAGGTCATGTTCTGGAGTGTTTTTTCTTTCTGACATTTGTCCACATTCAGCACATATGGAAAAATTAAGTTTGCAGATGTGACCTACATTGAGTATGATAATATTTCTGAAATAAATCAAAACTAATTTGCCTAGAAATATTGAGGAACTGTTTTAAATGTCAGTGTGCTAGTGAAATTAACAGTTGTTCTTTTATTGAGCGTGCTGTTCTGCTGAAGTTGCCCTCTTAGTAATTGTCAAAGTATAAAATCTGTTCTGAAAACTGTCTTTGCCATTTGTTACTGAAGATGTTTACATTCATAAAAGTTTCTAGATTGACCACAGTTGAAATATATTTATCTGGTAAGTCACCTACAGCATTTGTATGAAACTTTTGGTCCTGTCCTGTGTAGTTATGCAAAGGACTTGATGAGACCTAGCCATAACAAGACTATTTCAGCCTGGATACTTAAAAGAGGAAGTCTTGACTATGCTGAAACAAGTGGAAAAAATTCTCAGTGATTTCACTGTTGTCAGTATTTAAACCAAATGTGAATGATGCATCCATCCAGTGACACTATTGGTACATTCGCTTTATTCAGATGTCTTACGGATACCTTTCTAATACAAGCAGAATTGATATTACTTACCAATTATAAGTGAGAGATATAATTTATATATATTTGCTTAATTTTACATGAGTTTACAAAATAAATGGATAATACTATATATGGTGATTCTTGCTTTGCACAGGTTAATGGCTGATCGAGTGCTTGTGATTGGCAGTGGAGGGAGAGAGCATGCACTTGCCTGGAAATTGGCCCAGTCCCCACATGTAAAACATGTGTTTGTTGCTCCAGGAAATGCAGGAACAGCTGACAATGGAAAAATTTCCAATTCAGGTAAAAAGGGGGGAAGAATAAATTATTGTGCCAAGCAATCAGTAATACAGGTTTTGGAACAGAAACAAAACTGACCTAATTTGCATTGAGTTGGTAGGAGATAACAATTACTCTTTTCTTTTACTGGTACCACAAATTATTTAAGGCACATATGTATTTTTTTCTGTATGTTTTGTTTCTGAATTTTAGAACTGCCTAGTAAAATATCATACTATATCTATTTTTAACCTAGCTTCTTAAGATAGTGAGGCTTGTATGACACTGTGTATTTCTACACCTCATCTCTTTCCTCCCACTGTTATGCTTGAATTAACTGACCAATTTAAGTGAAACTTAACAGAGGAATAGAAGGCTCAAAGTTACTAACTTCTGGATAGAAACCTCACTGATGTCTGCCCAGGCTGCTCAGCTAAATTTAGCTATATCATGCACTGGCACCGAGTAAATCTGCTCAGGTGTTGAATCTGAGTTTCTTTGTGAACTTACAGTTTTATTTTTTAAAGTTTTTATTCTGTTATGACAAGCACCTTCTAAAAGTTTATAATGATTACATATATCAAATAAAATACATTTAATAAGTTAGCGGATGTGTACAAAAAACAGTAGTACAAATTGGAAATGCTGACTGTTCCTTCTGGACTCTTACTATTACATTGTTTGTTTTACTTTGCCCGTCATGGGCTGTTTCATTATTTTAATCATACTTCTCAGGGAGATGGAACAATGACATTCTTATCTCCCATCTCTTATTTAGGCTTTACAGTGGTAACTTAATTATATTTCCTTTTCCCTTTCAGCTGTGTTAGTGAGCAATCACACTATTGTTACCCAGTTCTGCAAAGATCATAACATTGGGCTTGTGTTAGTTGGACAAGAAGCTCTTTTGGCAGCTGGTAAGGCTGAAATAAATTAACCAGCACCTTGAATTCTACTTTAAAATTACCTCTTTTGGCTCTTAGGACACACGCTGACTTAATTAAACTGAAGAGCAAGAAAATTTGGATTATCTTGTAAATGTAAATTGTAGTCACTGAAAATATTTGGCTTCATAACTGTATGCTGCTTTTTGTATGTTAGAAATCAGCAGGGGAAATCATGCAAGATTAAGAATCAGTAATGGTTATACGTATGCCTGTGTCTTCTGCTCTGCTTTCTTTTATATAAAGAATTTTCTTGCAATAGCTCTAACATTCTTGATGGTGTGGGTATGGATGTATACAGCATGTGCATTTATTGTAATGTGGTACGGTAAGTTCTCCATGTCTTAAATAGTGAACAGAAGTACCAGAGAGTCCTAACAGTAGTCATGGGGTAGTAACTGTGACAGTGCTTAGTAATGTAAAGAGCTAAAGACCTCTTAAAACTAAATGATGAAACAGGTTGTTATATATGCAGAACCTTATTTTAAGGATGAGATAGCTGTTTGAGACAAGGAAAAGAGTAACAGAGTGCCGACATGGTTATGTCATTTTCCTTTTGTCAAAATGACTTGATGTTTCCAAAGAGATGACTTGGTTCTTTTGTTATCTTTGATAATTAGGGATTGTTGATGACTTGAGAGCAGCAGGAGTTAGGTGTTTTGGACCATCTGCAAAAGCAGCCCAGCTAGCATCCAACACCAGTTTTGCCAAAGCCTTTCTGGATCGACATGGGATCCCAACAGCAAGATGGAAAGCCTTCAACAATCCCCAGGAAGCTTGTCGGTTTATTATCAGGTAAATATTTTGATACTGGAAAGTCCTCTGTCAAGTTATCTATGTGTTTGGCCTTCACCCATTATAGTTACCTAGAACTTGATAACTTTTCAACTATTTTTCTTCTCAAGTAGCTACTGAATGAATTTGTTTTGTCATTAGAGACAGATGGTGAAGGTGCAGGGAACTTAAACAGGTTGATTTTTCTGTTCACAGATCATAGCTCTTCTTCCGTTTGATCAGCTTCTTCAGGATGCTAGTTAGCCATTTAAAAGACAAAAAAATTGTGACAGAGAAAAATATTTCTGTAAGGGTAAGAATCATTTCTACACAGACAGATATCAGCAAAATGCTATCTGTGGAGTGATTTGGGAGGTACTGGTCAAATACTCATAATTTAAGGAGGATACTCATTTCTTCAAGGCTAGACAGCATCTCTTACATGGAGAGAGAATTGTAACTGCATATCTCTGCAATTGCTTTCAGTGGTAATGCCTCTGAATTCATTGGGGATCCTTTAGGAGAGTAACGTACCGCTGTGGCTATTTTGGTCCAGTCTCACAGCAGCTGCTGTGTTCAGCTACACTGGTCTGTGGCTGTCTGTTGGTTTCACGGACTTCTTGTCTTTGCTGTCACATGCTACATGTGGTGTAATCTAGTGGAACTTTTTTTTTTTTAAATAAAAATAACCTTTTCACTGACTTTGCTCTGTAACAGCATTTAGTCTGTAATACTGCCATGTAGAGGAACAGGCCAACAACCTGTATGTCTGTAAGCATGCGTAAGACTCAGGAAGGAAAAATGTATCTCAAGTCAGCACACTGAGATGTGGAGAAAAGGAGCTTTGTGTGAGCCTGCTTTGGCTGCTTGTATAAATCTAGGGTTGAGATTTATCCTAATATAAATCATAATGTGGAAAGGAGGAATGAGATGTTTCAGAAAACAGGGTAGTAGTGTGTAGAATCAGAGCTTCAAAAGGAACATTTTTGTTTGACTGTCCACAAGCCAGAGAGGTGAATGGATAAAAGTGTAGTTAAACTATGTTGATGTTACACTGTTTTGTTCTTTTTTTGATTCTAGATTTAGTTTGTGTTTAAGAGTAAGTGGAGCAAATCTGGGGATACAGTATTAATACACTAGTTCTAACATATCCTTTATGTGCAAGACCTCACTTGGCCTTAACCTTACAACCCTAAACAGAACTTCCATAGTGGTTTATGGCATTATATACTGTAATCTGGTGTTATAAAACTATAAGTCATCAATGAGTTCATCTTTCCAAGCCTACAACAGGAATAAAGTAGTAACCCAACTCAGGGAAAAGAGGAAAAAACCACATGGTATTAAAGTTCAGTGTCTTGTCCAAGGATATACATTGAGTTGGTGTCAGAACCAACAACAGAATTAATGGATTTCTGTTTCACAGTCCTGTGCTGAGGGCTGTAAATGCCCATTCACCTCCATGACAGGATGGGCTAGCAGGGAGTGTGTTTTTCTGATGTGTTATTCTTCAACCATTTAGAAAAAAAGGAAGAATATGAGAGACATTCAGCTTAAAAATTATAATTTCACTGAATGCAGTAGGGATGCCTGAATCTCACTTTTGCTTTCATTTAAAGCACAGACTTTCCTGCACGAGTTGTACGGGCAAGGGGCCCTGCTGCTAGAAAAGAAGTGACTATTGCAGCCAGCAAAGAGGAAGCCTGCAGAGCTGTCCAAGAGATTATGCAGGTGGATAAATCTTTAATTAAAGATTTAAAGATTCACTGGGAATCCAGTTCTTGATATTCTGTAGCCTGTGAGTTTGTAAATTTAGCCACAGGAAGCAAGTATTTTCAGGAGAAACTTGCCCATTGACTAAGGAGTTTCTCTGGGTACCATCCTCAAATTGCTCGTTTGCTCCAGATAGTGGCCAGTGAGCAGGGCTTTGTAGAGTTTGTGGCTGAACTCTTGTTCCAGCACTGAGTCCTGCTGCCCTGCCCCTCCAACTTTTTAATTTTTCGTTGGCTCCTGGGGTCTGATAAGGTATATTTCAATGTCTCTTCCTTATTTCCAAATGAGATTCTATTGGCTCTGCTCAACATACCAGAATTCAAGAAAGCTGGTACTTTCATATACATTGTTTCTTCTGTTAAAAGAAAATAAAGAGAGGATTTAGCCAGTAGATGTTATATTTGCTAACTGAGGAATTTTTTTTTTGTACAGGACAGAATGTTTGGAGAGATGGTTGTTATTGAGGAACTTCTTCAAGGGGAAGAACTTTCTGTATGTGATCGTTGGTGTGGTTATGTACTTTTATTCTTCATTGTTATTGCTATGCTGTATGCATAAACACAAGTTTATTGTTTCAAATAGGTTTTTTTGGTTTATTTGCACTTACATAAATAAATATGCAATCTAAGCAATTTGATGTCATTCTAATCAATATAAGTTGTCAGTAGAATTTTATTCTATGTTAGCCATAAAATTGCAATTATGATGATCTTTTTAGGTGGAAAATGACCTTTTTTCCTGAGGTGACCTAAAACATATTTGTATGGACTTTGTCTTGGAAATTGTTACATCAGTAATTTTGTGCTAATGTTTAGTGCCAATTTTAGCACTTTCCTTACCATGGATTACTACTCAGTGGCAGGATAAAACTTAAGTATGCATATTATGTGCCACATGAAAACTGAAAACAAGTTCTTTGTGCAGGTTTCTCCTGCACTGAGAATACCTCCCACTCATTTGGGCCCCAGATCTGCAAACACAAAGATTTAACTTCAAACATACAAGTAATTCTGTCAAGTCAATTAAGCCTATTCACATGCCTTAAGGTAAGCATATGTCCATGAGACTGATAGGTCAAGATCTAATTCACCAGAAAGGAATTGTTATGAGGGCCACCATTTCTCCTGATTATTTAAAATTGAGAAAGTAAGCTCAATTAATCCTTCAGATCAGTGGGCTTGCAGCAGAATAAGTGGATCCTATTGCTTTCTGTCTTTGTTTCCTAAATTCTACTGGCAGAACTGAGTATCATCCTGTGACCAGCAATGTTAACTTCCCCTAGGATGGGACATAGTCACTGTTTCTATGTTGTGTGCGTCTCTTCACAGTGCTTGTGCTTCACGGATGGTGTCACTGTTGCCTCAATGCCCCCAGCCCAGGCCCACAAACGATTATTGGATGGTGACCAGGGTCCAAACACTGGAGGGATGGGAGCCTATTGCCCAGTTCCTCAGGTACAGCAGTCCTTCGCCTCAGCCTGCAATAAGGCTGATCACATCTGTGGTTAATATATCGTCTTTAGGGCCCAATCTTGTTTTTTATAACATAGGCCAGATTTCTTCTGGAATTGATTGATTCTTTGCTTGTGTAAGTGCAATACAGGGCTCAAACTTTAGTAGTGGTTGTTTGGGATTTAATGAGCCAGTGTTCTGAAGAATGGTTTCTCTTTTACCTTTTTCATTATTCCTAAACTTGATGTTTCTCTGCTCCTGTTAGCATCACTTGAAATGTCCCTGCAAAATTCCCTGCATGCCTGGAGTCTTTGTGTCCTGAATGTAACCTTGGGTTTGTTGTTGATTCTTAAAGCTGACTGCTTTGTTCTAAATACACTGCTCAAGTACATTATTAGTGTGGTTTTTTGTAAGTACAGAAACAATCTTACTGTGTACAGCCCAGGTTGCCAGTGTCTCAAACCTCCTTAAAAATGGCCTTCTAAAGAAAGAACCAAACAAAAAATCTTGGGATACAAAGGATCAGTGTGTCTGTCCTTCAGGCAGCAGCACCCTAATGGAAGGAGTACAGTGGCTGGGGGTGGGAGAGTGGAAAACATAGCTGAGGCATTTACTTACCCGAGTCCTTCCAGGTCCTATGAGCTAGTCCAGCAAATGTCATCACTGTCTCAATCAGTTTGATTTTGATCATCAGGTTCCAGAAGTTCTTCTAGAGAAAATCAACGATGCTGTCCTTCAACATGTTGTTGACAGTATGCGACAAGAAGGAACAGCATATGTAGGTAAGTAAGTATTTAACTGAAAAACAAGGTAAAGTCATATGAAGGTTAGTTTCATTGTTAAAGATTGCTTTTGAATTCCAAATATTTGTTTAAAAAAACAAAGTTGTTAATTTTTCATGCAGTATTAAGTGTCACTGGTTTGGTTTATAGCTCTTCCTTTGGAGAGAAGAACTTTTGTCTTTTCTCCATAAAACATACTGTATTTTTATTAAATATTTTTTATTAAAATAGTTGCAACCAGAGTCTTTGTAGTTCAGGGTATAATATATATTTAAGTTCAGTTGTACTGTTCATTCCTATATACAGCAATGTAAGTTTTCTTAAGATCTTTGTCTTAAGGCTGTTTTTGAAAAGGAAGGTGGTGCTCACAGCCATCATTTAATGCCAATGGCTGCTTTTGGTACTGAAGACTGTTGAGATCACATATATGTAAAAATTCCAATTCTAGGGTTCTAGTCTCCGATGTATTCTGTGCTATTTGGTAACTTTTTTACAACGCCCAAATACACAGTACTAATGTAGTAGGTGTTGAGCATTTTCATGATGATGATGGAGGACCTGATGCTTTGTGGGTTTTAAAATTTAACATTTGTTATTCTCTGGGGATTTTTTTTTGATTATACAGTGAAAGGCCTGCTTTAGATCACCATATCTATATATGTGCATTGCAGTAGAAATTACATAATACCAACTTCAATAGGTTTTTATTTGTTTGTTAGTAGCAGTAGTGAATTTTGGTTTGGTATTTTTGCCTGAAATACAGAGTTATACATCTATATTTATAAATAACAGTAGTGCACTTAATGGTAAGAAAATTGCAAGGTCTGCATACTGAATGGGGTTTTATGAGAACTGGTTTTTTCGTCCTGTCAATTCCTTCTGATCTCTGAATGCCTGCATTTAGAGAACTGTAGCAGGAGATGGAACTCGACTTTCTGATATAGAGGGGTTGCTTTCTCTTGTATTTAGTCTAAAATATGGTGCAGTATTCGTCAAGTTGCTGCTTGCCACTTTTTTTGGTTATTGTGGAATTATTATGACTTGCGTATAAGTGATTGCAGAATCCTTGCTCCTAATTCCTTATGATTGTAGAAACGCGTCCCACATTCCAAAATACTATGTTGCATTTAAAGGAGTTCTTGAAAAATAAACATTTAAATTAATTTGCTTGGCCGTGTTCTTTCTGTTCAGGTGTGTTGCAAACAGGTTTAATGCTTACCAAAGATGGTGTGAAAATTTTAAACTTTAAATGTCAGTTTGGTGACCCTCAGTGCCAGGTGAGTGAAGGATACTGGAAATATAAATATGCTTCATTCTTTTACCTCTGACTGTTCTGGCTTATCTCAAGGGAAATCTGCATGCTGTATTTGGATTTATGTATTCCTTCCCCTGAACATGCAGATCTGAATGTGAATGTCTTAGACAATGTAGGAGGTAACTTAAAATTTTGTCTAGTCAGCCTCTGTGAATTATTGGTTAAAGACTTTAAATTAAAGAACTGTTCCTCATACTTTATTTTTCTGCATAGAAGCAGAATGGGAGGGCCCTAAATTCATGTTCCTTCTACATAATCTCACATCTCATGTTTGTAAATTTATGACTCTTGCAAAAAGATGATGCAAATTAATGCTCACCTATAGTTTCCAAATCTACTGGTATAGGGAAATACAGTATTTTCAGTTTGGCAGGTACAGATTTTATTCTATTAATTTAATTTTCCCTAAGTTGAATTTCAGCAAGTCAGCAAAATAAAAGTTAACTCCTATCACTATGAAAATTTTCTGCAGGTAATTCTGCCACTGCTTAAAAATGATTTTTATGAAGTGATTCAAGCAACAATTGATGGCAAACTCTGCAGCTTCATGCCAGCTTGGTCAGAAAATAGTACAGCTGTGTGTGTGGTCATGGCAAGTCCAGGATACCCTGGAGACTATGACAAAGGCATGGAGGTAACAGGTAACTGCAGGAGGTTGTTTACTATTTAATTTCAGCAGAGTACTTCAGTAGGTTTGCATTTACCTCTTGTCCCACAGATGTGTACAGCTCTCCTCCATCTCACCCCTCACACCCTATCAAAGGGTCCTATTCATCTGCCACTCCTTGTCCTTGTGGAAGGGATAGCTGCTCAATAAGATCATTTAACTACAGTGTATGCCTGTCCAAAGAAGCACAGGGACTAAATGTTTATAGTTGCATCATTCTATAAAGCTCTGGCTGTAGCTGGTTGCTGAGATAAGGTGATGATGAGGAATTTCATACTCCTGGAACAACTCTGGTGCTTCCACCTGGAGTACTTCCACAAACTGTGCTGGAAACATAGACCGTGATGTTGTCAGCACATGACTGCTTTTTCCTGGCTTTGCTCCCTTGCCAGGAGGTTGCATTATCTTAGCTAATGCCTGACCAGCAGTGCATGACTCCACCATAAGTGTGGTTCCTTCCCTTGTGTTAGCCAGGGTCATTGCTGTGTAATACTAATAAGGACCTCTTCTTCATAGGGCTTGAAGGGGTTTTGGAAAGGTGGGCATGTGGGCTTTAGATCAATATTCATTTTCTGTGTTAAAATTGTTGTGGTTTAATATCTCATTAAGATTTTTAAAATGTTTAAAACCAGAGGGAACTGTTGCAGAACTATTTCCTTTCCCCTCAGCTATTGCCTTGCCAGTCCAACACTATGCCTTGTGTAAAGCAACCCAGACAACTGATCTTGTATCAAGGCCACCTTATTTATGTCAGAACTCCAGTTACCCTACATGACCCAGGGAGAAGGTCATGTTTTATTGCTTTTTCCCGTGTCAAGATTTCTGCTGTCATGTTCTCCACACCCACCCTCCTCTTCCAGTTCCCTCACTGTATTTATTTTTTTCAGTTGATATTCTGGAGAACTCTGCATTTCTGTAACTGTGTAAATCCAAACTACATAACTGAATTAATTCTTCTGCTAGTGAGCTACCTTTCACTAGTCAGACTCAGGAACTTAACTTTTTCAAGTAGATATTCATATCTTTAGGAGTGGGATGGTATGACACCCCACTTAACTGCTTGTTAATCACAAAAAAACCCCAGTGAAATTCAGTTAATTATTTTATTATTATTACACTCCAACCTCTGGACTTGTGTGGGTTTTATTACTTTTTTCCTATTTTTCACATTGATTCCCACATTTTAATGGCTTAACAAACATTTTATTCTGGAGTGTTCTTTAAAACATGATGGGAAGGAGTTAGGTTTCCATTGCAGCAAGGCCAGCTGGGGCTCAGCTTTGACCTTGTCAGGGCAGTGCTGTGGCAATGTAACACACTGTATGTTCAGCAAGTATAAAGGTCCTTTTTACTTGTTTATAAAATCAATCTAGCGAATAGCAAGGGGAAAACTGTGGTTTGTTTTGCTTTTTCCAGGTGATGGTAGCAGTTCCTCTTCTTCCCTTACCCTCTCCTCAGAACATGAATCTAAAAAACCACTGAACAATTTTTCTTTCCTCTGACAAGAAAATACATGGAGACAAATGAAAAGAACAAAATATGTCATATGGTTTAGCTATTGGGCAGCCACGTGCAAGTGTTCATAGAGCACTGATTCCAGGTGTGGTAGGGATTGTGTGGAATGGGCATGGCAGAATAGCTAGGGGAGTGCTGAGGTAACATTAATGTTAATGGTTTAACATAAGGGAGAGGGAAGAACCCAGGCAGTAAACTGGTATGGATCATGATTTTTATACAGGAAAGTCCTCCACAAATTATCCACAATTACAATATACAGCACAGCTTTGCCCTGGCACAGGGTAGTTTCATGTCCTGTTATGGCTCCTGGATCCCTTATTTCTGTTCCTGTGTCATCTGTGTCCTTACTGGACATCTCGGAAGGGAGACTTAGGGCCAGTGGAGTGGGATACCCTTCACCAGTAATGCTGTTTTTCAGAAGAAAGGTAAGGTGGGAAGCTTTATAGTTGTTCACTCTTGACTGAAGAAAGGGCTTCAATCTTCACTGCTTTGCCAACATAGTATGTGATTTAAAATACTCAGAGAATTCCTTTTGCTTTTGTAGGGCTGCTGCAAGCCAAAGAGTTAGGGCTGCAGGTGTTCCATGCTGGCACAACACTGAAGGATGGCAGAGTGGTGGCAAGTGGTGGCAGAGTCCTCTCCATTACTGCTGTTAAGGAGGACCTGATGAAAGCATTGGGAGAAGCCAACAGAGGTGTAGCAGCCATACGTTTCAAGGGTGCCACTTACAGGAAGGACATTGGCCATCGGGGTATACGTCTTCTCAAACAGTCTCTGTATGTAAGCAAAGGCACTAGCAGAAATAGATGCTAGTCCAACATTTTATATCTGTTGTTCCCATTTATGTGATGAATGATGATCTATGCAGAAAATGTCACTACTGCTGCTAGCATGTCCTTCACTCTCTGCAGGAGTCTAATATACAAAGAGAGATATGTGGAAGCTCTAACCAGTGATGTTTTGTTTCATCAGCTGGAAACATCAGTTGTAAGTGGTACCAGATCAGGTAAGACTGGGAATAATCTTTGCATTTCCTCAGTATATTGAATGGAACAGAACTTTTTTTTTCCCAGGAGGTGAGCAATGCATTCTTGGCATTGAAACTGAGCTTGAGAAGCCGGGCTGGGTTCACCATGAAGAAAGCAAGCTGATTTCTTTCTTATCACTCTTCTTTTGCTTAATTAAAAAATTAGTTGGCTTACCATGGAGATGATTGCACTTTTTCAAGGTTAGTCTAGTGAACAGAATTAACTCCTGGATTAATGGAATGGTTTTGTACATCACTGGACAGAAGTGATCCTACCAGCTGCATATATGAGTGCAACATCCAAACAGTTATTTTATTAGGGTGTAACTTGCAATCACTGAAATTGTTATTTGCTTTTCAGACTATGTCTTTTATTCTTAGAAGTGACCTACTGAGGAAAATTTCTTGTTGATTTTTTTCCCCTTAGAAAAAAGTAGCTACTTAAAGAAAAAAGGCGAGCTGTTAACTGTTTGGTAAAACGTTTAACCTTTGCTATACACAATCCATAAGTCACAAATACAGAATAATAAAGATCTATTTATAACACCATGAAATATCTGACTTTGGGGTCCATGCTTTATAAAGCTCTGTGTGTTTCTGTCAGTGGACACAGTGCTGTCTTCTCCAAGAAATCATAATTTGCAGTACTTGCCCTGGTGAATGTGTTGGGTCTTTTTATTTCCCTTAAAAATGATCCTTGACATATTTGTACTTGGCAGGCAGTCATTCAGAAGTGGGAGGCTTTGCTGGCTTCTTTGACTTGAAAGCATCTGGTTATGATGATCCTATCTTGGTATCTCAAACTAAAGGCCTTGGACCTAAACTGCAGGTAACTTGAAACTTGACTGTAGTAAAGCTTATGTTATCTCCCAAGACTGTTTTAAATGCCACAACCAATTGCACTATCTGCACCCTTCTGAGCATTATAAATACATCTCAAGTCCACTGCAATGGTCATTTGAACTTTGTAAATGATCATTTGAGCAAGGTCTGTGCATGCATTATCAAGAATGTGGAGGCTCTGGATATTTTGTGATGAAATGATAATAAACCAAAAAATATAGCGGAGCACTTGAGGAACTAAGAACCAGAACTTCTGCTATAAAATAGAGGGTCCATTGGCTTTGAAAAAGATCAGTTCAGAGGAGTAGAGGGCTGTATTGAAATGATAACTGTCAGACGTAGCTTAATAAATTGTATGCAGAGAGGTAGCATGATTACGTCTGTTACGGCACTGGGAAAAGAAGGATGGAGGGGATAAACATTGAAGGGGAAGAGAAGCCAATAGATAAAGAATGCTAATTATACAAGAATGCATAGGATAAGTTGAGCCAGGAATATATTTGTATATTGAATCAGAAGGCTTTCAGCCATCAGAGGAGTGGAGGTCTGAAGCTGCCTTTCACTGGTCAAGCACAGCCACTTAACTTGTTCCAAGTTGCTATTTATACCTTTAGTAACAGGATTATATGGTGTGGCTTCCTGCAACAGCAGGAGACTGAAAATAATAATTCAGAAGGTCTTTTGCAGTCTTACATCCTTGGACACCCCTGAGTGTGAAAAAGTGATTGGTGCTGGCTCTTGTGAGTCTTTGTTCCAACTGCTTGGCAGAGAGACATTCCTAACTGTGTTTACACAGACTGTTCCCGAGACTCTTCTTTGGCCAAAAAACGTTGGGCAATGCCTATATGAATTGTTACTAGATCAGTGGGTGGGAGATGTTATAATGCATCAAAGGACATGGGATGACTGGTTTCCATAGCACTTCTAAATCCACCAGCCAGTGAAAGAAATCAGGCTTGTAAATCCAAACTCAGACTTTGTTTAGGTGCTAATCTGTTAACATTTTGAAGCTAGTGATTAGTATTTATCTGCATTTTTCCCTTGCCCATTTTTCTGTACTGAGTTTTTCTGCCCAGGTATAACTACACTGATAGAACTGTGTCAGTAAAAGGTAGTTTCCTTGAAAATTTGTCCATACATATGCAATCTTTGTCCTATTTCAGACTGTGAAGTGGTAAGTGACAGAGATGAATTGCACTGTGTGAGCTGGTACTGTGCATCTACATCAGCAGTTGGCACAAGCGGAACCGCTCTGCTGTATCCCTGACAGTGTAGCAACACCTGCTAGTAGTAAAGTAGTATAAATGTCACCACTTTAGAGAAGCCATGATATCTGAATCAGGTTTCATTACTTGTAGGATGCAAATGCCTTTAACTTTTTTTTAAAACCAAATAGCAGCCTTCATGAGGGAATTATTAGTGTTTTGTGAAAGACCTGTCTTTCAAGGGAGCCTACAGACCAGGCCCACATTCTTGTCTGTGGCATGAGATAGCTGACATCAAAAGACTTCTTGGGGAGGGTGGGAATGAAGAATCTTATTCCCTGTAGACTTGGAGAAGAGGAAGAAAACTACCTAATAAATTGTTTCAGTTTTGCTGCATAGCCCAGTGAAATCAGTAGGCAAAAGTAAAGCAGAACACAGTGATGTTTGAGCAACCTGTTCTTGTTTTTGGAAATTGCTAGGATGTTCTACAGGTTGAATATCCTGGGAATTTGTAATTGCTTTTAGACACTTCTTATTCTGTATTTGACATAAAATTCAAAAAAGAAAACAATGACTCATTTTC
>JANZLQ010000061.1:3395346-3449625 GCA_026212715.1 Elanus axillaris
GATTTGTCAAAAAATAACAAAAAGAAAAAAACCCCCCCCCCCCCCCAAATTACAGTTTCTGGGTAGCTGGAGCTAGAATTTGAATTAATGTTTCAAAAAACAGAATAGGTTTTTCTTTTCTATGCAAGAAAATGAGCTGTTTTCCCTCGATTTAAACTAGATGATGCGCCATGTTATCTTCTGCCTCTATGTTCAATAGTGATTCTTTTCAGGGAAAAGAGAGTGTCTGCTTTTTCAACTGATCAATGTTTGAGTTTTGTGTATTTCTTGTCACCACTGCTGGTTCCGACCATGTTTTGCAGATTGCACAAGCGTGTAAAAGACACGAGACCATAGGTCAGGACCTGGTTGCCATGTGTGTCAATGACATCCTGGCTCAAGGAGCAGAGCCTCTCTTCTTCCTCAGTTATTTTGCCTGTGGCAAACTTGATGTTGAAATGACTGAAACAATCAAAGAAGGAATAGCTGAAGCTTGCAGAAATGCAGGATGCACTTTCCTGGGTATGAACACTCCTGTCCTTTGAGATTTGAAGATTCTGATGTTGAAATGATTACTAGTGAAATAGACTGTAGGCAGAGGCAGTATGTGGCATTAGAACTGTTGATTTCTGTTTGGTGGGAAAACAGTCAAGCATTTGGGCTTAAACTCTTCCTTATCTGTAAAATCGGTCAGGACAGAGGGATCATTTTTACTATTCATGCATTTGCATCCTAATTCTTACTTATTTATCCTTGTACAAAGGAGAGCAAAACTGAATGCCTCACATTCTTGAAGTGTTAATAGGTTTTCATTCCCTCTGATACTCAGTCATAGGAAGGAGGTGCCAGATAAGTAGCATGAAATGGAAAAAAAAAAGTTTCTTCTTTCAGTAACTTCATGAAGCTTTGTTTTGTTGAAACCTTGAGGTGAGGTGAGAAACCAAGAAGGATTTTAAAACGTATCTGAATGCGCTTCTTAGGCTGCATGTCTCTACAGCTATTCTGGATATGTTGCTTATTTTAGGAAATGCTATAGATTTAAAATTAACAATAAAACATACTTACAGCTAGTGCTGACTGCTTTCTCTCCCTACTTAGGTGGGGAGATGACTGAGGTGACTGGCATGTATTCTTCTGGAGAGTATGACCTGGCTGGCTTTGTGGTTGGTGCAGTGGAGCGAGGGCAGATGCTTTTAAGGCTGCAGAGAGCTGATGAGGAGGATGTGCTTATTGGATTGGCCTCTTCTGGGATTCATGGCCGTGGCTTTAGCATCATAAGGAAGATTCTCTTAATGTCCTCCTTACACTACTCCTCACCAGCACCTGGTAGTTGTGGTGACAAGACTCTAGGTGCATTTTCTTCTCAAAAGCAAACCTGCAAGTGAATTGTGTTCAGACATTTTCATAACTAGATGCTGCCAAGGGTTGTTTATTTCAGGATGGGTTATGGTTAATCAGTCTTTGGGGTAGGTATGTGGGCTTGCATCCACAGTTTTGGAAGAGTGGGCCAGCACTTCTTGCTGCTTTCCAAGGTTGTCTGCCACAAAAAGCAGAGGGGAACCTGTTCAGAGAAGCATTGCCACTAAACACCTAATGATCTTTTAAACGAATTGATTGAATCAACACTTCTGTTTGCAGGGGATACATTGCTGACCCCAGCAAAAACATACAATCCATCTTTGCTGCCTGTCCTTCGCTCAGGGCATGTGAAGGCTTTTGCCTTCATTGCTGAGGAGGGGTTGCTGGAAGGCATCTCCAGAATCCTACCAGAACACGTCAGTGCTGTCCTAGGTAAATATCAAAGATGACTGTTTCTGTTTGACAAAATTTATATACAGCATGGACTTGAATTTTCAGCTTCACTTATAGAGATACTCAAAAATGTAGGTGTCTGCATAGTTGGAGGCTGAATGACCTGAAGTCAATGCTTTTCCAAAGAGCCTACCAAAAGCATTCCTATTTCAAGTAAGCATCAGCTGATGAACACCACTCTCTCACTGGATAGGCAAATTTAAGGAGAGTTTGAAGGCAGCTCATCTCTAGGACAAAAAGTGTTTAAGAAGACTGTGTGTTCTGCAGGACACCTTTCCATACTAAACATTTTGACCAAACAGTGAAGGTTGTTGAGAGAATTAATTTGCATTGTTTGCTCCACAGTACATGTGTACATGCGCACGCATGCATGCGCGCACACACACACACACACATTTAATGCAGTTTTGTGGTAGGTGGTAGCTTCCCCACAACAGATTAGCATTTGACATCTGTAAGTAAGGTAGAACTTCTGTTGAGGCTGAAGTTGGGCAGTGTGCAAAAGTTCAAAATACTAAAGAAAACCATATTCATGTGAGTCCGAAAATATTGTGGGGATGAGGAGGGGGGAAGGAAGGTGTCTGTCTGTATGTCTGTCTGTATTTCTCTAGAATGAAATTAGAAAGGAAAGTAATAAACCCTGCTTACTAAGGTGGTGCCTAGCTTGCTTGCCAGTGCCTGGAACCAGAGACAACATAACAAGCCCAAGGGTTTGTTAGTTTTCTAAAATGAAGTTGAGATGGCAAGTCTGCACCATCAAGCTTTCCACAGATAACCCAAGGCCATGCCTGTGTGAGTAGGATCACTGTGAAAGCCCATCCATTCTTCCCATCCATGTGTAGAACACTCAGCCCTGTTCGAGTCTGCCCATCAATACAACTAAGTATATGCTCTTATTAGTGATTCTTTGAAAAAGAAAACCAGGATTTGCTTATGTAGTCCAAAAAAGCCAGAAGATGTTTTGTCCCATGCCTCCTTTATCTCTTACAGAAGAGGTGTAAGTCAATTGTAGCTTTTTCCTTCTAGCTGATGAGGGATGAATACATTTTAATTCGCCATCATTTCATGCATGTTCTCATTAGAAAGCCTAGAGAAGACTTGGCTCACACACATTATGGCTAGAAACCTCTAGCTGAGCAGCACCTATAAAGTTGACTGGAATTTGGGTCAGTTTCCTCCTTGGACAGTATTCTTGGAATAGCAAGAATTAATCTCTATCAGGTCTTGTAATATACACCTGTCATTGTATATAATAAAAGATGGGTAGCAAACATTTGTGTTGACCATATACAAATTTCAATCATTTTCAGATGCTCTCAGTTGGAAGATTCCTGAAATCTTCTGCTGGCTTTGCAAAGAGGGAAACCTCTCTGCAGAGGAGATGGCTCAGACATTTAATTGTGGGATCAGTGCAGTCTTGGTTGTGCAGAAGGACCTGGCTCAGCATGTTCTCAAGGACATACAGAGACATGAGGAAGCTTGGCTGATTGGGAAGATTGTTGCCCCTTGTCACACAGGTTAGCAGGTGTCCTAATGGGAAATGAAGACACTCACAAAAATTAAACAGAGTATGGTTTGATTCAAAGTGTAACAGATGCATCTGTCTCACTTCAGAGGGGTTTTCACTTAAGGATGTGCTATTTAATTTTTAAGTTGATACAGGGTAAGCTGTTTTAGAGTGTGATTCTATGAAGTGCTGAGCATCTCCTGCAAGGCACCAGTTGTCCTCATTTGTGTAGGTGCTAAAGAATTTTCAGTCATGGGTTTCTCTAGGTTTGCTTTATTAATAACTCAAGAGTTGGGCCACCACTACAGTGAATGGCAGCGTTCCAAAAATTTCTCAGTCTTATATACCTTTTTACCACCCATTATCCCAGTCCAAACTGTTTGTAATTTTCCAGTTGATCTCGGTTCCCATGTCATTACCATTCATCATCATCTTATCTCATCAATTCTTCTTTTGTTCTGTCCAGTCATCATCCTGTGGGTTTCACAGTCCATCTTGGGTCAGTCATCTTCTCATCCCCTTTGCTTTGAAGTCTTGTACCTACATAATTCTGAAAAATCCCCTCTGGTTGTTCCATTAACTATTTCACGTTTATCTTTGTAAGTTCTACATATTTTGTTCACTCCCTAGCTATGCACCTGTATCTTGCTGATTTTTCATCTTTTGTTTGATCTGTCTCTACTGATTAGCTTGACTGGGTTTTAATCTGGTCCTGGATTGGGGCTATACAGGGGGGCAGGCCAAGAACGCTGTTCATGGCCTGTTGAGCAGCTCTGTTGCCATTAATAACCTTAACCCATTCTATATTAATTTCTAACAATCTTATAGTCCTGAATTTTCTAAAATCTTCTACAGTTGGCACTGAGGAGACTCCCTATTGCAAAGTTTGTGTAGTTCACATCTGTTTCCTGTCATTTCACTAGGCTGGAGGCTACTTGACACCTTCATATCTAGATTTCATTATTAAATATAGTGAGAAGTGAATGTCTTGTTTTCAGAGTGACAGTACTTAAATAATGTTTTAGGTACCTGCTTGAGACTTGAGTAAATCCCTCTAATGACTGTCCATAAGGACTCAAACATTAATTGATTATATTTTACCACAATCATGGTAATCATCCCACCTCCTTTCCAACACCTCCCCTACTCACATGGATCCCATGTAAAGATTGAGGATAGGCCACAGCTGTGTATAGTTATATGTGACGGTTAAGTCTTCATTCTGGTATGGCCACCGGTTGACATACAGCAAGATGTATGCCAAAATCCCTCTGGGAAACAAACAGCTTGAGGAGCAGTTTGGGCAGCCAAAATGCAATCTCGGTTCTGTCAACATAATTTTTAGTGTAATTTTGCAACATGAGAGAAAGAGGAAAACAGGTATAAAAGATGGGGATAATCCTTGAAAAGACCATGCCATACCTAGTCCTTTGTAAACAATCCTGCAAGTAAGTAACACAAAAGAGATGAGCACAACTAGTGTGAGTTGGTTTGTTCAAATAGTACACATTTTTGTAGTTTAGTTAGTGCTAGCATAAATTCATTGCTGATAATTGAAACACGATTAATAAACTATACGAAGTAAACTTGGATGGAAAAGTAAAATCTAAGGTATTTTAACTTTTTCCTCACATATATGGAGGAGGTTCTCACATCGAAGTCGAGAATCTTCAAGAAGCTCTGCAGCTGAGCAGCCCCCAGCATCTGCTGAATAACACTGTTGTTGAGAGTCCACATCAGCCCAGGAAGAACAAAGTTAAAGTAGCTGTTCTCATCTCTGGAACAGGTGAGCTTTCATTTTATATCACACAGAGAAATGGCCTCACAAACAAGAGGCTGAATTCAGCCCTGATACAAATACATACACCTTGCCTTTTTTTCAGTAGAGTCTATGGAGCCTTCTAAAACCAAGGCTGCATTTTGACTGGAAGTCAGGAAGTTGTATTGTACTGCTTAACAAATGAACTTTATTAGTGCACAAATTCCTTTAGTCCTCTTCTGTTTGTGCAGTTGTTGAAAACAAGATTTTTTTTAGATAAACATGACTGAGAGCCAATTCTCAGTGACATAGCTGCTCACCTATTTCATGAATGTTTGCTCTCTCTTCATTTGAGGCACAAACCTTGCTGCACTCATCAGTTATGCAAAAGAGCCAGGCAGTTGTGCTCAAGTCGTCCTTGTCATCTCCAACAAGTCTGGTGTGGAAGAACTACGAAATGCAGCCCGGGCTGGAATTCCCACCAGGGTAAAGACACCTGTTTCCTTTCCTTTTTATCACTAACTCACAGCTACTGAATCCGTAGGTCTTTATGAAATACTTGGTGAGCATTCATGTTTCACTTTTGTTTAAAACTTCTACTGTGGGTAAGTGGATGTAGCACAAAGCTGTCAAAATTATCAGTAGAGGCAGAGCTGAAAGCTTTATGCACAGTGCTCACTGGAGGCTGTGAGTCTTTCACTCTTCAGTGAGTGCTATAGTCCGGAGTTAAGAAGGGACCAAAACTGCAAGTCCTTTGCTGATTTGATCTGAGACTGTAGCCCACGCAGCTTCAAGTTTTAACTGAAATCAGTAAGAGTTCAGGGTCTGCAAAACATATAAGCATGTTGTCTCCTTGGCTCATCCCTTTTTAGAAAGACCTTTGTTTCATGTTATGCTCAGTCACTTTCGGCGGTACCATACAAGTCTTTTCTTCTGCCTGTGGTCAGTAG
This sequence comes from Elanus axillaris, assembly GCA_026212715.1. NCBI lineage: Eukaryota > Metazoa > Chordata > Aves > Accipitriformes > Accipitridae > Elanus > Elanus axillaris. Next base: position 3,401,354 of record JANZLQ010000061.1, read on the forward strand.
AGTAGCACTGTGTTACAGAAACTTTCACTGGTTTGTTTCATATTAAAAAATATATAGAAATGGACTACCATCATGTCATCATTGTCAAAGTACAGAACACAGCTTTTGAAAACTTTCACCAACTTGGGATTTCAAACGCAGCTCATCAGGAACTCCTCCTTCTAACATTAAATGATTTTGAGCAGTTATCATGTTTGTAAATCTATGCTCAGATGGAAATAAATACTTAGAGCTCTGTGCATTAAAAGGTTTTCAGCAAGCTTCCTCAACAGCTGAGTTGGATTCACATTACTTTTTTTTCCTGGAGGTATAAAGACTCATCTCTAGGAAAAAAGTTACGTTATTCATTCACATTTTCATAGGCAAGAACATGACAGCTTTGTTAGCCCCTTATTTTAATGTCCTCATGAACAGTCAGGAATCAACACTTACCTTGGGAGCTGAGGCTGATAGGTAGAGTAGAAATAAAAAAGTTCCTGACTCCTCTGCCTCTTACACAGAATGTCTGGCCAATTTGTTGTCTTTTTAGATAAGTTCATGGTTTTCAGTAAGCCACTACAGACTAACTGGTGGTGATGTTGTCAGTGACTCAGTACTATTTTTACATTAGTCTTTGGCTAGATGTTCTAGAGTAAGACGTCAGTGTCTTCCAATATGTTCCCCCTTATTTCCCCCTACACCACGTTACATACATGTTTCTCTTTTCAGAGTTGGCTTCTCTTTGTGCAGATTTTCTACACGTTCTAGAAAGCATCCTGTGTGGTACAGCCAGTGTTAGCTAGCAAGTGATTGGGGTGTTCCCAGGAATGTTTATATGAATGTGAAAAATCACAAATGTCCTGAATAATGTACCAACTATTGCTTTTTAAATCCTTGGTTGTCCTGGAATTAATCCAGTTTGCTTTCTCTTTGTTGCCCAAGTAACTGCTCTCATTCACATGAAGTTATTTCCTTGATATGGCTTTTGATGTGTTTTAATGTTCTAGGTGATTGATCATAAGTTATATGGGAGTCGCTCTGAATTTGACAGCACAATTGACCGAGTTCTTGAAGAATTTGCTGTTGAACTAATATGTCTTTCAGGATTTATGAGAATTTTGTCCAGTCCTTTTCTCAGAAAATGGAAAGGTAAGAAATTATACATGTAAAAGACAAATTAAAATATGGATGCTTGGTCTCACCAGAATTACAGTCAGTTTTTTGTCTTTTGGTTAAATCTCTCACAGCCTTGCTGACACTGAGGTTTGCATGTAAATCAGTGGGGCTGCCCTATGCCTTCCTTTGTTCCAGCCAGTAGGACTGTGCTGTGACTCTGACTCTGCATTTGCAGAGAAGTGCCTTGTGCTGGCATAAGGACTAGCAGAAGGGCAAAATCAGGGTCATGGAGTTGGTCTGTCTGCCTTCCTTCTGGGAAGGAGAAATGCCTGTGGAGCAGGCAGGAGTTTGGTTCTGTCTGCAGTAGGGTACAGGTAGTGTAACTGTGTCATTTGTCAAGGAGTTGTGCTGAGGAGTTGTGCTGAACTTAATTCCTGCACTTGTCACTCAGAAAAAATGGGAGAGAGAGACTGACTTCTCAGTTCATCTCCCTCCTGTGCTGGCACAAGGGCTGCACCACATAGCACTACTCTGTACTGTGTGCTGGAAATACAGCTGTTACAGACCCCTGAGTGAGTGTGGCTCTACTGTGGGGCAGAGGTTTCTTTAGACACATTCCAGGCCAGTGGAGAGGGGAACACACACTCCTCTTTCCTCCTGGTGTGGGGCACCAAGTGCCAGCTCCTGAGGCCTTGCTCAGAGGTTACTCACTCACTATGCTGATTGCACTTGGACAGACCCCTTTGGGAATGATGTGTCCTATGAAAATCACTTCCATCTGTGCAGTGGCTCTGCCTGAGGCTGCAGTCTGATGTCCTCTGCTTCCCTGCTTCCAAGCCCCTCATCTGCAGCATGAGGGCTGGTCACCGGGGAGGGGAGAGACTTACCACTCTGTCTGTTCATCCACAGACCCAAAAGCAAATATGGTCCTTGGCCTTAACTGACACACGCTTGCCTGGCTACTGCCAAAGCCTGCACACCATCATCTGTGTTCCTGGAAGAGCAGTATTTCCTCAGATGAGAGCAGTGCTTCCTCAGATTTCCTTAGAGGTCATAACACTGTGTGTATGTTTTGCTTTAACCTGAATCTCAACATGGCCTGTTACATTCTGACTGCAGTTGAGACCATTTAAACTCCTGAGTGGTGCTCAATGCTGTTGTTTTGAACTGACAATCACATCTCACTTCTATTTTTAAAGGAAATTCAGTTCAAATTGATGTTTTTTTCTTTTTTTCTCCTCCCTCACTCATGCCTAGGGAAAATCTTGAATGCTTCCCCATCACTTTTCCCACCAGTCAAGGATGGAAATGCCCATCAGCAAACTGTGCAAAGTGGGTCCAAAGTCACAGGCTGCACCATTCATTTTGTCCTGGTAAGTGTCCTCTTGCCTAACATTGAGTAAGTTATGAAAAGGAATTTGCTTTTTTCTTTTCTTTCTTAAGGCAGAAACAGGAAGAGGTAACAGGAATGTGTGGAAATCTTGGACTGTTACCAGTAAAACCAGGAAGATCTGGGGGTTACATTGCATTTGCAGTTTCTTGAGGCCCCATCTTCTTCCTTCATACTATGGGGTTATTTTTCAGTTTCTCCTACTCTCAGCAAACTACCCTCTGAATCTTCTAGCCCATGTCTCTCTTCCTGCTACACGCCCTGATGTAATGTAGGTCCCCATAATGGAGGTGGCAAGCCTCTCCAGGTGTACTTTAAGCCTCCTGACAAAACTACACATGTGCTCGCCTAGATCTTTCATGATACTTTCTCTGCCTGTCCATAACCTTCCTGAGACAGTTCACCAGCCTCTTCTAAAAGACTCCCAATATCCCCATTTTAGGAGGAATCTAGTCCAAAAGCAGTGATCCACCAGGAGCCGGTATCTGTGAAGGTGGACGACACTGAGGAGACACTGTCAGAAAGGGTTAAAGAAGCCGAGTGTCGGGCTTTTCCCATTGCCCTGCAGCTGGTGGCCAGTGGAGCAGTGCAGTTAGGAGCTGATGGTAAAACCTACTGGAAACAAGAGAGGCAAAGTCTGTGTCATCAAGAAGAGAAGAGAGACTGCACATCCTCTCTCATAGCTCTGGAGCCTCAAGAAAATGTTGTGGTTTAGCCAGTTTAATGAGTGGCTTGCTCTCTGCTCATCTTTCCCTCCTCCCTGCCCTCCATGTGCTTCTCTTTGACTGCAGGCATATCAGTGTCACAGGTTTCCATTCTGAGCTGTGATCCTTTTCCCTTAGCTTGCAGCTTTAGTTACACTCTTTTTGCAAAATTGGCAGTGGAAGCCAAGCTATCATTTCAGATTTTGAATTTCTTTGTTGTTTTTTCATCTGTAAAGGACATACTGTGTTACAAGTCAAAGAGGGGGCTTAAGCTGTAAAAATGGTCTACTGCTTCAGAGGGAATTCTTCCCAGGGATCAATTTTTGTTGGCTGCATCACATTGCAGAGCACCAAGAGCTTCACAAAGCAACCACAAACAGGAACCATGCTGCTGCAAGAGGGTGACCAGCTCCTGTTGGATGTAAGAGGCCAGACATGCTGGGAGATTAGAAGTGAGGCCCAGCATGGCACAGTGTGGATTTGGGAGTGAACAAGCATTAGGGATGAATGTATAGTTCTGTGGGAGGAGGTGGGAGCCTACAAGGACCTCATACTTGTGAGCCCCACCACCATGGGAGCACCTCACAGTACAGCGGAGAAGCGGACGTGTAAACATGCACCACTGTGGGAGCCAGTCTAGTGAACTGCCATGTAGAAGATCCAGAGGCCAGAAAGGCAGGGAACCTTCAGAAGGCAAACCAAAATGAAAAAACCTCCCCTTCACAGATTGTCAATAGTAGTAGTGTGTATTGAACATACATGTAGACACTTTCCCCTGCTCCTTGAAAGGGAGGGGTGCACAGACATTCCCAGAATTTCGTATTAAAACATTTGGATCTTGAGGGATGAAAATTTGATTAAAGGGACTAGAAACACCAGATTTCAGGCATTTTTTTCTTCCTTTATTTTTGAAATCAGCACAACAAGACATCCTCAGCTTACCTTGCAGTAGCAGGAAAATCTCAGTTTTATTTGTTGATTGAATGATTAGCTTGGGCCAGGGAATCACTGCTGTTAAATAAAACCTTTTGCTATGGAAGCTTTTTTTATATCTGCTGGAATAATGACTTGCATGCAAGTAACAAATCAGAGGAAGAAAGCTAGCTAAGAAGCTACTTGAACAAACTACAACAGAAGTAGCCAGAACTGAATTTTCCAGAGGAGGGATCACTAATAGCCACTAGATGCAGTGAAAAAAATGTGTTCTTCTTTTGGTATTACCTGTACTGTATTAGTAAGGGACATACTATATATCTCGCTCTTGGCTGTATCAGGCTGTATGAGAACAAGTCAGCTCCAGTTAAAAAGTCGAAATTTTTTTTTTTTTTAATGTGTAGCTAGTGGTGTTTCAGGAGGGGAGAAAAATTCAGTTCCCTCCTGTAAGCTCTGCCATTTATGTACAGAAATCTGTATTTGTCTCTTGCACTCCAATGACTGGAGCAAGCAACGTGTATTTTTCATGATCTGGGAGAAATAGGAAGAACTGTAACAAGGCAAGATTAACAAATGTTTGGTATATACAGAATTATCTGTATTTTTATGATAAACACAGTGCTTAGTTTGCTTTCGGTCTGTTCTGACTGTGTAATAACTTCCTGTTCTATATTAGTTGAATTGCATACCATGCATGACTGAATGTTCCAAACTTAACAAATAAAATGTTAAGAGTAGGGTGCTAGTTATTGTGCTCTGATAGCTCTCCAGGCGATCACTATGGTATTGAACAACTCTTTCTCTAATTGTGTTCCTGGCATCCCTCTGAGATTGGGTGTGGTCATAATCTATGAATCTATTCTTTTTTACAGAGTGGCAATTGAAGCAAAGCCATCTAAAATCTGGTTCACAATTAAATTTATTTTCATGCATTTGTAGAAATGCTGATAGGTGCTTAAAGCCCATTTGTCATCAACTTTAGATGGCAAAATACCCGTCTTGGTCAAGCTGTGATGATATGGGATATTGGCTTTGGAGTGCCTGGGTCTTCTGCTGTTGGTCTTGCTGGCAGTGCTCAAACTGCTTTATCAATAATGTTTTATTTATTAACTGTACTGGTACTGATTTCACCCCAGTAGTCTTTCTTCTTCTAATGTGTGAGTTAACTTAAGTACAATTTCTTTTGACTTGTAAAATGTTTATTTTGTCATGGCTAAGGCACTGAACTTGTGTGGGCTGAACCCCTGCCAGAGCTGGATGCTCCCCGCATCTTTTGCATTCTCACTGAGACAGGCTGCATTTCAAGCCTTGGTGGGCAGTTTGCCCACAGGGGAGGCCGTTCTGTGAGAGGGCAGGTTTGTAAAGAAAAATGCTGGGATGAAAGCTTAGCTTTTATTCTTTGCCCTTTACAAGCAAATTAAATTTGGCCATGTCATTTTCCTCTGTATTTGCTTGAGCTTTATCTTTGGTGACAAATGATGACAGGAATATTTTGTCAGCAAGTTTCTTCATCATGGACCATCTGGCCACTGAAAGTTGCCACACTCCACAAATCATTACTAACTTATGCAGGATTGCACATGTCTGTAACCTCACAAACTGATTTACAGTTCCTGCACTGTAGACAACGTTAAATTCTGTTTCACAAACTCCTCCTCCAGCTTATACCCCTGGTAAAGGAATTCCAAGGAAAGATTTTGATATCTAATTTTTTAACTTTATTAGACTTTATTTCAAATCCAAATTGAGATTATGTCAACATGGAAGCACCATGAGGACATCAGTGCACAGAATACAAATCAGCTTTCTCTGTATTAAAGGGGAGCTCTAAAACATACATAATCAGCTTCAGTCAGATGCTTCTGGTTTGTATGGGGGAAAATTGATTATTTTAGTAAATACATCAGAATGTTTTCACAACTGTATTAGAACATTAAGAGAAAACCAGGTGTTTTTTCACAAGAGTTGAGCTGTGCAAAAAAACCTTAGTTTTCAGAATTATAGCTTTTACTGGGTTTCCATTAGTATTATTCCAGGTGAAAATACTGTTCCAAGAATAAAGGCACTTAACTTTAGCAGAATTTCTTAAGAACGTCTTGCAAGCCAAGAACACATTTTGTATCTAGTCCTAACTCCCTTTCTGCTTATTCAAAAAAACCCCACCCTAACTGGACCCTTTTAGCTCTGAACAAATCTGTAAGTGGAATTCATAGGGGGATGCTCAAAGGCAAATGGTCATCAGACATTTAATTCTATTTAGCATCTGATTGATAGCAGGTCCAATATTTGAAATTATGGGATATGTCCAGAATCTGGGCCAGACAAGATCTACCAACATTAAAACAGAAACTATGGGAAAAAATCCATTTTACGGTGTGCAGAAATAGTTAGTGTTTTGGGAGGCCAGCTTTCTTGGTTTTGGCCAGAGGTTTTTAGTTTTTTGCCTTTAGCTCTCTCTTCCATTATACTAGTTCCATTACTTTTCCTCACAAATACTTCACAGCATATGACAAGAGAATCCCCTGTTACAGTCTGTATGGTCTGTTAGAAAGTAATACTGATGTTCCTAAGTTAATCTCAGAGATACTCAGATCTCTCTAACCAACTGAATAGTTTTTTGTTTGTTAAGAAAGTGATTGAGAACTGAAATGTTGGCCAAGGAAGTGACTATAATTAGGAAGCATGTAACAGAGCCATTGCTGAAACTACTGAGAACAGCCCCCTGCCTTAATATTCCTATTTGTGGCTTTCTCTGTATTTTACTTTGAATCTTTAACCATTTGAGTGAGAACATGACATGGTAAACTCTATGTTGAGAACACTTTGTGAAGAGAGTAGAGTGTGTGTTATTAGGCTGTGACCTCAGTTTTGATGAATTAAAGCACCCCAGCTCTCCCATCTGAGGACATCGGCGGACGCGCTGCTCCTACTTCCAGTAGATTTTGCCAGCTTCCCCCACCTGTACAGCCCCGCTGGCGACAAGCTGCAGGGCAGCTGGGAAGGCTCGGTGCTCAGCCTCCTTCACCCTTTCGGACAGGGTCTCCACCGTGTCACCAACTTTAACCGGAACTGCCTCTTGGAAAATGATTGCTCCAGCATCAACTTCCTCCTGTAAAAGCAATAGCCATAAAGTCTGTACAGTTGAAAGAGGAGAGAGAAGGGGGCCCAGCTATACGACAATCAGTGTAATCCAGCTGCCTTGGAGATCTGTTTATCATTGCGCTAATACAGGAAACATGAATTTGGGCTAGTGTCAGGACTGCAGAAAAGGTGCTGGCACTCACACTGGCCTGTGAGGAACTAACAGAAGTGTAGGGTTCAAAGAAAAAGAGGAGGTAGGCAGAATGTTACCAGCAAGTAACATTTCTGCTACAGAAAACAACAAAAGCCATGTTAACTGGGGACATGACAGGCTAAATAGGACAAAATGATGACATTTCAATTCAGAAGAGTGAATTAGCCAAGCCTGGGCACAGAGCTGGACTGGAGGACCCAGCAGATCTTTCTTTTTGCATGCTAATGAGGCAGATCCCTGCTGTTTAGTTATTGCTTCTCAGTATGTTGCCACACAGAGAAGAAACCCAAAGTCATATCATGGAGAAAGGAATGCAATTTTTCCTTCTGTCTGGAAAAAGTTTTGTCTTTTTCCAAGAGAAAGCAAAAATCATGAGAACAGATTTCAGGAGCAGTGGAAAAGGGGAAGACAATCTGAAGAATGCAGCAGAGGAGGAGAGACTAGTCAACCCTGAGAACTGAACAAAATGGTAAAAATGCTCCCTGAACTGATAAGAATGTGCATCTTCCAAGTTGAGAGAACTCTGGCTTTTGTTTTCTTAGTTTTTGACTAACATAAATTGTTAAGTTTTTCTCTGTTCCCACAAACATTGGATTACTTCTTAACAAATCTAAGCTTCTTGTGCCATTTCCAGTGTTGTTTGTTGTTTTTTTTTTCTTTTTCCTTTTTTCTTTTTCTTGAAAGCAACACATAAGGAAGGTTGTATAATAAAATCTAAGAAGCTGATGCTGTGTAGTAATAAAGATTTTGGGTTAGCCAAGGCCTTATATGAACTAGTACCCCCACTCCAACCGGTGGAAGGCAGCAGTGGACTGCTTAGGGAAGAAGTTAACTTAGGTAAAGCTTAAACTCCTGTATAAACTCTTCATTTCAAGTTCCTTCTCCAGGGACAGCAAACTGAAGCACTATATTGTCTAATGATGCTATAACTGAACAAAGGAGAAAAGGTAATCAAACGTGATGGTATATGGGTGTTCCAAACAAGCTCTGAGATTAAAATCTTAAGACTAATGAATTATAGAGTTAAAGGGAGGGAGAAGGAAGTACTTACAGCTACAAAGTGTACAGTACAGCCTGTGACTCGGACTCCAGCTTGTAACACCAATTTGTGGGCATTTGCTCCCTTAAAAGAAGGCAGTAGAGATGGGTGGATGTTCAATATTTTTCCTGGAAAATTATAAGTGAGGTCATTGTCTTTTAGCATTCAGCCTTACCAGAGTGTTCAAAGTACCATAATCAACAGAGGAACAAAAGATCTTTCGGGACTTTTGTGTATGTTTGTTTTTTGATGATACTGACAGATAACCAGCCCAAAGCATTTCAGAATGTCTCACTATTTCAGAAAAATCAAAGACAGCAATCAATTACGATTAATTGCATGGCTAAAGCATATTTCTCCAGTGACTAATAATTATTAATTTTTTTGATGTAGCTGTCCTTTCCCTTGGCATCTTGTTCTTCTCTTCTTTGATCACAAGTACATTCCTCGTTCTCATAAACCCATCACCCTGAAGAAACTCAGTGCAGTTTCAAATGACGTAACAGACCCCCCCTGTGACAAAGCAAAAATTCTTTAGCCTGGACTTTTCCTCCACACCTGTTTTGGCTTAATAAAAGACAACAGCTGCTCATATAGGAGCCCTTCTCTCTGTCCTTCTGAAAAGCACCTGTCTACCACTACTACTTTCCATGCGGAAAGTTGGCTGGAGGATCCTTAAATTGATAATGCTCTGATGCTCAACCAGGTGCAACCGTGGTTATAACTCTGGGAAGCCTGTACCTTACATTTCCCTTAAAAGAGACAGCATATGCCTCAGTTCCTACCTAGCTGTAAAGTAAGGGAGAGCGACTGCCTGTGATCTCAGGGTCTCACCACTACAGCAATGCGACAGTTAAACCATGAGAAAACTTACTTCTAGCAGACTTCCCCTGTCTGCTCCTAATATGTCTGTGACAAATCCTCCCGCCCATTCTGGACCACAGTGAATTCAAAAGGTGCTTGACAGCCCTAGATCTTCTCTTAGATTCAGTACAAACCCTTACAGGATAAAAAAAAGTGGCCATCGATACTATTTATACCACAGTATGCTACGCCCACACTGTCTCTGCATGCCTCCTGTTTAGGAACACTGTATGTCATAAGGATTCATTGAACACCAGCTAAATGCCAAGCAGCGAGACTGAGCTGACATATGCTGGCGGAGGCTACAGTGTACCGAAATAGAGGCTTATGATTTTGTAATGTGAAATGAAGGCCATTTCTGGCAGCACCATTGAAAACCTGCACTCTGGCTGCAATAACTCATGCAGATACTGACCTGTGCAACTTACTTAGAGGCAAATGTATTGACTGATCTTCAACAGTATCTCAAATTTGGTTTGTATCTCAAAAATATCCCTTTTTAAGTATCAGCATCTCCCTGCCTGCTGCTTAAGCAAAAAGCATTTGGGACAGTGAGCTGAAAACAACGCTCTGCACTTCTGTATGAGTTTCCCCAGTTTCTCATTACAGCACTGACGGAAACTGCTCTAAAGGAATGTGGCTTTCCATTTGCTTGTTTTAGTTTTGTTTTTTAATCTATCCTTTATGTTAACATTGAAAATTAACATTTCATGGCTGTCAAGCAAAGAAAGAGTTTCACAACTAACTTCATGTTCTATGGCCTTGTGAGTGCAAGAAAAACAAAAAGTAACAGCTTTTAAGACAGCAGCAACAAGAATTGATTACTCCTGGATAATTTAGGGTAGTTAGTGCCTAGACATGGCTGGGTCAGAGTTTTACAGCAGGCTCCTGTTAGCTGGCACAGATTCCTGAGCTGAACTGAATGTTTGCGCTCACATCTAAGACCTAACTGAAGCATACTCTTGGTCAGAGCTCAGGTAGGTACCTGTTTTCAGGCTCAGTTCAGTGCTGGACATCCAAAAAACTCATCCTTTATTTGTACAAGATCTCTGCACTAGAGAAAGTTCACTTCCATCCTCTACGCAGATATTCTGCTCAAAACACATCTCTTGTAGTGAGGGATTCCTCTCTCCTAACTGCAGCTGTCTACAGCACAGACATTTACATCTTCATCTTCTGGACTCCATAAGGGAGAGAACAATTCCTCTGACTTTTACTTTATCTGACAGCTTTAGCATAAAATGAATTGCCCTAGGAATGCCTGTTTTGCTCCACTGATTCTAAAGAGAGGTTTCAAAAGTAGTTCAGGTATAAAAGGTCTGTGTCATAGACACACCCAGAGTAACACAAAAGTCACCATGTGAACCATAAAGGCTGCCTGGAGAGCTGCAATGTATAGGCTGACCAGCCTGTAACTGGTATGAGCAAGAACTAGTTTAAGTAACCATGACTGAACCCAAAGCAGAGCAAACAGTGAGAAAAGCAGCTGCCTCTGAGTGATTCAGGACTCTTTAAAAGAAACAGAAAGAGGTAATAATAACAGGAATGCAACAACTGGGGGAGGGAGAGCAGCCACTGAAGTAGGCTCTAACAAAGACCTGGAAAAACTGTAAAAGATGACCAGAATGGAGACACTATGAACACTTTGGACAAACAAGAGCTGAATCTGCCTGTGAAACATGCCACCCTTGGATTCAGACAGCTCCTGGGATGTCTGACCAGAAGACTGGCAAGGTCTTGTTAATGGGAATTGCATACTGCTGCCCAGTTTTGCAGTTTTATACACAGCCAAAGCAACTTATCTGTTAGGGAAAGGAATTCTCGGTGGCTGAATGCTCATCTCTCCCCAACCAACACCTACTGCTTGGGCAACAATTTGCCCTGCACCTCATGTTTGCAGACGTCTAAAGTCTTCACAGCCTTATTTTAAACTATTTCCTAATAAATCAAAGACTACAAGATCTGCATTTGCCCTTGACTTCCTTAAACCTCTATGGAAATGATAGAGGGAAGGGGAAAAATATTGCCTTTCTCATCTTTTTCCTTACAAGATGGGAAGAGTCTAGTTTCCTGCAAACCCAGGACTAATGTGGTCCCTTTTCTATATTTTCCCCCATTTTCTTTTTCCTGAGGATAAGCTATAAAGTTACTGGGTTTTAAATGCATACACTACTATGCTGTGCTTACCTTCCCATTTTTTGACAAAAGGACCAGACAGTATTCGCATAAATCCAGCCAGACAGATCAGTTCAACTGAGAATTCTTCAAGGACTTTGTCAACCACACTGTCAAATTCAGTGCGACTTTCATACAATTTATGGTCAATAACCTGTGACAACCCAAAAGACAAAGAAATATGGACACAGTGTTAATTTAATCTAAAAGCCCTAAGTGCACAATGAAATGGTACCCTGGAGTAATAACCAAAAACCAAGTAAATCTCCAAGTGTGGCTCAAGTTGGGTGCACATCCACAGCAAGAACTGTTCATAAACTCATGCAGCTGACAAACAAACATGCAGTCTTTATTCCTATCCATACAGAACAATCATCAGAATAAAGAAGAGGGTTTTTTTTATTAGGCTCACAGCTGTAGGTCCCAGCATTTCCACACAATTTAATGATTTACAAATGTAGGTCATTAAGACAACCTAGAGTCTTACAATGATTTCACTCAATTTAAGGCCTCTGATAGTTTCAAGCAGTTGAACTTTGCTGAAAATTATATCACAAAACCTTGAAAGAAAGGCTAATCACAAACCCATAAAACAGTTCCTACTGCATAAGGTCAATATACTTAAGTATTTTCCATCCAGGATACATGCCCTAATTTAAGCAGGAAAAAGGCAGTGCTACATAACTTAAAACATCCACAGTCTTTTATTTAAAAGTGTTAATCCCTACCAGATTTACCACAGTAGTTTTGAAAAAACAGAACTGGTTAGCTAAAAAAGGTGGCAGAGGGCACTAGAAATAGAGCCCAGCTCAGCACTGGGCTGTACTCTGCCAAGAACTACCAGGTAACAACTGGCACAGCATGTACTCCTCAGTGCCTCTGTTTCACCGCTCATTCTCCTTCTTAACCACTGAGACCAACAGCTCTCCCAGACTCTATTTTTTTCCTCACTGTGTGTTTGTTCTTCCCCTGCATACCATGGACATATTTTACTTGTGATCTTTGTGTACGCCCGAATAAGAGACGGCAGTATTAACACTCAGATCCTGCTACTATTAAAGTTAATAACAAAGCTTGCCTTGGGACAAAATTTTCCCTGTATCTGCAGTTATCAGTGAAAAGTGACAGTAAAATGCTCCTAAGTCAGAACAGTAGCATTTCACATCTGTAATACAAATGACTACATAACAGGCAAAGTAATGCAGCACTGGATCCAGTGGCACTAAGGAAAACACAGTTTGCTTTGAATGAATCCTGGAGAGCCTGAAGCAACACCCGGGTTGTCAGTGGAAGGTCCCACTGAGTTTGACCTCTCTATTTCATTAAAATCAACTACCGTGTCTGTTTAGTATGTAATTTTAAAATAAAATTCAGATAAAATAGCTTGTTACTTTAGTAACTTTTAAAACTGTAACTGTGAAAGTTTTGCGCTGGTTTAATATAATGACTGTTCCCAAAACCATCAGGATTGCTGGCAGCACCTCTGAAAAGGAGAAAAGGAAGTATTTTGCTTCCCATGTTAGGTAGTTTGCCCAAGGGCACAAGTTCATGATGGGCCAAAAAAGCAAAGCTAAGGTTTCCTATCAAACCATCTCTTACCCTAGTAAAACTCATTATCTCACAGTAGCTTCCTGCTGTAATCAGAGCTAATGATGGCTAATTTTAAAAAGATGAGAAATACTTACCCTTGTAGGAATACCAGCTCTTTCAGCTTTCCTTAACCCCTCCACGCCAGCTTTGTTAGAAACAACAAGAACTATTTGTGCGAAACTGGTGGGCTTCTTTGTGCTATTTATGAGGGCTTCCAAGTTTGTGCCTGTGAGTGAAAAAACAATTCATGAATCTCAAGTCATTCCTGGAGAATAAATACAGTTAATAGCTAGAAGAGGTTTTAAGTAAGCAGCAACGGGGGTGAGACCCAATCCAAAAAATCACTGATGTTAACAGTAAGCCTTTTTTAATTGATCTTACTGGGAGCTGAATTTGACAGCTGGAGGCTACAGGGCTTTTACTAGCAATTAAATTTGTAAACTGTAATTTATGGAATTGGAATAATGGTCTACTTCTTAACAAGTGAGAATAGTGGAAACCCTAGGAGTGCCTATATGGCAAGAAGAAATTCTGATCTATTTGTGAAATAATGCTGCTGTCCCTATAGTGCAATGCAGTGGTTGCATCTGGAGACATGCAGAAATTTGTAGATAAAATGAACACAGATGTAATTCATAGTCAGTTTGCAGCAGAGGTTAAAGATCATTCTGTTTGTGACTGAAATTAATCCAAGGGCAAAAACTATTCTGCCTGTTACTGAAAGCCTGTTAGAAGCCTATCAGAGCCTCCATGGAAAACTGCAAGGACTTTGGATTTTAAATCTGAGCTGAAGTTCCTTTTTCAATAGTCTGTTTTACACAGTAGTAAAGAATATAACTCACCTGTTCCAGAGATAAGGACAGCAACCTTCACTTTGTTTGTTTGGATTTTGCCTTGGATATGGCTGTGCACAGACAGGGACCTATTTGCTTGCAAGGCTCGAAGCAGATTATGGACTTTAACATGGGCAGAGCCTGAACATGTACAAGGAAAAAACCACAACAAAACAACACATAAAGGGAGAAACAGAGAGAAGAAAAGTACCCATGAAAAGAGATTAATGGCACTGCTTTACTTATTATTATTTATTTATAGTTCTGGTGACATCTGACATTGCTAAGCATGCGTTCTATGGACTAAGACTGAAGGTGTGAAGACTGTAATTTTAATACCCTTTGCAAAAAAGCCATGGAGATGTCAATTAAGAGATTTTCAGAAAATCTCCATGGAGTCTCACCAGCTAAGGAGTTTAGCTTTGCATTTTTTTAAAGGAAAATAAAAATTGAATAACCTTTTTGTAGGGAGACGACTTTCCCAATCAGCCAGGCCGCCTCATGTCTCTGTACATCCTTGAGGACCTGCTGAGCCAGCTCCTTCTGAACTACCAAGACAGCACCAATCCCACAATTAAATGTCCGAGTCATTTCCTCCTCAGAGAGGTTCCCTTCTTTATGGAGCCAGCAAAAGATTTCAGGAATCTTCCAGGTAAGAGCATCTGAAGAGAAGTGAAAATACAAATGAAGAGTGGAAATCACTACCAGTGGACAAATACTAAAATTATTAGAGTATTAAGAGGCAGTATCTGGATGGAAAGCACGGACAAAGTCCCACAGCAGCATTAGCTTGAGTGAAATTGGCTTCCATGCATGGAAACAGGATGTTTTCTCCTTCCTTACTGAAAAAGACTTAGGAGTGAAAAGAAGTGTCACTCTGGGAGGAAATTAATCATATTGCTCCACTGCAATCCATTAATCAGTAATTCAAAATGGGCTCTGAGGCAGCCTTTGGAAAATCTGCTTCTTGAAGGTGACAACTCTGCTTGTAGGGAAACTATTGTACTAGAACAATAGCCTTAAAAAATGTCACAAAAGTCTCACACTGCCCCCAATTTCAGGAGGTAAGGATGATTTACAGCAGCACGAGAAATGCTTCTGGACAAGCCACTGTAAAGGAACTCCAAAGACAGTAAGTTTCTTTCTTGTCATGTTATCTTTAAAATGGTATTATCCCCATTTATAAATACTAGTGTCCACTGTTGACAAGTGGAAGAGTGATTTACATGCAGTTCTGGACTGCAAACTCAATATTAGTTCTCCTATTTTATTCTACAACCCCATGAACGCTGCATAACCTATAGTAAGTCATTTACCTTTCCATACTACACTTCCTCCATAAGTGAAATACTCTTTCTAGCATACCTGACGAGATTGTGGTGAGGATTAATTAAAGTATGTTGAATAACATGAGATGTACTTGAGCTAGTAACCATATTTGAATACTAAGTGAAGATTTCATGAGTATCATTTAATTAGCAATAATTTTGTAGGTTATTGCATATGGTGACAGCTCACTTTGGATTGCTTTTAAAGTTGTTTTATTTTTGCAAGTATGGATAGAGTTTCCTAAAAAATGCAATCCAAAACATCATCAGGGGAAGTGAATTCAATGGGTGGCAGTCTCAAGACTACAAAGTCTTTTGACTGGCTCTGGTTCAGGCACAAGGAAAAATTCAGCAACAATGAAGAAAAAACCAAACATTTCTAGACAGGCAAGTCTAGCTCTTACAGTGCAAGTCAGTTGACATGGCCCCATGTACACAGGTTTCCATGTCAATCCATACTAACATGAGGATGTTTCCATAGTTTTCTTTTTATCTCACCTAAAATGACACCAAAGGACTCTGGGAGAACTCTGGGGATGTTTTCCAGCAAGCCCCCTCCAGTGATGTGGGCATAGGCTTTCACATGGCCTGAACGAAGGACAGGCAACAGAGTCTTACTGTAGATTTTAGTTGGGGTTAACAAGAGATCTCCTGTAGATGAAAAGAGGATGAAAGAAGACCAGTTACAGCACAGAAAGAAATGTTAATCAATATAAAATTGAGGAAATCGCAAAATATTAATTTGCTGGATACTAATGAGCATTGTACTACAGAGAAAACCACAATGTTCTACCTTTTTTGGCATATAATTATTTATTTATCCCCCTCCCTTAACTTCTTTCCTGCATAAGTGATTCACAAGAAAAAAAGAAGATGACAACATGTTAAAGAACGGAATATTTTTTTTAGTGCTTTAGAAAAGTTACAAAAGCAAAGGCACAGACAAAACATTTGTGTGACATTTGCCTGTTCAGAAGTTCAAGTTATAATGCAAAAAACTGTATAAGTGGTACCTAATGTCTGATCACCAGAGACACCAACTGGAGAAGAGAAATCAAATGATGACTTTTCCACAATCTTCCTTACAAGGCTGTATCCATTGCTGTGAACCCCAGAAGAAGCTACTCCGATAACCACATCTCCATCAGCAATTCTCTCCAGCTGGGGCAGCATCTGCCCTCGCTCCACTGCACCAACAGCAAAGCCAGCCAGATCATACTCTCCGGGTGGATACATGCCTGGCATTTCAGCAGTTTCTCCTCCTGTGGGAATCAAAGAAAGAGAAACTGGGTGTGGGAAAACCAATGGGACCAGTAAGCATGCAATTTTTCAAAGTTTTAAACTCATAACGTATTAACAGACTAGGTTTTTTAATTAGATAAACAAACATTAACAATAATTAAAACCATATTTGTCACAGGCCCTTCAACTGAACAAGCAATAGCAAATTGGGAAAGAACATTTCCTCCCTCACTCTGACAACCAGTATAAAATTGCTGTGCATTCACATTTTTAAATCAAAGCATATATTTAGTGCTTCCTATTTCCAAATTTCTGCCAGGTTTAATATTCTCCATGAAAAACCTCCAAGATACAAGAGATACAAGAAATCCATACATGGACATCAAAGGAACAACATAGCTATTAGATTCACTTGCCTTCATAAGGATTTTGTATAGTGCTATCCTGCCTGCCATTCCTGCCAACAACCTGGCCCCCGTTATCACGCCAACTCTGAGTATCTAAGGTTTATAGACTGTTTTGGGAGAGCACCTCTAAAAGAGGCCCTCTCCTACCCATCTGTGCAGATGAACCGTTGTCTAGGCTATTATCTTACATCCTGATTATTAGAACATCCTCTTGCTTTGTCTTGAAAACCATGTCTTATTCTGGCCGACCTCATTCAGAGTGTAATCTGAAAAGGTGATTTTCCCAGCTTGCACAGAAATGCACAGCACTGCTCAGACAGCATTCTCTCTCTCTCCACATACCAGCACTGGTTCCCTTCCTGCCCTTCGGTGATAAGCTGATGGTCTTCACTGTTGAAGACCTGTGTTCTGCCTGTCAAAGCTCATTCAGTCTAGAGAGAGGAACTTGCTGTGTTTGGTGTATGAAATCAGCATTTACTGCTCGCTCCAAAGTTTTCCAAACAGGCATCTTCACACTGTCCCCTCAGGCTGGGAAGAAACTCTCCCCATCTCATCATTCTCCCTCAAACCCCTCTGCTGGTCACGATGTCTACAAGAACACAACTTGACAATGATTAAGTAGCCATTGTATCACGACCTCTGCCCAACATTCTGAGCAGTACAGTCCCATTTTTTTTTTTTTGCACTCAGCAGGTTTCATTCAATACAAAATTCTTCTGTTTTCAGGAAGTGTCTCTGAAGGGGCTCCAAATTTAGCTAAGCAATGGTGGAAGCTGCTCTTGTCCCCAATGCTTAACACTACTCAATACCAGATTCTCTGCAACCTTTTCCAGGTTTCTACATTATATTGCTACAACCAACTTTAAAATCAAAGATAATTTGCTTAGATACATCTGTTTAAATCTGTATTTAATAATGTTTGTGCAAAACCAAGCATGTTTAGATAAACCCTTCAGTACTTCACTATCAAATAGTGATGAGCCTAAGGTGGTTGAGCTGAATATTCAGCTACAGCAGAAACACAAGGTAGGAATTTAGGAACATGATTCAAACAAGGCTTTTATGAGATGATACTATACAAAGACAGATCTACATGCTATGTTCCTGCACAGTGAAATGAATGAAGTTGGTGCCCAAACTGAAATTTATTTCAATGATCCAGGCTACAGAAAAGCATTTCCTCCTTAGGTTCAGAGTTACTAGATCATGTCTGTCCCTTCTTTTCTGAGAGAGCCAGAAATCTGGAGAACAAGTCATGGTTGTTTTACTTATGAGTCTAGACTTATTTTTATATTAACGCAAAAAGATAATTGCTAACCCATTTACAATTTTGAGAAATTATTCTCTGGCAATTACTTTACAATGTCCAAAGCCCTTTGTAGTTTTAAAGTCTTCCAACTGGAAATAAAATCTTGAAGTTTCAGTAAGTAGCTTCATAGCAAGATTTCACGTAAAATGTACTTATGCTGAAGTATGAATGGTTTGATTATATTTGATGAACTAAAAGAACACCTTAAGACAAATATAAAGCTGACTAACAGTTCATGCAGAAAAAAACTGAACCAGAACATAAACAGCCTCTTGTTCAAAGCTTGTAAATGATCTGAAAATGACACACAGTCACTTAGAAAAGACTTTCATTATTAACTTTCTTAAAGAATTGGAAAAAAGGACAGAATTACTGTATCACCAATTACAAAGTAAGACATTTGAAATGTCATTTTTAGTCTCAAATTAAAGGTCTTTTTTGAAAAATCATGGTAATACTCCTTGCCTGTTTTTATAAAAAAAAAGAAGGAAAACCAAAAACTATGTGAGGAAACTGAACTTTCTGGTTTTCATTATTTTAAAATTTAACCCTGTGTTGTACTCTTTTTATGAACTAAAGACTTATACAAAAGAACATATTTTTCATTGACCTAGAAATTTTTTTCTTGAGTTGAACAGTGTTAAAGCTGTTTTTTTTAAGATTCAAGAAGTGAAATATTGTATCATTTTCATGGGTAACTAGATTACTGTACACTAGAATACATATATAACTTGTTAGAAAAATGTATTATGTACTTGTATTATAGGGCTGAAAAGGACAATGTTTAAATTTGAGTCTTAATGTCTTGGAATATGCTCATCTTGAAATAAATCTTCCATGAGTCTTCAGTAGACAAATAATTTTTCTATTAGTTTTACAACTAACGACACCTAGTTTCTTTTATGTTTCTGTCTTGTGGTTAACTTCTGTGTCTTAACTAGTGAGCTCCAGCTGAAGCTTTTGTTGCATTCATAAGGACATTTGCAGGGTTTCTAGTTTTATGAAGCTTGTGGGAACACAATAGCTGTGAGATCTCTACCTTTGCTGTCAAATTTGGTTAAAATCAGCCACAAGGTTTGAAGGATATTATGTACACACACAGGGACATGTGCATGCACAGTAACACATACAAATCTTGTTTCTAGAGGAAAACTTAAGGATTTCCTTTAGGATAAAGAATAAACAAACCAATTTGGCATGTTTTAAAATTTACTTGAAAAATACAAAGAAGTATAATATACGACTTGTTAGTTTTCTAGGTAGGTGTTATATTTACAAAGTTAAATGAAAAGATATGAATAAGAAATTTTATACACAACTTCCTGAGCTAATGGCAACATTTGTAGAGTACTGTCTCCTTCCAGTGGGTAGATATTATGTTCTCTGAAAGCAAAGATGTGTGACGCTTTGGGTTTTTTTCACTTCTTTTAAGATTCATCAATAGAGTAGGAAAACCAGCACATTAAAACCAATTATAGATATCGCATGAGATTTTTCATATCCTTCAAAGAAGAGTGTTCATACCCAAAAGAGCACATCCTGCTTTTTTGCAAGCTTCAGCTATTCCTGCAATGACACCCTCAGCCACTTCAACATCAAGTTTGCCACAGGCAAAATAGTCAAGGAAGAAGAGGGGCTCTGCTCCTTGAGCCAAGATGTCATTGACACACATGGCAACCAGGTCCTGACCTATGGTGTCATGTTTCTTACACACTTGTGCAATCTGCAAAACACAGCGAGAGAGAACCCGTTGGTTAGCTTTGAGAAACTGAAACACAAGCAGAGAGTCTGCAATGGAAGAGGATCAAAATAACGCTGTTCCTCTAGATGCTTTTTAAGGAGCAGTTTCATTTACTACCATCTCTGTGAGCTTCTCCTAATATTTTATTTTAGGAATTATTACTTTCTTAATTGGCAAGTACAAAAGGCACTTTATGGAAGAGGACTGAACTGGAAAGGGTTTCATTGCAGCTTGCATAAACACAATAGGAACCGTATAATTAAATGTTTTTCCCCATGAGTAATCTTTTTGAGGGTGGAGATTCTACCTTAATGAAATAGAGTCCCCGATTATGTACTTAATATTAAAAATGAGTTATTTTAAGCATCATTTCAAGCATGGTTATTTACATGCCAGAAGCTAAATGTGTATTTAATTATTTTGCCTGAAGGAGGGCGATTTCATTTTTCATTCCCTTTTTAGGAAGACAAATAGGTATTTTTAGAAGACAACTGATATTTTCTGTTAAAACATTTTCCCTTCTGTGCTATTTTCCTTTACATGGATCTTCATATTACCTTGAGTTTGGTGCCAACACCATCAGTTCCAGATACCAAGATAGGATCTTTGTAACCAGCTGCTTTCAAATCAAAGAGGCCAGCAAATCCTCCAAGTTCCGCATTGCAGCCTGTGAGCCAGAAAACAGGAGAAAATAGTAAATTTTTACTTTCAGGGGTTTCTCCAGGATCTCTGACACAAATTCTCTACAATGCTTGTCAACATGAGCTTGCTTTGTTACCAGGAAACTTTTCTGTGACGTTTAGAGCCTCTTAACAGAGGCATGGGAGCTCCAAATCATCTTGCATTTGCTTTATTTTTTCTTCTTAATTACCTAAGGCTAAAATCCAAAACTTTGTGACTGAATATTCAATAATTACTGTGACTGATATATTTCACCCTTGCACTTAGTATTTTTCTGAAAAACAGAAAAGGAATTATGGTAACAGATTGAGGCCCACTGCTTCCTGGAAAAGGATGATAACTAGGCATTTTCCAACTGAAATTTCTTATCTCATGTTAATACTGCTACTTACAATATATTAAGACTCCTTGTTCCTAAGACTGGTTGCAATAGGTAAGTATGGTAACCTTAAAACTAAAATTGGTTAAACCTAAGAATGAAACAAACATGAGTAGAAAATACTACAAATGCTAAGAAATTACTAGTTGTACTAGTGTGTGTATATGTATCCATATTTTTCTCTCTATGTATATCTGACATTATTTGAAGGCTCTCAGTTAATTTGAAGTAAAAGGGTTATTTCATAAATGAATGATACCTTAAATCTATCAAAAGAGTTACAAGGACTTGCTAGAGCAAGATGTGCCTGAGATCACAATAAAAAAAGGATTAATTGACTGTGTTTTAACCAAGCAAAAGATGTGTCTTCCCTATCTATCTCAAGTAATGGATAGTATCTCTGAGGAATTCTGCATCTTATAGACCTTTCTAAACAATAATCTAAAAAATGGTATAGTTCTGTGCCAGAAATAATAATCCATGCAATCAAAAATAGCAGGAAAAGGTAGGATTTTTGCTTGCATTTATCCTTTCAGAGTGCTGAACTGTATTCTCTAATATTCATGACATCCAGAAGATACAGTTTAGAGTAATTTTGGGAAGAAAATCTGTAAATTTAAGGAAGTATATTTTGAAGAAATCACAGGCATTTGCTTACTGCAGATATTTGTGTAATCTAGAAACATGCAGAACACATAAATATGAGCTTTTGTATCAAGATAAGCCTCATTGCCATGAACTGACTGAAACAGGAATAGAAAGTACAAGTCTTACCTGACCTTGATGTGGCTGCAGCCAGGGGTTTGATTTTCTGAACCAAAGTATTCCCTGCTGCAATGTCTACCCCACTGTTTTTGTAAGTCAGGCCTCTGAAAGTACGTTAACAAAAGTTACAGCAATTGATTACTAAATGCACAAAGATATGTTTTAAAATAATAGTTACTTCTTTACATCATTGCATCACTAAGAGGATTAACCATTCAGAATCCTATTCTGCTGTCAGGTATCACTATTTTCCCACTTGTACAGTAACTTTGCTCATATAAAATGATTTCTAAGTATTGCAATACTCATTTCAGGCAGGTTCAATGGCTCAGAGGTTAATCTTTTTGCTGTTTGGAACCTGACCTCACACATATACCTGAAGATAGGGACTATTATCCCAAAGAAACAAAACTTCACAGATTTGCACCACAGAGTCTGCCATAAGCAGTATTCAAATAGTTCCAGATATCTTGAAGACAGCATCAGAGCATCAGTATCATATGCTATCCAGTCAAATACCAAGATAAAACCCAACCAAACAAAAAAACCCAACAACAAGGTAAAATAGGTAGAATGATGGGTCTGATTTTGCAAGGTTTGAATCCCTGGTCCAGATACTGAGGTGTCAGTAGTATAGTTCCTATGCTTAAAACGTATACAGAAATGCACTGCTAAGTCAGAACACCTCAGCACCATGCAGGATCAAGCTCAAGTTACCTTTTCAAAGCATAAGCATTGCATAAATCAGTAGTCCTCTATGATACTTCAAGAGTTTTACAACTGTAGCTTAACAGTTGTCTATCCTTATCACCTGGAATGATACCACCACAAAACCAGCTACACCTCTTTTTTACTTAAATGGACTTTCTACTAAAGTATATATTTTAAAGATTATTTTAAAAGACCTAAGTTCCTAAGGTTCATTTTAGCAATCTAGAAAGAAATGTCCATAAACTCCGGGTTCTTTTTTATATACAGCCACATAGTACAAACACACAGAAAACACACAGTACAAACTGGTATATGTAACTTGTTTGTCCCTATGACTGACTGGGGACATTAAGTACCATCCCATATTTACAGACTGATGTTTTCATTTTGGAGACAGTCAGTTTAATGACTTTTAATTACTAGTTGTGCCAAACATATGTCACGCCATTTAAGCAATTTTACTTCTACACTGTCAGTGGCATGAACCAGGCTACCTGGTGCATCCCTATTTTAGGTTCCTACCTATTTTAGCTCTCTCATTGATGTAATTCAGTATTAAGTTTAAATTTTAAGGGTGAAACACGCTGTGGATTAAAAAGGACATACAACAAACCAACTGGTCAAAGACCATGCTACCAAGAAAATACAAAGGTATCTGCACTCACATTATATCACTGCTCAAAAATTTGCAAGAGGAAAATAATTATAAGAAGCAGCTGTTCAGCCTGTGAATAAGACTCAAGGAAATACTAGCCTGCAATAACAAGAGACCAAAAGGCCCTTTTAGTCTGAACATGATAAATATTCAACATATTTTCACCTTATTTTTTAAAGCATGGTATCTACTTTGATTCTTTAAATGAATCTTTAATTCTTTAAATTTTCTAAAATATTTTTATTAAATAAATATTATGGATATTTTCACAAGGTGAAATGCATAGGGCTTAATCCTGCAAAGCTGCCAAGAGCAGGTGCATCCCCAACTTTACAGAGCCAACCATCACCCTTCCTTAACTGTGTGCAACACAGTCCAAAGTGAAACATGCCTGACTATCTGTTCTTCCAATCTTAGGATGTCTGAGCAAAAGCTGGGGTAGACTCAAGAACAGTGAGACAGGTGCTGACTGTAAACAGTTCCCAGGAGTCTCCTTCATAAGCTAGGGATCCTCCCAGCATACAGGCACTCCAGTCAAGAAACTTGCTGGCTATGGCCTATGAACTCAGTATTTTACAGAACTGTTCATTAAAGTACCTTCCTTCTCTTGCCTCACACATTGACC
This sequence comes from Elanus axillaris, assembly GCA_026212715.1. Classification (NCBI taxonomy): domain Eukaryota; kingdom Metazoa; phylum Chordata; class Aves; order Accipitriformes; family Accipitridae; genus Elanus; species Elanus axillaris. The sequence goes on from JANZLQ010000061.1 coordinate 3,425,115, forward strand.
TCATTTTTTTCGTACAAATACCAATTACACATTTTCACATAAATTTCTCAAAAGATGCACAGTACTTGAGAGAAAGAAGACTAAATATGAATGCCCTTGTTCATTTAGTAAGTTTATTAATCATAGTTTTACAATATACTAATCAGTATATACTGTCAGCAAAAATGGAACTCTAACTAATACGCTTCAGAGATTATAAAAGTTATGTTTTGAACTAATTGGAGCATAGGCAGGCAGATATGCTTCACATTAGATAAAAATGAGTCTAAAAACCTGCAAGAAGCTCTCAATAACATTTGAGGGACAGTAGGACACACCACTTTAAAAAAAAACCTGCACCCATATCATCTCAAGATTGTTAAACTGAATACTGTGAAAATAAAAGGAATAATATTTAAAAGGAGTGATAAATCCTACCCACGTTGTTAGCCAGCTATTCCATTAAAATGCATATCCCAACAAGATCGGTGTTTCAAGATAATTTTAATAATTTCTAAAAACTCTAAAATGAATCAATAAAACAGCTCAAACTTTATTTGTGTATACATGTCATTATAATAATATTAAACTTATGGACAATACAAATCTAAAGCAAAAGCTATGATTTAAAGCCCAAGAACCAGAAGTTCACCTTCCCTAAAACAGATATAACAGACAGTAACAGCACAAGTTATTCCTATATGCTTGTTGCTGTAGTTTAACTCAGACTTGGGAGAATAAGAATATGGATGAGAGAGCCATCAAAAAGCCTGTTCCTTCCTTGGCTGGTCTTGCTTAGATTGATTACAAGGACAGTAGTTAAAACTTGTCTAGAGTTATACCTAATGTCAACGTCAGTCTATAAATGTAAACTAGTGATGTCTTTTAAGTCCCTTTTACAGCAGTTATTTCCATTTCAAATATTTAAAATATCTACCTGGATTGTCTCAGGAAAGCTATAGCCCGATAACCAATGTCCTTTCTATAAATGGCACCCTTAAAGTGTATGGCTGCTACTCCCTTGTTGGCTTCTTGCAGTGCTGTCATTAGATCCTCTTTAATAGCAGTTACTGTAAGGACTCTTCCTCCACTAGTCACCACTTTGCCATCCTTCAGGGCTGTGCCTGCATGGAACACCTCCAATCCTAGTTGCTTAGCCTTAGGAAGTCCTGTGATTGTTTTTTAAGAAAATAAATACAGAAAAATCAATTTATTAGAACATTCTCTATTAAATTATAAATGAATAGATATTCAGCACTTATTAACTGTGTCTAGAAACCACAGTTGGGCTCAGTGTGATCGTGCTGGGAAATAGGAATAAATTTGTAAAAACTACATTCTGAGGAGAGACATGTCTGCTACTTGTATGCTCAGAGACACAGAAAGAGGTATTTAGCTGGAACATTTGCATATAACATCCAATTCCAGCTGGATTTTTATACTTCACTGACAGAGAGACCACAAAACATACCAGCATCAACCTCATGTCAGAATCAGTGATCAGTCCATAACTGCTTTACTGTAACACATTAAAGAAAAGCTACAGAACTTAATAATATAGTGTGGAGAACTGGAAATGCAATGGGTGCATTACCAATAAACTTTGATGTGTGAAAATTCAGTCATCTCTTGCTGACCCATAACCATAAGATCTACAGTTTCTACAAATCTGAGTTACACTGATTCAGCTTCAGCTGACAAAAGAGAGAACGGAGAGAGGCCAGGAGAGGAAGCAGACTTCTGCAGTTTCTCCTGCTATATTTACCTGTTATTTCCAAACCCTTGGGATATGTTCCTGGATACCCTTCGCTAGCCATGACCACTGTCACAGCTGCACTGTCTTCAAACCAAACTGGCATGGAACTAGACAACTTTTTATTGATAACCGCTTGCATAACTTCATACAAATCACTTTTCAACAGTGGAAGAATTACCTGCAACAATACAGATTAGCAAATTAAAGAAAACAATATACATTGTTACATTTTCTTCACTGAGCTTTTAAAAATACTAATGCAGCTGTAAAAATAACATTAATAAGTATGTTAATATACTGTATTTTCACACATATATACATATTGTGCCTAATCTATGTATCTTTAAAAATACTCTTCCTCGAAGATAATTTCTATGGGTAAAAGAACTGCTACATGTGGAGGGGAAAAGGTAGAGGCCAAAGAACCCTATTTGTTCTGAAGAATAGAAACGAAGGGTTTTGTTCCACTTGTCAACAGGGAGTGGGGAAAAGAAGTGTTCACTTCTTTAATAACATAAAGAAAAATCCAAATCCATTCCAGAAAAGACAGGGAAGTGCTGAGTTTCACTCAAGTTTACCCTTGTAAAGCCCATATTTGAGTATAACCTGCTGAAATCTTCTCTGGAATGGAACAATTTCCTAACAGATATTCTGTCTTGAATAACCAAACCAAATATTTTAAATCTCAGTACAATTAGCTAATTATTCATCTGAAGGTTATTTAAGGATAATGGTAGATGGTAACAGACTTTTCTGCTCCCATAATGCCAAACTGTATCTACTCACAAAATAACTCACCTGACATTCTGGGTCACCAAATCTGCAGTTAAACTCAAGAACTTTAGGTCCATCTTTGGTAAGCATTAAACCAGCATAAAGCACGCCTAGAATAAAAAAATTATATAAAAAGCTGTCTAAGCAACTGCGTAGGTAATTTGTTTTTCATCTATTCAGAATAGTGTTAAAAAGGATGCCACCTGTGCTCATTTAAAGGTAGGATGTTAACACTTGAGGAATAGTTGTAGTCATAATTTTGTGGCTTATTTTCAAATTTTTTCCTTTCTGTTCTTCCTTACTTGATGATTATCCACCATTAGTGAAATGACATCCATTGGTTTCAGTGGACTCTAAATCAAGCCACTATACCAAACCCAGTTTCCAAATAAATCAAAGTTATATTCCTTAACTTACAGTGTGAATTAGGACTACAAAGAAAACAAAGTAAAAAAAAAAAGTCTTTCTCCTTATGATTAAAAGCCCCAAACTTTTGTACGTACCAAAATAGGGGACACCTTCTTTCCTCATGCCATCAACAGTTTTCTGAAGAACAGTATCTCTTATTTTCTCCAGTAAATCTTTAGAAATCTAATAAAACAGGATTAGAAAACAGTGTTTGTAAAAAGGGAGTGCATGATTTTTCCTACTGTGATGTCTAGTGTTTTTAAGAGCCAAGTAGAACACTTGAATGGTCTCTTGCTCACTCCAAAATGTTTCATGCAAAGGAAAGCTAGTATTTTTTTCTCTCTCCACAGACAACATACCACAGCATTAAAACAACTATTTGCATTTCTTCAGACATTTTTCCATTCTTAGATCTACATGTGCAATCAATCCCACTGACTTCACTGGAACAAACCATTTGCACAGACATACTGTAATTTAGATAAGGCCTCCCAAAGTCAAATCACAGTTGGAAAGTATAGTGACGAATGATCAAATTGTATTCAATAAACAAAATTAATAGCTGTATAGAGGAACAAACCCCATATTTTTTTTTAATTAAAAAAAAAATCACTGGCTATGACATAGGTAAAGAGAAAGCAAAGTAAGTCCTTTTGCAAACAGAAGTTCCTTGCCAAACAGAAACCAAACTACCTTAAGCTACAGCAAAAATTTGTCATTAGCTTAGTTCAGCTCAAGATAAAAATGTGGGTTTAAGCACTTGTTTCTAATGATCAGTATTTCATAACACTTAAAAAACCAAATCATAATACGAGGTTGCAGAAATAAGAACACTTTCACCTTCATAACTAAAAGCAATTCAGTAGAAATATCCTCCCCTTTAGAGAAAAAAATGTATCAAGTTATGGACTTTACTTGACTATGTCTGTTTTAGGCAACTCTTTCCATCCACAAGAGTCCACTCTCTCCTGTTCATCATGGTGGAACTAAAAATTCACACATGCTTTCAATACTAGAGCTGTAGTACAGCTGTAGTGAAATGTCTCCTCATCAATACATTTTTACCTGAGGTGCTGGGGAATAAGCTCCCATCCCTCCAGTGTTAGGCCCTTCATCTCCATCCATTAATCGCTTGTGGTCCTGAGCTGGAGGCATGGGAGCAATTGTGATACCATCAGTGAAACATAAGCACTAAAGGAGAATAAAAAAAGGAGAATAATTAAAATTCCAGTGTATGATTAAAATTGAAGTGCAAAAAGTGCAAATATATTTGATGTTCAGTGTTGCAAAAGAATATTTAAGAGTATAAATTCTGTCTCCCTGATAAAACGAACTACAGTATTTTAAACATTTCCCTTTTCCCTCAGAAAGCAGTGTCTCATTTTGTATGACCTTCCTACAGAAATTACCTTTAATATAACACATGAAAAATTATACCATCAGTAGCTGTACTGAAACGAAATACTCAAAAGGTTAGAAAAAAAATTTAAATACTCCAGGATGGAAGCTACTTCTTCCCTCCCACTTCCTCCCCCCTGACCTGGAAGGAATGCATTACATTCCTTTCAAGATTTCCTTTTCCTTATTGATAAAACTATTTACTTTTGAATTATTTATAAATTACTTATACATCAGATGTTTTTATCCTCAACATCTTCATAATAACAAGCCCACTGGCATCTCCAGCAACTGGATGATCATCTTCACTGTCTGAACTACTGCTAGCAGTACTCAAAAACATTTTATAATGCTAATTATAAAACAAACAAGGATTCCTCTACAAAGCCTCCAAAAGCCAAAATATTAATATGTTAAAAACTACGGTCATTTGTGGAAGGTGAATTATTTTGTCAGGCAAGGTAAGCAGTATGTTTTCTCCATTGTTGTCAGTCGTCATAGGAAAAAACCCTGTAAACTGCATGTTTATATGATTGTGTTATATTACAGTAAGTCTGCTAGTATTCTAAGGATTAATTAAGAGCATTACATATTTTCCACCAGAGAATGAAGATCTGGATAACCCCTTAGTTCCTGAAAAGGTCAAGCCAAACGGGAAGGAATAAGGATGACCAATATCTGCACATACAATTTCTTCATATTGGGCAGGAAACCAGACTATGCAAAGATTGGCAACAGTTGGAGATGATCACTTACTTTATAAATACCACCACCTCCAAGATGAATGTTCACAACATCCAGCATAAGTCAATTTCAGGTCCTGGACTTGGAAACCTGAGCTGGTACTTGGCTGTTCTACTTTGTGTGATGCAGGTGTCAAGTTGCCCTGCCACCTCAAAACCTAGGCTTTCATTCTCCTTTTCTCCTTCACACTCTGCTAATAAAATCAGATATACTTTTTTAAATGAAGGATCTGAATCAGCTTAAAATGAAGGAGATGTTCTCTCTACATCTGCAGAGTAAATCAACACTGTCAAAACATTCAAGAAAGAGCCTTTGGTTCCAGGTCCTTCGCCCCCAGGTGCACTTCCACATTGCAGTATCTTTGGCAATGAAACCGGTTAAAGAGGATCCTACCCACACCTGTCTTGAGCTGATTGTTCCCTTGCTCCAAAGGAGTTTACTGCTCCCTCATGATGCAGTTCAACATATTCCTTTCATCAGCAAAGCTGATTAAAGAGAATCTCTATCCTCCCTTACTCCCAAGCACTCCTTGCCTTGCTCTGCACTTCACCATCCTATTACTTGTACTGATTCACATGGCACTAGGCTCTAAACCAGAACACAGAAAACATGCAAGGTTGTGGTGTTGATTTCTTTGAAAAAAGGTCTAGGTTGTAGCTTCATGAACACGTAAACTAGTATAACTGAATCAAAGGCAAACAGCAGTGAAGAGGTAGCAATGTGGAGGGGAAGGGACATCTTATGCTGTCTTTGCTGTCAGAGAAATCACAACACTGAACTGCGTGCTCAGTGACACTCAAAATTTTTAAGGGTTGATTTTTTTTTTCCCCATGTGGCAACAGCTGATTACTGTTTGAGTTATTTTTACTTAATTTGAATTATTTTAACAGATTGCAGGAAGTTTCGTTCTTAACACAGCTTTCTTTAATTAATACAATTTTATTTATAAACAGATAACTATTTTTAATTTAAGAAATAAATCTTAAACATCCCTGCTGTGGGTACTTCCATAATGTTTCCTAAATAGTTTAGAACAGGTATAGTCAAAGTGTTACAGTGAGATGCACACTTACAGAAACTTCTTCTCCTTCAAGAAGTTCTTCAACAACAACAGTTTCCCCAGCTGTGCCAAAAGTCTTATCCTACCGTAAAAACAAAAGCTTTTTAGTTCTGTTTCAGTTATTTAAAACTATTCAAAATGCAACAAGAAAAATTATTTTTAACACAGCAAGAAAAATGCAGCACAGTTTTGAGACTATTAATCCATTCTCCACCCTGGTATGTCAGCAATGGTAAATCTTTGCTTCTCTTTTCTGTTCATTCTTAAATAAATGCAGATTTTATGCTTAAATATTTTTAAATTGCAAATTATATTTATGATTTACTGAGCAACTCCTCATGCTCTGCCTTCTGAAGTTTGCACCCATGATCTGAGACTAGTAACAATGACTGTCAAGTCTATAATCTGAATTTTTACTTTACAAGTAAGTGAAATTCTATAGAATATATTGGAAGGGGGCAATATTGTCATATTCCAATGCAATGTTTGAACACTGACTGCATATTTAGGCAATTAAGAACAACCAACCCACAATGGCAAGATAATTTTGCGTGTCTACAGGACTTTCAAATATATGGGTTTTTTGTTCCAAGACAATGGGCCACACATTAAGACATATATTTGTCCAATAACCATACACAGTCATACACACACAATGAAATGTGAGTGCAGACCCTGTATTCTGACTCTTGAAATACAAGTGTGTCAGATAACGTCTCCTATGATCAACATAGCTCCACTGAATTGTAGATGCTGTGCTGCTGACACCAGCTGAAGACCTGACCTGGACATGTCATATTTTCCAGTTCTATGTTCCTAACTGTTCAGATGAAATTGCTTCATTTTGCTTCTCTTCAGATTTTGATAGTCCTAATATATTTGTTGAATATCCTACCTAAATACATACTTAACTTGAAATAATTCCACTGGAATTTTACTACACATTTAAGTGCTGAGTGACTGAAGTCCTAAAGCTGATGTTGCTTGTCAAGATCCAGCTCAATGACAGCATTAACATTACAGCACTGTAGTACCTGTTTGATTGCAACAGCCTCAAATGGTAAAAAAAAAGGAAATCCATATGGAAATAAGTGTGGGTTTTCATTAAGTATGATTTTATTTCAGCCTACAGGAACTATGCCTAAAAAGAGTACCCTGCCTTAAACAATAAATATGACAGAGCTTCATAGCTGTCCAAGAAGAACTGGTAAAGAATTGTAAAAGAATTGATGTCTTTTAGCCAAGTTCCTATTACATAGAAATAAAGAATATCTTTGAGACTCTGAGATAGTTAACAACTTATTTTTGTGTAAGAACTCCTCCAGTTACTGCATGACATTTCTACTCACCTGCATGATTTCAGTAACAGCTTTGCAGGCTTCTTCCTTGTTTGAAGCCACAATTACTCCCTTGCCAGCTGCCAGGCCACTAGCTTTTACAACTAAAGCAGGGAAGTTTGCACTTCAAAGACAGAGAAGAGAGATTCAACAGTAAACACTCTGTAGGCATTTTGAACATTTCAATAGTTGAAAGATCAAAATACTTACCAGTTTTCTTAGCAACCATTTTACCTTATTGAATAACAAACAAATAAAAACCAGACTTCTCTTGTTATTCTATGCTTGTGAAGCATTTCTGCTTTCTGTTTTTTCCCCACCACTGAATTTCATTAGTGTTCTGAAAGGTTGCTTTCCTTTTAATAATTTATTGTTGCATCATTTTTGGGTCACCTGGATTGTATTCTGATGAGTAGATAGATCCATCATTTGCCGAGTAAGTCTCCAGTGCAGAATTTATATTCGTGGAGAAAAGGTACAAAGAACGCAGAACATAGGACTATCAGACTGCAAGCTGTGTTTCCACAGCAGGCAATTTGAAAAAAAATAAAAGCTTGTCCTATATCCTCCTGTAAACTGAACACTGAAATTTATTTTCAGTTTAGATCAATAAATAATAACCATTTAATTATCAGACTTATTGCAGTGTGATAGTGTCATTTTAGATTATGCTTTAAAACCTTTACAGATGTTCTATCACAGCTAAAAGTATTGATACGGAAGTAACCATTTGATTGTTTGTTTTGGATACCTAGCACACTGTGCATTGCTGTAAAATAAATTTCTAAAATTATAAGAATTTTACCTGTTAATAAAGCTACATGCTGCTTTAGGATCACTAAAAGATTTCCATCTCGCAGTTGGGATCTCATGACGATCCAAAAAGGCTTTGGTAAAGCTCTTACTGGACTCCAGCTGAGCTGCCTTTGCTGTTGGACCAAAACACCTTACTCCAGCTGCTGTCAAGTCATCAACAATTCCTAAAAATGACAACATGAAAAAAATTTATAGATCACCAAATGATTTATAGGAGTCAGGTAGTCCAAGTCTACAGATGCTCTGATTCATGGGAACAAGTATGTCAGGAATGATAAGCCATATAAATCTACCAAGTGCCTGTTTTACTAGACAGGCATTAGATGCATTCTTAACTGTAATCTGGAGCAGGTAACCCTGCAGTATTTGGGGCTGAGAATATATGCTGCATTTGGTAAGAGATGACAATCCCCCCTTGTTTTATTATAGCTTTTAGCTAAAAAGTCAACATTAGTTTTTTGTGAAGATGACAATTGTTGATCATGTAAAAGATTAGAACAGAAAAATTATCAGCATATTTATGAATTTTTTTTTAACCCCTTCAGAAATTAATTCTCATCACAGCACAACCCTGAATTTCAGGGAAACTGCCAAGGAGGATCTGTTTCTATTCCTGTTGAAGACATTCAGATACCGTTGAGTGGTGCACAGAAGATGGGGACTAAAATTTACTTTTCTTCCTAAATTATGAAGGCTATGATTTTTAGCTTGCTTTCTCTTACCAGCAGCAAGAGGAACCTCTGGACCAACCACAACCAGCCTGATTTCCTGATCTCTGCAGAACTGGGCAAGTGCAGCATGGTTGCTGACTGAAACAGCTGTTGAAGATACAAAAGGGCAGTAAGACTGCATTCATTACTGTTGCTTAGTACTTATTTATCACATAACACCGAAGCAGCATTTTCACCAGTCTCACATTCTTGAATGGCAGGTCACTTGTGAATCTGGAAGAGTGAGGCATACGCTAATACACAGACTTACACACAAGGCTTAGACCAAAATACACCACTGAACCCTGAGGCAAAGGCTGTGGTTCCACATGCACTGTCTACCCACCTTGCTCTTGAAGGTGAGAAAAATATTTTGTGGTTCTCCTACACTGCCATACAGTACACTGGTCTCATCCCTAGGAATATCCTGTTTGCCAGCACAAGAAGCACTGCAAAGGATCCAAGTGAAAAATAACTCACAAGCAAAAACCACATTTTTTAGCCAGTCTCCCCCCTGAGTAGGGTCACCATGAAGCTTTGCATATGTTCCTGCCAGCACGGTGCTGGGGACAGGAACAAGTGGCTGGTGGTAGGATTGCAACTGGTTTCTTTTCTTTTTTCCTTCTTTCTGTAGCCCCAGCTAAAAATTCCTGCACTAAACTGACCCCACTGAAACAAAGGGGAATCTGAACATTTTTTCTTACATTAGGCTGAACTTAATACGGGCTGGCGCTGTAATTATGTGTGAGAATATTTGGTCTTAGTTTTTTACAACCGTTGTCTTTCCAGAAACAAACATTTAATATGACGACACTTGGAATGCCAAAAACTGTATAAACAAAAGAAAAAGCTTGCACAAAAGACAATAATGTCAAGTCTCATGATAAAAAAATTACGCAACGCAATGCAATTCCACTGCTTTTATCAAGAGTAAATAAAGCCAAGGTCTATGGAGGATGGGAGCACGAACCCGGAGAAAGCCCAAAAAGCGGTGAGCGCGGTCCGGCGTGGATTGGCTGCCCCTGCGGGGAGGAGACTAACGCATGAGAGCATGAAGCTGGCAAAGGGAGCACAGTACAGCACAGCATAGACCCTCCACACAGCTGGACAACTTGAAGTTTTGTCTGTGATCTCCTGTTAGTGACTGTACTGGCAAGCACACCAGGAGCTGATGGTCTCTTCCAGCTGGTTTACAGGGAAGTGAGGGGAGAGAAAGGAGAGTCAGTGATACAGCAGCTTCTGCTGGACAAAAAGGCACAATTTTGTGTCAGTGTCCACTGTGCCTCTGCCAACCTATATGAATAAATTGCCTGTTTCCACAAGAGAACCAGCTATTTCTGCCCCAGAGAGGGCATAAAAGCAACTACCTGAAACCTATGTTGTGATTACAGATTTACCCTATTTGGGTGGAGTGGGGGAAAAAACAGACTGAACACGAATGAAAATTACCTCCTTGAATACCTATTTAATAGTTCAATTATTTTGTTCCACTAACATTTTTAAGTAAGGAGTAGCAAAGGCCTTTGACTTCCGAGTTCAATTTATGTGAATTGACTTCTGGCTCACAAGACACAAAAAACAAAAGCATAACACCCTTGGCTTTGAAGTACTGATTAACATAAAGGTCAATATTGTCTTTCAGTCCCATGGAGCTGTTGTGAAAGCAGCTGGAGAACAGCAGATCCTGACTGAAGAGAGTGGCAGGTCTGGTGGGCAACTGAAAAGGCACAATACCTGCAAAGGGGTGGGTGCAGGGAGAGGAAAGAGCCCATAAGGTGATTGTGCTTTTCATCTGATCTACTAGTGATATGAACAGTGATTATGGCACAAGATTTACATGTGGAAATGTCCTAGTAAAAAATGGAAAGGAATAAATCACATTTTTAATATGTAATTTTAACTTTCCCCCCCAAACGTCATTTTCCTTAGGATGTAGACTGAAAGGGGACATTCTTGTAGCTGTGTTTCATTTCTCAAAATGACAGCTAAAAGTTCCTTTCGAACCAGACAGAAGGACCTTGGACCAAGGTTTTCAAAGCTAGAGCTTAAACTTAAGAGTATAAATTACACTGAGAGCTAAAATATGATGGAAGGAGGTGTCAGGATGGTAAAGTCCATTCCCAGACACACATATGTCTATCTCTGGATTCAGCAAGCCATTCTGTATGCTTCTGGCACCAAAACTGCCCTGCTAATTAAATATAAATTGAATATAAAATGATATTTAATAACTCAAACTAAATCTGTCTTTATTGTCAGAAACTATTACTGACTCAAATTAACTATGAAAACTTTTTTTGACTTGGATACAGGCAAGGTTTGAAGGACTCTAGGTTATGTATAATTTTAAGTTCACCTTTCTATGTTTCAGAAATCATCTGAGAACCAGAGTTGCCATGCTAATTAAAGGCAATCTCATGAACCATGAAGGAGGATGAACTTGCAGAGCCAAATCTTAATTGTACCAAAACACCAGGAACAATGGTAGCAGTTTCACAGACATCTTTGCCCAGGCTCACACAATATAATAGAGCTCACGTGCTTCTGTAAAGCTGTTTTCCATTTTCTCCCCTGAGTTAAAATCTAGACCCCAGTGGTAGGACTAAAATGCCTGAGCAGGTAAGACAAATTGTTTCCTGAAAACCAAAGAAGTCAAACTCTTCACAAATCCTCCCCTGAGGATTTTTCTCCCAAAGTATGTGTAAGCGCATAGTCTAGGAAAAAAAAATTATAGTACACATGGTAGAGTTCATGGACCTGTCTCAACCGTTATTACGCACATGGTCAAATAATTTCCACTGTTGAGAGTGAAGTATTTTTTATGGAATAACAAGGTGAGAGAAAAGCACAGCAGTTTTTAAAAGACACTGCTTGTAAAAAAATACTGAAATTAACATTCTGCAGGCCATACAGACTGGCATTGACTCCATTTAGCATAAGGGTAAAGATTTTTGTTTGACTTCCTGGGATGAGAAGGAAAGGTATGACTTTCCTCTCAGGCTCTTCCTTGGGCCCTCTCCTCAGAGGCCAAGTAGAACAAAAAAACTACTTACGATACTGTGACTAGTCGAAGAAATGACGGACAAAGTTATTTAAATAGCCTGTAATTAAGCATTCCAGTGGAATTAAATACGATAATTACCTGCTCTATAAGAATCTGACAGGATTCATGTTTCCACATGAGATGGCAACAAAAAAAGATTTTACTCACATACAAATATGAATGCAGAAAATCGATGTATATAATTCACATTCACATGCTTATGATTTTAACTTTAATTCTGTATGTTATCAGATGTTTTAAAGTGGAAACTTAAGTCGGTTGTTTAAAGTACCTAATTCAGGATCTGTTATGTAAAGGACACAAGACAGAAGTCTGAGTAATTAACCCTGGTTTTGTACTGACTCACTGTGTGCCTCCAGGCAAGCACCTTAGACCAGTGTTTTTTAAATGCAGCCCGTAATTTTGGATGCTCAATTTGAAATACCTTAAGCTTGATTTCTCAAAACTATTAGCTATGAATAGTTTCAACTGCAGCCAAGCAGAGCTTAACATATTAAGCTAGAAGCTCAGAACAGGCAGTCAGTACGAAGAGAGAAACATTTGAAAAGAACCTTAACTTCTTAAGGTCGCTATGACAAAGAAATGAATATTCTTCTACGGTCGAAAATTTCAGGTGAGAAGGTATTCTATCAAAGGTTGTAGGGATCACAGGGCTTCCATGCACTTCTGAGAATGTAATAGTGAATTTAGTACATTAGGTGCTGGCATTTGCTTCAGGCACTTTTCAGCTGTTCACCAACCAGTTGTTGAACTGAAGTGTGTACCAAGAGAAACCACCACCTCTTCCCCGCTAGGCTGCTGGGAGGTGGGAACCACAGCAGCTATCCCGGAGCCGTATTCCCAGAGGAATGGAGTTTTGGCTGCATCCTCCAACCTCAAACTTAAAGAATTATGTATCACAACTGAGATCATATAAAATGAGTGGTAGTTGTGCAAGGCTTCGCTCCGACTTTTTTCCTTCTTCACTGCATCTATATGATCTACTTCACATGTCTAAAAACTTTAAAAATAGTAATAATAATATTTTCACATTAACAGCTGTGATTTCAAATCAATGACTAGAACAACTTACTGGTTGAGTTACCAAATTAAAAAATGTTTTTTGTTTTTTTTTTTTTTTTGTTTTACCTGAATTGGAAATTTTTCCATTGTCAGCTGTTCCTGCATTTCCTGGAGCAACATAAACATGTTTTACATGTGGGGACTGGGCCAACTTCCAGGCCAGCGCATGCTCTCTCCCTCCACTGCCAATCACAAGCACTCGATCAGCCATTAGTCTGCATAAAACCAGAACACAAGCAAAACAGCCAGAATTAGCCACGTGAGGTTAGGAAAGCAAGAGCTTCACAGACCACAGTTTTAAGTGCTGGGTGCAATGCAACTCACAACAGAGATGAATTGTCACCTTGTTTCAGGCAACAATATTTTTCTAAGGGTTTTGTTGGTTTAAAAAAATGTACCTGGAAATGGATAACTCACTTAATCAGATGTGATATAAACTAAATGTCAACAAATGAACTGCTCAAGAACACAGAAGTAACCTGCAGGGCAATCCATCCTGGTTTTTCTTTAGTCAGACTGGCAACTGCTCCACGTTTTACAGAAGTCTGTGATACAGGAAAAACCCTTACAAGTGACCCAGCTGTGATCTGTAGCCTATAGAAATTCCTGGAGAATCCAAGTCTGCAAAGGGCAAAGCCCTTCTGATGAACTAACCGTATGAACACAGTATTACAGTGTTAAGAGCTGAATGGGACCACTCAAGAGTTTTTAGAGTGGTCTGAAAGAGCTCTAAATACTTCATGGAAAGGCAAGGCTAAGAGCAATGAGACAAGCAAATGAACTTCCAGCTCTGGCCTTCCCTAGGAGAGAACAACTATGAGGCAAACAACAGGGAATACCAGGTGTCATTAATAAAGGAGCTCGCTCTGAGAAGGTACTGTAGGACATCCACTCCTCTCTCCCATTCCACTGAGTTTTAGAAAAAACACATTAACACTTTCTTGGCCTGCAGAAAGTAGGTGTATGAACAAAGGCTGCAATTTCATTGCAATTTTAAACTGTCCAAAACCCTTTCAGCAGTTTGGAAACAAAATGGTCACAAAAATTAAATGAACTGTCTCAGTTTTGCCCTCCGTATGTCATTATGTGTGTGTGTACACATAACTCACACATATTGGAGTGATATCAATATTACAATTTTTATTTTGAGCAGCTTTGAAAGTTAGCCTTTGCTTTTTAAGACATACTTATTTCTGTGCATATTCTCTACATATTTACTGATGTATGTCACCTCAGAACTGCTATCCCGACAATGATACCACACAGCTATCAAGGGAATAGAAGAGTTCACTTACACTGAAAAAAACCTGCTGGAACTCAGAAATAGCAAATAAAGAAATAAAGTAAGTACATAATTTATAAAATAAGTATATATATCTTTATTTGGAGTTCATTGAAAAGCAAAGGCTAACCTCCTAAGCTATCCAAAGAATAAGCTGTTAAGAGTCACGTTAATCCAACATACATACATTACATACACGAACAATGCCACTGCACTTGGTTAGAGTGAGAGTTTTATTCACAGAAGTCAGACGGTCCCTGAATAAGCTATTCAGCGGAGCAGAAAGCGAGCAGCTACAAATTGGTAGGTGGTCCTAAACCCAAGTGCACCATGCACCACCTGCAAAAAAGAATCTAAAAGCTTTAAATCTTAACATATGCAAAATAACAATCTAAACCTATAAAAAATGGCTTAAGCATTTTAAGTCACGAGAATAAACAAAAACAGTTTTGTGCTGAAAATGGCACAATTTATTCAAAGGGCTTTGTATGTCCAGCAAAGAGGTCGGATGCGTTCCTCTGCCGTATGAATCACCTCCCATTCATCAGGATGAGGAATGCAGCCCAGATAAGAGTTTTAGTCAAAAAGAACAACGAGTCTCCCTGTTGTAATCCCAGCACACACGTAACACGCAACCCTTGGTCGCTCCCTGTACCTCTTCTGTTAAGCAGCTGGTCATTGACCTGCACTTGCCAGTGTGTACAGTGCCTCCCAAGGCAAGCTCAGAGAAAAAAAACCCAACATAGGATGCAGCTTGAATACACACAGGTGACAGCTCCATTTCCAAGAGGAGCAAAAAGTCAGATCTCCTTTGTGGTCCTCTCCTTCTCGGGAGGACAAGAGAGGATGACTAGCACAAAGCACATCTTAAACAAAAGAAAAGGAAAAAAACCAACCCACCCTAACAGATTTCTAAGGGAAAAGCAAAAAGACACAATGGAGAGCAGATTTTCAGCCAACTGATAAGGCAGGGGCATGTGCCTCTCCCTCAGGTCAGCTGCTACAGCTTGACTTGAATAAAGCTGCTCTGATAGCTCTGACCCCGGAGAAACCTGTCCTTCCTGAGGACCTGGACTATGCAGGAAACAGCTTCTGCTCTGAGGACACTACGCGATGCGTATCGTGAACCTGATTTTTAAATCCAAGCCCTCTGTAATAAACTTTAAACAGGAAGAGCCCACACTTGTTTTAGAAGGTATTCATTCATATGCCATTTGCTAAGGTATTTTAATCCATTAACGAAGGAATGATTTGTTCAGAGTGATACTCTTAGGCAAAACATCCAGTCAGAATAAAGACAAAATAAACATGAATAGAAGGATATAATACAGAAATTTAACACTGTGTTGTTCACTATGAACTAAACACCCTGGAATTAAAATTAAACTGTAGTTTCAGGCTGGGGGAGACCAATAGCTTTCTAATCAACATTGTTTGACATGTTGCAAAGTTGCAGAGATGTTTTAATTACAAAACTCCAGGATTACTTACAATAAAAAAAAAGACATGTTGAGGTAAAAATTATCAGTTATGGTATACATATTTGGGACACCAAGTTATGCTAAACCTCTTATATTACAACTCAAGCAAAAAGAAAAGATAAAAGAATAACACACTGGCTACAACAAAGGGATGAATTAGATAAAGACAGTAATGTAGGACAAAAGAATGAAATTTAAAAGAATAAACATTTATCATGTAGCAGGCAGCTGTCCCCTACATTGAAGTTAAACCAAACAAGCATGTTTCCAGTGCTGTCCAGAGATATTCATCATTAAATAGTAATTTTTAAGGCTAATTTTATCAATAAGTTCAGGTATACACATTACCTAATTTTCTTACAAGTAACTCAGAACTGAGTGCAGAGATTTAAACCCAACCAGAGAACATACTTACTCTATCCTATGTGCTGCCAGTCTGAGGAAAGTAGTACTCAAGAGTTCAGATGTGCAAAGAGAAAGGAGATAAGCAGCCTCTGGTTAAAATGTAGTACCCCTGTCCCAACACTACCGCCCCATTGACGACACTGCGCAGCTAGCCAATGAACGGGAAAGTCCAGTCATTCCAGCTGGGAAGAGGGGACAGAAACTTGCATGCAAGTGGTCTCAGAGTGAGGATCAAAAACTTTGCAGAGCAGAAGCAGCACATCCTATTGTTTCTAAACTTGCAAAATAAATTCTGTCCCATCCCAGGTATTTTTTGCCATTAAAAACTACTTACTAATCAGATTGTAAACATTCTTTTTTTATTGTAAAATGAGGCTATGCATAGTCCTATGCATATCAACAGTATGAAAGAGTAAGGTGCATGATGCACATTCATGCTCCATTAAGCCTACTCCTTAAAAATAGTAAGACAGGCTTCAAGATCCAGTGACACCGTTGCCAGTTAAAGTAACTCTCCATGCTGGCAACTCAGTCAAAGAATCGCTTACTTTTTTTCCCAGAAGTAACATATTCTAATACTACTGTCAGCTGAAAAAAATTAATAATATAAACCATAAAGTTTTATATGGGAGCAAGTAAATGGAACAAGCCGTGTATCATATGTTCAAATAAAATTTAACCATTTTATAACAAAATGTGAGTAAAAAATATGTTTCAGCCATTTGTTTTGAAACTCAGTGTTACTTGTGCATCCCACAAGTGGTATCCTAGCATCTTTTATTTAGGGATGTAGCTTGAGAACTTCTGGTGGCAATCCCAGTTTAGGAGGCTCAAATCTAGCAGTGGCAGCCTTTCTTTTCCACACTGACATAGAAAGATGTTGTTTTGGCCCTCTGCTGCCCAGCATGATCTTGCATTAAAAATAAAAATTCCAAGAGGCAACATTTCTTTTTATTTTGTTACTAATCCAGGAGTCAAAAATTCGTTCTCAAAAGACCAAAAGCCATTCACAAGGTAGATATTTCTTCTGTGAGGATTATCACACACTCAGGTTTTTTGGAAGCAATATGTGAAGTCCTTAAATATTCCAAAACACGGTATGTAATTACCTTCAGCAAACACTGTCTGCTATTGTAAAGAAGGAAGATATGTTTGTTTAAAAGATGTTTTAAATTAAAGACAAGTGGCATTTCAGGCAAGGGTCTATTACTAGGTCCTTATATGAAGTAAGGACAGGAAAGCAAAAACAAGCTAATCACTTCATGTATCCAAGAGGAGAGGACACAAGGATAGAGTGAAGACAAGTTGAACTTCCAGAGCCTGTCCCTGAGGTTGCCAGTAGTAAGTCAGCAGGGATGAGCATCAGCCTAGAGACCTTTATCCTCCACAAAAGGAAGGGCTCACCAAGAAGCTGGGTAACTCTTCTACTAGGTCAGGGCCTGTGGAGCAGAGAAAATAAAGTGAGGAAGGCAAACCCAACAGTATCTAATAGCTTTCCCCATCCTGATTCCTCCACAAGGCATGGTGAGATTTCAAATACAGGTAGAAGTGAGATGAGGTTACTAACTCAGCTGCTACCCCTTCCCTATTAAGAGGGAAGAGACAGGCACCATTGACTCTTTCTCGAACTGATTCTGTACACAGACTTGTTAAACTCAGCTCCTTGGTTGCATTTATGAAGGTAACTCTGTAAGAAAATGTAAACTCCTTAAGCAATTTCTTCCCAAGTTTCAGTTTCATATCGTACATGTGTGGCGCAAGTTACCTAAGTATTTTATCTCAGCTAGGTGGAGTCTCGTAATAAGCCATTGCCTTATTACATCATCCCTAACTAAAGAAGTAAAAAGGTGCAATTAAAATAAGATCTATGCAATATAGCACAAACAGTAAAGGGTATGACTGCTGGCAGCTCACTGCTTCAGACAGTCTCTTTTTTTTTTTTTTTTTTTAATTAAGCTCCCTTGCTGTTGGTTTTCTCTGTGCTCCTTGATTGAGATACCTGGGTGGACTGTGTTTTGCTTTGGCGAGCCAAATCTTGAAAACCTGTGTGAAAAAGGTGCCACAAAACAAAGTAATTTTAAAAGATACTTTTTAGTGTCTTAGTTTCACCAAAATCTGAGCTGAGGGTGGAATGACAGTGGTAACACATAGGTATATTTAAAATGTTGCACTGTGCAGCATCCAAGGTGCTTCAGCCCTTCACTAAAAGGTATTTACTGCTCAAGCAAGTTTACATTCTGCTGCAAAAATTTACACATGCACTAATGCTGGACCCATTCATATACCTTGTCACTGAAAGGGGGTGTCGTGAATCCAGACGCACTCTCCCTTTCCTTGTACTGGCTCTGGTGCTGACTTGAGCATAGTCAACTCACTGAGATTTAATAAAACTAACTTGAGGGAAAAAACCCAAAACAATTCAAAACATATTTCTGTAAGCTGAACTGGCTTGGAGCACAATCAGCCAAGGTCTAGAGATGCTAAGAGTGAATGGATGGAACAACAGAACTGAGCAGAATAACTTGAGGGCAAGACCTGCCTTTCAGGCAGCAACAATGTACTGTATCACTGCACATGTAACATCTTACCTTAGCTGCAGCCTATTTAAAAGGTGAAATACCTTAGCTTCCCAACACGGGGAATTCAGGAAACCTGATGCAGACATTCAAATTTCTTTATACAAAAGATATGGTCCTTGCCCAGAGCACCTTAACTCCTCCTACCTTTCCTAGAGCTTAGGCTACAATATGGCCCAGCAGTAGCAGCACTTACCCCAAACACAAAGAACCCAAGCCCAGTGTCACGGAGAAGGTTCAAACCCACACCCCCCAGTCCCTGGAGAAGAGCTCTTATCACTTGGCTTTGTACTAGAGAAGGTTCACTCTTTCTCTTGAAGTTAGGCAGGAGAAGAAAAAGAAATAAAGACTCACAGGGGACAGGAAAAACACAAAAATGGGAAGGCTGTGCAATTCGGCTGCCGCCCTATCGAGTATAGTGTTAGTTTCTAGCCCTAGCAGTCAGGACTGCGTATGCAGGTTTTTTTTTCATAGACCTGTAATGGGATAAAAAATTGAAAGAACAGATTGGAAAAGAAGCCAAATCCTACAACATCCTCCTCACAACTTCAACAGATAGGCTGCTGCCTACCCCCTCCCAGGAACCTGCCATCTTTTACTTGGCTTTCAAACACCAGCAGCCAGGTTATGTGGTCCCAACCCCCCTCAGGCTGAACTCAGCTCTTCTGCTTTCTGAATTAACGCTCTCATCAGCAGGCCGAGTCATGTCTTAAGAGTGTGCTGCATGTTATGAGCGTACACAGATACAGTCGAGGTGAGCTCGCCTTGTCAGTGGACCTCTGCCAACTGCTGGACCCTGTTCAAGTGTGGAGATGAACCGGAGGCTGAAACGCACAAGCTGCAGGTTCACTGACTGGTGTTTCACAATTGGCTCATGCTGCCCTTTGCCGGTACAGCTTCCCATTGGTCCCACCAACTTCTCCACCTCCAGTCTCTCCTTCCCTCTCCCCTCCTATGGGCGCCAAGGGTGTGCAGTCACTTGGATCAGGAAGACAATAATGCTGGAAAGCTAACACTAACTACAACAGTAACCAATCCAGTAAAGTGAAAATATAAATATATAAGCACCTATAAAGGAAATACTTTTCTGCCAGCTTAGTGAGCTAAACTAACTCACTCAGGGATGAAGTGATCACCACAGAGAGTACAAGGGAAGCAGCAGAATCAGGCAGGCAGAGAGGGTGAAAAGAGCTCGGTTATGCTGCAGCAAACTGCTCATCACCCCCCGTCCTGTGCACTGCACCCTCAGATCATCTGGACTGATCAAAGAGACCATAACGCAATTGGTGGCAAACACTGCTTCACAGTTTACCTTCTCACTCAACTGCTCATTCCTACCTCTTGCCCCAGCCTGTTTATGGTCACAGGGTGAGCTGGATCAGAGAATCAACTGAGGGCTGGAGAGGGGAAGAGATCCATGTCTCTCTACATGTATTTTTCCTGTGTGGATCAATTTCCGGAGGGAATTCACCATGCCAATTGTGCAGCGGCTCTGCTGGTGCAACAGAAGGTACAAAATCAAACAGCTATGGCTCTAAACAGGCAAAACAGCCAAAATACAATGATGGAACTGCAAGTTTAGGCTAGGGCAGAATTTGGCTCAACCTGAAGGAAAACAACGCGGCCTTAGAGAACTTTTAATTTCCTCAAGTTTCAATACCATGAAGAGCTGCTTAAGAAGTTCAGAGGCCTCCAGAATCAGGTGGCAATGATTTTTAAAATAAGCTTGTTTTGCTCATGTGTTTTATTTAGGACTAATTCCTGGCTCTTACCTGGCCATATAGTGTGGTGTATCAGACTGCTTGATAAAAAAAAAAAATAAACTAAGAAAATCATTATTATTTGTGTGTGCACCCCTGCAGAAATCCAAGCATCACACTGAAGGCCTGAATCAGAGCTGAGAATAATTCATGGCCTGAATTGAGGCTTTGCAAGACAGGCAATGTGCCTCCTGGTGTGATCCTCCAATACGGCAATTTTGGCTAAAAATAAATAGGATCATAAAGTTTTACAACCACCCTAAAAGTACTCAATTTTGACACTTCAAAACTCTGTGTAGGAAGCTGGAAGTGCTCATGTCTTTCACCATTGATGCCTCAGCAGATGAGAACAAGAATGAATGGGGAGGGGGAAAGGTGCAAAAAAATGCTTTTTTTGTGTTATTATTTCAGTTAGAGACACAACATAGCAAAATAAGTATGAGCTCTGCTAATGGATTTAAAGTATCTACTGGATAGATTTAAAAAAAAAAGAGGGCCAACGTTAAAGTTGGTATGCCCCAACTTCGCAAACAGCAGGGCAAGAATCGAAGTGACTCAAAGTCCAGAACAAGAGAGGCTAGAAGTTTAATATTTACTTTAAAGCAAATATTTCACCACTTTGAAAAAGTCAAACAGAGCAGAGGAAAACAAAAAGCCATAGAAATAAAAGCCCTGTGTGTTTTAAAATACTTAAAAGTGCAGTACATCCAAAACCGCTGCATATCAAGCTCCTCAGAAATCAATCTGGACAGGAGACGCGCAGTTACAACATATAAATGAACGTGACATCCGCTAGCAACCAGATCTCCACACGCCCCTTCATCGCCATAAGTGCGGGTCAGAGCAGGACCCGGGCTAAACCAAAGCCGCCCGGGTTTTCAGGCGAGGCCCGCTCTCCGCGGCGCTCTGCCTGCAGCAGGGCCCGGCAGGGAAGCGCCGGGCCCGGCCGGGCCGGGCCGGGCCGCCATTTTACCGCGCGGCTCAGCGGGGAGCACATGGCCCCGCCGCCGCCTCGCCCCTCCCGCGCCGCCACCAAACCCGGCTGTGGGAGGCTGGCTACGGGCAGCGGCACCGACACCGAGCGGCCCGCGGAGAGAACCCTTCTCGGGAGCGAAAGAAAAACTTACTTTCCTTCAGGCGGATTTTAAGGAGCGGGAAGGCATCCTCCGCCGTGCCGCCGCCGAAAACTACAGTACCCAGCGGGCCCCGCGACATGGCGGCGGGTCGGGACTGGGGCGGGGGCAGGGGCCGGGAAGCGGGGCGGGCGGGAAGGAGGGAGGAAGGGAAGGAAGGGTGATCGATGTCTCTCAGCTTTGAGACCAGCTAATTGGCTTTCGGACGCAAATTCTTCAAGTCTAGAAATATCTTCCGCTGGGGGCGGCTGCGGGCTGGGGAGCGTGCTGAGCTGGGCCGGGAGAGTGTTAGACCCGGCCGAAAACCCTTATCTATATGTAGGTTATTGTTTTTACTTTATCTAGGAAGTAGAGTATTGCTCCAGAGGGTAAAGGTGATGGTTTTTGAAGTTGGCTGAGTAGGACTGTGCAAAGACTGAATTTGTTTCTATGCCCTCTCAGGGGGAATGCTCCTATGTATCTTTAAGTACTGGGTAGGAGCAACTCCTTAGTTTGTACCACACTGAACTTTCTACTTTATGAAACCAAAGAGTATTGGGTAGCATTTAGTCCAATTTAGCATTACAATTGTGCAGCAATACTGTTAATAAAACCAGATTTGACCCATAGTTTTGCCCCCCTCCCCCCCTAGCTATAATGTGGAAACCTCACTGTTCTTTGTAAATAACCTTATGGAATATAGGTTTAATAAGTACTGTTTCCATATTTGAGCACACCTTTGACTCTTGCTTTAAAAGGGAAAACTCCCATAAATAAATGCTCTAAGTACTGATGATTGCAGCAGAACTGCTATTAGTGAGGTCACATAATACTATGTTTACAGACTGAACACTAAATGTATCGGCAACAATCACTGGTCTTGACAAGATGAAAGTAAAATATTTCATTGGATTACTCTGAAAACTACCTAACACCTGACTGAATGAAGGTGTTTAAGTAAAGGCTTGTGGCTTCTTACAGCAAACAGAGATGGGAATGGAGAGCAGGAATAGTTATTTTCCTGTGGGGCTGTGGATCCTCATTTCTCTGAATAGTAGTTTTTGTAGTTATTACTTTGCCCGTCTTAATTTTTAGGGAGCAAGAGCGAAATATGCAGCACACACCAAAATCCTTCTCTGGCTTTTTTTTTGTGCGCTTCTTCATGATTTTCCTTATATAGATGGAGACATACACTGGTAGGGGTATCAGTGTAGTTAAACTACTTTGAATGAATTAACTGCAGTTGAAAAGAGTCCCCTTCCTGAGGGTGGGCAGGTTTGTGGTGTGAGTTCCCCTTTGCCTGCATCAGAGGTCTGGTCCCTAACTGGAACAGCTTTTCTGCCTGAAGCCCCTAACACAGGCTAAGTTACGCCAGTGAAACCTGCTGTTGTCTTGAGTATAGCTGGGGTTTTTTTTTGAAGGGGTGAGTTACCATCATGTATTGTGCTAAAAGCCTTTGCAGCTTTGTTGTTGCGGCAAGGTGCCTACTAGCAACCTTATGCCTATGTAGAGTATCACAACTTGTTTATGGGTGAAAGCATGCCTGGTCTAGACAAGGCCATTTGCATCAGGGCAGTCTAAATATGTCTGAAATTGTTCGAGTGAAACATTTTCAATCTTTAGCTCACTGAATGCCAGAAACTACATACAGTATTCTACTGTAAGATCTAAAATATATCAATGTTGGCGTGGCATGAAAGGTACAGGTTATTTGTGAAAGGGCCTCTTAAATATAACTGCTTTCTATTTTAAATGTATCAGATCCGTTATTTTTCCAAAGTTAATTTTAAGGCAGGCTGCCTCTTGGCAATACACAGTGAAGAACAATGCCACTTTTAAAGGGTCTTGCCAGCCATTATTGGACCATGTTGAATTTGGGGCTGACATTGCAAATACAGACCCTGGCAGCAACTCAGCAGTTATATACCTAGGTTCTGAGGTAATTTAAATTTATTTCAGGCCAACTAACCCCTCTAAGTCACTACCTCATGACACCAGAAGAAACCATATTATGGGGGAAGCGTCTTCCAGTTGTTGTAGGATTATTTGGTTTTACAGGAGCGAGGATGACAAAGTCGCACGTGTACACATACACACTTGAGAACTGCTTTGGGGGTTGCATGAAGGGTGTCCCCAGGGTGGCCGTACTCGGGAGAAACTGATTTTCCAGCAAAACACGCAGGTGAAGACACGGCTTTGCAGGCAGGCTGAGGCGGTGCAGGCCTTCGCTCAGGTGTCGTTTATTTATTGGCGGCGGCGTTTTCCTTCTCCTCCTTTGTTCCTTTAATTTTCCTGCCATCTCGCGGGGCGCCCGCCCGCCTGGCCCCGCAGACAGCCCCCGGAGCACATGTGCGTGTCACAGCCGGGCCGCCCGCTCTCACGGCGGAGGGGGAGGGCGCCTTTCGCATGGAGCCGCTGCTCGGTAAGTGAGGGCAGCGCAGCGCCGGGCCCTGTGATGCAGCACTCGTGTGCGGGCAGGCCCCCCTGCTAGGCGCTGCCTGCGCTCGGCACACGGGGCGGCGGAGGCGCGGGGCTTGGCCCCGCTCCATGGAGACCAATGGCATCGCTCCCACCCACCCCCACCGGCCCCGAGCCCGCCGGCACGCACAGCCGCACGCTTCAGCCCACCATGGCCCCGCCGCCGCCGCCGCCGCCGCCGCCGCCGCTCCGGCCCTCGGCGAGGTGAGTGCCGGCCGCTGGGCTTCTCCGCGGAGGCCCGGGCGGCTCCGGGCCCTGCTGGCCGCCGGAGGCGGCAGCGATCGCGGTGGGGGGAGGTGGGTGTGCGGG
>JANZLQ010000061.1:3450549-3488755 GCA_026212715.1 Elanus axillaris
GGTGTTGGAGGAAGGGAAGTGTGCGCCCCCCCCGGGACGGAGGGAGACGGGCCGCGGCCTAGGGCTCTTGCGGGTCGTTTCGGTGTCAGCATGGCGGGGCCCGGGGGCTCGCGCCCTTCCGAGCGCCTTTAGCGAAAACACGGGGGGGCGGGGGGGAAGGGGCGGGCGGACGGATGGACGCGTTGTCTCCTGGCGAACGCGCACCCGTTTTCACTCACGGGTTTTGGGTGCTGGGCTCTGGTGTTGGGGTGAGTGTACGATTTGTCTTACTGATCTTACCACGTTTCAGCTCGCCTAGTTTTTCCCAGCCTTGCCTCGCAAAGCAAGCAAAATCTACTGGGGAAGAGTAAGGCATGGGTGCTTACTTTGTGAGGGGAGGCTGTGCAAGTTCTTACATAAAGCTCGGGGACTGTGGTATGTTTGAGAACATGATTTCCTCCCTTGTGCCTAATACTTGGTTGTCGCAACATGTTCTGTTGTGAATAAATGAAAGTAAATCAAAAGGTAGATGTTCCACTAAAAGCATGGCTTCTTCAGGAGGCTAAAGCACTGTTTTGAAGGGTTGAGTATAAATAAATGGTTATGAATTTAAAGAAAAAAGTAAAAAAAGGCTCAAAATTGCTTGTATTATGTTGATATTTTTTTTGGTTAGTGGAAAGGTAGAAGGCCAGCCCAATGGTGACACAATCCCAGCTGAGCAAGCCAACCCTTCAGATGACACAGTTGCTGGTGCTGGGAGTCGTCAGAATGATCAGATAGTGCAGAAAATAGAGGAAGTGCTCTCTGGAGCCCTTGATACAGAGCTGCAGTGCAAATCAGGTAAATGAAAACACATTTGGCAAATATGTTCTTGTTTAAGAAGGTTGTCATAGTGCTTAAAATTGAATCAGTTTTACAGAGATGAAAAAGTACTTTTCAGTACTGCTCTGTTGAGCTTCATCTGACAAGTAATATGTTTATTGTAATGTCTGTTAAGTGTTTTTATTGTCTACTGTGATTTACAACCATAGATGGACAGAGAAATACAGAAATTCAAAACTGAAGCTGGGTTATTATATGAAAGCATTACTCAGTGTGTGGAAAACGTTATTTTTTTTCCCCCTCTCCATTACAATAATGCTAAAGCATGTAAATAATATCCATATATATAATTGTGCTTTGTTTTGTATATACCTACTTCAGGGTCTCAACGAGCAGTTCTTACTAACAAAGCTGGTACTGACGGATAGAAGCACTGTTGTGTTGTTTTGGAATGGTTTCAAGTATTATTTCTAAAAATTGTTTATTAGAATTCAGAACTGTGTGATTAACTGTTCTGTTAGAGTAAGATGCTTTGTTGTTTTCAAATGAATAATGCACTTAATCTTTAAAATGTAGATACTCAGATTGCAATCTTCCAAAGGTTAAGAAATTTTTTGTAGCAATCTCATAACTTCAATAAATTACTGGATTTATTTATGCCAAAAAGTTGCATAGAGTATCCCTTCTCATGGGACTAGTCCTTTCTGTAAAATTTCTGAATTGGGAGGGTTATTGAGATGAAGGCTTTAGTTAGTACATTTCTGATTTTTTTTGAGTTGAAACATAGGTGACTGCTATGTACTTGGTAAGTATAGTTCCAGGGTGAATTTTTTAAGAGGCAGCATACAAAATTGTTTATTTCAGAGACTTAGTTTTCAGGGTTTTAGAACTGTTTTTTCTTTCTTTTATGCACAGTGGCTTGTTTACCTTGAGCGTTTTCAGCAGTCTTTTACTTATGCTGTACAAGCAGCACTTTAGGCTGGCATCTTTTTTTGTTGTTATTTTTTTGTTCTTCTGTCATGGAAGAATGAGGTGAGCTAACATGGTAATAAATTAGACATACTAACCTGGAAGTTAATACACTTTAACCTATGGTAAACTTTCACACTGTTCATAACTGAAAAGAAGTTAATGTTGCTGTTGGACAACAGAGATTATCTGAAAAGGCTGTGTAGAAAAGGTCATTTAACTCTGCTTCGTTGTCCTTTTTCATTGCATTTACAACAATGTTGGTGGAAACGCTATTGTTCATTAAGCTGCTTATTCTGTAAAAATATGTGTGCTTAAAACTACCTGAGATACTTGTTTATGGAATCTCAAGTCATGTTCATGTAATAGTATGGCAGTTACCAACAGTTTTTGAATGTTTTTTTGCATTGTTCACTTGAAACAGTTTGCTTTGTAATCATAGCCAGATTATAATTGGAGAATCCATATTGCTGCACTGGCCAGTATAAACACAATCATTGAATATAACATGCAAGCAGACTTGAATATATATCTCGTATTTAACAGAAATTATAACAAGTTGCCTTTGATAGAAGTGCCTTTCTCAGGAAAACATGGCACTACATCCAGAGAAGGGTAAGAACCTAACACAGGTTGAATTCAGAGGGAAATGACATATAGAATTAAAAGAAGGTGATTGAAACCTCAGTCTTCCTCTTTTCTTTCCCCATCAAGTGCTTGCTTGTCCCCTGTAGTCACCTGAATTTATTATTTACTTTGCTGTTTGAAGCAAAAGCTTTATTAGGTACATGCAGGTTTGCAGTTCCCTGTGGCAGCTGCAGTCAAGTCTGAGTAGCTGGTTGCCTGCAGTGCCTGAAAGCTTGTTTGGGATTGGGGAAGCAGATGCTGTTTCTCCAAATTTGTTTGAAGAACTTAGTGAGGAACTTAATCAGTAAATATGTTTAGATAATTTCTAACATGCTAGTAATAAGGGGCTTGCTCACAAATTAAAGCATAATAGAGGATAATGGGCCAGCCACATGCTATACCATAAGCGTACCATCACTTAGATAATTTGTCTGGAAAATGGGAGTTCTTGTTTCACTTCCATGTGCAGTTTGGTGTAGTGTAAAAGCACATCTCCAGCCTCCTGGAAGAATGCACTGCCCAGCTGCATATAGGTGGAAACATATCCAACTCTTGGTAAGAGTCATGTTCCCACTGGAATGATGTTGCTGACCAAGAAGATTTGGTTAACTTTTTGAAAGAAGAATTAGTTATTTTCACTTAGTGACTCCTGAGAAGAAGGGTAAGAGGGCTGAAAAGGGTGTGTGTGCTATTTATCTATGGTGGTTCAGTGAAAAAGGCATGGGTTTCAAGTTTAAGCTTTTTGTACCTCTGTCCAGGTACTTGGTCACTAGTCTAAAAGAATTTTTTAAATGTAGTTTTAATAACATTTACAAGGAAAATATCATTTTTTCTAGATGTAGACAAAAATACTGTGAAACATAGTACTCAGTCTACAAAAAGAAGCTCTACTGCTGAAGATGAAATTCCTAGGAAAAAATCAAAAAAGAACAAGAAACACAAAAGCAAGAAGAAGAAGAAAAAGAAGAAGAAAAGGAAGAAAGAGAAAAAACATAAAAAACAGCCAAAGGAGTCAAAGTTGAGTACACGTCATGGAGAACATGCAGACTTGCAGCCTGCTTCTCAGTTGATGCCAGAGAAATCAAGCTCCAAATTGAGTGTACAGCATGGAGGATTTGGAGATGCAAATCTGGCTGTCCATGTGCAGCCAGAAGAACTGCGCTTAAAAGCAAGTGAGGAGCTTGATAGACAAGCTTTAGGACTTGTTTCTCATTCAAGAACTGATTCTCAGCAATCTACAGAAAATCTTGGAAGTGAGAAGGGAACTTTGTGTGCAACAAATCCTCCATTTAATTTAGAAGGCAGTCAAGCTGATATCCAAGACAATACTAGTATAACTCAAATTTGCACTAGAGAAGAACAAATTAAACAGTCTCCTGAAAATATTTATCCTATAGCTATTAATGCAAGTGAAAAGGGTGTTCTTGTTGATACTGGAAATGATACTTCATCTAGCATCCCATCTGGAGTTGCCAGTACTGAAATTCAGAAAGATTCAGCAGCTTCAGAGGTAATAGAAGCACTAAAAGGTTCAGAAGTTGTTCTGAAATCTAAAGGCACTGGGGAAGCTTTCGATACAGCCCTTGAGTCTGAGACCATGGAGGTGTTAAAATATTCAGAAGCATCTCTACAATCTGTGGCACAGGGGGGAGCAAAAGGTTTAGAAGCAACTTCAGAATCTGTGTCTTTGGCAAGTGATGTGACAACAATTCCTAAATCTGCAAGTCAGGCAGATCTGAATACTGTGAAGGTAGCTCATGTGTCTATAGCCATGGAAGAAGTGAAAATTCCAGAAGCAACTGAAAAATCTCTGCATATGGGAAATGTGAAAAATGTGGAAACATCTTTGGAATTAGGGGGCGTGAGCAGAACTTTGGAGCCAGCCCTGAAGCCCTCAATTATATCTGATAGTTTGCGAGTGACACAGTGCAGCCCCATGGAGGGTTCGAATGTCTTGAAGGCAGATGTGTCTTTGCAACATCCTTTTAAAATACCTGCATCAACTGCTGTGACCCAGGTGGAAATAAAAAGTGCCAAAATACCCCTGGGACCAGGAGCTGTTACAAAAGTGAAGGATATTGAACCAGCTAGAAGCTCTGCACATATGGAAAATGTGAAAGCTTTGGAAGAAGCTCTGCAGCCAGCTGCTCTAGTAAAGCCCAAAACTTTGGAAACAATCATGGAACCTGCAGGTGTTCCAGCAAAAGATGTCAAAGCAGCTCGAGAATGTCTGCAGGGTGAAGTAGTCAAAGATGTGGAAGGTACCACTGATCCTGCAACAGTGCCGAATGCATCAGGAGTGTTCTTACAACCTAAAGTCTTGACAGAAACAAGAAGTGTGGATAGAACCCAGGAATATGTACTTCCAGCAGAATTGACAGATGTGAATGTGGTTGCAGAGGCAAAAGGTTTAAGAGCAACTTTAGAACCCATAGCAGTTGTGCAGACCTTCATTCCCCGAACAACTCCAGAAATCCAGATGGCGGAGGGTTTTAAAGGTCCACCAGCAACCGTGGAAGTTGCACCACTAATGGGAGTAAAAGGTCAAGAAACAAGTCAAGCTACTCTGCAACTTGAAAATACTAGGGCTTCAAAAATTTCAGAATCTACTCTCAAGCCTGTAGCTGTAACAGAGGCAAAAGATACAGAAGGTACTTATTCTTCATTATTGAGACAACCAGAGGAGCTGAGAGAATCAAGATCTGAGAGTGAATCAAAAGTGAGAGGTTTGGAAGCAGCTCCCCTCTCTTTACAGAAAGAAGATGTGAAAGGTCCAGGAGTCCTAAGGCCAATGGCTGTGATGGAGGCAAAAACTTTGAAAACAGCTTCACTGTCTTTGCAAATGGAAGGTGTGAAGGCTTCAGAAGAAGCTGTGTATTGTGGGACTGTGGCCAGAGGTTTAACAGCAACACTGGATTCAACAGCAGTGTCAAGAAGCTCAGAAATAAATCTGGGTGGTATGGCAGGAGTAGAAGTAGGCTCAGATGCTGGTCTCCTGGCTATGAAAGCTGGATCTGTGAGACCAGTGAAAAGTTTAGAAACATCTATAGGACCTGTAGCAGAGACAGAAAGGAAAGATTCAGAAGCAGACCAGGACAGGGCTGGGACAGAGATGAAGACATCTTCATCACACCTGCACATGAAAGGTGTGAGAGATTTAGGAGATCCAGCATCTGTAGGTATGGCAAAGTTACAAGCTTTGGAAGCAGTCTTGCAGCCTGGAACCTTTGCAGTGGCAAGGGGCTTGGGAGAAAATGTGTGTTCTGAAGCCAATATGGGTAGCAAAGTCTTGCAAGCAAGTCCAGGGCTTCTTGCCTTAGAAGAAAGGTCAGAAAGGACTCCTGAATCTGTGGTTGCATGTGTCAGCATGGAACCAGTTACAGAGTCTGAGGCATTAGCAGGAATGATGCAGTTGAAAACCACAGCAGAGAGAGAACGAAAACATGCAGACACAGTTGCAGAACCTCTTGGTGCAAGCAGAACAAAGAGTTCTGTCATTTCACAGTCTCAGGTCATGACACATACAAGAACCTCACAAACTGAGGTGGTAGTGGACATAAAGGATTCTGAACTAGCTACCAGTTCTGCCACTGTAGAAATGAGAGGTTTAGACAACTTGTCAGAAGTTGAGGCAGTTGCAGAGGTAAAAGATGTGGAAGCGAGATCAAAAACTTCACACTTAACACAGATGAAACATTTGGAAGTGGTTGTGGGATCTGAAACAAGGACACTAATGCAAGGCTTGGGAAGGACATTGGCATCTGAGTTGGCTAGAGAAATGACATGTTCTGAAGTTGCTCCAGAAGATCCGAACAAAGCAAAGGCAATGAGCAAAGAAGCAAGACTAGAACCTGTGCAAACAGTAACAATGCAGACTTCAGAAACAAGTTCAAAATCTGTACAGGAACAAATAGTAAGTCATTCAGAAGCAATATTGGAGTCTTTGCCCAGAGTGGATGAAAAAACAGTGGCATCAGAAATAGTGACAGAAGTGAGAAACTTGAAAGGAACTTTGGAATCTAAGATTTTGACAGATGTGAGAACTCAGGGACCTACTGTAGAGTATATAATTGCAACAAGGAGGACAAGCACAAAAAAAAATGAGCCCTGTCTTATCAACGTAAAAGATTTGGAAGAAGCTTCAGAAATAGAAATGAAAGCAAAATATTTGGAGCCAGCATCAGAAGCTAGAGAAGTGAGGTTGTTGGAAAGTATGAAAGAGTCTGCAACAGTAGAGGTGGAAGGTTCTGAAACAGTTGCAGAACCTGAGGTACACATGGATACCCAAAGTTTGGAAGCTTCCCAAAAGTCTGGAAATGTGGGATTGATAAATGTTTCAGAGGATGCTTCAGAAGCTGTTCCAGAACCTTTGCATACTGAAAAGCAAGAACATCTGCAAGCAGCCCTAGAAGCAAAACCTGCTGCAGAATGGAAGAGTACAGAAGAGGCTCCAGAAATCTTGAGTGCTGCTGAAATGAAATCTTCTGAAGCAGTTCCAAAACCAGGGGACATGAAAGATCTGGAAACAACACTGGAACATGAAGTGACAGCAGAAGTACAATATGCAGAAAGGGTGCAGAGTCAACAAATGGAGGATGTGACAGTTCCAGGTCAACCTCAGGAATGTGAGATAGTGGTTGAGAAGAAAGATGCAGAACAAACCGGAGCATCTGAAGCTTTAATAGCAGAAACAGTTTTTAGTTCTTCACATGCAGCAGATGAAAAAGATTCTGCAGGGACTCCTGAATCTGAAATAATCAGGGACACAAAACAGTTGGAATCAGCTCCAGCTCATGTAGCAGAAACAAAAGATTTGGAAACAGCTCCTCTTCCTGAGACTGTTGTAGAGCCGAAAGATGCAGAAGCAGCTGTGGGATTGGAGGCAGAGACAAAAGATGTGGAAGCAGCTCCAGTACCTGAGACTGTTACAGAAGCAGTTCCAGTACTTGTGGCAGAGACAAACCAGTCAGAAGTCATTCCACAGGCTGAGGCTGTCAAAGAAGCAACTCCAGAGCAGGAGTCGGAGAAAAGAGATTCAGAAACATCCGATGTGCAACCTGATGTGGCGGCACGAATGAGGGAGACTCTGATGAGACTTGAGAAAGTTATTGAAAAAAGTAGCCATAGAAGCAGTGATAAAAAACATGATGCAAAGAAACAAAAAAGGAGTCACTCCAAGTCTCAGTCCAGGTCTAGAAAGCGGAAGAAAAAATCAAGGTCGCGTTCTACTTCCAGGCGTTTGACCTCTAAAAGAGCACGTTCTAGGAGCAGAAACTATTCAGATTCCAGAAAAAAGCATTCCAAATCTAGATCCCGATCTGTGGAGAAGAGAGAGAGAAGAGTGTCTTCCCGGAGGTCCAGGCGCAGACGTTCCAGATCATCTGACCGGTACAGGTCTAAATCCAGATCTGCAGAAAAGAGAGGGAGCAGATTGTCCTCTGGTAGGTCCAGACGTAGACGTTCCAGATCATCTGACCACTACAGGTCTAAATCCAGATCAGCAGAAAAGCGACTGTCCTCCCGAAGGTCCAGACGTAGACGTTCCAGGTCTTCTGACCGCTACAGGTCTAAGTCCAGGTCAGTGGAAAAGCGACTGTCCTCCCGAAGGTCCGGGCGCAGACGTTCCAGGTCTTCTGACCGCTACAGGTCTAAGTCCAGGTCAGTGGAAAAGCGACTGTCCTCCCGAAGGTCTGGGCGCAGACGTTCCAGGTCTTCTGACCGCTACAGGTCTAAGTCCAGGTCAGTGGAAAAGCGACTGTCCTCCCGAAGGTCTGGGCGCAGACGTTCCAGGTCTTCTGACCGCTACAGGTCTAAGTCCAGGTCAGTGGAAAAGAGAGGGAGCAGGTTGTCCTCCTGGAGATCACGCCGTAGACGTTCCAGGTCTTCTGACCGTTCTAAATCTAGATCCAGGTCTTCAGAAAAGAGAGGAGGCAAAGAATACTCATGGAGGTTCAGACATAGAGGGTCTGGTTCCTCTGATCGTTCAAAATCTAGGTCAAGATCTGTTGAGAAGAGAGGTCGGAAGGCATCTCTACGGAGGTCTAAACGTCAGCGCTCAAAGTCCTCTGACCGTTACAAATCTAGATCAAGATCAGTAGAAAAAAGAGATCGAAAGCAATCATCAAGGAAGTCTAAACGTCAGCGCTCAAAATCCTCTGACCGTTACAAGTCTAGATCCAAATCAGTGGAAAAAAAGAAGGAGTCCTCACGAAAATCAAAGCGTCGCCGCTCAAAATCTTCTGAACGTTACAAGTCTAGGTCTAGGTCTGTTGAAAAAAAGCGCAAGGAATCTTCAAAAAAATCAAAACGGAAACGTTCCAAGTCCTCTGATAGTGTTAAGTCAAGGTCCAAATCTACAGAAAAAAGAGAGAGTAAGTTATCCTCAGTTAAGAGCAGTAGCAAGCGTGTGGAATCTTCTGACCTTCAGGAGTCAACCAAAAGTCTTGAAAAGGTAGAAGTTCCTGAACCTTCTTTTGCAAGTGAAGGCAGCTCCTCCAAATCCTCTAATGGTCCCATGTCAGTAGCTTTGTCCGTTGAAAGAATAAATGGCCCAGAGCTGCCACCAGCATCTGAAAGTGGATTTTCCAAAACTTTTGATAGTCTTGAGAAAAGCTCCTCATCTGTTGAAAAAACAGCAGCTCTGCAGCCTTCTGTGATGTCTGAATTTGATACCTCCAAAACCCCAGATGACCAGGAATTGAGATCCATGCCTGTGGAAAAAACACAGGTTTCAGATCTTTCTATGACATCTGAAAATGGATCAGCTGAAAAAGCAGTGGCTCTGGAGTCTTCATCACTACCTGAACTTACTTACTCCACATCCAAGTCAAGATCCTCATCTCTTGAAAAAAGGGGAGATGCAGAAACTTCTTCGGTCTCCGCATCCCATGAAGATGAATTGAGATCTACCTCTCCCAGAGAAACAGAGGGTCCAGACCCTCTTCTGACACTTGAAAGTGGATGCTCTGTATCTTCTGATGATGACAAGACAATGTCTTCATCCTCTGGGAAAATGGAGTTTCAGGGGTCTTCTCTGATGTCTGAAAGTGTACTCTCTGACTTGTCCGAAGGTCATGAATTGAGACATAGCCCTGCTGAAAAAACAGAGCTTCAGAAGTTTGTGCAAGTATCTGAAAGTGAATCTTCCAAGTTGGCTGACAGCCCTGAGTCAAGGTCACTATCTTTTGAAAAAGCAGAGGCTCAAAAATCTTTTCTAGCACCTGTAGCTACATGCCCCATGTTCCCTGATGTATGTGAGTCAGCCTCCTTGCCTGTTGAAAAGGGCCAGGTGAAGGAGTCTTCTCTGGCTTCTGATGGTGGATGTTTCAAGTCTCCTGATGGATATGAATCAGGATCCAGGTTTGCTGCACAAATAGAGGAGTTTCCATTGATATCTGACGGTGTGTCCTTCAAGTCACCTGATGGAAATGAACAAAGATCTGTATCTGTTGAAAAAGTCAAGGCTCTGGATGTTTCCCTGACATCTCAGCATGGTCCTGTTGAGATCTCGGATGACCTCATTTCAGTGTCATCTTTTGAAAAGCAGGAAGTTGTACTGACAGCTGTAGGGCAAAGCTGCAAGTCTTCTGAAGTTCATGAATCCAGATCATCAGTTGACAAAGATTTAGACGGTCCAACACTTTCACAAGTACTTGAAATTGACTGCTCTGAATCTTCTGAAATGCATGAATCAAGATACCTGCCTGCTGAAAAAATAGAGGGTACAGGATCTTTCTTGATGTCTAAAAGTGGAATTCTTGTGTGCCATGATGGCCATAAATCAAAACACAATTACTTTGAGAAAACAGAAGGTGCAGAACTGTCGTTGGCATCTGAGCTTAGGTGTTCTGTCTTCCCTGAAGGCTATGAATTGACATCTGCTGCAGTTGAAAAAGTGGAGATACAGAAGCCTCCTCTCCCACTAGAAAGTGGATTCTCCAAGTCTGCTGATGTTTGTGAATCAGTAAGCACAACTGCTGAAAAACT
Organism: Elanus axillaris; assembly: GCA_026212715.1. NCBI lineage: Eukaryota > Metazoa > Chordata > Aves > Accipitriformes > Accipitridae > Elanus > Elanus axillaris. The sequence goes on from JANZLQ010000061.1 coordinate 3,460,933, forward strand.
ACAGCCCCCAGTGACTTCTCTGACATCTGAAAGCAGGCTGTTCCTGCTGCCAGATAGTCATGAATTGAGACCTATCCCTGCTGAAAAAGTAGAGGTGCAAAAGTCATCTGAACTAAAATGCATTGCATCCCCTGATGGCCATAAGTTGAGAGCTGCCCTTGATGAAGAAATACAGGTGCAGGAGCCACCTCTGATACTGGAAAGCAGATGTTCTGTTTCCTCTGATGGTCTTGAGTTGGCATCCACCCCTTTTGAAAAAGTTGAGGTAGAGGAGCCTTCTCAAATATCTGAAAACGAATATACAATAGGGCTTGATGGCCCGGAGTTGACGTCCACCCCTGCTGAGAGAACAGAGATGCGGGAGCTTTATCGGATGTCTGAAGAAAGATGTTCAGTGTCCATTGAGAGCCAGGAGTTGCAGTCACTCCCTGTTGAAAAGATAGAAGTACAAGAGCCTGCTCTGACATCTGAAAATGAATATGCTGTATCTTGGGAGGGCCAGGAGTTGAGATCTAGCTCTCCTGAAAAAGTAGAGATGCAGGAGGCTTCTGTAGTACCTGACAATGAATATGCTGTGTCTTCTGAAGATCATGAATTGCAATCTTCCCTTGCTGAAAAAACAGAGGTACAGGAGTGTTCTCTGCTGTCTGAAAATGAATATGCTGTATCTCCTGAGGGCCAGGAGATGACAGCCAGTCCTGCTGAAAAAGAGGTGCAGGAGCCTTCTCTGACATCTGACAGTGAATATACCATCTTCCCTGAAGGTCAAGGATTACAGTCTACCTTTGTTGAAAAAACAGTGGTGCAGGAACCTTCGCTAGTATCAGACAGACAATATGCTGTATCTCATGGAGGGCAGGAGTTGTTCTCTGCTCTTATTGAAAAAACAGAGGTACAGGAGTGTTCTTTGCTGTCTGAAAATGAGTATGATGTATCCCCTGAAGGCCGTGATTTGGGATCCAGTCCTGCTGAAAAAGAAGAAATGGAGGAACCTTCTGAAACATCTGAAAGTGAAAGTTCAATGTCCACTGATAGCCAGGAGTTGCAGTCTGCTGCTGTTGGAAAAACAGAGGTGCAGGAGTTGTCTTTGTCTGAAGGTGAATGTGCCATGTCCCCTGAAGGTCAGGAGCTGCAGTCTAGCCCTGCTGAAAAAGTAGAGACTAAGGAACCTTCTCTGACGTTTGAAAATGAACATGCTCTGTCCCCTGAAGAGTATGAATCGCGATTGACTCATGCTGAGAAAACAGGGGATATGGATTCTTCTTTGACATCTGAAAATGACCATCTTTTGTCGTTTGAGAGCCAGGAGGTAAGATTCACCTCTGTTCAGAAAGCAGATATGCGGGAGCTTTCTCCAACACCTGAAAATGAATATGCAGTGTCTCCTGATGGCCAGGAGTTGAGCTTGCCCACTGTTGGAAAAGTAGGTGGTCTCGAACCTTTGATGCTAAATGATAGAGGCTCTATGTCCCCTGAGGACAATGAACTAAAATCCATTCCTGTTGAAAAATTGGATGATGCAATACCTTCTTTAATGCCTGAAAGTGTGTGCTCCATGTCCCCTGATGGCTACAGTGTGAAATCTGGCCCTGGTGAAGAAACAGGGGATCTAGAGCCATCTTTGGTATCTGAACGCAGACATTCCACATCCTCATATCAAGAAGGTCATGAGCTGAAATCTCCTATGGAGGAAGAGGGTCTAGAGTCCTCTTTGACTTGTGAACATAGACGATCTGTGTCCCCTGAGGGCCATGACCGGAAATCTACCATAGATGAAGAAATGGATGATCTGGAGCACTCTTTGACATCTGAACATAGGCGCTCCACATCCCCTGATGAGCATGAGTCAAGATCTAGCACTGGTGAAGAAGCAGAGTATCTGGAGCAGCCTTTGACAACGGAACGTAGATGCTCTGTGTCTTCTGATGAGCATGAATCAAGGTCTACCACTGGGGAAGAGGTAGAGGATGCAGAACCCTCCCTGACAGCTGAACGAAGAGACTCCACATCCTCTGATGAGCACGAGTCGAGGTCTACCACTGGTGAAGATATAGAAGATGGGGAACCTTCTTTGACAGCTGAACGTAGACACTCCACATCCTCCGATGACCATGAGTCAAGGTCTACAACTGGTGAAGAAGAAACAGAGGATTTGGAACCTTCTTTGACAGCTGAACATAGACGTTCCATGTCTCCTGATGGACGTGAGTCAAGGTCAACCACTGGTGAAGAAGCAGAGGACCAGGAGCTCTCCTTGACAGCTGAACGTAGACACTCCACATCCTCAGACGAACGTGAGTCGAGGTCTACCACTGGTGAAGATATGGAGGATATGGAAACCTCCTTGACAGCTGAACGAAGAGATTCCACATCATCAGACGAGCATGAGTCAAGGTCTACCACTGGTGAAGAAGTAGAGGATATGGAACAGTCTTTGACAACTGAACACAGACGTTCCACATCCCCTGATGGGCGTGAATCAAGGTCTACCACTGGTGAAGAAGTAGATGATGTGGACGCGTCCTTGACAGCTGAACGAAGAGACTCCACATCGTCAGATGATCATGAGTCAAGGTCTACCACTGCTGAAGAGGGTGAGGATGTGGAACCCTCTTTGGCAGATGAAGATAAACAGGATTCCATGCCTTTTGAGAGGTTGGAGGAACAGGACTCTTCTTTTATACCTGAAAGTAGGCGTTCTGAGTCTTCTGAGCGTGAAAAATCTAGATCCAAATCTGTTGATAAAACATCTGACAAAGAGTCTTCCAGAAGATCTATAAGCAGACACTCAACATCTCCTACTCGCCAAAAGAGTCGGTCCACATCTGTTGAAAAAGCGACAGACAAAGAGTCTTCACGGAGGTCTAGACGTAGACGCTCCAGGTCCACTGCTCACCAGAAGAGTCGATCCACATCTGTTGAAAAAGCAGCAGACAAAGAATCTTCACGGAGGTCTAGACGTAGACGCTCCAGGTCAACTGCTCACCAAAGGAGCCGATCGACATCTGTTGAAAAAGCAGCAGACAAAGAATCTTCACGGAGGTCTAGGCGTAGACGCTCCAGGTCCACTGCTCACCAAAGGAGCCGATCCAAATCTGTTGAGAAAACAGCAGACAAAGAATCTTCACGGAGGTCTAGAAGTAGGCGCTCCAGGTCTTCTCAGCACAGATCCCAGAGATATGATACAGAATCTCGCTCTAGACGGAATCGCTCCAGATCAGTCACACGGAGAAGAGCATCAAGATCAAAATCTAATCGTCGCTCTCGATCTAGCTCACTGTCGCGTTCAAGGCACAGAAGGAGGAGTAGGTCAAGGTCAGCATCAAGAAGGCGGCGTTCTTTATCAAGAGACAGACGTAAGAGATCTCAGAGAAATAGATCAAGATCTACTGACAGAAGAAGAAGAAGATCAGATTCAAGAGATCGTAGAATATCGCTCAGATTACGGAGCAGGAGTCGAACACCTATTCGTCAAAGGCGATCAAGGTCAAGAGGAAGAAGACGGAGCTCTAGTAGGTCACCAATTCGACTACGGCGATCAAGATCTTCAGGGAGAAGAAGATACAGCAGATCACCTGATCGTCGTAGGTCAAGGTCATCGGAACGATTTTCAAGCAGGTCACCTAAACGTCTTACAGACTTGGGTAAGTGATAATTTTATTTTTGGTAGTTCCACAGTTAGGTGATACTGTATTCATTTACTTAGTCTTTTAACACATCTCTGTAGCATTCATAAGGGATTTCTTGGAAGTCATTTTGCGCATTACCTTTAGGCAGTGACTTCCAGTAGGAACTTTTATGTTGGAGCTGGATCAATGTTTGCCATTTGGATTAAAGTGTATTTAGAGCAAGTTATATCTTGCTTATAGAACTTTTATACAAAGGTAGTAAGTTGCAGTCTTGAGGAACACTGTTCACTGTAATAGTTGGTAAAGGCCAAGTATTCTGAAATAAACTTATGGGTTTCTAGTTTTCCTGAGAACAAATTTAGCATGAAAGAACATTTGAAAGTAAGTGCCAGATGGAGTTCTCAGCTCTGTCGTCAGCTGTAATGCTTACTTACCTGTTTCTATTACTCCTGTCTTGCCTCTTGCCCATTGTAAGAACTTAATGGGAAGGGAGACTTATTTCTGAAAAGATTCCCAGACCCAGCTGATTGGAAAATAAAAAATCCTAATGAACTGCATCTCTTCTTGATGACTGGAGAAAGAGGGGCCTTGTAGTTTCCTTAGGTAGTAAGTTACCTAAGGAGAAAGAGTGTTTTAATTTTGAGAGATTAACTCTTGTGCAGTGTGTGAGGAAGCCTCCTTTTGCAGACCTCGGGTTCTGATCCTTAGTTCTTTCTCAAAAGGGCTTCAATGGCAAGTTTATACCAGAGAAGTATTTTTGTGTAGAACATGAGAAGTAATGAGCATCCTTGAATCTGCCTTCATGCTTTGATTATGTATCAAGTCTGTATCTATATACTTTTATTGCCTAAGAAGTAAAGGAATGCAGTCGTTTTAGGATTTTTGTAAAGCTGTACGGTTGCAGAGATAATGGTAACTCATGTATTTGCAAACTGGCAGATCAAGTGAGACACGCTTAATTTTCATTCCCTATTTCTGTGATAGGGCTGCATGTGCTAAAATCCTTAATAAAGCAAAATACTGTTTTATTAACAGTTTTGCACATAATTGTATTTTACACAAGCGCACATTTTATTCAGTGCTTATGTTTTCCTGTTGGTTGGTTGTAAGTAGCTTTCAGGCTATGTACTGGGGAACCCGAGGGGACTTCCTCAAGACCTTTGAATGCTTTTGAGAGATAGCTAGGAAGTAGACTTTGGAATTCATGCTGTGTAGAAATGACTCAGTATTTCCAAAACTAGAATGAATTGGTGAAGTAAAATAGGCATTGGAACTTCTGGGGTTTGAAGGATTTTAAGTGCTGTAATTTGGACTCCAATGCTTTGTATTAAATTTGCAATTTCACTTGTCTGTTGGGTAGACCAAATTTAAAAAAGTGCAGAGCAACTAAGTACAATTTTAGTTATTTTCACAGAATATAAAAATGCACAGTGTGGGTAAAACCTTGTGTTTTCTCTTTGTACTTTTAGTCTGCCAGAAATGCTTATTTATTATTAAAACAAGAAACTGTAAAAATAATACTTTTTCTTAAAAAAAAAAAATAAATTTTTTAGACAAGGCCCAGCTACTTGAAATAGCCAAAGCTAATGCAGCCGCCATGTGTGCTAAGTCCGGTGTTCCCTTACCACCAAGCCTGATGCCTTTGTTATCTCAAAAGAAAGACGACAAAGCCAATCAGAAGTCATCAAGAGATACACTGAAGGAGCTCACTGAGGTAAGCGAGAACAACAGTATCAAACCTGAAATAATAAATTGGGGTTTTTTGTGACTTCTAGGCAAGCTGTCATTCTGGGTGCTTGGTTAGTGTGTAAGCTGGCTTGTGGTTTGAGCCCTTATTCTCTACACAGTTTTTTTTAAGTCATGAAAACAGGCTTTTTAATTCCATGAAAATGCATTAAATCCAATTATTTTGCTTTTTTTTGGGTTTTGATTCTGCTCTAATTCTGTACAAATTGGTAGTTCTCCTTGCAGTCCTGTTAATAAAAACCAAAGCTTTTCCTTCTAGTTTTTGATTCTGATGTTGATGGTTATTTATGTTCTTACATTTGTTAGTGAATTTCACATTGTTAAACGTTATATCTGGGTTAAAAATCTAGTGCCCACTTTGCGTAGTTCTATATATTTTAATATGCACACTTTAAGATACTTTCAGAGAATTATTGTTGCAATTCTATCCCATTGCAGTTCAAGTCTACAAACGGCATGTTTTTGTTTTGATTCTGGGGGAAAAATTGCTACTTGTTCTTTTACTGTAGTAATGTCACCTTGTTCAACTTGCTAATTTCCCCTACGTTTTTTTTCTCTCCAGAAACTAGAGAAAATTTGGAATGGAAAAAAAAGTGGTGTGGGTGTTTGTTTTATTTTAATTGCATCATCAGTATGACAGTTCTGAAATACCTGTTTATGGAAATAACATCTGAAATTAAGCAATGTCAAATTGCTGAAAAATCACTTAGTTGTGTGTGGGCTAGTGGAAGCAGAAGTACTTGTTAGTAAAAAAACTGAGATTGTGCAGATATGCCGTGCAAACATCTTAAGTGGTTCTTCATGTAACCTGACCAAGATCCAGTGTACCTAGTGCTAATCTAGAAGCCCAAAACCTGTCTCTTCCTTGCCCATTCCAACTGTGGGAATCTGTTGGACAATGTTCCGGTTCTGTTGAATCAAAATTGGCCACAGAAGCAGTCCCTACCATTGTCATACGGTAGTGTGTGCAAGTAGAGAACACTTCCAGAGCCTGTTCAGCTTCCTGCAAAGCTAGCAGTGTTGTCTTTTCTCTCAGCAGTGTAACTTGCAAACTGGACAAACTGCTTCCAATGAGATGCGAGCCAACTAATAACTATAGATAACACATTTTGTTGATTAGCTTTCCAAATAGTGCAGGCTTTTCCTGTTACCTAACGAATGTGCTTCAGTCATTGTTTGGAGATGTCTTAGCGTAGGAGAGTGCAGGAATATATATATATATTTTTTTTTTAATAAGGACTGATGAGAACACTGCCATCAGTATGCCTTGATTTTTATTGATGGAGCTGCCTGTTTGCTCCTTATATCCCAACAGTCAGGTCATCAAACAGACGTGACTTAGAACGATATTAACTTGAACTAGAATCAAATCAGATGATGGCTCCACTTTGCCAGTATTATTTCCTCAAATATTATGTCCTCTAATGTCTTGCAAGTCTTTCATGAATTAACTTTTCATCAATGGGGATATAATAGGAGGATGATCCTAGACTATAATGTTCTCAAATGCATTTTGGACTAAGTTACAGTTGCTACTGGTAAATACTTGGTGCAAATAACCATGATCAGTAAAGAGTTTTTCATCATAAAATTCTAGCCTGTCTAGAATTTCTCCTTTTTTTTTTTTTTTTTTCCCTTCTTTCCCTGGAGGCTCTCTTCTCTTTTGACTGGAGTATCCCCATAGCACCTCTAAGTTTTATATTCAACTTCTGTTGAATATAAAATGGGGATGTCTTGCATACCTGGCCAGAAGAAATCTGAGATCTTTTGAAGCCATTGCTTCTGACTAGGTCCCTGCACTACCGGTAGAACTTAGAATTAGTAGCTATTAATTCTTAGGTTTTCCTGTGTAGTAATTTTGTGAGTTACACTGAAGTTTCTATAGGATTGCAGTATGCTAGTTATGTGGGATGCCAAACAAACAGTGAGTTCCTACTCTGGAATGTTTGCAGCCTTAGACACGCATTCTGCAACTAGCACTGGGTAGCAAGTTTTACAGTGTGCTGCTGAAATATTATGTCTGTGTAATTATTTGCTGCATGACTGCCTAGCAAACCTAGGTAAGTGTTTGATAACGTGTGTAAAATGTCAGAAGTACATGACATGGTTAAAAGATTTTCTCATTTCATACCTCCTACTTTAGAAAAGAAAAATGCTTTTTTGTAAAAATGTCCTTTTTTATGTTTTGGTTGAAAGTCCAGGTTTATTCAGAGCTGTCATGTTGTTTCTTTTTCTTTTTCAGAAATGCAAGAAGATTGCTCAAAGCACAGATGATGTGATAGTGAACAAACCTCATGTTTCTGATGAAGAGGAGGAAGAACGTCCTTTCTATAATCATCCTTTTAAGCTCAGTGAACCCAAACCTATTTTTTTCAACTTAAGTGTGAGTACTTTTTAAATTTTCAATATTTTAAACTGGTTATTTTTAAATAATGCAATTAATTATACAGAAATTAAATGGGGATTGATAATCTCGGTCAAATTGCACTGGGATGTTGTTAAAAGTATTCTTGCTACAGTGAGACTTATCTGCAGGCCATGAAATTGTGGTAGTTCCCGTAATTAGATTGAAACTTTTTTTTTCATTAATGTCTTTGCAGCTTTTCATGATTAAATAACATGAAGAGGATCAGTGTTACTTCATGTTTTCATTGTAAAAGTATCAGTCTGAATTTACAAACAGCATTGGAATTGGGAAAGCTTTTGGAACAGCATTGTTTTTCTCTGAGATAAACAAAAAACCCCTAGTGAAATTCTAAAAGCGTTTTGACGTGTTCCAAATACGATGAGGCCATCAGCTTTGTGCAGACTCCAAATCTTGTATGTCTGCTTCTTCAGTAGATCTGAAGTGTTCACTAAAGGAGAAAAAAGTTCTGCTAGTTTTCAGATTAGCCAATGGAGAAGTAAATGCTGTGTTAAGACTGAGGATGACTGATGTTGCCTGTTACTAAGGGGGGAGTCTAAATGTCCCATTAAACCCCTCCTTGGGGGACTGCTTTTGACTCTGTCAGAGCTTGTGTTGACACTCTCTGGGTATGAGCATGTTGGAAGGAATAAAATGAGGGAGCATTTCTTTAAATGCACCTGGGATTCCTATGCTTTGAAGCATGGGTTAGAATTTATGTAGCTTTTTTTTTTTAATATTTTTGGGGTTTATTTTGTACCCATGAAAGTCTGCTCTGATTTTGCAGGGTATAAAGTACTATAAAATATTAATATGCTAAGTGAAAATATAAATAGCATTTATATTTTTATGTACAAATATATATAGCTTGTGGCATACACAAACTAAGCAGTAATACATATTTACATAAGATGTAAGCTAGAAATAGAATTATGCTCTATGTTGCACTGTTAGAAAGGAGTACAACAAAACTCAAGAAACCTTGGGATTCCGTACAGGCTCTTAAAGAGGAATGTTCTTTAGTGGTTATCAGCTGCTCTGTTTGTTTTCCACTATTTTGACCCTTTTGTGTCATTCTTTCCATTCTTTCTGGATTCTAGTCCTACTACCATTCCCATCCATGTTCCTTTGATAGTAGGAGTTTGCCCAATATTGTGAGATGTCTGGGCTCTGTTTGCCTCTTAGAAGAGGAATCTGTTGGAGATTTATGTGGATGTGTAATATACTGGCAATACTTTCTAAGGAAAAAAGCTCATAGACTTAATTTACTTTGAGATTCATGCTGCTATTAAAAAGTAATCAAAAACTAGAAACCAAAATGTTGAAAACTGCTTTCTCTGTATATAGTAACATAGAGCTTTTTATCATCGTGTGGATATCAGAGCCAATGTTTTTTGCTGCTCAGGTTTTTTATTTTTTAGCTTTCCATTACAAAATGCATGTGTGGCAGGTTAAGATTGTTCTTTTTATGATGGGGTGCAGGGAGAGCAGGGAGGTTAATTGTGAGAGTGAGGTTTTGCATATTTTTGGCTGCTGAAGCTGATTTAAGTGATTTGAGCTTCTAGCTGTTTCATCTTCTCTTGCACTGTGATTCGTTGCTGACTTGTGTGGTTTTAGGGCTGTGCTAAAATGATTTGTTACAAAGGCTTTTGGTTTGATTACTAAGAAGGATGACTGTTTTATGAAAATTTTATAGCAAATGTATGCAATAAATAATTTCTCAAAGATACGTTGTGAGCATTGTGTGTTTTCAAGTTTTAACTTTTTCCAATTTTATTTCTTTAAGACTCCCAGCATAAAACCAGCACCACCACCACAACCAAAAAATCAGGTCAGCCTGTCAAAGGAATTTCCTGTTTCATCTGGGTCTCAACATAGGAAAAAAGAAGCAGATAGTGTCTATGGAGAATGGGTTCCAGTTGAAAAAGGCAAAGAAGAAAGCAAGGATGATGTTTTCCCCAAACCATCCATTGAGGTAAGGAAGGGAAGGAAAGCATATCACATAAGAAAACCAAAACCATTACCTGGTCAGTCTGGTATCAAGTTGCAGTCTGTGGAAAAAAAAAAACCGCTTACATAAGTAGTGTTTAACACTTCAATAAGCTAATTATCTGAACTGCTGCAGTCTTCAAATTTGGTCACCATGCTCACACGGGCAGTGATGAAAGCAATCTGTACTCATATTGTGTGCTTTTGTCAGCTAGTGACTTCTTTGTCTCAATAGAATTTAAACTTTTGCTTTAAGATGAAAAGCAAGTTTCTTGTCCAGTTTCCTGCAAAGGTTAATAGACTAAGTTGAGACTTTTCATAGTTTAATAATAATTAAAATTGTCCTACCAATTTTAGAGCAATAACATTGCATTGAAATGTAATCCATTAAAAATAGATTTGAAAGTAGTTTATAAAATGCCATTTCATCTGGATGCATCTACTAATTTTTTAGCTTTACAGTTCACATTTTCTTACACAGTTGTCTTCCATATGGCCTTCTAAAGGAAAATCTTAATTGTTTTTATTAGCTTATTATAAAAAAAAGTAAATGTTTTCCCCCTTGAAATGTCTTCAAAAGGATATTTTGTGGGGGTTTTGTAATTAAGTAAATTAAATATTTAAGGCAGATGTAAATGTTTTCAAGTTAATGTTAACCTCACTCCATCTGAAGACTTGTTCTCCTACTTTTCAAAGCAAATAAACAAAAAAGACTTGGCGTCACTTTGTGATGAAACAATCCTACCACTTGGTGCATTTTGTTTTCAAGAACTTTCTAAGATTGTACGATCCACTTCCTGAAGCACAGAAGGTATTTTCTTCTGTGTCTTTTACAGCACCAAAAGTACAGTGAATGTAAGTCATTTAACAGACATTTTCATGGTATACCTCAAGAGTTTGACGATCAGGCACTCGGTTCGTTGTTCCCTGAGCATAGACGGTAACTGCTGTTTGGTCTTTGTCATGAACCACTAATAAGACAAACATTCTGAAATGTTTGTGCAGAATGTCATGCCCAGTCACTAGTGTATATGTAAAAAAAGTCCAGACTATAGAAACATTGTATACCAACATTTGGCCATGTTTTTACCAGGTGGTAAAAAGTCTTGTCCTTGAAATGGTTAATGATATGCTCATAGTTCAGGCAAGTTCTGTAGATGCCTGCATCCAGGTTGTCAACGACACTAGGCTTGTGTGTGACAAATCGGGTTAGTGAAGCACTGATGGTTTGTGTATTGATTATGTAGAAGAGGTCTTAAAAATTGACATCGGAGTAAATACATTAAACATACCTTTCTTTCCTTTCTGTCACATGTATCTTTATAAATGCTTGTAACAATGTTGTCTGTTTTTATATTTTGTAAATAAATATTTTTATTTGCATTTACCTTAACTTGGTTTGTGTTAAGGGTGATTTCAAGGGTCATTAGCAGCAGAGCTTACTCTCTCTTTGGGTTTGGCAATCTTTAATTCTGAAACACAGGAATACTCTTGTAGTAACAGAATCCCTGTATGTTTCTCCAGGGAGTCTGAAAGGTAACAGAGTGCTTCTCTGCTTAATTTTTAAATGTACATGAAGGCTCTTTGTGGATGAAATGGCTTCCTTTGAGCAAAATAAGCCAATCTCCCTTGCTGTTGGAGTAGGGTAGTGGGGGAGTGTGCTTGGATACTCAGGAAGTTTGACATAATGATTTACCTCCATTCATTGTTGCTAACTTTGAAATCTGATTGTGACAATTCTGATGCAAGTCTATGTTGATATTAAAAGATACGTAATTTGTTTTATTGTTATGTTTTTATTTAAGCCACAGAATTAGTTGCAGGAATAAACAATCTGAAATGGCCCTGCTAATATATTACAAATTGTTTTATAATGAAACATTATCCTCTTAATATAGTTGTTAGTGGTAGAAGGAGGTGGAGGAAAAAGCCTTGTGTAATCTGAAGTATCAGCATGTCTCTAGAAGCCAGAGAGAAAAGAAGTTGTGTTTAAAAGCCTGAAAGTATAGAGTTGAAGTGCTGTATTTAAGTTTGGAGTATATACAGATGACTATTACGCAGAGAAGCGTTGTGATCTAAAAATGTAGCAAATGCATTTGGTGTATCGGTGCACCTATGAAGTATGTCAGAAATGCTTGCTTTTGTATTGTTAGCCTCCTTCTTGCTTCAATATTTGTGATTTGAGTCTGTGGGGAAAATGTTATTAAAAGCCAGGACTGGAAAGGCAGAACTCTTATGGAGAATAGCATGCTGAACTTGAAACTGTTTTACTTGACTAAATAATAACTTTTCATACTTCAAGCAGAGATTGTTTTTTTTCAAGATCCAAAGCTGCCATCGAGTGTCTTGACATAATACAAAGCCATGATGGTCTCCAAAATGGTGACTGACCATGTGGGGAAAGTGTATGGGAATTCTAACTAACCAGGGTATCTACTAATAGGCCCCAGTCCGGTAAAGCACTAAAGTACACATGTATGTTTAAGTATGTGAGTGGTCCCAATGTGGTTTCAGTGGACTACTTGCATGCCTATGTGTATTGCTGGATTGAAGCTTTTGGTGAGTAGAATAACTTTTATTTATCTCCTGAACCAGTTTCACAAAAAAAAAAAAATTAAAAATTATTTTAACTATGTAAGGGAAACTTACTAACTCAAGAAAGTGTATATTGTAAGCAGGCATTCTTTTACATAGGTGACTGTCGTGCTAGGTGTTAGAAAATCTTTTAATTCTTCTTGTGCCTTGTTTATGATCTGTGTTTTTGTCAGTTGGGGCAATAAACAGACACTGAAGTTGGTTTCATAGACACATAGGACTCCTGGGATTTTAAGTCTGTCTTCATCAGTACCAGATGTTTCAGTAATGATCTTCCCAATGAAAATACTTTTTGTACTAAACAGTAAAAAAAAATCCCCCATCTTAAAGTAAGATTTAATAGGCAGAGTACAAAAATAATTACTCCATTTTATGCAATTGTAGACATTCATGTCTGTCTCTTACTGTTTTTCAATATTTACTAAATTCTTGATCGGGTTCCTGTGACAGGGATTTTGTGGATTAACTGTATTTTTCTGTTCAGCAGAGTCAATTTTAAATTAGTTTCAGTTTCTTCTACTGGCCCTTTATTCTACTATAATATGTGAGAGGGTAAGGTTATGACATAGTGACCAACAAAAGGTACAAATCTTTTTGTAATACAAACTTAAAAAAACCCCGACAAAATCATCGACTTTTATGTTTTTATGCCACCTGCTCTTTTGATTATTTGGTTTCTTCTGTGTTTCAAACAGTTCCAGCTCTTTCAGTCTCATTCACATGCTCATCTCCAAAGAAATTTCACTTGTCTCTGACCACTGTTCTTTCTCTCCTTTCAAAGTAGAATGGTCCATAAAATGCACATCATCAGAAGTACAAGGCACAAGTAATTTTACAAGAGAGCTGTATACTAACCATAATTTGTTACACCTTTCTATCCCCAATGTTTTGGATTTCTCTCTTGATTGCTTTGCACATAGAGTAGAAGTTTGCATTGAGCTTCTTCATTGCTCCATATTTTTACACAAATTATCCTGATTAGAATGTGTGAGAGAGTTTGAAATTTATTTTTCTTTAAATTTAATTCTAGTTCTGCAGCACAGATCTAAACAATCCTTTCCAAACCAGTCAATTTTATGAGCTAACAGTCTGGTTTTACTTCTGTGCAAGTCTGTTTTAGTCTGAAGATAAAAGTTTAAAACACTAAAGTTAATGTAATAAATGTGATTCTTGCTGTAATTTTTTTTATACATACAACTTGAAGTTTTACTGTGACTTAATAGTGGCATGCTTATGTGAACAGCTCTGCATGAAGGCTTTTTAAAAAAAAAAATCTTAGCTTAATTACATTTAATTCTGTTGGTTAATAAGATTCCATTGAACAATAATATGTTCCTCTATGTATTATACACCACAATAGTTCTGTGAAAAGAATTCTTTTTGATATTTTGTATGTACAGGTGATAGTAAATTATGAGGGTGTTTATACTTGAACTTCAGAATTTATATTTGTGTAGGGAAAGCCCATATTGTATATACTTAACAAGTAGTATCAGGATTTTTTTTCACATTGCCTATTTATATATCAAACCATCTATTCAGTGTGTAAAACAACTTTGTAGTATTTGTAGCATTTATTCTACAACAGCTTTTTCCAGATCAAATGGATATTGTGGTCTGATGTATTTTTAAAAATAATCTTTTTCTTCGTAGGGTGTGGACATAACTACAGCTATGAATGATCGAGCATTGGCTCAGAAAAGGCTTAATGAAAACACGTTTGATTTAGAGGCCATGTGCATGTTAAATCGTGCACAGGAACAGGTATGTTGCACTTTTTCATCAGCATATTGATGAACTTAAAAGTTTACCCTTCAAACAGCTGATTTTTCTTGTGTGTTTAAGTACAGGTTTTTTGAACCACAGTTTATGGGCAAATGGTTAAAATTTTGCATTTATTTTGTATTTCATAATACTGATTTTGAGGATAAGCAAACCATGAACTTGCTAGACTTTGAGCTCAGGCTTTAGGGTTAACATAAAAAGATGCTTGGCTTTTTGGAGCATCTGCTTACAAGTGAGTGTTAATGAACACAGCACTAAACATAAGCGAGGAATCATGAAAACTATTGAGAAGCAACAGAGAATTGCAAAGGGAAAATGTGCAAATTTTTATTTTGGTCTTATATTTGATTTTTATTTTGTAGATTGATGCCTGGGCTCAATCAAACTCCATACCTGGCCAGTTCACAGGAAGTACTGGAGCACAGATACTGTCGTCAGATGAGCTGACCAACAGTGGTCCCCAAGCATGGATTAGAAAGGTAGAAGTTATGCAGACATCCTTGTCTAACTATCACATTTTAAATAGCACTGGAAGTATCGGAAAATGCAAAAAATGTGTCTTAAAAACCTATGGTAATGCATGTGTCAAATATGACAGGTTGAGTTAAATAATTGTCTTTGATCAATTTAGATACTTGCTGCTGCTGCGTTCATTTTGTTGTGCATTAAGATGTTGCTCATGACACAGAGTACTTCATTAAGGTGTGTGCGTCTGGTATTTGAGTCAGATTGGTTCATATATACTGTTACGTTACACTGAAATGACATTCATGATACTGGTATGTTTGCAGTGGTAGGTCCATCACTACTTTTATGGGTTTGGGACAGATCAGGCAAGGTTTGATCCTGATGTTTCTGCAGTCAGTGATGTTTTGGCATCAACTTCAGTGAACCAAGTCCCAAACTGCCATTTTGTTTGTCTTGGTTCTATCTGATTGCTACTTTGCCTCTATTTGTATCACCAGGGTTTTTTAGGAGCCAAAGATTTGGAGTATTAAACCAGGAGTTGCAGTTGGGTTAATAAGTTTAATGTCATCCTCCAGTGAAATAGTTATTTCTTACTGCAGAGTAATACTTGGCTTATTTTTGGGGTGTGGTGCGTCATACATACATGTGTTTTATAAGTTTAATAAGTCATGCTTCATCTTTGAAAATGGATACTGAACTGGTTCTGTTTTGAGAAGTAGAACTGAGGAATTCAAGCAATATCCATCTTTCAGGCAAAAAGAATAATGAGTTATGGCGGTCAGTCTTACAAGTAACGTAGTTGAGTGTATGCTGTATCTGCTTGTCCTTCCAGAACGCAGTGTTAAGACAACCCTCAAAACTAGTAGGTTAGGTTTGAGTCTTAGGTAGAGTTTTCCATAAAACTTGGTGTAAACTGAACACAAAAGTCTGGGATTATAACATCCTAAAAATAGTAACATTTTTGCCAAGATACACTAACTTGTTTTTCCACATTACATAGCCAAGCAATTCAGAGAGCCAGGCAACATAAGAGATCAAAGTTACTTGCTAGACGGGAATGTTGTGGGCTCTTCTCAGTATTAATACAGTGTGTAGATGATAGAGTCTTATTTTAACAATTACTAACTTTTGAAATTGTAACAAAATGTTGGCTTTGGTTACAGTAATTGTCCCTGACAGAGGAACTTAGAAATACAAAGCAATCAGCAGGGATGCACTGGTGAGAAAAGGAGAGCTTTTCTACTGTGAGGCTTGTGAAAGAGATCAGCAAACCTAGGAGGGCTCTCCTTTTCTGCAGTACCTTGAGTGGGTTCCCAAGGCAACAGAAAGAGAGCATCTCTGATCATCTCTTTCCCAAGCCTCCTCTTCTCATCCCATTTTCATTTCTTGAGGTTCTGTGCCAGTCTTTTGTGCCTTACAGTGACAGGAGTGTCCACTAACAAAAATCAAGTGGAGAAGGCAAGTGTGTTTTCCCTTGGTCTTTCAACTTCACTCTGTGATCTGCTTTAAAAAAACAAAACCAAAAAACAAATGAACAAAATAACAGAAAAACAACAAAACACTTTATAGGGAGAAAATGAGAGAAGAGTCTGGTCTCTGGCTTGCAGGCATGATTGCTGTGAGGAGCAGAGTCATATTGGAACATTTTGTTGAATATAGAAATAAGAGTGAGCTGGCAGAAGCACTTCTGTCCTCATAACTGTAAAAATGTAGTGGTTTGCAGTAGTAGGTGTCCTCCCTAGCAAGCATCATGTGGTTTGTCAGAAAGGAGGCTGCTACTGGAAACAAGAAGATTTGTTGGGTGAAGAAGATGAGGACACAGTCCTCTTTTGTGCTCTGGCATTCCTCAGCTTGACTTCTTTTGCTCTTTCCAGGTTCCATATTCGCATGCACATTGCCATCAAACTCATGAGATGACAAGTAGTTACAGTCATGTGCCCTCTGCAAAATGCATCAGGGGCTACACAAGACTTGCCCTGGGTTTTTTTTTTTTGTGTGGTTTTTTTTTGTTTGTTTGTTTGTTTGGTTTGGTTTTTTTAGGAGTGGTGGGGCCTGTGAAAGCCTTCACAAAACTTAGGTTTGAACTTAATGTGGTGTCACATCCCATGGTTAGAGAATGATTCCACAGAAAAAAGTGAAGTAGGGATAATGGGTTGTGAATGCATGTTATCTTTCTCAGTGACATGAATGCAAACCAACCATGAAATGCAAAGTACAGGTTGTATTTTACTTAGGTACTTGAAGTTGTGTAAGTTAGTTCCTGTTAATTATGCAATGTAGCACTGAAGTCAGACTTGTACTCCCTTTTTTGTCCTAGGAAAATGCATGTTAACATTAAAAAAATGCTAGTATTTTTAAATTTTTCATCTGGTAGTAGGGCTGTGGAATTTCTTGGGGTATGTTTTGTGTGTAAATTAATACACATTTCTGACTGAAGATGTTTACTGAAGGCATTTTGCTTGGGTGATTGCCGTAAGCAATTGCCATTAGAGGACTTGTGGATGTGCACTGTTTAGCAGAAACAGAGCCCATGTCAGCTAGTTCTTTGTGTATCATTAAACAAAGAATTAGAAAACGTACAGACATTGTGCTTGACAGAGATAATAGCAAAACTAGACAGATGTAACAAAACAGAAGAGTGGTGTCAGGAGGGCAGAAAAAGTATTTGGGGAACTCAACTCGTTTGATAAGCACTGTCTTCACTTTGCATTTCTTGGATTTCAGCTTTTTTTGTTGTACTTCAAAAATGACTCTGGAGAGGTAATATGTACTCAAACCAAAATACGCCTGCAATTTCAATTTTATCTCAATGAAGTTTTGAGGGAATTAGTTACTGAAGTGGTTTACGTGGCATACATGAGTGATCGACATACCAATTAGAAGTACGGTTTGTTTTTCTAAGTAATGTGCTAATTTGTGATGTTCATGCATAAGGTTCTGAGCAGTATTCGTAGAGGAATAATATGTTGTTAGGTTTCCTGTATCATTAAAACAGATTTATGAACAATATTATCTCTTTCTTTTGAAAAGTGGTTTCTGTTTCAGTTTATCATCATTGGTGTAATCAGTTCACAAAATGACTGACTTGTTCTGGAGATTGCTTCTTTTTTTCTTTCCTTTTTTCTTACAAATACACTATGCTGCTGAATAAATGTCAAATCAGAGGAAGTGCTCAAATACTTTTTTCCAAGCAAATTCTATTGAGGTCTACTTACTCAGACTTTCCCAGCCTCACCACTTGTTTCTGGATTTATCATCTTAATTCTATAGCTTAAACTTGCTCTCCAAAACAAGGTTTCTGCAACACTTTATGTGCAGAGGATAATGCTTGGGATCTGTTTCATTCTGTGCTAAGTAAAGCACAAGACACAGTTTTACGATGGCCGTTAGAATGCGTTGCTTTGTGTAGCAAGTTCTGAAAAGTTAAGAGCGTTCCTTCCATTCTTCCACAGTCATAGCAGATGAGTAAAACTCATGCTAACAATGGAGGTAAAACGAAGTCTTGTGATTTGTCACTTGCAGAAGGAATGCTGACCTTCTAACAAGGCCACTTAGCAAAATACTTGTATTTATGTAGCCTTATATGACACAGTGAGTTTTCCCTGGAAATAAAGGCCAGCCACATGCCAGGGCAAATCAACTATATGTTAAGTTACATTGGACTGGCTCCCTGTTCAGTCCTCAAAATGTTTTTTTTTTTTCCACCTATCCTCAGCTTGTTTTCTACTTACTGTATGCAAAAGCTGTGAACAGCAATCCTGAAGCTGATTGTGAGTGTGATTTTGGAAGGCATTTGATGGGATTATCAGAAAGGTATTCTTCCTTTTGTATAGGGGAAGGAATGTGGCGGCTGCTGCTATAAGTGCCAGTTTACTTAATGGAAAATTTAGCTACTATGCAAAAGTTTTGCCAAAGATAGATGCTTGTTTCTGGTACTTGACTCAGAGAAATTCCTTGGAGTTGGTCTTAAAGTAATCTTTAAGATAGCCCATTGTGCTATAGCTGAAACTGTCCACTAGAGCCTTTAAGGCTTTGTTGTAATTTGCTTAATAAATTATTGCTCAAAAGAAATAAACTTTCCTTCTAACAGAACGTTTTAGTGCCATGTCAGCATTGCATGAATGGGTATTTTCACAGAGCAGAAATTGATGTATTTTAAGATTTCAGATAATTATGGCTTTAATATTTTGGATGTTGCAGGTGCTGTTTTGTAGATTGCTCAGTTCGATGCTGTATGCTATCCTTTTCCCAGAGACAGCTCTTGCAGTTAAACAATGGTGACTGTCCAACTTGTATTGTGTTTCTGAAAAAAAAATCTGTAAAATCATCTTTCAGGCATGATTTTTTCGTGTTTGCTTGTTTAAGCCCTTAAATGCTAATTCAGGCATTCATGTCCCCCCAAATTTGTTGCCCTAGTGTAGCTTTAAAAGAGGAATAGTTTTAAATAAAATTACTAAAAAACCCCCTTAAGTGATCAGGTTTAACTATGTAGCCTTTTTAATGAAAGTGTTGACACAAGAATATGGCTTATTAGTTGTCCCCATCTGCTGGCAGAATGCAAGTGTGCTTTATTTGGCTGACCTTCTATGGAACTGAGAGATCACAAGATGAGAAAAATATTAAATTTTCACGCAGACTTACTCAAATTAAGATTAGTGAATGAAAGAGAAAAATTAAATTAGTTAATTAGTTAATTCCAACAACAGTAACCAAGTACTTGGAAACCTGCGGGTTTATTATATTACATACTCTTCAATTTGTATTTTCCTTGTGGGCCAGATCTGCAAGGGTACATTGCTGCTAAGTAGTTTTGTGAGACTCAGCCTTTTATGATTTTTAAAACTGAAAAGAAATGTGTATCTTGCTTCCCTGCTCTTGTTAACATTTCTACTATTTTTACGTTTTCAAATGTAATTACAAGCACAGCACTAGTTTTTACCCATACTCTATTAAATCATAGGATGAATGAAGTTGTCTGTCATTAAATTATTGGAAAAAAAAGTTATGGAGAGTATAATTGTACAGGTGACATTAGAGATTTATATTCAGTTTATTATTTAAAACCAAAACCAAACCAAACAAACCTGAATGAAGAACTTTTTCCCCTGCTGCAGGCCTTCTTTGCTTGTTCAGTAAACTGAATCAAAGTAGGCTTCTCCTGTCTCCTTTCATATTGGTACCGCAATTACAAGTACAGCTATTTTGTAGTGAAACAAAGCTTCCATTTCTAAGTCCTTGTTGGCTTGGTTCTGTTGTACACGTTTAAGAGTCAGCATAGTGTAAAAAATTACTGCTGAAGTTACCAGATAGGATTCTGAATTGCACATTAGAAGATGTGTTTTTAATAAACTGCACTTTGGAATTTAGAACCCCTTTTTTTTGCAGTATTTGGAATTTCTTCAAGCTTTGGTAATTCCTATATAGGAACTTGGGGCTTTGATTTTTAACTACGAAAAGCAGTATTTTGATTCTGTTCTCTCCTTTCTACACTACTTCTGGCCCCTGAATTAGTACATTTACAGGTGTGATGAGAAAGCTGTGTGACATTAAAATGACCTCATCAAGAAATTGCACTCTTACCATTTGTGAACTGAATACACTATTGTGATAATGAAACAGATGTTTATATTGAAAATTCTATCATTGCAAAGCAGGTACAAAAGAGGAATCGGAACCCAGGGTGACATTGACTGGGGTTTGTATCATTCTCGGCATGGTTGCCCTTTTCTTATGAGAGGTTCCTGGAAAAGAGAGGGGAGGATGAAAATGGAAGTAAGTAAAAGCCGTTCTAGGTGTCTAGATTGAGGCAGTTCGTATCGAAGAAACTGATTGTCTCTGTGTACACACACACACTGCATGGTCTGCACCAGTCAGAAAAATGTTGAACTGGAGAGGTGCGCTTAGACCTCTACTCTTCCATCGGACCACTTTGTTATTAAATGCAGCATCCAGTTGCATGATTGATAGGTATTTACTGTTTAATAGGTAAATATTTGGAGAAGTCCTGCCACAATCTTCAGCAATTTCTTTTTTTTTTTTTTTTAAATTTTTTAACACTACGTATAGTGGGGATTACACACATGCCTCATTAGTGTGTGTCAGTTGCTAATTAGAAATCCCCTTAAAATATATTATCCTTAGTCTCTGCAAAAGTAAGACTTCTGGTTTTGTTTACATACAAATCGAAACCAAGGACCTATCAGTCCTTTGTCCAAATCTGGGAAACGCTTACTTTTGCAAGCACAGCTCAAAATAAAGGGAAAAAAAATTGTTCTATTAATTTGCTTTGATAGTAAGTGAAATTTTCACAAAAATACTAGGCATTGTATCATCTAACCTACTATGCGAAATAACTGATGGACTTATCAGTGCCAGTGTGTAAACTTGTATATTTTAAGGCAAGCAATTTTTTGCTGTGATGGAAATGATTGACTTACTTACTTGGGTCAGTGGGGGGGGCAGAAGAGAGATGATAGTTCACAGAATAACCTGTGAACTTTCACCCCTCTATATGGAAACTTGTTTCAGGGTCAAATCCTTGTAGCTGCCTTCTTGCCACGGTCAATGCCAGCCCTACTATTCACAACACTGCGGCCATCGAGGCCTAGGTACGTAAACATTTAAGGAGTTTTTAAAGTTCTTTACATCAAAACAGATTTTTAAAATTTCTGTTTATAAGCTTTCACCATTTAACAACTATTATGTTAATGATGATTTGAAAGAATGTGAAGACTACTGCTGCTAAACTGTGTGGCTAAGCGCCTTTTTTTTCCTTTAAAAAAAAGAAAAGAAAAACCTGTATGTTTCTTGTGGATTTTCAGAGTAGAACTTGAATGTGCAACTGCTGTATAATAAAATGGGGAAACTTTTTTTTTATATTTAAAATACGCGTAAACACTATGTGAATGTCATTACTAAATGTGCTTGTATTTTGTTCAATAACTAGGTACACTTGGCACACATGTTGCCAGTTAAACAGTTAACACTGCCTCCTTTCACAAGATGAGAAGAGATGCATTGGAACCAAAGTAGCGTGTTTAAAAATGGACGGTTATCGTTTTATTAAATACATATGTCTGAAATGGGTCACTTGCCACTTTTGAATTGCATTAGAATTTTCTTAAGTTGTTCTTTTTTGAATATATTGATTTGTGTCTCGTGTGTCTGCGTGAATTCTGGTTTATACAAAATGTTAATGTATATAAAGCTAAGGTGTATTTTTTTGAACTGAGTCTGTGAAAGGTTGTTAGAAACATTTTTTTGTTAGAAACGTTTTGGAAGCTCCCACTTACTTTTTAAAATCCTAGTGCTAACTTCAGGACTTGTTTTACTTTTCTTTTTCTGGATAGGATCAGTTCTTAAGAGCAGCCCCTGTAACTGGAGGAATGGGAGCTCAACTGATGAGAAAAATGGGCTGGAGAGAAGGAGAAGGGCTTGGAAAAAACAAAGAAGGCAGCGTTGAGCCTATTATGGTCGATTTTAAGACAGATCGAAAAGGTAAGCCCTTCCTTAAATGTCTTTCTCATGTTTGTTTTGGAGATAGGCAAAACAGCTTCAAAGTAATAAGCTTTTTCTGGGTACGGCTTCACTGTAAAAATTAACAGAATGATGTAGATTATTTTGGTACTAGTTTTTCAAGCCCTGGATTATGTATATAGGCTTTGTCCTTATGTCCTTATGAGCTCTTCCAGACATTCTTTAACTTTCCCTAACCTTCACCTTCCATTTTTAAAAGTGCTTCTCAATGGTTATTAAATTAAGGATGTACTTCAGTTAGATGTATGGAGAAGGCACGGACAGGGAAATGAGTTGTGGAAAGCTATTGAGGTTGGTTTAGAGAAAGTGGCTGAAGCAGGGATGGGGCAGGGTAGAAGACTGGTAGCTCAGTCAGTTTTAAACTGGGGTGAAGGACAGTGGTGAGAGCTACAGAGTTGAGTTACTGCTGCCTTTCAGCTGAAGTCCTGATATGAACAGACTGTTGTGCATGATGGGCCATCTCACCAGCATATTCAGCAAGAGTTCTGTTTTCAGAATGAATGTTCATGAAAATTTTCCACCTGAAATACCTATACAAGCTCTAGCAGTTTTAAATACAAGATGCAGAATTTCAGCCATCAAAATTTATGATCAAATTGTTCTATTACGTGTGTTGCAAAGAAACCCCAACAGTTCACCACTGACTGTGGGAAAACAAACTCTTACTGTTGTTCTCCTAAACATATTTTAAAAACTGGGAACCTTTAATATTAAGTTTAATATTATAATTTAATATATTAAAGCATGAAACTACTTTGACTCACAGGTTTGTGTTAGCTTTTGTCAATGTTCATAACTGAGTTCGGAAGAAAAAAGGCATATAAATGCAAATGTTGTGAAGTTTATTTGCAGAGATGCTGTTGGAGTTGCAGAAATCTTTAGGTGTCAAGATCGCCAGTTCTCAATACAGACATAGTTAAGTACTGCTCAGGTGAGCAAGCTAGCAGTGAGAATATAATTTAAACATTTAAATATTAAAGGCAAAGAGGTAGGAGATGAGAAGGCAAGCCTATGTTATGAAAATACCCATTGCTTTCTAAATTCTAAAGACCTTCTAGCAGCATAATATGGTTGTGTAAATAGAGAAGTGCAACAGTCTCAAAGTACAGAACACAGTAATACAGATATCTTTGTTTTAGACAATGAACAAACTTGCTTTTCAGTTGTGTTTCTTCTGTGCAACCTTTCTTTTTAAAGAAAGAAGGAAGGAAAAAGATAGTTGGTGACAGTGAGTGCTAAGAAAATCTTTGAAAAATATGCTGTTACTGTTACTTATTTACTGTGATCATTGTAGATGTGGTCTTGTAAAGCTCTCACTGCTGGTAAGAGTTCCTTCCATTTAGATTGGTTAATATCAGTCAGGGAAAACTGACATCAGACAAAAGAAATTGAAAACAGTCAGTTTCAGTATTATTTTCTCAAGCAGACTGCATAACATAGTGATAGATTTTTGTGGTGAGGAGGGAAGAGTTAGCTCTGTTCATTATGTTGCTTGCTTCCTGTCACGTCATAGGAAAGAGGCAGTATTGCTGCATAACCTGTGAACACTTTGAACATTAAAAATATTTTGATGATACACAGTTGTGTCACAGCTCAAGTTTCCAGCTCTAGAAGTGTGCTCCAGGGACCTCATGTGGTTTCTGATACAAGTTTCCTTAATGCCTGCAGAATTTGATACAAAAGTTTCAAGCATCAAGCCCTAAGTAGGGCCTGAGGCAGGATCTGGTCCTCATTGTGCTGGGCATTCTGTAATAGATAGTTTGCTCTCTGCTTCAGAATGCTCGATCATCATTAAACAACTGAAAATGTTAGATGGAGTTAAAGGATGCCTCTTCCTGGCATGTGACAGATTCATCTGAAATTACTGGTAACCTCAGTGATGGATGGGCTTTGCTTTAGTTTCATAATTTTTAAATATTTGATTATTATATATGCAATTTTATCTGATAATTTCCATAAAAACTCTAAAGGTGTTTGGTGTTGATAAAGAATACTTTTTAATGTTGACCCAATCAAATCTGTAATATGGGGAGACAACTTGCATTATAAAGCAGCAGCATGTTTCACACATTACAAAGAAGTGAACAGTGATTATACATTTATGATGAGCAGCTGAAAAGCTTCAAGTGTTAGTGTTTTTTGATGCTTAAATGTATAAAGTCTTTTTTTGTTGTTGTTTGTTTTTATTTTGTGAGAGGTTTAAAGAAAAGTCCAGAATTTTTAAAAGTTGTCTGTTACTTAGTAACCAGTTTCTGTTTTATAAGGGTTTTTTTTAACACATTTTAAGAACTTAGCCCCCATGATATATGTTATCCCCAGATAAAATAATACTTCTAGATACAGGAACAAGCAGTTTGCTAAGGAGTTACTCAGTAGGCTGCACTAACACATGAACCAAAAGGTTGTTTGCCTTTGCTATAGCTTTCCCTTAGACCCTGTATTTTCCACAGTGAGTGAGATTCATAGTCCTCTCACAAACCATGCTGAAACCAAACCTTCTTGAGCTTTGCTGTCAGTCCAGTAAATTGTTGGGTTCTCTGTATTCAAAGCAGCTTGTTCCATCAGCAGACCTTGTTGGGTCTGTTGCAGCTTTTTTGAAAAATCCCTCTTGAGGTACCAGGGACAAGATGTGGAAGGCAAGTGTCAGTGGAGACACAGTATTAATGTGGAGAATGATATGAGAATTTTTTTTCTTTGGTGGAAATCTATGGTTGTTTTGGATATAAAGTTCTGTAAGGGAAAAAAAACCCAAAGAAACTTTGTTTCAGTGATTGTTGTCTGTGAGGGTTTCATACCACTTGAAAAGTCCCTACTTAGGAGCTGCATGAATATTAGGATGAAAATCTGGTAAGGAGGGAAGGATTTTCTTTTAAAGCAAACCAGAATAAAATGCCAACCAAAAAAATCTGAAGGAACAGGAAGAAATTGGAAACAATTGCAGTATCTCCCTGTCTTTATTCATCAAGGTCAGGAACAGAAACAAATTGAGGTAAGAAACAGTCATATTGAAGGATTGAAGTCCGAGACATTCTAAAAAAATATCAGTCAGGTATTTTGTTTACATGTATTTAAGGTAATGGCAAAATGAATGGAAAGAAACTTTAATAATTTCATAAGCATGGCATGGTTACTGGCATTTGATATGCTTTTGGCAATTGTTAAATTTTATTTCTTACTCTTGTAAGATTTTAAAAAGGAAAATGTTCAGCTTCCATGTTTCACAGTGACTTCTGTTGGAACTTGTGCTCTTTTTATTGACTTGTGGCTCAGCTGCATGCTTTTCTGCTACTTTATACTCAGATTTGATTGGAATTGTGGTAATTGGGCTGTGAACTTGCATGTAAAGGACAAATATTTGAATACTCTTAAATAAAGAGGGCACATGTTATAAGAACACCACTGTTATTTGTATCATAGAAGGACATACTAGGTACACTTTTTGCTGTTTTATGGAAATAATGAAAGTGCTTAGTATGTTAGAGGCAAACTGTTAAGGTAGTGGATGACTTTTGGGTTGCACAAACCAAATACTGAATGAGAGAATGTTATAAAGTTTCTCTGTTGTTCAGTGTTTCTCCAAAGAAAGCACAGAAACCCAGGTGTTTGCCAGCTTGTACAAGGCTACTCAAAGTTTTCTACTACCTGGCTTCTTAAGAGTCTCACTAGAGCAGTCGAGAAGAATGTTATGTGTAATGTGGAGGGGAAAAAAATGCTGGATGAAAGGGAGGTATTGAAAGACTTATGAAAAGAAGTTGTATGCTGTCTCCAGGTTTCATCTCCACTGATACATGTTACTGCTTTGCTGATCAGAATACAGAAATTAGCTGGGAATCACAAATGTAAACTTTATTGTGTTTTGTTTAGGGCTTGTTGCTGTGGGAGAGAAGGCACAAAAGAGATCTGGACATTATGTTGTGATGAAGGATCTTTCAGGTGAGATCCTTACTTGTCTAAAACACGCATTTAAAATGATTGCTTTGATAGCAGCATTGAAATTTCAAATGCATTTTATCTTTAAGGTAAACATCCAGTTTCTGCATTGATGGAGATCTGTAACAAAAGAAGATGGTCACCACCTGAATTTGTGTTGGTGGATGATAGTGGGCCTGATCATCGCAAACATTTTATCTTTAAGGTGCGCTTGAGTTTCCTTGTTTGCTGTTGGTTTCTCTATTAAAGGTGATGTAAATTCACATTTATGTTTGTATATAAAATAATAAGCCACCCCAGGGGTGGCTGAGGACTGCTAAGCAGTGTCTCGATGCTAAGATTTCAAAGTCCTGTTTCTGTAAAGGCCAAATCAGATCTCTCAAGCACATTAATCTGTAAATACATCAAGAAACACACTATTCCACTTCTTACTAAAATTACTAACCTATGTGGTATTGTATTCTTGCTGTTTACTTGCAGGTGTGGTATTCAGCCTTACTGTTATAAAGGTAGTGAGTAAGATCTAGTTATTTTTGTCCTTCAGTTATCTTATGATGTGGGCTTTCTTTTTCACAAAATAATCTTGGGTTAGCAGTTACTATTTGGAAATTATTGTGATTACAGACCAGATGTGGATTTTGTCTACTGCTAAAGAGGAATGACATAGCTTAAAGGAGCTATGTAGCGCTGCCTTGAAATGGAAGTGAAGAAGCACTTTCTAACACTTTCTTTTTTCCTCCCCTTCTTTTGTGAACAGGTGAGAGTCAATGGAAATGAATACAGGCCTACTTTTGCCAGCCTTAATAAGAAGCATGCTAAAGCCACAGCAGCAACTGCGGCTCTCCAAGCGATGGGACTTGTACCAAAGGAAAGCATGGTTAATACCACCATGTTTAGGAGTGCCTCACACCGCTAGATATTGTTTTTTATATTGACATTATTTCAGATAATTTTACTCTGCACAAAAAATGGTATTTGCCCTTTCATGTTGTAAATACATTGGCAATTCCCACGTTGTAAAAACTGTACAGACACGTTCAGGTTTTTCTTTTGTACCATCAAAATGTATTTAAATCATACTTAGTTTTTGGTATGTTTATATTGTTTACATTAGTGATGTAATTATTTCTTAAATGACTAAATCAGACGACAGACTCTGGAGGCATCAGTAATCTAAACCCTTGTTTTAAAACTCATGCAATTTCTCTTCAATACGGAATGTTAACACTTTCATACTGTTTTGTACTATGCTGCAGTTTTCCCTGGTCTCGGTAAAGCTACTCTTGCACTTTTGCCAACAGCTGGTAAAAGGTCATGCGGCTTACCTTAGTCTAGTCGAGGCTGGCGTGTACTGCTGGACAGATACTGGGCCAGTACTGTGACCCCTGCGAGAAAGCGCGTGGTGGTAGCCCTGTTGTACAGTGTTAACACTGCGGCTTCTCTTCAAATTTTGTTTGGGGTTTAACTCGGTGGTGCACTGCAACTGGCCATACAGCCCATAATACTCTAGGACATACGTGATTAGGCGAAAGACTTGCTTTCAAAGGGATGGCAGAAAGTCCAGCAATGGAACCGATGAGACTTGCAATGTAAAGGTGACTCTCCCTGCATGTTCTAAGAAGGGAGATGATGGAGTTGTCTATTCCAAACAAATTAACACACTGCCTGATGTTGATTGTATGAATTTGTGGTTAATGTGAATTTTAAACTCTAACAAATCTACAACTGGATTTGGGGGGGA
>JANZLQ010000061.1:3488855-3499185 GCA_026212715.1 Elanus axillaris
AACTGGATTTGGGGGGGAGGGAGGGGATAGAATGATGCTTAAATTGTTGTACCAAACTTGGTCAATAAAGCAGCACAAGTTCATAATCTTAATCACTGGTCAGTAAACAGTAATTAAAATGTATGCCAAAACAACTTTTTGAAGAAACGCACAGTATAAAAGTACGCTTTATGAAGATTATCAACAGCCATTAGAGATGCAGAATCATTTCTAGTCATTTTTTGTTGCTTTGGACTATTCCCAAATTAACTCCTTGGGCTTAAAGTTTCTGTAATGGTACTCTGCCCTCAAGGAGACAGCCTGATCCAGAGTTTTGGCAGTCTGACAAGGGAGAGGATGTAGAAAAGCTTTTCCTTCTTATTTTTTTTCCTTTTTTTTTTTTTTTAATTTAAGAACTATTAGTACTTTAGCTGTGTGCACTTTGAATTGGAAAGGGCATTTTACACCTCTTGCCAGATTTGCCTTGAGTTATGAGCAGATTGCCAGGATTTACAGAATCTAGCAGTCCAGGTGTTTATTTCAGAAAAGTCTTCTTTAGGTCTCTTTGTGTTACATCTACTGACCAGAGTTTCGTCTGGGACAGGAACAAAATACAGTTTGTACACAGTAAAGCTGTGCTCAGGCCTAAAGTGAGTGACCTTTGCAATGGTAGTAGGAGCGTGGAGGTAAAGAATTACTAGAACCTCTTTTTCCACAAAATAAGGTGACTTGTGTGTATTCTGTCAACAGTTACAGAGCGAGGTGTCTTTCTTTGCCCTAAAAGGACAAGGATCAATGTCTTATGTTGTGTACAGCAGAGAAATGGTATTTGGTTCTTCACCACACACTTCAGAGAAATAAAGCCCCTTATTAGTCTGTCAAAGCGCTCTAGAAATGCCTAAGTTAATCTTAATTTTCATGGACATAGTTGTCTTTAATTAAACTTTTTTCCCTTTGGCTTCTCGCCTTCAGTCTCTAAATATTTGAAGATCTCCTTGCCTCATTTGCTGAACTAGTTGGAAGGTGTGTATAAAAGGCCAAAAGTAAACATGATGGTACAGCAATGGAAAGTGGGAGAACTGGGTATTGTTGTATCTGTCTTAGCTAAAGTCTGGCTTTTTGATGTACGACTGAAAAGTAATTAACTGGGGATGTGGGAGCAGCTCCTAATCAGACTCGTGTTTAAATGTGGTTTGATAGAGGTATAACATCTGATTGTTCTGTTTAGTCTATGGTGTCCATGTCAGCAGTGGTTTCACAGCTGTACAGTATCAAATCTGGGAACATACAATCTCTTGTACTTGTTATTTTGTTCTTTTTTTTGGTCTATATTCCCCATGTATAATGTAAAGATACATGTTATCTTGCAGCAGCAAGGAGCAGATGAATTCAGTCCCATTGAAGACTCCATTTACAAAATAACTAGGCAAGTTCTGGATTTCATGCCTTAAAGATGTGGTACTGTATGTGGATTTAACCTTTGGTCTTAAGGAAGACTTAAGAAAAAAGAAAACAATTAAGGTCTCTAATGCCCTAATTATGACACTTCTTGATTTAGAGGTTTCTGTTTTAGTTTCATTCCTTGTTGTTTAGAATGATACATGAATCTAAAGCTAGTGCAGCGATGTGCTTCTGTTAAATTTGTAAATTTGAATTGGTTCGAGTGTCCTTTGCATGCAGGAATAGATAAGTAGTGATACATTAAAAAGAACAACTAGGAAACACTCTCTTGGAACCTGGTTATTTATGCAGCACTTCAGCTGTCTTCAAGGTGAATAGTTTGTGACTCCTGCTGATGGAAGGCATGATCTGTTTGGCTGTGGGATTTCCTTTTGCTGCACAATCATTTTCTTAGAAGTAATCTTGCTGAAAATGCTTCTGACTTCCCTGTGGTGAGGAGCATTTGAAACAGGTACCCAAGAACCTGTAGCCAGCTTCCACCGGAACGATTTCTTGGCAGTCTTCCCATTTGTAGTTTTTAAATAGTTAGGACTGGAGGAGCAGGAAGGTGGAATTCCTATGCCTGGGAAAACTTGGAAGTGCCCCTTGAAGTGCAAAAACTATGTTAAGTCTTAATGCTACAGTCTCTAGCTCTTCCAAACAAATCACAGTTGTGATGAAAAATCACCTATTTGGACAAGTTAAATAAATAAATCTTTGTGCTCTACAAGCATCTGGCATTATGGTAGTATTTCCTGAAAATATCTTCAGGTGGAAAGAGCAGTGGACTGGGTAGCATAATGCTGTAACTGTTGTAGGGAAAGTTCACTGGAGCCAAGTATGCTTGCTTCAAGAACAGCATTGAATCCAAGAGCTGTAAGCAACTAGAACATGCTGCTGAAATTACAGGCAAAGCTATGACTTAAAACCAACAGACACTTTATAGTACAAGGAGGAGCTACAGCTGAAGTGATGGTGCAAAGCACATGATAAAGAATTTGGTGGTGAATTTCTGAAATTGCACCACTCGATTTTTTTTTTAAATGACTGCCAGCTATTAATTGGCGTTAGTGTCTCTTCATAACTCTCACATGCTAGCTGTGAAAATACAAACTGGAGCTGAAATTAATAGTAATTATTGTATTTCTTACAGATAGGCTTAAGTCCACATACCAGAATGGTTATTGGCTTGATTAAAAGTGCTTACTCTAGAGGTGGCTACAGACTTGCTTTTTCCTATTGCTTTCAGTAACCTGTTGCATGTGCTAACAGGCTCTGCAAGGAGGCTGGTTCCCCAAGCGCACGCTCTGGAGGTGCTGCCCGTTTTGGAGCTGGTGGGCTCTGAGCTCAGGAGCAGCTTTCAGAAGGGCTTGCCTGTGTGACAGCAGGAGAATCGTCACTTGGGGCAGGGCACCCGAACCCACGTGGTGACTGAGAGCTGCTCTTGCTGACCTGTAGTGCTGGGCTAAAGGTCAGTTGAGAGCAGACTGCAAAGCCCAGTAGCAGAGGCTGTGATGGATGGAGGCAGCCAAACCAGATAAAAAAGGCACTGAGTTAAGAGAGTTAACAGTTAAAATGTGACTAGAAACAAGTGTAGCTAACACACCAGCCACTCTAGAAACCCAGTCTTTTAGTATGCCTCACAATGGCCTTGGCACTGGATTTTCACTCTTGCTGTCTGATGCTAATTAAAGGGGCAAAGTTCAGTAATCTGCTTCTAGATTAATTATCTCTACACTTCTCCCTAACTAAAGTCAGACTGTACTACCCTGAACTCCACCAGAAATGGAGTATTTGACATTATCAAAAGTATTTAATTCCTAAGGTGCCTTCTTCCATCATAGAAGAGGGACTTTCCCTTGATCTAGGTTTTTCTAGATGTTGTCTTGTTCAGTGCACCACTGACAGTGTCATGGTAGTTACTGTAAAGTAACAAATGTAAACATGAAGTATTCCAGTGTAAGTGTATACATGATCTGTTCTTGGGATAGGATACTGCTGGTGGTCTCAATATAAAGTAACTGAAAGGCAACGGAAGCTTTCATCATGACTCCATCTGCAGTAACTTCTTTAGGTGCCCACATTTTTAAGTTTACAGGTTATTTCCTCAAGCATGACAGTATTCTACATCTTGCTCTTCAGATTTAGTATTCTCAGGTGATCAGATCCCTGCAGCAAACAATAGCTGTGTAACGAGTGACATACATGCCTCCAAACTAACAGCTTTGACTACCCCAAGTGAAATAGACTGCAGGAAGCCTGCTACTAGCCCCTGCTATTGCTGTGCACAGCCAGAGTCAGGTCAGCAGCCCCCTGCTGCCTCCCATTTTCTGTCTTTGATCAGGTGTTGCAACTATTTTATTGCTCCAACTTGTTCTGATTCAGGTTATTGTTTGTACAAATTGCTTCTTAAAAGTCTAGCTCATTTTAACATAAGTCAGAATAGGAATACTAGCAGCTATGCCAAGCAGTTCTGAGGAGTATTAACCTTTTAACCTAATTCGACAGCAGCCAGAACTCTGTGTTTGTGTCCCTCTGACTTTCATCTATATGGAGTTCTAAGCTTGACTCTAAACCAAGCAGTGCAACATAGCAAGGGATAGCTATCAAGCTTCTGGCAAGGTGCTGTAAGCAGTCTTTGAAGGGGTTTTGACAAGAATTCCACCCATCCAAAATGGTTACAGGTTACCTCACAGAGCAGTAGCAGAAATTCTGTACTTCAGAATAGAATTTGCATGTGCATGAAGAATACAGACCTTCTGGATGCAAGTCAGACCAATAAACCACAT
This sequence comes from Elanus axillaris, assembly GCA_026212715.1. NCBI lineage: Eukaryota > Metazoa > Chordata > Aves > Accipitriformes > Accipitridae > Elanus > Elanus axillaris. The sequence goes on from JANZLQ010000061.1 coordinate 3,493,064, forward strand.
AGTCATGTTTTGTCAAGTTTTATTTAAAAAAGGCTTCCTAAAATATAGAAGGAGATGTCCAAGGCCTCCTCCTTCATTTCCTTTAAAAGTCCTTCGAAGTGTTTTATGATGGGTGATGTGCAATAGTTGTAGTCTGTGATGTGCAACTAGAGTGTATCCCTCCTGGTACTGCATTGGTGCTGCCCATGTAGAACCCAGATGAAGTACACCAACTGCACACTGGAGAGCATTCTTTTCCATTAAATGGAACTGGCATACCTAGGCCTTCCAGGTATAGGCATAATCCTTCATTTCCAGAAATCGGATGGAAGATTTTCCCAGTGTTGGACACTGACTCAGTTGATCCAAAGTCTTAGGATGCAGTCCACACTTAGGAAGATCTTTGTGCATGGTTTCCTGTGGAAATTCACATGAAGAAGAGAGACATGGAATAGGTATTTGTTTGAAATACCTGTATTTCTTAATGTTCACTTGTGTACCTCTGGGGAGCTCCTGAAAAGCTAATGTTCTGATTATTCCATTTCTGAGGGAATGACAAGCCACGAGGACTGCCAGGTGGTGATCACAAATAATTGGGTGTAAACCCACGCATTAAGGGAAGGTTTTGTGTCACTCAGCGTCCTATGGTTTGTAATAAAGATACTATTCCTAACAGGAAAGATTGTCTCTGCTAGTTTCCTTACCTTATTTAAGGCAGGGCTTGCGTTGTCAAGACCAGTGTTAAACACAGCGGTTGGCTCGTGTGTATACAATACAGCGGAGAACGCTCCCCTCTGTGCAGACTTGAGCAGCATGGTTAATGAATGGAGGGAGTGAGGCATGACAGGGCCTATGATCTCCAAACTGAATATATCCTCATACACCAAGTGAACCCTGGCTTTGGCATTTATACTTCGAGCCTGAAGACAAGACCACATAGGATTATTTTTTGACACAACAAATCAAGTCCTAATTTTAATTTACTTTAATACTGCAGTGGCACAGTCCCATTAAAAGTTCAAAATACTTTTCAGTATTGTCAACTTACTATTCAATACATAAATATTATGATGGTTTTACCATCTTTGTAACAATTCCTAAAATGTACTAACTGTGATATGCAGGAATGCTATGCAATCTGAAAAAAGTTAACTGCAGAAGAACAGTATGAACAACTCTGGTGGAAGAAAACTGCACTACCTGTATTAACAGCACATCCTTTAGTACCCACCACCTCCTTAAAGTAACAGGTGGTGAATCATGGTTCAGAGGCTCCCTTGTTGCAAGCAGCTGTAATAGTTTGAGACCCCATAAGAACTCGGGAGAATCTTTTGAGAACCATTTTATTATCTGGGAAGTCTGCTTAACCTCTTATTTATCAGGTGTGAAGAATGGCAATACTGGGATTTCAGTTTAGCAGCATAGATCTATGTGGGTAGAGACGATTTAGGAGGCAGTCTGTATTGCAGTCAAAATGCTCACTCAGGCTATAGCAACAAAAATTACTCTGCGGTACCTGAGGGGAAACTATACAAAGTCAGTGTCTAATCTGCTGAGTGAAGAAACAACTCTCTTTTCTTTGTTAGAAAATAGAGATGGTTGTGTTACTCACTTTGAGCGTTTGCATTGTTCCACCTCGGAAAGCAACAGGGGACAACAAAGTTGGTGGAAGCCCTGTTTGTGGACCTGCAGCAGCCACTAGGCTCTTACAGTTTATTAAGAAGTTCAGCAAGGTGAATGTGTTTGTTCCTTTCACTAATGCAAGGGATTCGGGTTTGTGATCCATCTGCACCTCATGCTTCTCCTTACGACTGTATTGACTGGAGTCAAAGAAAAACCGCAAGGAAGTGAAAAGCATCAATACACCACAGGAAGAACCGGAGCAGTGCAACTCCAGGAGAAACCCCCCTAGCCTCCTCTGACCAATCACATAATTTAAACAAACAAAGCAAAAAAACCCACCAAGCTTTACATTAATCCGGATTTGTTCTTCAAATATTAAGCAGCATCTTAAACCCGACTTCTGATTTCACCATTAAAAACCTCAGGTGCTCCAAGTGTAAATGGAACCAGAGGAAGACAGTTAATTGGTTCCTCTGAAACACATACAGGATCTTAGTAACAGCTGTTCTGGTCTACTACAGCTGTGTCCCTACTATGCGACATTACTTCCAAGTGTAAACCTAGCCTACATGAACATACACCCTTTTCTTCAAAAAAAAAAAAAGAAAGAATCTAATGAGTCTTTCCAGTGAACCTAGATGTGAGGTGACACAATCAGTGTGTGACCTAATGGATCTTACAAAGTTACGTTAACAATTCACAATGGCTTTTCCTTTCAAGAAGAAAAGCATCTAGAAATACTTGTCATAAAGAAACTCAAAGTCTCTTAATGTGCAGTAATGCGAGAATTAATATTTGGAAATAAGTTCTCAAAAGCTTTTATAAAACTTAAACTTATACCACAAAAAGATAACATCTGCACAACTTTCCAGCATCATACATCTTGATGTGTAAAAAAAGGATACAGTTTAATAGAAATAGCATCTGGTTTCTTAACCTTGTCTTGGACTCCCATCTCCTCAAGCCAAGAGAAACTTTCATCATCATCATCGCTTGGAGCTGGTTCCCTGGGAAACACAGAATCAGTGTTAGGAGGGCAATACTTCCTACGAAGGTTTTCCAAATAGAATGTGCAGGAGTCTGTAGAGGCCCTAGCATTCTAGAAGACTTACTACATACTTTCCATCTTCCATGCTGTTGCCCACTTCGAGGCTGTTAGCAGCTTCTGTTTCCAAATTCACTTCGGAGTTTTTCCGTTTCCTGGTTCTACTTTCTTCTACCAAAGGTAAAGAAAACTCTATGCCTTAAACAGAGGACAAAAGAAAGCAATGACTGGTTTTGTAACACAGCTAATGCACTTCATCAGTTATTCAAATCCTAGTTGGACTGGTTTCACCTTACCTTCATTTCTCATGGCTTCCCTTAAACCTCTAGTTGTGGGAGAAATTGCAGCTGTGATAACGTCACTTCCTGCAAGACCAGCTGCACGGAACAGGACAGTGAACTGGTAGGTGCATACATAGAAGTAGGGACACAGTTTGGCTTTGAGCAGATTGTACAGAGAAGTAAAGCTGACAGACCTGCAAATTAAAATAAAACAATTCTGTAACTGAAGTTAATTCTTTGCTATTGACACGTCACAATGGATTTGGCTGGGTGGTACTGGTGTGTACTCTGCACAGGTTTGAGAGCATACTGAATGATTGGCCAGGTTTTCAGACATGCTCAATGTCTAGGAAGCTGCGTTCCTCTGAAACGCAGCCTGTTTGTGAGTACTCTGCTCTTCCAGCATACTTGCTTTCTAACATGTGGGTTTACAGGAAGCGTCAAAGGCAACCTGCTAACAGGATTTATGGAATTCTACCCAAACTGACAATTAGGATTGGAGAGGGGCATTTAACACAAAAAGGTAGCTTTAGTCTTATAGTTCCTTAACCTGGTCCTCAAAATAATGAGCATGCTAGCTGGAAAAAAAATTAAAAATTAAAAAGCTTCCTCATGAAAATGGAAAGAACTTGTGTATTAATTAAAATCCCGTTGTCTTAATCTTACTAAAAACATTAGTTGTTTGGTTCCACTTACCAGTCACTCATTAGCACCTGTTGCAAGGCTTCATCCTGTGACCAAGGACTAGCCTTTCCAGCTATTTTTCTGTCTGCTCCAATCCGAGGGAACAGCTGCAGCCATGGCAGTGAAGGGTGAAGCCAGTAAACAAGGCTTTGCTGAAAGGCACAACGCAGTTCTGTCGACAGTTTTGGTTCCTGGATGTCAAAAAAAGCATTTTGAGGACCGTAATGCTTCACTTAATAAAAAAATATTAGATACTAAAAAATAACCACCCGGGCTTGTGAATAAGCCAGACTGAAGAAAAATGGACAGCAACAGGCAACTGCTCCACAGTTAGATGACCACTCACTTAACACTGTTTGCCACTATCGGTACAAACCATGGATCGAATTAGATTAGTAGTCTAAATGAGCCTTATTCTTAATGCAAGACCAAAACAGAATCAAGCTTTCATTGCCAGCATGTTTAAGGAAAGGTGCAAAGGTACATTCTCCTTTCTAAATCTGGAGCTTTGAGCTACCCTCCGAAGTATTACCTGTACGCTCTGTGGCAAATTTGTTTCTGTAGCTCTACAATGCTGAGCAAATCCTTGAGCTTCCTCTTGTGCTTTTAAATGTTCTGCCCAGGTAAAAGGTTGGGAAGAAGTAAATAGAAGTCGTGTTTTAATACTCCAGTCTGCAGGAAACTCACGTGTTGGTGAGGAGGGAACTTCGGGTACAGCAACAGGTAAATGAAGGTCCTTACAAAAGAGAAATAGCATCATTTAACCTCCAGAAAAAAAAAAAAAAAACCTACATAGCTACCTCTTTATATTTTAGCATGGTTACGTCTCCTCCCATGTTGATTTAATATACCTTTCTGGGCAGGCAGACTGGATACTGGACTATGGCTATTACATGTTACGTCTTGAGTTTAGTAGCCTATAAAAAGACAAGTTAAACCTGTTGTCTCCTGCATGTTTTTCTCCAATTCAGTGCAACAGCAAAAACACCTAGCTCATTTTGATCCTAAGGAAGTACTCACATTAAATTAACATACTTAGAAAAAAAGCTTTTGCAGACAGATTTCCTGGATCCCAGGTTACACAGAGTTTGACTGTTCATAGGCTAACCAAAGGCACAGTTTATACTCAACCGATTATTTTAGTCAGTAACAGATTCTAATAGGAATAGGGCATTATATTGCTTATAAAAACACAGAAGAGTGTTTTCATTCACAGGAGTCTTTATAAAAAGTCATAAACTAGGAACAGGTAGAAGGATAAGTGACAACAAAAGAAAACTTAGCCTGAAGTTTATGAAGACAAGAATTTACATGCCAAAACAGTTATTTCATTTCATCCTCTTTTGGTGACTGAAATGTCAGGTGCTTCCTTGAAGATGCAAAAAACCCCACTGGGGAGCTCTAGGACAGTTTTTTTCTCTTTGAGAGGTCATTTTCCTATTCTGCTAAGTTAGTTTGAACTTAAGTTTCTGACCCTATAACAACGTTAGACATTGTCTGCTTGAAACTCTCTTTCAAGGACTAGTTTTCAGGTGTTGTCTCTTTCCTATGTGCCTGGTCAGGTTGCTTGTCCCCTTTCTGTAGCTGTGTAAAAGACTGCAGTAGATGTATTGCTTTGAGGAACATCCTTATCTCAACAAAATATAAAATTAAGAAACACAAGAATTATAGTAAACATGGTAATAAAACTGGAGGAAGACAAAAACCTCTGTCAACTAGAACTACAACAGTAGCAATGTCAGGCAGAAGGCTGACTTTTGAAAGACTGTCAGCGTAACAGTAAACGTCAAGGCAATTTAAGACATTTCCTTGAATGCTGACGTTTTAGTGCATCAGTTTATGCAGAGAGGGACCACCAAACACCAAGTTAAACAGCTTCAGCTTTTTCTGTGCACCGAGAACAGCTAAAAACCGTCTCGGAAGCAGCTTTTGACGCAGTTTCCTACCTCGGTTGGGGCGAGGATGTCACTTCTTTCAGAGGGCTCTGCTCTCCTGGCAGGCTTATCTTCGCAGACAGCCTCCAAAAGCTGAATAAAAACAGAGCGTAAGATGCAGAATAAGAGCCGGGCTGATAATTTCGAGAAAGGGGCCCGCTGCAGTGAAATCCAGCGGCGGGCGGGCGGGCGCACAGCCGTGCTGCCCACACCCACCTCCGGGCCGAGCGCAGCACGGCGCTTCGCAGCTGCGCGACGAGCTGGGGCGGGGACCCGCCGCGGGGGCTGCCCCGGGCTGCAGGCCGGCTGAGGGCCATGGCTGCCGGCGCCGCGGCCCCTTCTCTGCCCACGGGGCCCTTCCTCCCCCTGCTGCCCCGGCCCCACCTCGTCAAGGGGGAGGGAAGCCCGCCGGCCACCGCGGGGCCGGGTCCCGGCCCTACCTGCCAGAAGGACGCTGCCGAGGGCTTCCCTCCCGCCGGCGGCCGCCGGGCCCGTTCCGGCGGCGGGGGGGTGCCGGCCGGCCGCGGCGCGTTGTCCAGGCTGGAGAAGGGGTTGCGGCGGGCGGGCGCCGAGGGG
>JANZLQ010000061.1:3501777-3524020 GCA_026212715.1 Elanus axillaris
ACACCACCCCCCCACCCCACCCCCCCCTTAAGTCACAGGAGCTTCACAGACCATTTGTGCTGAGGTACAAAAAAGATCTTCAACTTCTGGTTACAGAATTATTTGAAAGTGTACACTAATTTACTTCTCAAATATATTACGTTTCTTTATCTTCCACAGGCTTAGAAATCAGGAAATTGTGTGTCAGAACTGGATGACTTGTCTTTTTCTTGCTTGATTCTTCTGAACTATTTCCATAGAAACTTTGGCTTCATACAATGGGACTGGTTCATCCAGCTGAGGCCTAAAATGTAACAATATGTCAGAAGTGTGTGGTGAGCATGCTCAGCTCAACAGAAATACTGCAGGACTACTGCTACAGACTTTACTTTCACTATGTAAACTTTACTCCTTAAACAAAACAAAAAGTTTTACAGCTTTGCTTGGATTCACAGAGAAAGGGAAGAGCCCTAAAGCAAACGGGAAACAGAAGTTAATTAAAAGATATCCTTCTTACAGGGAAAAAATGAGGAGAAAAAAAAAAAGGTGGTAATGATGAGGCTTTTGGTCAACAGAAATACAGCTACCCTGCGTTAAGAGAAAGATCTTCCATTCCCACCTTATTATGGGAGTCTTCATATCCAGAGAATCTATCACTCTTCTCAGAGGAGTATGACGGACCTACCGTCTTTTACAGTCAACACCATTTCTCAGTAAGATGCAGAGCATCCAGACATATGCTCTTCCTCTACCAAGAAAAGAATGTGCTGCCTCTGTTAACTTTTGACATACAGCATAATCATGGGGTTTACCAAATTTCCTTGTGCTTAGCCTGCTACATGGTCTATTTCTGCTTGTAATAAACTGCTCCATGTAAAAAATGTGAGGCATCTTTTCCTGAGCATCCTAATATAAGCATGCAGTAAAGTGCTTGCAAGGTTTTTCTACTCCAATACTGAATTTAATAAAATAAAATAAAATAAAATCACATTTCTCACCTGAAAATGCTACTTGATAATTTCTCCATTATATCTTCTAAGATGGGTATCTAAGAGGACTGTCAAGGTAGCAATGTATCTACAGATACATCTTTCTATAATCACATTTGTTGGCAAGAGCCCTGTATTGATACAAAACCAGTGGAATCAAGGGAAAATGAAAATTAACCTGAACTCCCAATCTTTAGATCAGATTTATGCACTTGTTTATATATCAGAAACCTCCTTTCCTGAAATAGTATGCAGAAATGAAATATGGAAAATAAAATTTTGAAAAATAAAGCAAAAGGGTTAAGACTGATGAACACAGCCTGTACTAATACAACATTAATCAATCAGAACAGCAATTGCATTTTTTGTGCAGAATGAAGATGACAGACTTACCAGTACCAGTTAACTATCCCTACTATTCATACAGGCATCTGCATTAAAAATAAAGTTGGGAACATAGCAGAGTCTGTAAATTCTTGGAGCACCACTTCACATCTGTAAGGGATCTTTTGAGTTAATGACTAACACTCATGACAATGCAACAGATGAGTCTTTATATACAGCTCAAAAAATGATGTTACTTCCTTCATTTTAAGAGCAATCTGGTTAATATTTGAAGCTCAAGCCTTTTTAAAAAGCGATCACTTTGTGATTTCTTCAGATGATATTAATGCCATATGCTCAAGAATTTCACAAGATACACAGATCCAAAAAAATCCCCCCAAATCAAAACAGATTTTTCCTTTCAACTTTAAAGCCTGTTGTGATAAAACGTGCTGTCGTTATTAAAGGTGCCCCAGGAGATGACACAAGAAATCTTACTGTTTAGTCAGCTTACTTTTTATGTGGGTAACTACTCAGTATGCGTTCAACAAAAATACCAAACCCTAAAACAATTCATGATAATCTGCATCCCATAAATATTTCCTTAGTGTGCCTGACCTTGCCTAATGTACTTTGCAGTTTAGTGGAGGAGGGGAGGACTTCCTTGCAGTACAGTTAGTCGTTTCACAAATATAATGACTTAATCCTCACCTGCCTCTGCCATTCTGATAAACTGCAAAAGTGATTCAGCAGATCTCATAATCTGCAGTGCAGTACAGAACAGGGAGGGTCTTTAAAGCCGTAACAGACAAAGCTTCCATTACTGGAACCGATCCACTGAAAACTGTTATGCTAGTAGAAAGCTCGGAGTCCAGCTGCTTAAGACCAAATGTAGGTAATGCAAATGGAGGAGACATTCCTCTTTCCACACACACATCTTTGCTCAATAAATTTAATGTACATAAGATTGCCTATAAGGAAAAGGTTATGAAACCAAAATATTTTTACTTTTACAGTTAAATTGATTGCATTAAGATTTACAGATGATGCATCTACTCCCCAAAAGAACAACAACAAAAAACATTTCAAAATGTCATATGCATAATAGAAAAACTTACAAAAACAAATCTTCAATTAATTGGTTCAATCTTGAACCAAAATACTGCATTTTCTCCAGAATCTGTGTTTTCTATTTCAGCACTGCTTTTAATGAAGCATGTAGAGACATATATTTAGAAGGAATGCAGAGACTAGTAGTTTAAAACATGAATGTATGTTATATTTTAGTTACACTGGATGCCTAACTGTGCTGATCTTTAAGCTTGTGGTTACATGACTGAGTAGAAGAAAATCTATTAGCTGGTTTCTCGGTTATATTTCCATCCACTCATATTAGCAGTCAGTATTCAAAATGACCATCAAAAGGATATAGAGATACTTCCCTTGCTGTAGATTGGACAAGTTCCATATCTCATCATTCAGAAAGGAGACTGTGGCTCCTTTAAGAAACAAGGTATGGCTATCTGGAGGATCCAGCTTAAACAAATTGAAGAAAAATGTTGTTTAGTTACAGTTTCCTACAAAAAAATAAAGGTTAAATGGTTGTTTTATATAGATGGTTAAAACAAAAAACCCACCCCTCGTGCATTCTTAAAACTTAGCAAACTTGTAATATTTACAGCTTTAAATGATACTTTTCTGTCTTGTCAAACTGTTTAATACCCTGAGCCAAACAAAATAGGTCCTTTACAATTTGTCAGTACAGCCAAGCTATTAGCATAACTTACTATCATGTCCAAGAAAACAGCCCAAAAATTGTCCCAAAGGAAAAAAAAAACATTTATTATTAATGCTGTATACTTCCCATTTTCTAGATGTGAAAATTTTAAGTGAAAACTGATGTTATTGAACAGTGGGGAACCATTTGGTCATGACAGCAGCTCACAGACACATCCACATATATATACTGTGGTACAAACTAACCTACTGGCACAGTATCATTACCTGAAGATTTTTTTCTGTTGTTATCCAGTGTCCCCCAACACCAAGAAGAGTAATGATATCATGCTTATGAGGCAGCAACTGTGGTTTTGAAGTTGATTCACCTTCAGCACTATATAATTTCACTGGGGGGGGAGGGAGAACAAACTCATTTGAATTCAGAAGAAAATTCTGTTCAAAATGAAATGCCCATCTCTTCCTGTACTGAAAACCACGTATCTTGGGATTCTTTACAGTCTTATGTCTTCATATACAAATGAGTTGCAATATATGCATATGAATACAATGAAAGACGGCTGTCTGGAACAGCACTACAATTAAATTAGGCTGTTAGTCACATGAGAATATCTGCAAAAGTAGAAGATTAGGAAATTCATTATATGTTTCTTTTAACACATTTCAGTGGAACTCTAAGAAGTTCTTCAATTATTTTAGCTAAAAATAGTAACTTCCAAGTTTTCAACTATTCCAATTGTTACAGAACACAGGTTTACAGTATTGGTGATTATGGCATAATTTTTATATTAAAATAAGGTAGCATAAATGATGTCACAGCTCTACTTTTTAAACACATTTTTTTCTTTTCAGTTCTAAATAGAAAATTTCAGACAAATTTAGCAGATGACTAACAGTATTAGATGCTTCCACTAGAGGGTGATATGAGGAGATCTTAAAGAGATCTTAAGGAGATCTATTGAATAAATATACATACATAAACCTGCATGAGATCAAGCAACTAAATGTAATCGTTTGAGGTGATGCAGCCTCCACCTATATTACTTGGAAATAATAAAAAAATAATAATAATAAAAATCCCCTAATGGTACTCTGCAGACCAGATTTTCATCGGTTACATACCTCCAGCATCTAGAACAATGTCCACTCCCAGGCCACCCGTTTCTTCCAAGCAGCTTTCTGCCACATCTATCTTTCCATTTGACACATCTATCACTCGAGCTAGAAAACGCAGTACATTTGGTTAACTACAATAAAAAATGTAGAGTTTCCACTCAGAGCAGAACAGAAAGTTTTTAGTTTCTGAAAGTATTGCAAGCAATTTTGCAGCTAAGTAAAAAAAAACTCACCAATAGTTTTTTTCACTTTCCAATACAGTGCAAGATCAACACCAAAAAATATGAATTAGCTTAATGCAGAAGTAAAACTCACAAGTCTGTTTAGGCCAAAAAGGATAAAGTGACTAGCCATGTTATTGAAGCAAAGAGAGTGGCCAAAAGGTAAGGAGGCACCTTACTTCACATCTCCCGACTTTCAAATTATCTATCAAATAACCATAGCAGTAACGCTTTGGGAGAGTTTTCCAAGCATAGCTTTCTTCCCTTACTCTACATAAACCCCACCACTTCCTGCCATTCCCTTGCTTCCACATCACAGAGGGAAACAGAAAACTATTCTCCCTGGCATGGAGCCCTGTCTCCCAGGGCAAGTCAGAAGTAAACATGTAAAAACGCAGTAAGTACAAGGAACTAGCTTGACTATTCTTATGATTCTAGCAAGTCTTTTAATCTTACTGTATCCATCTTTTCTTTAAAATAATGCTTAGTAACTTTGTTACTTATCTCACAGCATGGATAAGCTCAATCATATATTACTTTCTGCATGATGTTTTTAACCTCTAAATGGCTCTCTGGGTCATTAAACAGATATTTAGATGGAAGCATTTACATCTCCTCTTGAAATATTTCTGAACCGAAACTCAATAATACATTTTGTTCTCATATATCTGTAATACCGTATTTATAGATGGTTATAAAGACAAACCATAGAATCAAGAATTACTAGGGCAGAGAAGTAGCAGCTAAGTTTTTTAGTTTTGTTTCATAATTATGAGAACAAACATTTAGAATCTAAACAGGCCAAAGGCTTCTCAGCAAAATGATAATTAAAATAATGTCAAATAAATTTGGAAGTACATTTCCAAAGCATAATGGATTAAACTCAGATTTGCAATGTGTACTTACCCACTAAAGGCTGCCGTATACCTTCTTGAATTTAGTCACGGGGGGTAGGAAGGAAGGGGAGAAGAAAAATTGCAAGAAAATTAATAAAAGTATACAAATACTCAGTTAATGCTTTGGGGTTTGGTTTTTTTTTTCCCCCCTCTTCCAATCAAATCATAAGATGCATTCAAATTCTTAGGTCAATCATTCCATTTTTTCACTGAAGTCAAATTATCTGCCTAAAGACAACACACATGGTCATAATTTAATAGAGATGTCACATTAATTTAGTCATGATAGTCATGTTTCCTGTATGTAAATAAAACCCCATAATATCCTTCTTTTATTAGTTTCTTCAGTCAAGAAGTTAAAAATTTTTTCTTAACATGGCAATTTGACATGGTATAAAGTTTCTGCAAATAGTTCACTTTTTGAGAATCATTCTGATTTAATAGACTCAAACCCTGACTATCAAAAAGAAAGGCAACAGTTTAATCAGTTTGAATATTTTCTGATTTCTGTTTAGCAAAAATATCCAGTTTTGTTACTTACCTCAATACAGTACTTCAAGTACTCATCAAAATCCTGTTCAATTTCCTTCCTAGCAAAATGTTGTAATAATTTCTCCCCACCATAGAAAAGGCCGAACAACAAATTATAATATAATTTTCTATAATATTTTGTCATTTATGCAAAAATTCTCACAAAACATTTGTAAATTAGTTCAATTTCTTCTTCTGTGACTTGCACAACTTCTAGAGTAGCATTATTCTGACTGGCAAAAAGGCTTAAGTTTTTTTATATGAGTATTTCCACAACTTGCTGCCAGAGTTTACTCTCACCCAGTAAGTTCAGCTAAAGAGTTTAAAAACTGTCACACAAAGGATCTGCAACTTGGTTCACTGAACATGTTCAAGAGCCATTAAATCACTGATGAGTTCTTACCAAAAATGTATCTACTGAAAGCTCAACACTGGCTTTAAAGAAAAAAAAACCCAAAACACAAACCAAAAACGAAATAACAAATCAAACAACAACAAAAAAAAGGGGGTAACCGAGGGAACAGAAGAAATATATATGTGTGTATATGTATTTTTTCTTCTGTTCTCTAACAGAAACTCATCACATTATTTATGTAATATTGTCTCTAGTCTGACACGTGGGCATTAAAATTTCAAAATTTGTTATAAACCCCTCCTTCATACTATTATTATATTTACTCCAGAGATTACTGAAGACATGCAAAGACCTCATCCTGTTGGTCTAAATATGAATCCTTAAACATTAATAGGAACCTCTACTTCAGGCACTGGAATCATATTTGTTAAAAACAAAACAAAAAAACTCCAAACGCAAAACCAGGGACTTTTTGCTTTCACACTGAAACTGTTTCTCTTCTTAATGCTGTACCCAGGTTATATCTCTTTATTTGAGGTAAATTTGCAAGTACATTTTTTTCCCCCTAATGTTTATGTTGCACAAATATTTGCCAAACTGCTAAATAAAACTCCTATTGCTGTAAAACAAGCACATACATGAGCAATATAAGCCATGGCCTTTTCACTACAAAAGATGGTTATTTCAGCCATTTCATGAGGCAGCTAGTTATACTATACACTGATAACACAAACTGCTCTTCATTGGCAACTGATAGACTCTTGCTAAAAACTAAACAAAAAAACCCACTAAACAAGCACAAAACTGAAGAAGCCTCCACCCACAGACACTAGGAGCCAGCATAGCTATAGCTAGCTACGCTTGGGTTACTTAGAGCACTTATTTTATATCAACATTCATATAATTTAAAAATGCCAGCAAAAAAGTAAATACACCAAGCAACCCAAAGTCATATTCATATGTGCTGACAGGATTATGATAATCAAATTAATTGCAAAGTCCTTTCTTAGCTAATAAAGTTTTCATATCATTAGCAAAATATACCCATAAAATATTACAAAGCGAGGTTTAAGGTCTTTTGTATTTACTCTTTCACCCTGTAACAGCTGGTATATCAAACCTCTACATATCAACAGCATTCACAAAAATGCTTTATGTTCTGATGTCTGTAATGTCTACTATTACAGTAAAAAAGACTTCTGAAATAAGAAAAGATAAAAATAGCTTTTTTGTGAAGTTGCAAAAAAATACAGGTAATATAAAAATCTAGAGAAACAAGTCTGCCAGGTCTTAGAAGAAATGATTACATTCTCAACACAAAACTTTGCAGTTCCCTGTTGAAGATTGTTAAGGTTGGACAGCAAAAATGTCTGTCTCCCTGCTCTTGTGTAATAACCTCTGCACAGCATTCCACTTCCTGCTGCATTATCAGCAGTCCAAAGCCACTACTGGAAGAGCTAAATACTCACTTGGTAGGCTGGAAGTGAATCACTCCCCAACACTGCAGATGTGTGTGAACGTGCAGCCTCAGAATGCACATGCACACTGTGTTGTCTCTGTGCTTCCACTGCCAGTTCTGTTCTTGGGAGCCAGAAAGGAATTAAAATTGACAAGAACTCTGTTCTCTCTGTGTCTAAAGAGCAGCTCTCTGGCTTATTTGGTCCCTCTGCTAGCTTACTGTTCTTGAGCCAGCAGGGAGAACACAAGGACAATACTATGTGCACCTGCATATCAGCAATGCCTGGTTTTAGTGAGTCACTAAGAACAAGAGAGGAGATTTGAAAACCGCTCTAATTCTCCATTTGGAAAGCCAAGATTGCTAACAATATTACTATGCAAAACAACAAAGAAGAAAGAGTCAGTCAGGGACAGTTAACCTTGACATAATCTTATTAATCAGATCTCAACTTAGCCCATATATGTTTTGATTGATGCAACTGTAGTATATGTAGACGTGATAACTGACTACACAATGCTTTCCCCCACAAAGGCATTCTTATAAGGGACACAGCTACTCTTACATATACTTCTTTAAATGACAACAAAAATCATACACTGAAAAATAAACTTGGTGATTATACTGTTGCAGTCTTTGCATTTTGAGGAGGAAATAAATACCATACACTAATTTTAACCTTTTGTTCACTGAACAGCAAAGTTCATGGACTGCAGTCAAACTGAACTTTGCGATGCCATCCTTTATTTTAAAACTGTCTGAATAAAGACATATTTTACTTTCCTCCACTCTGCAGCATCAAAATAAGAAAAAGTTTGATCAGAAAAGATACTAGTAGCTTCTACGTAGAGTATTTTCCCATGGTCCAAATAGCACTGTTAGTTTGAGGGAAAAACCCCAGAAAACTTTAGTATCAAAGGGAAGAAATTGAAGAAGTCATAGATGAATGCAACTATTATGTCTAATGCAAAGCTCATTTAGAAAATAGGAAAATGCAGAGCCTTTGAACATCCGGCTACAGTTATGACAGTATTTGAAACTGAGCTGCCACACAGCTTGATAAAATACTATTAGAAGTAATTTGAGTTTGATGAATACTGTATCTCAAGTATATCATTACATCTGAATCTGGCTCGGGTACCTAGATTACATACTGTGATACTGGTGATTTAGTAATGCTTTCTTCTTGTTCACAAGCAACAATTTTATAAAATGAAAAGACTTCTTGAGTAGTTAGGCCAAAAGCCAGCACTCAAGCACTATTCTGTGAGATAAAATACTGAGACACAGTTATTACAATTTAAATGAACAATAAAAATGCCATTAAATAAATGTAAAACAGAAATCAAATACCTATGGAGTACAGAATAAATTTTAAAACTTTTTAATTAGACTATTTATAAATTTGTATTTCAGTTTTCAGCTACTGAAATAAGTCTCTAGAATAAAAAGAAAAAATATATATTTAGAGACATTTTTTAGTGTAAACTTTAGCACTGCAGAATGTAACTTACCCACAGGAGGTCTAAGCCTCTCCAGATACTGCTTATCTTCAAGACTGTATGCAGTAGAGATTACTTTAGCTCCCCTATGTTGTGCTAACTGAATAGCTATTGTACCAAATGGCTGCAGAAGAAAAAAAGGTAGATCAGTTTATTTACAGCAACAATTTGATGCCGTTTAAGAAAGATTATATTGCAAAGGACATTCAGGAAAAGTCAGGAGAGTATCCACAAATGAACTTACTCCTTTAGTAAAACACATCTGAACCAAGAATTTGAATATTTCACAGATCTGCTTCTGTTCCAAGTGAGGCCAAAAAAGTCTTTTCATTGACTGGGAAGCTCTGAACAAACTTTCAGTAATTAACTAGTTCTCCTCTTCAACAAAATAGCTCACATTCTACTTTAAGTAACGCAAGTGCCATAACTGCAATTGTAACATGTAGCTTTGTGCTTGCTTGCTTGTTGAGGGAAGAAGTGCTACAAGGAAAAAGCCCCAGCCACATTTACATTAACGAATCTTGGCTGAGGCAAGCTCCACGTCTTCATTACCAATAAAGATTACAGTAATGCAAATGAAATTATTTATATCTAAGAGAAGTTAAAAAGCAGTGGTGGGAAAAGAATAAAAAATTAAGGCACTTTCCTCCAGTTATACCAGAGGGCTTAGGGTAAAACTATGTTAATGTAGATCACCAGAAAAAAAACTACCTCTCTTCACTACCCACACAACATGTAAAGGACTGTATTCTTGGCTCAGTATCTTATGTGGGAGGGCCTTTCTTATTAATGCATTAAGTTAAGGGTGCTGCCAGGAGTAAAATACAAGGCTTGTAAGTTTAGGATGCTGTAAGAAATCCAATTGTTCTGATGATAAGACAATTATTTATGGCAGAGGTAAACATTCTGTTCTGAAATTATTATTGTTGTTACCTACACTTGCTCCATCCATTACAAGGACAGTTTTTCCAGGAGAGACTTGGGAAAGGTAGTGTAAAGCTGTATATGCTCGGACACCATCACGAACAGTCCCAGCTGCTTCAACCCAACAAACTTTTTCTGGTTTACGAACTAAGTTTGGGGAAAAAACAAACAAACAAACAAAACAGATGGGAAAAAAGACAGCAAGTCCCTGACATTTCACTGAGAATTATTTTTAAACTTCAGTGATTTCTAAAACATGACAGAAAATTATAGAAGTCATATCATCTACAGGTGTAATTATGATCTGTTTCACAAAGGAAATACTGCAATGTTTGTGGCTCATGGCAGCATTAGCTCAGCTACATGGAGTCAAACTGGAAAAGGCAATTGCCATTCCAAGAATAATCAGTTTGCTTCTGCAGCACTCTTGTGAGCAAGTTTAAATACAAATACAGTATTTAAACAGGAAAAAAGAAAAAAAGACACACTTCCTACCATAACCTACTGATAGAAATGATCTGAGGAGGTCTCTTCACAAAAATAATTCTGACACAGAGAACATACAATGCAAGTTCCAACTCATGAGTTCCTAAACTCTTTTTCTATAGGTTAGAATCTTCTACTTCATAATCCATTGGGGTATAAACAGCTTCTGGAGGTTATAACACACTTTAAGAGAGATAAAGGTCATGATAACATCACTTGTCACCTCTGTTTTCTGTTGTCTCTACCTACAAGATGCTTAACAGTTTTGCTACTATATCCATGCTTAAAAGCCTGGGGAAATAATGTTAATGAAGTACTCTGTTAACTAGAAGTCACAAGTTCAAACACCATTTTTACTGTAAGCAATTAACATGATTTAGCAGACACCTTGATACTAAGCTAGAAAATCACCATAGCCCAGCTGAGAGTCTAGCATAGAACTGAACTAAGTAAGCACAATCCTCTTGAGGCACACTAGAAAGGAAAGACTGGAAAAGTTTGGTGTGTCCCTTTAAGCATAAGGATTGACTGTTTAGCCTGAACTGGGGAACCTATAAAACAACATAAGCAATGTGATCACCTGGGATCATTTATCAGTGTGCTGGAAAAGAATTCTAGGGATCATTACCAGCATCATCACTTTGTGTGCCAGTTCATACTACTGAATGTAATACAAAGTCAGAAATATTTTCTCCCTATAGTTACTGTAAATAGTGATAAGGCAGCACAGACATCTATATTTCACTTTGCTTTATTTGTACTTTTAAGTGTTAGAATGAATAAACCTTATTTTTTCATCTCCGTGAGTCCATGACCTATTTTGTAAAAAACTGTCATAGCTAGTCAGGAAGATTTCATCTTCAAACAAGTCAACATAAATAATACTTGTTTGCCTCTCATATATATTAAAAAAACATGGAGAGGATGTTTTACGATATTTTACACAATAAAAATAGGGATTTGGGTTTGGTATAAACAAATTTAAAGCAGTCACCTCATAACTACACAGGTTGAATTAATGGACAGTCACAGAAACACAATACAAACCAATTTGAGCAAAAGAGTAGCTTGCTCAAAGTAACGCAACAAACTGTTGGGAGAAGCACAGATATTTCCAAATTTAGTATTCTACGCATTAAAGCACTCTATGCCCAGAAAGGGGGAAACTAGAAACTCACAATAATTTAATAGAATGTTTCAATACTAGGTTTTTCCCAATCCTCATTCCCTGAAGATTCTTTTCTCCAGCTTCTATTCTGCTAATTTTATCCCATCTTTTAGTCCAGTCATAAGTGATATTCCTAAATTGAGTCAAAGTGAGGAAAAAAGCAAATTTCTCCTAATTTAATTTTGTGACAGATGAAGTGAGGAAAAAGTAGAAAGACAATGAAGCAACAAAAAGGGAAGTTAGAAGGAGGCGGGTGGGGAAAGGAAAAAAAAAAACCCCACAGCTTGTGTGGTTTAGGCAAAACATTAACCCATTAAATGATAACAGCAAAGATAAAGCCCTTGAGGTACATAGTTTTCAAAGCTTCTATGAACAGGTGGAGTACACAGAATGTCTAAATGTTGCTGTAGAGAATAAGTTTGTCCAGAGGTCCAAGTTAATTAGCTCCCTATTAGAAAAGCTAAAATGAAGTCTAAAAACACAGTAAATGTAAATATCAGTAAAATATATGAACTACATACCCAAATAATGCTCATGAACTAGAATAACTTCACAAAGACCAGACTCTTCAGAATCCAGAGGCAGAATTCCTGAAAAAAATTGAATATAGACCTTTAATTTCAAACAAGCATACACTATAACCAAAGCAAGCTCCTAATGAAATTACTAGTTCCACTTGGTCAGTTGCCCTCTTGTCAGATTTATGACAGGTTAAGAAAACTTGTCAAGGTAACAACCTGTAATGTCTATGGGGACAGTGGACAAGATGGTTCCAAAGGTGCTCCAAAGAGCATTTTGGGGTTGGGGAGAGAAAGAATCGGGACACTACTGAGTGCTTTTTGCTACTGGCACGCTTAATTTTTGTCAGGTCATGTCTGAACTCATTTCACACTACTCTCACTCATCAGAGTGCTCCTATTTCTACTCTGAGCCACAGCTAACAAGAAAATCAAGCTCTCATATTGAAGATGGGCACAGACCAAGCCACACTACAGATACCTCTACTCTTCCATCCTAATAATGTGTGTTGTTAGAAAAGGCAGCAAAAAGGGACAGAAAGAAGCAGAAGAAGAGCAAGCAAGAATGCATGAATGTAAGTTTTAAAAAGTTGGAAAAGAAAAGAGGAACTGAAGGAAAAAATAACACCCATGGAAGACAGAGAAAACAAACAGAACAGGCAGAAGAAAAAAAGAAAACCATCCTGGTCATAACAGTGCTTTTTTTCCTCCACTGGGCAAAGAAGGAGATTCATGAACAGTAGGTTCTGGCAGCCAATCAGTCTTCTGACTGTATGTACCCCCTATCCTCAGTAAAACAATATCTTTTTCCCTCTCTCATCAAAATCTTATACTCCATTTAGACCAAAGCAAGGACCTTGGCTTAAAGTCCTTAGCAAATTTGGCTAAATCTCTCAAGGGTTTATCTATAGAATACAGAGTCTAAAGTGGCTATCTACAGCAGCTATTATGCAATTAGGAAATAATGCAAGAATGGCAAGAATCTCAGAACAGAACGCACTTTCTTACAACATCACTATCACTTCTGTCTTACTTTTGTAGCTTAAGTCATCCTCTAATCCTTTAATTTAGCATACAAAATATAAACACGTATGAAAAAATGTCCCTAAGAAATATCTTTTCTATCCTAAAGCATCATTCAGATTTTGATGATTAATAAAATATCATATTTCAAGTGTTAACAAAAATTTCCTTATAGTAATCTAAAATAGCCTTGGCACCTAAACTAGCTTGCATTCTAATATCTTACTATAGGTAAAGCAAAACACAGAATGAATAATATATGAAGACATTCCTTTTCTTGACAAGACACAAAAGTTCAGGAAAAAGTCACATCATCTGCTAACACTCAAGACAGCCTCCAAGGAGTAATTATACATTGCTGTCAACTCACATTGATTTCAGGGTCTCTAAAGCCATTCAGAAAAACATGACCCTTATACTAAGGGAAAGATATACGGCATCTTAAAGAACCATGCCCCTTAGTATACCTCATAATGCTAACAGAAGCTCCAACATGAAGTATAGACCTTTCTTTTATGTATGCTATACGCATCAAGCATTTGATACAAGTACAAAATTAGATTTTTCACCTTACTTGTTAGAAATACTCCACCTAGCATAGGGCTTTTGTGCATTGATTATGTATTCAGTAACAGGGCATATGGAAGAACTGACATGCAAACTGGCTAACCACCAGTAAATCTAAACAGTTAAATTTATATTTAGGTTCATGTCACCAAGTATTTGGGACCAATTAAACTGTCAGAATATTTTTCCCTGCACTTAGTTTAATGAGGAACATGGCACAATTGATTGCTAAAAGATTCTGAGAGCAACAAAAAAACCTGACTGTAACTTTGAAATGAAGTCAAGAAGGTACTTTGAAACAAAAGATTTTTGGCTGGTCTGAGGTTTTACTACTGTATTTTTCTTAACCAAAGAAATAATTATGTATAAGATAATACATCGTATAGACAAAGAAGTCTCCTCTGGAAGGTTAAAGAAGGATCAGAAAAACTTTAAAAGCAAGAAACAATTCTTGGTATGATTTTAGGAATAGATTAATTATTTAACACACCAAGTACTGCCAGTGAGCACAGTACTATTCCTACACACACAAAAAAGAGTAGAATCATTAATAAGGACCATATTACCATATTATTACTCAAACTCAATAAGGAGTATGTACCAGGACTATACTCTTTGATAGAAGGACAGGCTTTTTTGTAAAATTCAAGTAGAAATATTTTTATGACAATTGTATATTTGCAGGCAGTTCAATGTTATTAAACACAAAGGTAACCAAACCATTTGGCAATAGCTCATTTTCTTTCAAATCTGATCATTCGTTAACTACATATAAACCTACAGCAATTGAACTGGGAAGTGTGCTTGTTAGGAAAGATTTACCATAAAAGAAATATTTCACTCCTATCTTTTGTCTTTACAGCATCTATATTGAATGCATAAGGTTCAACAGCTGTTTGAAAAGGAATGCTAAGAGATTTCAGTATTTAAAGAAGTATGGTTTATTTCTTCTAGGCCTAAAAATATTTAATGCTGTTTTCTTCATTTTCCCATGTCCATACATGTAATTCTGACTTTTCTGTACCTGCATTTGCAAACATTCAGTATTCAAGAATAAAAACCACAGACAATAGAAGTCTCAGACAAAATGAATCTGCTTCTTTCATGACCCAAGTAAAGATTCTATCCCCTTAATGTCAGATTTACTCTGAAGTAGCTCAGTTGATTCAAACTACTAATTCTATATTTGAATTAACAAGAACGGAATGAAGTCCTAATTCACAAAAAAAACCCAACCCTCCAACAGCCACTTGGAACATCACTTAGACCTCTCAGGTCCACTGACATATTGTCAGAGGGGTTTTTTTTTTTGCCCTGACTACAAACTGAAACTGTATTCCTTCAGCTACAACAGAAGATGATTGAAACACAAATACTGTTTTAAAATATTCAACAGATGCAGCATATGTCAGTAAGATATTTAACCAAACACTGTTCACAATAATGATACTATTTATAGTTCAAAGTTAATTCATATGCAAGACCAGAAAATGCCTGGCCATAACTGTTCTACTTTATTGAACAAAGCAAAGCCACTTCTGTACCCCATAAAATGGAATATTAATTCCCAACTGTAAGGATTACATCTTCTGTGGTGAATAAATAGTTATAATCACACGTTTTATTCCATTAGATTTAAACTAATGATATGAAAGATCTGCTACAGTTTTAACAGGAAAAGAAAAGCTCCAAACACTTCCTGTGTGATTTTTGACCTGGAAGTCTGTTTTAAACAACAAACAAAAAAAGTACAGTGATTACCACTTGCCTTTCTGATGGGCTTCTCTGACAGTAATATCATAACAGGATCATAAAGCATGGACTCCCTGTGGTTAAATTAGCAGGGGGAAACAAGTCCACTTTCAAGAAGTCTAATGTGCAATAAAAATGAAGATTCTAGAAAATGAGCAGCTTGAATCAGTGTTTCTTTTTAAATGCGGCCTTGTATTTAGCAAAACACCTGAGTACGTGCATTGCTTCTGGCAACTCAGAAAATCCAGCAGAACTGGTGAACCTACTTGCATGTTTAAGTTAGAACCACTCTTAATTTCTTTACTCAAACAGGAATTGATGTGACTTTGAAGGAACTGAACAGTCTTCAGTATGCTTGAAGAGGAGATTCATCACTAGCAGTTAGAAGTATATTTTTATATTATCCTCAAGAAGGCAGGAAATATAAGCCACAGAAATCAAAAGATACATATTAATTACATCAAGATGGTGTTGTAAAGACAAATAATTATGTGTGTATTCAGAAGGCTGCCTTTAGAACATGCACTCCACATGGCTAATTGGACCCAGGTGTATATTCTTAAAGATTTGGTGAATGCAGTAGGACTATGACAGATTACATTAGCTGGGGACCTGAACTTCAATTCTTATAGCCAAAAAACTTCCCTAAGAACACTTTTAGAATAGAATTCTCATTTATAAGAGTTTATTCATGTGACACTAGTTGAATAATTGAAAATATATGTCTAATTGTAGCTTTAGCAATGATTATAACCTCAGCCATTCATTATAAAAAGATTACTAATTGTGTTAGTTGAAAAGGCAAGCAAGCATTAACTTACCCACCACTTCATCATCTGGCTGAAAAAAGGTCACCTTTCTTCCAACTCACGAAGAATATATGAAAAGGATGAAAGAAGGTATGAAGATAAATGTTTGCAGCTGAAATTGAACATCCATTTGAAAGCAGTGTTTATCACTAGCTTATAAAACTAAAAATATACACTGCTAGTGAATTTTTTTTTTCCTGTTAAATATGCACCTATCGAAACCAAATGTTTAGTGGGCACCCCATCCACAAACAGTTACATGCAAGTACACACACGTGTATGTGTTTGAAAGATCCAGGCTTTAAACTACACATCAAAGGTGGATGTGTCAGTGAAACACTGCCGAAATTTCCGAACATTATTTTGTCTTCACTGTTCAAATAAATAATTTTTACAAATAAATTAAGAAGATTGCTATAGCCTGTACAAGTAATATCTTAAGATCTCAGTTTATTTTATTTAGCAAGCTGCCATGCAATTTTATTCTTTTTAAACTCTGAAGAGATATGCAGCAATTACAGTTCAGTTCCTTTTTTTACTTTCATTTCAGTATCATTATTGACTTAGGGAAAGCCTCATTAAGAAAGCAAATAGTTCCTACTATTAAAGGTGTACCATACAAACAGTATTTATTTGTTCTGGATTACCAGACTTTAATTCTTGCTCCATACCCTCACAAGACAATTATACTAACTTACCTTCCAATACAACTCCAGAAATTTCTCGACCAACAGGTAGAAGCTCCTTCTCCAGTTTAATTTCTGACAGAAGCTAAATGAAAATAAAAGGTTACAGCATTCTTACTAAGGCTCAAAATTTGCATATTTATTATCAACTTATAGTGTTTGATATTCACAGTAAGAAAGTTAGGCCATTACCAAAATGTTATTTGGGGGAAAAAAGTACACATATTCCTCATTTACTATTAAAACTTTGCACTGATTTTCTGTATGTAAATTTAGAAGCATATATTAAAAAAAAAAAAGTTATTAACAGGCAAGCCAAACTGTGACTTAAAGTCAGTATGCAGAGGATGATAAAAGGGATTTATTGTAAGAGAACTCACAAATGACAACTGATCTTTCTCCACAAGTTAGGAACCAAATTACAGGTGCTTTTTATTTCAAGAGATATGTAAGAATACCACATCAATCCCGTGCTTTCAGCAGTAAAGCCATATCCTCAGATGGCATAAATGAAATTGTGCCAATTACTGGCTAAGGCCCTGGCTTAGAGCTTCAATGGAAATTGTAAACACCTCTAGCTTTTTTAAAAAATAAACAAATACCTTTGTATCTATCCAGCTCAGTGCACAGGCTCTAACTTGTACTTTCACATCATTGTCTCTTGTAGGAGGAAGGTTTTCCTAGGACAGATTTACAGATGTTACATTATACAATACAACATGAATGTGCCAGTATGGTCCTTTCAAGCTCTTGAAAGGACTTTTCCACAGTCTTTGTTTTAGATTGTTTTGTAGTCACAACAGAAATTTTTTTTCAATGAAAAGGGAACTGATAGCACAATAAATTTACAACACCATTTCCAGTACATGTATATTACTATTACAAACTGACCACTAGACCTTACTAAACTTCAACAGACACTAACATTTTTCTGTTGCTTTTTTTCTGCAAGTTAAATATCACACACTTATCTGAAACAATTTTAGTATGTAATTCCCTACTGTCTGTCTAACAAATAGAAGGAAGCAGATCTATAATATTAAAACTATATTGCAAAAGTGATAGAGAATTTTAAGAGAATTTTGACATGAATGCCTGACTTTGTACTGACAAACTTACTGAGGTAAATATCCAAGTAGTCCAGGTGATGTCAAAGAAACAGCAGTGTTAAGAATTGGTGTTAATTCTGACAAATGATGGCTACCTCACATACAAAAGCATTGCACTAATGAAGCCTTCCCTTACTATTTCAACTTTTGGTTTTGGGATTGATATCTGAAATAATTTTAAATAGTTGAGTACTGCTACTTTAAAGTATTTAATCAGCCAAGTCGAGTTCTGGACTGCTGACTCCACACAGCTGTTGAATACCTCAGGTACTGGAGGCAAAATCATGTCTTTCCATGTTATACTCTGCAGTGTAGATGTGTGTTGCAATTGAAAGTGAAACAGTAACCAGATAGTCATGAAAGCGCTTTGTTTCTACTTCTGAATTTAAGATATATTCTTAAGTATTTAAGCTTTCCTTGATTTTTTTTTAAACTCATCCCAAGAAACAGCTGTTGCTTTTCTCCTAGGCTTAGCAACATGAACAGTAACCTCTGTCCAAGGAATACTGAGCTGAACTTTTTCTCACCCCAGCTGAGTTAAACACATGCTGTTACTTAAAAATTGCAAGGCATTTTGCCAGTCAGACTGACCTCCTGCTTCTCAAACAAACCAAAGTGGGTTCTCACTCTGTTCCACAAAACAGTTGAACACATACCACATACATATACCACCATAACACATACAAATACCACATCTCTGTTTTTTAAAAAAAAAAGTAGTTAGATTCTAAGAGTCTTATGTAATTTATGTAAATTTAAGATTATATCATCTTTTGGAACTATCCTTTTGTTATGTGTAGCTCAGTGAACCTAAGTACTGCTACAATGCACATAATTTGCTTTACTTTATAAAAGAATACAAGTCTTAAGAACAAAAACAGACGATGAAATGTTTGTGCTGTTAACTGGTTCCTACCTTCATAATTTACATATGTCATGATTATGAATTGACTAAGCACCATATAAGGAAGGTTCGCTATGCAAATTATTAATCCAAGATACTGACTTTTCGTTATCTACCTTCTGTTATATTAAAGTCTCCTCGGCCAACTAGCTTTCCTTTTCCTCACTTTTTTCAATGTTTATTTCTGTTTAAGATGAGGATTCCATAGTGCTGGTCATTACACAGACACCTGCAGAATCAGTTCCTGTCTGAAGAGATTTAAATAGGCAAATAAGCAGACAAATCCTACGCACAGGAGCAAGGTTTCAAGGCCTGCTTTAGCTTACCTAAGACTGTACCAGAGCTGTCTGGCTCAGCTATTGCCAACATCTACATATTCCCATCCCTTCCTTTGTGCTGGAGCTAGCAATCATGGAGCCATCACAATGATGTGAACTAACCTGTTAGAAATTACTAGTATTTTCCTGGATAAGCAAGCTGATCCATCTCACCTTATATCTGCATGACTCCTAAAACCATTACAAGGAAGAAAACAAAAATGTGCTGCTGAAAGGTGAACAAACAGTTTCAGCAAAAGCACAATTTCACAATCAGTTTAAGTAGATCTAAGACTGCTCCATGAATATGCACCTTGGTTGTATCAAAATCACTCATCTCATCGCATCCTTCTCTTTAAGCAGTTCATTAGATGTGCTTCACTACCGGGACTTCCTTCTACCCAAGCAAGATTCTCGCCAGTACTATACTGTTTCATTTTGACATATGGCTCATAGGTATACTTAGCTATCTATGTTACACAGGTGTACATAGGTACCTATAATTTATTTTGTACCTACAGGAGATTTAAGAACACAGATTAACATCCTCAAAACCATGTAAGCGCTTTTCTACTGTTCAGACACCCATACTGCATCAACTGTCTTGTTGTCCCTTTAAGTTGTAGGAAAACAGGTAGCTAGACAAAGGAGACTTATCAAAGGCTGCACTGTGATCTCAACCCTCACTAAGAGCAAAGAACTCACAGGAGGAAAAAAAGCAAACAGTAGGAACACTCCAAACATGATGAATTTCTCAAGTTATATTTCTACTTTTTCAGTGACCAGAAAATCCAACCAGGAGATGTGAATCCAGATTAAGCCAGGGTTCATTTGGTACTCCTGCAAAACTTATCTTTAAAATATGGACACCAAAACTGCACAAAGAAATGTAGCACTGGACTTGCCAAGTGCTGCATGATGATGGTAAAATACACCTCCCCTATTTTCATTTACCTGCCTGTATGTGCAAGGATTACACCAGTTCTTTTTTAAGCGTACAGAAGAATTAGGTATTTCGGTTCCTTTGTGGCATTCAGCCACACTCTTCTTTCACTGAATGATTAATAGTGCTATTATGATCAGAACTCACTCTTTCCTGGAAGACAAATGTCATTTCCTCTCCAGGTGAATTCTGCTGACAATACAAGGACTTCATAGTGACCTGAAAAAAAGACACAGCAACCAAACCGTAATACTTCCAGTATCTATAGCGCAAACAAGTAATTAAAGCTTTACATTACTTTAAAAGCAGAACAGTGACTGTTTGCAAGCAACACAGGGCCTATGAGTCCTTCCAATACGCAAGTTCTAAAACAGATCAACAGATAAGGCAAGATAGGGTGTTACCTGCAACTGGTTACATCAGTGTTGTTGACCATAATATAGCAAATCCTAGGGACCAAGTACATACAGCAAAAGGCAACGAATGATACACAGGATTTGCTGATAGTTGGTCCAGTGCTGTAGATGGCTTGTTTGCCACCCAGGCTGGAAGGAACACAGTTTGACTAGTTGAGACAAATGCAGCACACGGGCAATAAAACCAGTGCAGAAATACAAGGAACCTTACATATGACTTAATGAAAAATCACAACTTGGGTTTTCAGTCTTTTCTCCCAACTTGGCATATATCGTCCTTAACAAACCAGAGCCTTTTGGAGAGAAAAAACCAAAATTTAAAAGCAATCTCTTCGAGTTACAGGAAAAAGAAAAGCACAGAGGAGACAGGCAGAAAACCATGCGGCCATTACATTGCTTCTAGCGGCCAGCACTAACCCCTCCGACGCCCGAGGTAGAAGGGACCGCCCCGAGGCACCTCGCCTTTCAGAAAGGCGGAGCGGCGGAGCAGCCGGGGCCCGGCGCAACCCGGCCCGCAGGGAGCCCCGAGCTCGGCGGTGCCGGGCCGCTCCGCCTGGCGCTGCGGCCCCAGCGCCCACACCCTGCCTGAGGGCAGCTGCCAAGCTGCGCCCGCTTCCGTTTAGTGCCACAGGCCGCGCCGCCGGCACTTTACCACACCGGAGAGCGGCTCGGCTCGGCTGGGCGGGAGAGACCAAAGCCTCACCAGCTCCCGCCTCCCTCCGCACCGTGACACCCGTGGCGCCTCAGCCACTCCTCAGCGCCCGCCGAGGAAACCCGCGCAGAAACGAGGCCAATCTGAGCGGCCCCAACCCCGTCCGAGGCACCCAGCGGGGAGAGCTCCCCGGGAGCCGGAGACGACGCACTGGCGCCCCCCGGGAAGCGCCACCACCCCGAGACCGGCGGTTGCCATGACAAACCGTTACTTCCGCCGGCGCTCCCACCTCGGCACCCTCCGGCGAGCGCGGGCACCGCCCCCACGCCCCGCCTCCAGCCCCGACGACCAGAGAAGCCCCACGTGAGCTCGTGATTGGCTACGGCGCCCGCCACTCGGCAAAAAAGAGGAGGTAGGATTGGCTAGGGCGGCTGTCGCTCGTGACAAGAAGAGAGGGGGAGCAGGCGCTCCCCCCTCCAACCCGCCCCCGGGCCGCTCAGGGGACTACGCGGCCCAGCAACCTGAGCGGCGCAGCGCCCGGCGGCTGCCCTGCGTGACCTCCTGAGAGCGGGGCGGGCGGCCGGGACACTGCCGGTGGCAGAGGGGGGGGTGGTGAGGGGAGGAAGAGACGCTGCCTTGAATTACCCTTATGGAGAATAAAGGGCTCACCCGCCCCCACAGGGGCGTCCCGCTGGAGGTGAGGAGGGAGGCCGGCCTCTCCCTCCCCCCGGCTCCGCTCCCCACGCGCCAACCCCCTCGGCGCGAGAGCGGGCCTGGCGGAGCCCCGATTGGCCGGAGGAGGCCGGGTTCCCGCGGCGCTCCCGGTCTCTGATTGGCGGCACGCGCCTGGCCGTCGCTCGGGG
>JANZLQ010000061.1:3528830-3576100 GCA_026212715.1 Elanus axillaris
TGAAATAATTCATGAGCTATATATGAGGACTTATTTACAGCATTTAGAAAATTTCTAACTTAATCCACACATAATTAAAGTAGTATCTTTGGACCAGTTTACTAGTTAGCTGCTCTACGTATCTTTTAGCCATACTTTCTAAAGATGTTTTCCAAAAGTAATTCCGAGACTTTACAACTGAGAATAAAACATTGGAAAGTGAAGTTTTTAATGGAAGATATGCTTCATAGTAGAAACTTTCATCTAGAATCACACATGCTGTGAGCAGGTAGTCTGTGTTTCCCAACATCCTTGACATTAACTGCATTGTTTGTCTTGTTCTGGTCCCCCACTTTTTAAAGAAGTAGTCAGTTTGGTGTTACGATTTGTATGTGTTTTTACTGAACAGTGTGTTAGGCATAACTAAATCACCTTCATTGCATTAACTGCTCACAGATATCTTCAATAGAATTTTTAAGACTTAAAGGACTAAAATGAACAATTCTGCATTAGAATTAAAGCTGTATGTTTGAGCGCTTACTGAAGATACTGAGTGGCAAATAACACAGAACAGATTTCCAGTTTCTCAAATCTGATGGCCAGAGTTTCTGTACTGATAACTTTATTAGGGTTTGAAGACCACCACTATAATAGCTCACCAGCAGGCAGCCTTTCTTGGCTTTTCTTTGCTTCATGATTGGAGATGTCTCTAAAACCTTATTAAGATTTTGAGGTAAAGACTGTATGCTTACTCTTAAATGAGACAGTAATTATTTTAAGCAATCAATTACAGTTTTGCAACATGTTACAAAGTAATTGGTTTGTCAATAAATGTAACAGATACGCAAACCAAATTGTTGCATTCCTCCTGTGATTCTGTAGGCCTGCTAAGATCCAAAGGTACCCATGTCAGAATTGCATTGGACAAACAAGAACTTTTATTCATTTCTGGTAGTACTTTCAAGTTTCTCAGTGTGAGTACCTATAAATGGTATATGAGAAAAATATTAAAATTATGTCTAGTTGTATGTTTAAGAAAGAGCAACCACCCATCTTGAGGGAAAAATAAAAAAGGTATCAATTGTTTTCTAAATAATGATTATCCTGTGAAGTATACATTAACTTTTTGTTAGTTGCCCTACCAGCTGAACTGTAAAGGAGAAAACCAATATTGACTACTAGGAAGGTAACTCAACTGTGTGTCTGTACAGAATAGAATAGTCATGGGTGCCCATTTAGCTGAAGAAGCTGTGTAAAGTCAGCTGCATATCTAACTTTCAAAGGTCAAGGTGAGTTTATGCAAGGACACTCAGATGCTTATCAATGATCCTATCTTCATATTATGTTACAGTTTAACACCTATAGTTGTGTTTTGGCAACCCAGTGCTTGTATATTAAGTGTTCAGATGTCTGATCTGAAAACTGAAGATAACATCAGGCTAATTTTGTGTTTTGAGATCACCACCTCTTTATTAAAAAAGGCTCTTATTAGTAACTGTAAAAATACAGTTTTTATGTACTCTAGCTTTATATATATAATTATATATTATAATTTCAAATTCAAAAGCACAAGAATATGGATGGCCCTATAAACTGTGAGATGCAATATTTAATGGTTTTTAAAGTAAGTTTTTTAGTAGGTTGTGGCAGGATTAGTGAAAAATTCAGTGTTGCCTTTTCTTCCAGTCTTGCAACCAAAGAAGATAAAGGCTGAACAGATCCTAGTTACAGTTATCTTACACTATGTTTAGACAGTAGCTTTGAGTTGTTAAGCCCTCATCCTGCAACCTATTCTGTATGAACATGTGCTTGTACCCATACAAAGCTGGCAATTGAAGAGAATCTGTTGCAATATATAGATGCACCTGGGAAGAGTTCCCTGCTGGTATGTGGCCTTCAGCTGTGTACAGATTCTGTATGGATTCCTGTGTTTGTGGTGAGGAGGTTTAGACAGCAGCTCAATTACCCAGTGTAAGATTGTAATACCTTCCATAAATCTTGAGGGTATTTTGGGGAAGTAAGATTCTTTCTTTCTTTCTTACAGGGAATCACGGACAAAAGCTGACAACTTCAGAGTTCTGTTTTGTAATAAAATGCCAGAAATCTGCTCAGGTACCAAAGGGGATGGTGTAATAGTTTAAATTCTTAAACAAGAACACTGACATTTTTTTCTTTGAATCACGTGTGATGACATGGGCAGTGACAACATGAAGGCGGCAAATGCATTTCATTTTTTTTTTGTAGCGTAGCACTTGACTGGATGTAATGTTGGCATTACCGATAAGCTCTAACTGGCTGTAGTCAGGAGTCAGTGGCTTAGTTGGTATCAATAAGTCTGTTTTAGTGTTGAAAATTCCTGTTTGCCAAGAGCCCTTCAGATGGCATTAGTGGCACAAAGAGGGTGATATTGGGCTTCTGAAGAAGAGATCTTTAGTCCACATGGAACTAAAATAGTTGGATCTTCCCACTCGAATAGTGGATTCCTCCCACTATTATGCTTTTATGGTCTCTGAACCAGGCTTGCTGATAGAAAGCTGCTAAGGGTGTTATCCGTGCTCAGAACATGCTTCATTACCACAGTTCTTACCAGAATAATCTGAATGGAGTTGAGGTTTGTGCAGCATTTTCACTTTAACAGTTTCATGCTTTTTTGATTAATTAGTCATCCTCTTTGCACAATCAGAAGTTATGGATGAGCCATAAGTCACATAGCTGGGCACAGTAACTGGAATCTGCTCTTGTGAAACAGAAGTATGAAGTACTCCAGATGCAGTGCTGACT
This sequence comes from Elanus axillaris, assembly GCA_026212715.1. NCBI lineage: Eukaryota > Metazoa > Chordata > Aves > Accipitriformes > Accipitridae > Elanus > Elanus axillaris. The sequence goes on from JANZLQ010000061.1 coordinate 3,531,591, forward strand.
TTAACATGTCTAATGCAGCAATGGATTGATTCCTCAAATGTGTCACAAATGTACATTTGGTGCTACTATTTAAACTCAACATCTAAATCTGAGAGGATTGTTTAAAACTTGTGTTGTCTGTAGATGATGCATGCAAAACAATTTTGCTTTGTGTTTGGTCATGGGAGGAGGGAGAAAGATGCATCCTTTTGAGTGAAGTACTCAACATTATTCTGAACTGCTGACAAATGCTATTGTATGACTTTTAAAAATTGTGTTAACTAGTTGGGTGAATTTAACCCAAAGAGCTTAATCTGCTGTTATTTTAGAACTTACAAACAAAACCATGAGTACTTATGTAATAACCCAGAAGTGTCCCTAAGTAAAGCTGTCTTCTAAATAAAAAAACCCCCAAAACTAAACAACTGAACCCTGCATGAACTTACCTGATGTGTTCTAAGAACTTATGCAAGACCTGGATACTTTGGTGCCTGTTCCTATTCTTCCTCTGTCTTAGGAAATCTGGCAAACTTTTATTTTAATCTCTTTGTGTTACCTAAGACTTTTCAGGTGATGTTGTAGGGAAGATCCTGGTGAAGACTGTGGACTAGTTAGTGATAGCATTTGTATGGGTGGTTTAATGGAACTTAAAAGCTAAATTTGCATTGGAAGCCTACTGTCCAGAACCAAGTGGTAATGTTTGACATGCTGTATGACTAAGAAAGAAATAAAGGAATATTGGATTAACAAAAGCAGCATAGTATTTTTTGTTTGTGTGTGTCTGGACTAGCCATGTTAGCATCAGATCGTTTTAATGCCCCCAGGTTAGAGGTACTGGTGTTGTGGGAGAAAAATAGAAAAGTTTGAAAATATTTGATAAAGCCTTTCTTTAAAAGCAGCAAAACCAAAACAAACAAAAAAGCTGAATGCAAGCCTTTTTGGATGTGAATGTCATCTGGTCCTGTGGAGTCAAACTCTTAATTTGAATACACTCTTTGCACAGCAAAGATGAAATTTAATGTGATATGGTATCTCTTGATTATCTAGGCACCATCATTTGTTTATGCTGTTGCTTGCTGCTTTGCCAGACTACAGCAGAAAACAAGGTTTCAGTATTAGAATTCAGAATTTCATGGGCAGGTGACAAACTAGTAGGATCTGAACTAGTTTCACTCTGCTCCTTCTTGTGTCTTGATACAGACTTCAGAGTCCTTACCTAGAGAGGAGAACTGTAGGAATAAAAAGGGTAGGAATATGTAGAATTGTTTTTCTTTTTTTCTTCCTGGTCTCACCACTTGCTTAGAGGCAGGGATAAGAGAAATGGAGCTTTGACCTTTTGGTGTCTTGGCTTTTATTAGTTGTTGGCTTGAGGAATTTGAATGTATTCCAGGGATGACATGTTAGCTGAAATTTCAGCAGACTGAAAGACTGTAGTCTTTTCAGCTGGTAGTTGTTTCTGGATACTTGGTAGGCTCCATTGATAGCTGAATAATAAACCTTCTGCCTATTGTGTGTTGTGGGTTTTTTTTGTGGCGTTTTAAGGACTTTTGTATAAGCAAGAGGGAGGATTTTTCCTTTGGTAGTTTTGATAAATGATAAAGTTTCTGTAATCAGAAATTGCATGAAGCTTCAGAAGTAATTTTGCATTTTTTTTCCTGCTCTAAGTACTTCAAGCAGGAAAATGTTACACTGTAGCTCCAAGGAAAATGGGATTCCCTGCTGGAGTTGCTTAATTCCTAGAGTTTCTGGAATTTGTTATGGCAATGCCAAGTTCATGCTTTTCCTGGATTACCTTGATGCAATCCTGAATTAAACCTCCTGGGGTTTGTTAGGAAAAGCAAAGTACAGGCTAGTTGGGGTGGGGCAACAAGTACATTGAAACAGCTTTCTGAAGTGTAGGTAGGGAGTATAATCATGCTGAATCTTTTAAAAGGTTATCTTCAAAATTAGGCATTCTGCTTGGGAAGTTCAAAACAGTGACAGAAATTTAGTCGTCTTATTTAAAACAACACAAACCCTCAAAAACTGGCAAGCATTATGATCAAGAATACTGACTCAGCTAACCTTTGTATACTGCAATGAAACCTAGGAAGCCTGCATATTGAAATTCTTGTGAAATTTTATTTCTTTTTGTGTGGAGGCTTACTGTGCTTTCCCAGCTTCAAAAAGGAAAAAAAGAGGGAGGGGAGAAATAAATTAATTTTAAAAAAAGTTAATTGAATTGTCCAGAGAGAGCAATGCATGCAGTTATTTTCCACCTGAGGTACTTTCTAGCTAGAGAGGTTTAAAAAGAAAGTAAATAGCTGACATGTTCATGTGACTGTGTTAAATCTCCAGAAGATTCCCTAATAGACTCTTACAGAAGACATGGAAGTATTAGTAAAGTTGGCCTGGTGATGATGTGGTGATGGGAGTCTGGAAAAAAGTTTCATGGGAGTGCTGCTCCAGAGGAGAGGCTTCTTGGGTGATGTGTCTGTCCTTACAGAGTAGTAGCTGCTTGCCTGCTTACTATTTGTGTGTCTATTTACCTATTTGTGGTTATCTGATTTGTTTTAAATTGCCCTAGTTTTGTAATGACCTCAGACTTGCACTGTATCTTGAACCATGGCAGTGAACATAATTTTCTCCTCTGACTAGAAATAGGCTTAATTTGTTGGGAAAGTATTTGGCAGTTGTATTCAGTTTATTCTGTTTGAAAAATATCTCAGCAGCTGGTTGCTATAGAATCATTATATCTCTTCCAGATTTTAATGTTTAGTGGGTTGGATACAGTGGGGAGGTTATTGGCAAGGTAAGTGAAAAAAATGTGTTAAGTTCTTTCTCTCTTGGGATGATGCTGGCTTAGTGCCCTTTTGTAGGACTTTATTACTGTTTTTCAATGGCTTGCATGAGCCATGCTCTTGGTGGATGCTGTGACCTCTGGCACTGTGTATCTGGTTACTCATATTTTTGGCCAGGCTGTAGCATTTTAATGCTATGGCTCTTTTTTTTTTTCCTTGCATCTTTGTGTATCAGTTCAGTTGTCATGCCACTCTAGATTTAACAAATGAGGTTTAACTAAGTTTCTGTTATAGGTCTGCAACACTTAACTTTGCACTAAAACCAATAACAAAATTAGATCTTTCTTGCAACTGTTGGGTATCTCTTGGAACAACTGTGATCCTCCCCAAGTTCTTTGGTGTTTATTTCTCTTTTTTCTTCATAGTGCTTAATTCACAAATGACTTGGGTATGTTGCTGGGGCTTGATACTCTGGAATTGCTGTTTCCCGAAGCAGATCAATTCTTCTGTCACAGAGAGAACCTTTTCCAGGGTTCAACTGAATTGCCATATGCAGTCCCTTAGAAGATAAATCTTAAGGATTTGTCTGTGTAATGAAAGCTTTTTTATTATAAAAACAAATCAATCTGAAACATAGGCTATGGTCAGGATGGTTCATGTGCTTCATATTGTATCCCTTCCTAATTTTTTAAGAATGCCCTTCTCTCAAGGGTTTGGCATAAGCTATGTGTATCATTCTAATGCCCGTGTATTGTTTGTGTGTTCAGGCAGGTATGTTTAGTTCTGTCTTAATATGCTAAATGTTTTGGTTTAGAAGCAGTCTGATAGCTTTCTTAATTGTCAGTAATGAAATTAATTTCCCGGAAACACCCATGGAAGACTACCCAAATTTTGAAGTAGGTTAATATAAGGGAACAGGTGAGTAAACCAGAAAACTTACTACTCTTTGTGTAGCCTGATGTTGGCCACCAGCTGCCATTTCTAGCTTTAGCTCTGACATACTGATCTGTGTTTCAAGAAAGTTTGCCTCCCTCTTCTGTTGTTGTTAGACAGTAGGTTTCTTTCTAGTATTTCCTGACAGGTTAATAGTACACATTGTCCTGAGGTGTTATATTTTCTTGTTAGTCTTCAATGTTTGTACTGTTACCCAGTTTCTTTGCCTCTATTACATCTTGATTCTTCTGCTTGGTAACTTCGGTTCTCTGAGGATTTTAACACTGCGTACTTTGACAGTATACCAGCTACTGGCAATCAGGTTTCTTGAGGCCTCTGTTAAGGCTTCATTTTTGGGCTGTTAAACCAACAGGAACTTTTCAAAAGGCTAAAGTAATTATTGCAGTGTTGGAAGGTGCTGATTTTTCTGCTGGGCCTAATTAAAAATTCATTCTCTTTTGTGAGTATCTTGAAGGAACTGGAGGTGCTGGTTTTTTTCTTTCTCCCTACTCCTCAAGCATTCCAATCCTCAGCTGTACAAGCAGTGATTAAACGATCCATAGACAAATGTATATCCCGGATACTTCTATTATTCTCTCAATTGTTGTCATATATTTAGCATTTAAGAACTGGTAGTCAAAATAGTTTGTGAGTTTTTCAGCAGGTTTTAAAGTAAGAACATGAACTGTTGCCATATAGTAGAACTCCTGCAGCTTGAAACAGTTGTCATGGACATTGTTCATTCGGGAATTAAAAATAAAAAGCCAAAAGAAAAGAAATGTTTGAGTAAATGGCCTATTCAGTCTAGAATGTCAGTGCATCTCTTGGCAATGCTTGCTGGCTGGCTTTATTGAGGATTACTTGCTGCTTCTTTTTTTCTGCTTTAAGCATATGAACTGGCATTTTTTTACTGGAATTTTTTCTTGCATAATCTGGGGTTTCTTGCTTAAAAGTTGCACTAAAACAGCTGTAGATTTGAAGGAGCACTTTGAGTACTTGGGTTCTGAAACTGTCAGCAGCAGTATTTAAGCAGATGAGAACTGAGCCATGTTCATGTAATTTTATCTCTATTGGTACTTTATTGCTCATTTATTTGAGAAAGTAAAGTTGATTTGACTTATGTATGAGATTTATGCTAGTGCTGCTCTGGAAGCTTTAAAAGTGATAGAAAATAGTACTGTAGTTTTAAAAAAATTAGTTATTGTAGCTAGATTTTTCAGAGGAAATTAATTTAACAGTCTTCATCTTGCCATGTCCCAGACTTCTTACAATTTACTGCTTCATAGGACCTGTTATGATTGTTCAGAACTTTGGAACTGAACATATTGAATAGAAAATGCTGTATATCATACTTGGCATATTTAGTGCCTCCATTGGTTCTTGATTAGACACATATTCATTGTTCTGATGGCAAACGGGGGTTGAGTATTACTACCTTTTTCTTTCCCCAAAGGGGGACAAGTTAATTTTGAAGCAAAAGTTTAGATTCTTTCTCCTGCAAGTAGCCAACTCTTCTTTCCAGTAAGTTTATTTTGTCTTTTGCCCTTCATTTCAAGCTCCAGTAAATGCCATGTGTATTTTCCAGGACAGTTGAAAACTAGGCTGTTGAGTTTTTGAGAAGGGCTTTTTTGTCTGTTGAAGGTTTGATTTTAAGTGCTTCAATATGGGGTTTTTGAATAGCTGAAATATTGACAACTTAATTTTTAATGCGAAATATCTTTAGTCTACACTTCTACAGACAAGTGACTACAAGAAAATCTTGCTTGCCATTTTAGAAGGTAACTTACTAGCTGTAATGATTGGTGAAGGAGTGGATGCTTTGTTATAATGCCAGTTTTCATTTTCAGGTCTTAACTCAGAAGGTAAATAATCAGAAATGTATTTTTAGAATCCAAAGTTTATTTTTAAAATCTTGTCAGTTGCCAATTCTTAGAGTATGCTGTGCTGTACTGAAGCCAGCCAGTGTGAGATGAAAAATTACTGCTGAATGTACTGCCAATTCTGCTAGCCTCTGCTCTTTCAAGCTTTCTTCACAGCTGTGCCCAAGCCTCTTCTGATGATAACTCTGCTGCAGAAAATGGCCCTCAAGCTATCTTCTGCTGGAGTCACAAGACTCAATTGCAAGGTAAACTTGCCCCTAATTTTAACAAGCCAGATTGAGAAATAAAGTAATCCTGATCCTGATTCAAGAGTGAAAGCACATTAAAAGCTGCAGTAACTTCTAGAGCAGGTTGAATGAATGGGGACTATAATCATTTTAGCTGTCAGGTTTTAATCCACTACTGCAAGTGTGAGCTATAAATTGTGCAAACTTGTATTCCTCCTGTGCTATAAATTGTACAAACTTTTTTATATCTGTCATTCTTGCATGAAGATATGTTAACACTTGTAATGGAAAATAAATGTCATTTGTAATCTTCAACTACAGATCTCTCCTCTGCTATTTCTTTCCCCATGTATAAATATATACATACACATATGTAAACCTGATTCATGACCTACAGATGTGATCTTCTTCGTGAAGAGAGGTGGGTTCCTGCTCTTCCAATAAAAAGAGGTTCCCCTTTCTCCAAGCAGTTTTTGGTACCTAGCAATATTATTTTACTGCTACATTAATTGCATTTGAATGACCAAAAAGTGGAGAATCTTGAAAAACTGATGTCACTTACTCAATAGGTTTTTTTAGAAGAAATCTTACTAGGGTACTGTTTTCAATTTGTGAGAAATAACTGAATTAAGTATGACATATATCTGCCCTGGGTACTGTCCTCTCTGAGTGGGAAACAGCATGACTTACAAGAACTACTTAGTCAAATTAGTTTAGTAGATTATAATCACCTAAACAGCTAGAAAAAATGAGAATCCTGTATGTAAAGTCCCATTTTAAGATGAGATCAAAACTGGTCAACCAGAGTGCAAAAAAATACCTTACAAAAAGGCAGAAGAATTTCTTAAATTCACTTTTTAAAATTTGAGTAAGATAAGAACTGCTGCAAGTAAGAAACATCCTTTGTATCAGGAGAACTAAATTCACTAAAATACCTCCATTATGGTAGCATATGTATAACATCCCTTCTGTTTTATGTAGTCAAATGTTTTTTCAATCTTACTACATACATGTACACATGTATTTTATGTCAGCAGTTTATTTCAGAATCTTTCAGAGCTTTGGCTGTTTGCTTTATCCTGAACTTGAAAACAGCATAGAAAGGAAGGAGCTATCTTGAACTTACACTTAAGACTAGATGTATTTTTTTCTGGTTTGGGAGACATCAGGATATTGGTTGCTATGTATGTCTTCCATCCTATCAGTCTTGAAATCATAAGAGAGAGTAATATGCTGAGGATGCACACTTGGTAGGTAACTGTTTAAATTGATACATTGAATTGAAAGAGGTGGCATCTTTGATTCCCTGCAAATCGTGGCTTTGTCTTGACATACACTAACTTTCAGTGAACCACAGTAAGCTCATGGCAACAAACATACCAAGAGAAAACTGGGTGAGATGTAGTGCTAATGACTTCTATAGGAATTTAAAGTTCATGCATTTAACAAGATGGCTGGAGTCTTTCACTTCTTTAACATTTGTGTCCTACGAGAACCTTGTTCAGGGTTTGTATTGTGAGGGAAGATGAAAAAGAAGGTTTCTTACAATCCTATTGACTACTTTAAAAAAGAAATATACTAATCTCTAGGCAAGTTAGATCCTAAAACAAAGTTCTGTCTTCAGATCGTTGTTTTATGTCATCACTGGGTGATGGGTGTAACATCATCTTCTGAGTGTATTTGATCTCCTCTCAGAAGTGTGAAACTTGGAAAGCTTAATCTCTTTGAGGTTTTATGTGAGTGCTGTAAGAGCTGTGTGAGTTTGGAGAAAAGGGATGAATTGTTTTTGAACTATGAGGTGGATGAATTGTGAAGTCTGCTGTAGCATCATGCCCGTCCTGTGCTTTTATCAGGCTTGTCTTGCTTCATTCTTTGTTGGCCCTGCTCTTTATGACCTTTCTTTACTACTTCCTCCCCATATAAATGTTTCATCTTCTCACTTTTTTCTATCCCTGCTTTTGCTGAGGAAACAAGTCTCTTGAGGATGCAGAGTTTGGGGTGTCTCTTCGTAGTAACCAACCTGCTGCCACCACACAACGCCAGTGAATAAGGAACATATTGTTACATACCAGCAGAACTTATGTGTGTAGTTGGGCACTGATTAAGTTAACATGTTAAAAACTTGCAAATCTGAGGGTTTTTAAGGAGTTCAGTGGGCTTGTTTTCATAGCTGTCTTCACTTTCTGCTTGCATTAAACTTGAAAGGTTTTTAGATCTATTATGTTGGGAAATCAGAGCATTTTATTACAATTTTGCAATTCAATTTTTTTTCCTAGTCGAAGACAGCCCCACAACCACAATGTGACTTGTAGCAAATTTTCCTGATTACTAGGTACTGAAAACCAGATGACTTTTGAAGTACCCACAGGGGAGAAATTTGTAAGCTACAGTAAATAAACCTCCCCATGCTGCAGATTTGTGACTTAGAGTAAATAAACCATTAGCACTAACAATAATGTTAATGTTCTTATCCTCTTTAAAGAAAGGAATTTTTATCCTGGAAAGAGGTATTAGAGCATTTCAGTACAGGGAAATGACTCTTTTCAGTATTAACTATACAGACTTGGTTATTTACAGAAGGACCGTAACAAAGTAGCCTGCTTTCCAGAGCAAGCATGAAAAATACCTGTGCATATGGTGCCCTCCCCCTGTAACCTGCATTCATCAGTGAAGCCATCTTATTGGCTGTAAATATTTATATACTGAGAATGAGCACCTCTTTTCTAACTGCTTGATATATGTGTCTTAAAAAAAATGTCCTGTCTTCTGTATCCAGTTTTCTTTCTTGGAGTTGGTTTGTCTGTGTGTGTGTCCTGGTTCTTTCTTTCATAGGCTTGAAATAATTCCCAACCCTTGGCAGAAATGCAGAGCGTTTGTAGCCTGGAACTTGGTGGTACTGTGCTTGAGTGATCCTTTGCTCCCTCAACTGCTCAGCAGTTAGAAAGTGCTGCTGTAGAATAGTGTTTGCAACATTCATCTTATGACTAAAGCTGAAATCTGTCTATTCTTCTAATAAACTCTTGCTTCTACCTATCTCTTCCTGTAGTGAGGAAAACCTTAACCTCACTATGTGTGCTTTGAAGGAGTCTCTGTTGCATAAATACTTGCACCTCAACTCTAGTGAAATATGCGGAAAGCCTTCCTTTTTTTGTGTCTGTTTTTATCATTTCTTTGCTGCCTCTGAACTCGTTATTAACACTGGTATTATATTCAACAGAATTATTTCTGTCCTCATATCTTAACATTTGAAGAATCTTTTACCTCAACAAAGGAATGAAACTTTTCTGATTGTTGTTGAGATGTAGGGGACAGATTCACATGGAACTGATAGAAAGCACACTTGTCATCTGGAAGGGAAACTTGTCACATGCCTTTACAGAATTTTTTGTGCCATTCAACTGCACTAGCAATCAATTGATAATTCTTTTTAATATAAAAAAAGGATTTATAAGTTAGAATACAGTTTTAAAAAGTTTTAAATATGTATCTACCGTTTACCATTTCATCTTGCAAAACATATTTTCTTTCCCTTATCTCATTGCATATATCAATTGCCTAGCCTTGTGGACATACCAGAAATGTTTTTGCTCTTTTGTGAAAATTGCTTCTAGGCATTTTGGAGGGGAATTGGTATCCTGATGGAAAAAGGAAACAGAAGAACCTTACTTTAGGATATCCATGCCTTATGCCATTAAGCCCTTTTTATTTCAGTTCATTAGTGTGTTCTTAAGCCTATTTTAAGTAGGAGATGTTAGCTCCAGGAATTGAGCTTTAACATATTTAATTTCTTGTTTAAACTTTATGCAACTTTTTTATTCTTGACAATGTAAGAGAATCCTTTATCCTCCATATGTACTGTGTCTGATAAGCAACCTTTCTAGTGTAAGGAAATACCTTAATTTTACAAATGCCCGAGGCTCTGTCCTTATTACTATGTGAAAAATATTACGGGGAGTTTCACTATCTGTTCATCCAATGTTTGCATTTCTTCCCAATAAAGCTGCTATTTAAAGTGTTATTTTGTCCTTTCACTCTCTGCTGGAAGCATGTTTGTGTTAAATGTTACCTAAGGATAGTAGTATTCCATCAAGTAGGTCTTTGGAATACTTTTTTTTTTTCCAAAGGTTTCTTTTCCTTTATCAAACTACATACTTGAATTGCATTTGTTTTAAAAGAAGTATTTCATTTTCTGTAAAGCTGAGAACCAATGATCCTGCTCATGGAAAAGAGTTCCAGATCTTAGCACAAGTAAAGTTCTAACTAAATAAAACAATCTGCTTAATAAAAGAAATGAAGCCTCAGTAACTAACTCCTTGCAATATGCCAACTGCTTTAGACTCAAGTATGTTCTCTATATTCACCTGGGAACTATTATTTGTGTTGTTTTATTACTGAAGTTCTTTAAATACTCTGCTAAACATGCCTGCCTATAGGTGATCTTCAGTTTCAGAGACTGAGGATTATTGAATTGTATCCTGTATAGCAGGTACTGCTTATTGTGTGTGTTTCTTATTTGAAGTAGAAAAGAGACTGTGTCCTCTTCTGCTATCTCTTTTTAAACACAATTTATCATGATTTCCTTGACTAAAATGTAGCATTGGTAATTTATTCACTGTGTTACTGTTTTTAGAGAACTTAGGCCAAGTCCTCTTAAAGCCTGTGGCATGCTGAATAAGTAGAAGCCAAAATTTGGTAATCTTTGCATAAGTCAGTCCACGCATGCTTTCAGTATTTATATACATTTGTATATAAAAATAATTTTGTAAGTCAGAACAGGTTTGTCTGTTCATGCTTTTCCTAATTCTTTGACTTTTCCTGTGTAGTCTCTAATATTTCCTGAACAGTCAGGATTATCTACAGATGGAATACTGTTTTTTTCAAATAAGTTAGTATGTTGTCATGGGTTGACCTTGACTGGCTGCCAGATGCCCACCCAGCTGCTCACTCACTCCTCTCCTCAACAGGATGGGGGAGAAGATGGGGTGAAAAAGCTTGTGGGTCGGGATAAAGACAGGGAGATTACATAACAATTACTGTCATGGGCAAAACATACTTGATGCGGGGAAAATAAATTTAATTTATCACCAGTTAAAATAAGTTGGGATAGTGAGAACCAAACACAAATTGAAACAAAACCTTTCCCTCTCCTTTATCCTAGGCTCAACTTTACTCCTTAAGTCTTGATGCCTCTGCCTCCCTCATGCCCCAAGCAGCACACGGGGATGGCAAATGGGGGCTGTGGTCAGTCCTTAACAGCTCCTCTCTGCTGCTTCTTCCTCTGCATGCTTTTTCCCCTGCTCCAGCGTTGATCCTTTCCACAGGCTGTAGTTCTTCAGGATAAACTTGCTCCAGCCTGGGGTCCTCCATGGGCTGCAGTGTGGATATCTGCTCCATTGTGATTTCTCCATGAGATGCAGGGCAATACCTGCTTCAACATGGTCTCTCCATGGGCTACAGTGGATCCCTGCTGTGGGGTGCCTGGAGCACCTTCTCTTGTGGGTGGTCAGGGCTGTTTCTCACACTTTTCCACTCACTGCCAGGCAGTGTTTTGCCCTTTCTTACACAGGCTTTCCCTGAGGTGTCACCATCTTGGCTGAGGGGCTCAGCTGTGCACTGCAGTGGGTCCATTGGAGCCCCAGAGAGACTGCCCCTGCAGCCCCCCACTGCCTGCACCTGCACTCTACATAACTGTTTAAACTCATCCTTGTAACAAAAAAGGATTTAACCTTACTGTTTGATGGTGCATGATGTGGCACTCTGTGTAGATATCCACACATATGAAGCTTGTGCTACATATATATTACTTTTATAGCTATATACTTTTTATTACATATAAATTATATGTGTTGCTTGTCATGAAATCAAAAGGGTCAGATAACTGGGGTGAATGCAGTACTTAGATCATTGCATTGTATACAAGTACATTTGATTGCCTTATAGCGCTGAGGTCAGGACTGTATCTGTGTGTTAGTGCCACAGCACAGCCAATTTCCTGGTGTGTACTGCATGGGTAGCTTTATAGATCAATAAGATGTTTTTAGCTCAATATGAGAATCCTCATAATTAAATCTTGAGAAATTTAAGTGCTTGCGTAGTCAGTATAACCCCAACAACTGGAACTATAACTTTTTGTGGAGTGTTTGTGACCCCTTATATATTTTACAAGGTCTTCTCCAGAGAGTTTTGCCCTGAGATCAAAGTTCTTGAATTGACATTGTCAAGGAAATCAATATGACTAATTAGAATTAAAAAATAGAGGAGTAAGCCACAGAGAATGACTGCTATCAACCTGTGTCTGAACAGTTTGGTTAAGTGTGACCAGAAGGAAGGTGTGTAATGGGAACACTTGTCTAATTGACGTAATATATGTGTGTTCTTGGATCAGAAAGTGTTCCTAATGTCATGCAGAAAAGTTAGGAAGACAGAGCTTTGAAAAATTTCAGAGCAGAAGGTACATGTGTAGGAGATGTTGGCTACTTCAGTCAATAGTGATGTGGTCTGACACAACTACTGAGATGCTCATAAGGCTTGGTAGATGCTGAGTAATTCCTCCTATTAAAGCACTGTTTTGAAAATCTGCTTGACAAATCTGCTATAGCAAACTGCTTTTGCCATACTACTGCATTTATGTAACTGATGATCCCTTTTCCTCTAAAAGTTCAGAAGAGCAGGTGCTTACAGAGGGCAAACTGACCTACACCGGAGCTGTTCAAAGGACAGAGCCATCTGTGCCTTCTTTTATATCACCAACTTTATCCTATCTCAGCTCTACCAGACCTTTTTATTATGGTTTTGCCTAGGAGGAGGGGAAAGGGAGTGGACACACAGATCCTGAACTCTCTCAACTTACACTTGAGGTGACTCTGGGCTTTTTCTTTGTTCTTACCCTTCCCTGAGCATAACTTACTTTGGGGCAGAGATGGAGAATGTGAAGTGAAAGAACTCAGAACATCTGATATTTTTTTTTTCCATTGTCCCCACTTCAAATGATCCACTATCAAGTTCAGACAAGATTGGGGATTTGCACAGCATATCTACATGGGATTAGTTTAGGCCTACCAGTAATGAAATCTTGGGGTAGAAGACCATCACTGCTGTCCAGGAAAGACTTGATAGCTCTGACCTATTCCTTTAGCTGTCCTCATTCCTCTAAGAACATCAGGCTGGGTTATGAGTCCTTTGATTACGATCTGTCTAATGTTAGAGACAATAATGTTGGCCTAGTCAGAAAGGGGTAACACAAATCTAAACTGTGTCCATAATTTCTTTGCTTTTCAGTCCTGTGACTGAAAACACAGCTCACAGGTCCACCATCTCCACCCGCCTATCACTTCTGAGCTCATGCAGGGGTGTGAAAAAGGAATCTTTGCTGTTAGGGTGGCTTTAGCTGCAGGGGAGGTAAGTAGCAATGATGGATGAAAATGATGTGTTGAGAAGGCAGGAACACTGGAGTAATGATGGACCAATATGGTGAAACATGGGAGAGTTCATGCAGAGTTGTGTAGCGGGAATCTGTAGGAAAGAGGGGAAGGAAATTTGTCAGCTACCCTCTGGTATATTTACATGACCTTCTTGACTTGCAAGTAATACAGCAGTGTCCACCTCACTATAGGAGGTGGCCCAAAGGGGTGTGGAAGTAGTTGTGCTGTGATAGTTGTTGTAGGAATAAGCAACAGGTTAATCTGTAAAAAAAAATAAAATCGTAATCATATTATTCTGTAGTGGGCTATTTCTTGCTGAGGCAATAAAGGAAGAAACAAGGTTACTTGTTATGTGGACTGGAGAGATTAGAAATCTGATAAGGGAAAAATGCCTAGTCAAATAGAGGTGATCCAGTGCTGCACTGGGCTTTCAAAACAGCTGTGCTCTACTCTCTGAAAAGCTAGAGTTAAAAAGTTAAGGGTGGCTAAGTAAAAGGTGTGATGTGACTATCAGCCTCTTCTTGTTTGGTTTGGTTTGGGTTTGTGTGGTGGCGTTTTTGGTAGTGGGGAAGGGGCTGCAGGGGTGGCTATTGTGAGAAGCTGCTAGAAACTTCCCCAGCTGCAAGTTGGACCCACCTCTGGCCAAGGCTGGGACCATCAGCAATGGTGATGGGGATAGCATATTTAAGAGGACCCTACTGTGGGGCAGGAGGTTGGAATGTGAGAGGAACCCCTCTGCAGATGCTGAGGTCAGTGAGGAAGGAGGGGAGGAGGTGTGCTGGAGGAGGGGATGCCCCTGCAGCCTGTGGTGAGATGGCAGGCTGTCCCCCCCAGCCCATGGAGGGGAGTGGGGGAGCAGATGCCCACCTGCAGCCCATGGAAGACTCCATGCTGGAGCAGGTAGATGCCTCTGAAGATGGCCATGACTCCATGGGAAATCCCCTGCTGGAGCAGTCTGTGTTTGAAGATCGGCTCGTGGAAAGGACCCATGCCAGAGAAGTTCATGAAGGACTGCAGCCCGTGGGAAGGACTCAGGTTAGAGAAGTTTGTCTTTGGGAGAAGGACCCCATGCTCAAGCAGGGGAAGATTGAGGAGGAGTCCTCCCCCTAAGGAGGAAGGAGCGGCAGAGACAATGTGTGATCAACTGACCCAAACCCCCATTCTGTGTCCCCCCTGTGCCACTGGCAGGGAGGAGGAGGTAGAGAAAATTGGGAGTGGAGTTGAGCTGGGAAGGAGGGAGGGGTGAGGGGAAGGTGTTCTAAGGTTTGGTTTTACTTCTTGTTATCCTTGTTTGGATTTCATTTGTAGTAAATTAAATTGATTTTGTTTCTTTCCCAAGTTGAGCTTGTCTTTTCTTTATATTTTCTCCTCATCCTACTGGGCCTGGAAGGAGTGAGCAAGTGACTTTGTGTTGCTTTGTTTCCAGCTGGGCTTAAACCACGACATATATTAATATGTGAATAACATAAAACTAGCACTTGGGTATTACAGACCACTCAGATATTGCTTTCCTTTGGCTAAGGCTGGACTCCAGGCTTTGGTCACTTTTCTCTTTTATCCAAAGTGTATCTTCTAAGTGCCATTGCTTAGTGATTCTTGAGCCATGGAGACAGCCAGATTAACATTTCTGAAATAAAGAATGACTGTCTTCATTTTATGTAATGTAAATAGCAGAACCAATCTGCTTTATCTGATTCTATTAGCATTCAGTATAACTATAAACCATTACTTACTGGCATTTGAGATCACTGCTCAAGTTCATGTTTGTAAAAGAAAATTGACTTTGAGGGTCTAAGAGAGCACAATACTTTAATATCTAGCAGTGGTATTGTGCATTTCCTTGTCTTCCTTACTGAATCATTCTTGAAGTTAATGCCAGGTTACTGTTAAGGGTATTGTGTAGGTGTGGCATGTATTCTTAACTCTATAATTCTTGTGTTTCAAATTTTTAGTTTTGGAACTTGTTTTGAAGGGGGAGGAGTCGGAACTTGCCAACTGAAATTATGTTAATGAAGCTTTTCAACAAAAAAAACCCCACACCAAAACCAAACAAAAAAAGAAAGCAGCTTATTACTACACCTCTTTAAGTAAAGACAACTAAAAAGAAAAAATTAAAGTTGTGAGTGCTAAGAAACTACTAGAAGTTTGTTCTAAAAAATAAGAAAAGAATTCATACTTTACAAGGTATGGTGGTTCAGAATGAAGTCAACAAATGTTAAAGTGACAATAGAACAAGGTATTTATTTTATTTCTTAATAAGGGTTTTAGAAACAGTTGAGTGATGCAGTGGATTTTGTATCATGGTAAGTCTTTTAAAATGAAAGCCAGTCATATCTTTAAAAAGATACTGTAATTCAGTCACAGATCACTTGGTACTGGAATTACTGGGTGAAATGCTGTCAACATTAAAAACAGATTAGAAACAGCCATTCAAATTGTGCTAGCTAGACTATACAACAAAATGATCTTATCACTGCAGCCTTTGCTTGCTTTCCTCCTGATGTTAATTCCATTTGATTAAACTGGGAACTCCTTAAGGGAAAGACTTTTGCTTTGGTTATATAGCCTGTACTATCCTGAAATATTTACCTATAGTGCTTGGGAGCTATTTGAGTACTACTGGTAATATGTAGTCATTGGCAACATTTCTTACATGGCTGAAGATGCAGGGTGTAATGACACTGAATGATCTCCAGTTCTTTAACTTCTCATTTCCAACCTTCTAATTTAGTTTCTCAGCTGCTTGTAATACCAATGTGCAAAGTATGTTATTGTGGTTCATATCAGACTGAATTAGATTTCTGTTCCAAGTTACACTATTAACTTTTACCATAAATTAGAATGCTTTCCTGACATAGTTTCCCTGGCTTTGAAATGGGGACTGTCATGCTCATTTGCTTCAGAAGGGATGATATTAATGCCAATAATCAGTTATCTAATTGCTTCTCATGTATTGGAAGAAGAAAAGGACTAAATTTTCAAGGAATTAATTTCTGAACTCTCTCTTGGATGATTATTAAATACAAATTCTGAGCACCTTGATCAGGTTACATGAATAATTATTAATATTGATATTTAGGTGTCAGTTAATACCTTCACCCATAAGTGTATGAGTTTATATAGCCCAGAGAACTCAGTACTGTTTTAATGAAAGACAAATTGTGGAAAACAGCAAGCCAGCTGTTAATCTGGGTGGCAAAAAAGTCTGTTGACTCTGAGAATTTTGAGCAGTATAGGTCTGATTTCACCAAGAATGTGCTTCATAACCATCCCCTTGAACTTTGATCCTAAGGTCCTGAAGTAATAAAATGTGTTTTGGACAGTGTGTCCCTCATGTAGTTTTTCACCAACAACAGACAAAAACCTGGTAGTTCCTGTGGAAGTAGTTGTGGAGGGCTTTCCTGCAGAAACACTTAAAGCTTGCGTGACTGAAAAAGATAAAGTGACAGTGCCATGGCAAGAAAATAAACAATGTCCCTAACTGCTTGCAAATTTGTTGTACATGAAGACACCATTTTTGTTGTTAGTCTGGGGCTTCCACCATAGTTGTTGATAAATGTCCTAATTTTTCCTGTTTTTTAGAAAGTTAAGGAGTTCTTTATTTGTTAGACTCTTGAGCTGTCTCCTGACTTATAGTGGAGAAAAGAGTGCCTTGCTACTACACCTATTGCCTGCTTGTGGGTTTATAGTGATTTTTCTTCCTTTGTGGTCAGGTTATCCTTTCCCCATAGCAGAAGATAGATACTGTGAATACAGAAGTGACCATCTCAGCAGTTTGATCATTGCCACAGGTGTTGAAAAGCATTTGCAATGGTGACTAGTTTTGTTAATCTCATTTAGGTCCTTGGCAAAAATACAAGAAACGGTAGAACTTAACAGTTGTGAAGGTTTTTACAGTTAGAAGTCATTCCTGTAAAGAGCAGAAACTCTGAAAAGTTTGACTGAAACTGCTAACTGTATTAATGATCTAATTTCCAAAGAGCAAGAATCAAACATACATGAACCTCTCAAACTGGTTTTGTTTTCCAGCATCTATCTAAAATTACCAGGCTTTGCTGAAACTATCAGAGTCCTTGTATTAATACTAGCCTAAAGGCTTTCTCTTGTAACATGGGAAAACAACTAAAACCTGCTGTTAGTCTGTGATGTGCTCACATAACATCCTGCTTTGGGGTATTCTGTCATAATTTGGAATTCTTGAGAAGGTTGTGGGGTTTTCATTTGGTTGGTTTTGTTTCTTTTATTCCTGTAGGAGGATTAAGGTGACTGATAAGTTCCCTCAGGAATTACTTCTTGAATTGTATGCCCAAATTATCTTGTGAATGATTGCTTAGGATAGAAATGCTGTGCTGCATTTTAAGTAATACAAAAATAATGATGTTTTTTTGTGCCAAACACATCCATATAAACACACATAGCACTGAAATAGCTAAATTGTTCTTCGTTAATACCTCCTGTGGCTTTATTGCAGTTTTCTATGTAAACCTATTCTTAGAAGAGCACAGTTAACTATAATAAGTTTTGCGCCATGTTGTTGAAGTCAAAATGTAATATGCAGTGGAAGGAATTTTCATACATGTCTGACTTTCATGCATAAGTGTTGTTAGTGTAGTTGTTTTCATCCTGATCATTTTTTCAAGGTAAAAACTTAGATAAGACATTAGTACTTAAATTTAGATATGGTCTGGGCTTATGTACATATGGAGTTAGTCTCTGTATATGTTTCCGTTTTACATTTATACAAATAACTTTTAGTGTAGAAAGTCCTCCTTTAAGTTTAAGGAGGAGCAGAATGTTAAAAGAGTACTTCTTGTATATATAAAAGAGTACTACTTGTATATAGATTATTGGTTTATGAGAAGAGAGTAAATTATTTGGAGTGAGGGATGGGTAATAAAATATTTCTGGGCTGAACTACAGTAGTATAAGATGGAAGAGAGAGCACTAACAGCTGAGATGGCTGGGCATTTTCTTGTCTCCCTCACTCAGAGCTTGGTGTAAGCAAATTTTTCTCATAAACTAACTTATGCATTTTAAATGTATGTCTTAACAGCTCTCTGGGTATATAAAAATAATTGTGTAGATTACGAAAGTTCTAATTGTATAGAGTATAAAAGTTATGCCTGTCGGAATGCCTTGGTCCTGATGTTTGTTCTATACTTTACATCCATGTGCTAGTATGACTTTTCATCATCCCCCATGCTCAGGCATGGGGAAAGCCTCCTTGCACTCTGAGATCCATGGAAGACCATGGATGGGAGAACTCTATTTGTTCTAGTAGGCTTGCCACAGTGGAAGACAATCAGGGCTGAGAATCTACCTCCAAGTGTTGTCCATCTCCTTACCTCTGAGAAATAGCATTGGTCCCCAGGCTGAAAAACGAAGTCTCATCTGGTTTTATCAACCCCATTATTTTTCAGAGATTACAGTCTCCTATTTCCCCACTTTCCTTGCTGGAAATGTTCACTCTTAGACTTTGTGGGCTTTCCACCTCCCAGCTGACAGAGAAGTAAAACCTCTGAACACAGCAGATGTTGAGTGAAACTGGAACAGTGCTCACAACCAACATCCTTTCTGCCTGCTCATAACAACATAACATAATAATCCTGAGCAGAAAAGAACTACAGAGAGCAGATGTGTATAATGGGTCTTGTGTGCATTTGCAAATTATTGATCTACTGGAACATCATTTGTTCATTATGCTGCTTTCACTGACCTGAGGACACAAACACGTTATGGTGCTATAACATAGCATTTGTGGGGAGAGGCAATGCAGTATAGTTGATGTGGGTACCACACTGAATTTGAAAGCTGGTGTGTATGCCTTTTCTGGAGAGTTGGGAAGTATGGAACTTGCGAATGATCATTGTGTTTAGTGGCTTATAGTGTGTGTAGGTTAGATGTGTATCTCAGTTGTTTATACATTGTTGTGTGTTAGAAGGAAGTGTTTAATGTTGGATCAGTTAGTCACATCTTAGTCCAGTGATGGCTTAAGCTTTTTTGTGGACAAGTGAAATTAAGTATCTCAATGTTCATTATTGTTCTTTCTAAAAGCAGTATAAAATATCCATTGCATCTTCTGATTCTTGTGGAAAATAAACTATTTAATGTACTCTTATTTAACAGTTCATTACTAGCATAATTTTGCTTATGGTAAGAGTTTTGGGCTGGCTTTCTAAGGAAACAGTGCATATAATTGACTGACAGTGCAGTTGTGGTTCCCCTTATTGTCTCTCCTTCTTCCTGCTTGAATAATTTCTAAACTCATCGGTCAATGTCAGTTGAATTTGTTAGAGTTCAAAAAATTGCTAAGATATCTAAGTTCCTACAAATAATGAATATCAGTAGTTAGATAGAAATTAATGCTTTCCTGAAGGGAATGGCACAGAGCTCAGTTTATCTATTCTGTTTTTCTGTCAGCTTTCTGGTCAGTTGGTTCCTACATAATTTTTGTTTTGTCCTACTGTGTGTTCTTTCTTGTTGGGGATGTCGGGAGGAATACGGAAGGCAGAGGAGTTAAGACTGTTGTGGAACTGGTAGAGATTAGGGTAGGGGGATGCAGATCTAGAACAACTTTTTACTATTTCAAAATAATGTTACAAATCGATATGTCGGTGCTTGTATTTCCATTACAATAATTTACAAATATATGACAAATTTATAATATAATGACTATGCCAGATCCTTTTTGGGTAAATAATATCTGGTTTCCATCCCAGAGACCTTCAGCCAAAAACCAGAGTCGTAGAACAGCCTAAGTCAGAATGGACCTTGAAAGATCATCTGGTCCAACCTTCTGTGGGAAAGGGAGTGTCGATGAGATTATCTAGCACCATGTCCAACTGCATATTGAAAACCTCCAGTGATGGACTCTACCACATGCTTGGGGAGGTTGTTCCAGTGATTGATTGTTCTCACTGTAAAAAATTTCTTTCTTACATCAAGATTAAACCTCTCCCAGTGCCACTTTGTACCCATTGCCCCTTGTCTTCTCCATGTAGCTCATTGTGAAGAGAAAGCCTCTGTCCTCTTTGTAGCTGCCCTTTAAGTACTGGACTACTGTGATGAGGTCCCCTCTGAGCCTTATTTTCTCCAGGGGTAAAAGACCCAACACACCAGTCCTTCCTCACAGGGCAGGTTCTCCAGCTCTCTGACACTTAAAAAACTACTAAATCAGTATTGGAATGCTGTGAAATTCCTGATCTCTTTTAACCTTCATTTTCATATATAACAAACTGAGCTGTTGGAATCAACTGTCCACAGTTGCCAAGTTTAATTCCTGCAGAGTTACGGCCCTGGTGTCACCTTGGGCATGTAAAATGAAACCTCTGGTTATGGAAGTTGGGTGTTACATTGGCAATAAACAGCAAACTTAAATTAGTCTTACTGGAGCATGTTGATCTTACTCTCCCTCTGTTTGCTTTGTTTGCTTCCTATTGTATGTCTGTCTGCAGTCTGTTTTATTTTGTTTTTCAGTCTCTTGACTTTAAACATAGTTTTCTGCTCTTTTTCTCCATTTTACTCATCACTATTTAACCTGCTTACTGCTAAGTTCCAACACCCCCCCCCCCCAAGCTCTTCAGAATGGTTTTATGTTTTCTTTGGCATCCAGCACAGGGCCAGTCTTGAGACTTCCCACTCCCTCCCCTCTTTCTGCTTTGTTCAAGAGTAGAGGAGGAATAAACTACTGTCGTGGTTTAACCCCAGCTAGCAACTAAGCACGAGGCTGATGCTCGCTCACTCCCCCCCACCCAGTGGGATGGGGGAGAGAATCAGAAAAAAAAAGTAAAACTTGCAGGTTGAGATAAAGACAGTTTAATAGGACAGAAAGGAAGAAAATAATAATTATGATGATAATAAAATGACAATAATAATAGTAACAAAAGAAGTGGAATATACAAACGAGTGATGCACAATGCAGTTGCTCACCATTCGCCAAACCATGCCCAGTTCCCAAGCAGTGATCCATCCCCCCCTCCCCAGGCCAACACCCTCTTGTTTATATACTGGGCATGACGTCACATGGTATGGAATATCCCTTTGGCCAGTTTGGGTCAGCTGCCCTGGCTGTGTCCCCCCCCAACTTCTTGTTCCCCTCCAGCCTTCTTGCTGCCTGGGCATGAGAGCTGAAAAATTCTCAATTTGGTATAAACACTACTGAGCAGCAACTGAAAGCATCAGTGTGTTATCAACATTATTCCCATCCTAAATCCAAGACCTAACACTACACCAGCTACTAGGAAAAAAAATTAACTCTCTCCCAGCCAAAACCAGGACAACTACCAATTCCTTTGGAGTACTAGTAATCTGTGGAGGAGTATCTTCCCTGAAGTGGCTAAACACTTTCAATCCTTTTATGTTCTCTTCTGTCCCAATTTTTAAAATATTTAACTTTTCTTAGCTTGCAAAAAAGTCCCAAACCAAAACAACAAAACAAACACCACCCCCACCCCCCAATGCACCCTCTAGTTCTCCTTTTCTGAGTCTCTTGTCCTCCTGTTGCTGGCCCAAGTGATTTTCCTGTCCTTCTGCATACTCTGGGAAATTGAAGTTGGAAGAGCATTTGTGCTCTGCTGGTCTCTCTCCTATTATCTTTTTGACACTTGAGTGTAAAAACTGCCCGTGCTGTAAGACTCAATAGTACATATGTGAAAGTTCAGAGAACTCAGCCCCCCCGTCCAGCATTTGCTTGCAGTTTTAAAAAATAGAAACGTAATAGAGGTATTGCCTGCAACAGAGTACAATAAGAAAACATAAGTAAAGGTTAAAGTGCTGATCATCTAGCACTTAAGAAATGATTTTGAAAGAGCCATACTACTAAAATAGCTTATTCTGAAAACACTATCAGTACAAATGTGATTTTAAACTTTTGAGGTTATACATGCTGTGCATGAAATTAGTATCGGCTGTGTTACCTGGCATTTGGAAGGTTTCTGAGTCATGTACCACACTTGGATGTTCTGCCAAATTATGAGGAAAAAAACCTCAGTATTTTTTTTGTAGTTCTCTAAATTACAACTGATGGAGAGACTGGCTTACAAAAGTGCTGTGGGTTTTTCTGCAGTGACATCTGTGGAGTGTATATATAGTAGGTTCCCAAGTTGGAAGCCAGAAAAGTATGTGGGAAGTGTGAAAGGGGGATGGAGAGGGGGCAAACAAGAAATTCAGACAAAAGGAAATTGTTGATGCAAGTTAATGCCTTTTCTTAGTGATATTGATAAATTTCTGCTGCTGTTCAAGCAGTCTAAATTATTCTCCTTCTGATTCTGTTTCCTTTTGCTTTTCTCCTGTTGCCTGGAAAACATGAGTGGAATCTAGTAGGACAAGAGGCTGCTTTTTCATTGTTTTGTGG
The DNA here is from genome assembly GCA_026212715.1 of Elanus axillaris. Taxonomy (NCBI): domain Eukaryota; kingdom Metazoa; phylum Chordata; class Aves; order Accipitriformes; family Accipitridae; genus Elanus; species Elanus axillaris. The sequence goes on from JANZLQ010000061.1 coordinate 3,554,163, forward strand.
CTCTGTTGCTAGCTATTGTCCTTTTGGCTCAGGCAGTTCATGTCAGTCTTTGTGTGGAGTAAGAAAAATGTTTTTCCTTTTTTCTTTAAAGATTAAATTTCTAGACTGTGGATTGCTTTTATTTGAAAAGCAAGCAGTGCTAACTTAAGAGTATCTCCCACTGACTAACATATTTTTGCTTGCACTGTCACCTTTAGCACTTTTTTTCATTTGGATGTGCTTATGAAATTTGTGGGCTAGTTTGGGGGTAAAGCAGTATTGCAATATAGTTTCATTTTTTTTAATGTACTTTGTTTAAAACAAAGGAACTCGTAAGGAAGACAGTACATTTAATGAATTATTCTGTTGGGAATAAAAAAACAGATTGCTGACAGTGTTTTATGTTTTCAAGAGTGGGAAATAAAGCCAATTTTGCTCTTAAGTAGGAGCAGAGCTCTAACACCCAGTAAAGTAATGTAACCTTGAGCAGTGTCACTGAGATTTTTTTTGTTGTTGCTGCCTTAACTCTGTTCTTTACTACATCACTGATTATTTATAAACGAAGATTGTTTTTGAGAACATTCTTGAAACAGAACTGAAATGTAGATATTTGCTAGTATGAAAACGCAGTCATGGATGCATAGGGTAGTGCAAAAAATGAGACATTCAGTTCTCTTGTAAGTAACAGTTCTTACAGGTAGTATTTATATGATCCTACTTCTTCATTGCCTTTATTTTTGCTGTACTAATTAATTATATGGTGGTATAGAAAATATACTGAAAATGGAAGATACTGTAACTGATTATCTGTTGGTATGGGGTTTTTTGTTTGTTTGTTTTCTTTTTCAGGCATCTATTAACAAGCTAAAAGTGACAGAACCATGGCTCAGTTTCCAACACCTTTTGGGGGTAAGTTGCTTATAGTGTATTCTGAACTATTCTTACATGCAAAAACTCTGCATAAATCTGTTGCTTTCCGAATATGTTCTGTATGAAAGTGTTTATGGATAATGTATCTTTCTGAGATGATAGTTTTATCTGTTTTGTGATGCAGACCCATTAGAGAACACACATGAAATTTTGCAGAGACATATCAGAAGATTCAAACAGAAAAGCTGTGCTCTATCCCTTTTTTGTGCATTGATCCATTACAGTCCTACAGTTTGTAACTGTAGGGCAGATCCAGGCCACTCAGCCGCTGGCAGTAGGGCATAGCCTCTTTCTGTACTAGTTGTGGCTAAGAAGTGGATATGCTTTTTCTTCGAGGATTCCTGGACTTTTTCATTGCTAAAAAGCACAGCAGATACCTTTGGATGCTATCACTTGAAATTTCTTTTCCTTATTGTCCCATAACCCTTGTTTAGATTGGAACAAAGGTGCTGCATTTTTTAGCTCTCCATTTCGAACAGAGGAAAGTATAGCATCTTGAGGTGTTGCATTTTTTAGCTCTCCGTTTCGAACAGAGGAAAGTATAGCATCTTGAACTTCAGTCATTTTGAAAGATCCAGAAAGGACCCTGGCAGTTCAATAGAGACATTACTTTTTACTATTCATGTGCAATACATTTTTGAGCCCAGTTTTGCAACTGATAAAGATAAATTTCAGTGTTGAGACCTAGTAACTAGCTTGGTTCCACTTAAATGATGCATCTGTTAAGGGCTTTTCTCTGGAGATGCAGATATGATTATTGTTGTGTGTATATGTATGTTTGTGTATACATATATACACATAAAAATGCATACACACATACACAAAAAAGTGTGTGTGTGTATGTATGTAAATATATATGGAAGTCTAGTTTTTGGGATTGGATATAGCTAGGAAATAAATTTGTATCTAGTGTTAGTGTTTCAGTGGGAGACTTCAGGAAACATGCATGTTATGCAGAGTATGCTGTTAGAGAAACCCAGTTCTTGTTAAACACAGTTGATTGGATGCAATCTCTGCCAGTCTGAAAAAATCTGTGAAGCACAACAGAAGCATCTCTTTGCATGTGGTAGCTAGAACAAACGTATAATTGGAAAATGCCATCATTCATGGCCTCAGTTATGTTGAAGTGCAGCCCTCTGAGATTAGATCTAGTTTGGTACTAGGCTTTCTCATTTTGGGAGTTAACTGGCTACCAAAAGCTTTGATCAAAGTCACTGGACAGTTTCATGTAGGATACCTTTTCAGGTCATGTAAAAAGTTGTGAATAGCTTCATTTCACTGTGATTTTCAGTCTAAGAAAAGTCACGATGTGAAAGAAATCTGCTTGTTCAAATTGAAGTATTTCCCTTTGTTTAGAGGTAGTGCTGTGCTTTGCATGCACCTATATTTAAACATGTACATACATTCTTAATGGAAATCTTGTCTTCAAAGCATTCTCCTCTGCCATCTTCAGAGAGTTCTCATTTCATTACAGATGGATAGCAGCTTTCTTTTTTTTTACTTTATGTATTACTGTTTGATCTTGCATCTGTTGTCCAGGATTCTGTTAACTCTGGTACATGGCTTTAGGAAGGAAGGAATTCACTATTTCTTCTCAAATAACTTTTCTCATCTGACTGCCCTACAAAGAGGAAGTTGAAATAAGCATGTGGCTAATGTAGTTTCTGGAGTATCTTTAATTTGTAATGTGGTGTGAGAGAAGTTTATGATATTCATACTTGAACCAAGTCTACCGAGTAGCATCACACCTCCTCTTAGAAGAATGACAACAAAAGTCTAAGATTGTTGTAAGAAGAAACAAATGTTGTAAAGAAAATTCCAATTTTTATGGATAAATTTATCATCCTTTTGAGAATGCAACATTTTTTGTTATCTGTAGTCACCCAACAAGATGCAGAGGAGAAGATTTATGCAGTCTCCATCCTGGGAGAGCCCTCACTCCAAATGTGCAGTATCTGGTATCCCTCTGCTTGTGAATACCTATAATGATGGCTTTGTTTTTATTTCACTTCCTTTCTTTTTAAAGAATCTTTCAAGTCAGCTTGGGAAATGGGTATGGAAAGAGCACAGCACCCAACATTTAAATTGGAGTGACTCATTGATATTCCAGGACATGGCCCATTTTAAAGATGACTCATTTAAAAAAAAAAAAAGGCATGGTAGGATTTTTATAATTGTTGGGAAAAATGTGGTATGCTCAACCTTCTGTCAGTTTGTCCAGAAGAAAATGCCCATTTCATATATCAGAGCCCATTGCTTCACTTTTGCGGATGAGGTGAATGCTAAGCCATGAAAAAGAAAAGATTGTTAGAGGGCTTGCTGCTGCATTCAAGAATAGCTTGCTTATGAGTCAATTTTGTGGTTTGGTGGCTGCCTCCTTTGTATCCAAATATATTGAAAAGTCCCACAATCTCTGTGTTGGTATCCAGGATCTGAAGCCATGAATGATGTCTTGGTATTGGGTAAGATCTTGCTTCATGCCCTCCCATAGGTCTTATTGCTTCCTCAAATAACAAGAGATGGAAACGAGGCAATGCCAGAGATTGCATTCATACTCTTCTGACTGAAGAGGCTACTAGGCTTGCTTGGTTTAACATTGACTTTTTTGATGTTCATATCCCACAAAGGAGATCTACTGTTTCAATACCAATCAAATCTCCATCTGGAGGAGTAAATATTGACAATTATTTGTTCTAGTTACAGGGAGTCCAGAGGAAAAAAATCAACAAATTTTATTTTTAAATAGTCAATAGAATAATTTTTAGTTACCTTATGCCATAAGAGGTTTTAGTTCTGTATTTTACTGCCGCCTTTGTGGAAGGATCAGAAGAGCTCTTTTTTTTGTTGTTGTTGTTGTGGTTTTGGGGGTTCGGTTCTTGTTGTGTTTTTCTTGGTACTGGCGTCGTGCATACCTCAAATTGAGAGACAGCAAGCCAGGGAATCATTGCAAATTTCATGTTGGTTTATTTGGTTGGTTTTTTTCTCCTCACATTATATTGAAGAAATTCTGCCTCTTTGTGTAAGCTACCACATCCAGCCTTAGGATCTTAGGCTAGAGTAGTCATGTTTCCAGTACCGGGATATGTTCATCTGCTTCTAGCTGGCCTAGACTAGTTGGCCTAGTCTGCATATTGGTCATAAAGTCTTAACACCATTCCTTTCCTCCTGTCAGAAGTGCATGAGAAGATGGAGAAGATAACTGCTTACTTTGGACTGTTGTGTTTTGGGATTTTCATATCCAAAGAAGAGTCCTGTTTCATCCCCACAGGAGCACTGCTATGAAATCTGTTTATAGTGCCTCTGTGAGCTTAATCACTAAAATTCTGGGATTTTTGGACTAATCTTAAAATGTCCTTTCTTTGAATCGGGTATTATTAGCCTGTCTGCTTCTAGAAATACATAAGCTACCTGAAACTGGGATGATAGTTTTTTACCGAGAATGTAGCTTTTCTTTTATTAATGAAATCTACCATTTAAAGGAATGTTTTTTTTCCCCTTCCTTTTCTCTCCAAAGTAAACTTTGACACATGAAAGTAGATTTTAAAAAGCAGAAATTTAGGAGGCAGGAAATTCTCATGTTCTTTATAACTGCTGAGTCTGATTCTACCTCAGCCTACAAGCAGTTTGAAATACTTACTGTAAATATTTGTGGACCTTATTACCTGAGAATTTAGTGCTGATACAGAGTGAAAGCTAGATGTCCTCTTTATTTTTTGCATGTCTACATTTTATTTTCTAATATTACTTCAGTAAAACAGTGATTCCATTAACTTAGATGCCTTCATATCATTACATTCCTATATACAGCAGGAATTATAGGAAAGTGCACCAGCACAATGTACCTCTACAGATGTTGAAATCATGATTTTTACTGATTAGAAATTGTTGAGAGAAATCTGAAACCCAGTGTTAGAGAGTTTGTTGGAGGTCTTAAGTGGAAGTTGAGATATGTTTGCTCTGAGTACAAATAATCTGAAGGATGAAAGTGAAATTTCTGCAAGAGGAGAGAGGAGAGGAACTGCTGCAAAAATGGAGGAAGAACTGGAGAAACCATTGTGGAAGCATGGCACTGTAGAAGGGTAGCAGATCTCAACGTAAACTAAATGTTCACCTGGAATTTATGAGTGGTGTAAAGAATCTGGTCTGTGTAACATATTCTTACTCAGATTTCTCATTCTCAGAAGAATGAGGAGCATGCTTTTCTGTGCTATTGTTGCCCATGAAAAATGTTTACTATCTGGTTGAATTGCACTTTTCCTAGACAAGTAAAGAGAGTTCTTCTCTTATCATAATGTAGTTTTGTACTATTATATGATATAATTATACTCAGAAATAAAAATAGTGTAGTTTTTGTACAATCTTTCTTAATTTTATTTCTCCATTTCTTTTGAACTAGGCAACCTGGATATCTGGGCTATTACTGTAGAGGAGAGAGCTAAACATGATCAACAGTTTCATAGTCTGAAACCAACGTCTGGATTTATCACTGGTAATGACGTAGTTTTCAATTCTAATTTAATTTAACTAAATCTTAACTAAGGAGCCTAAATATATACAGAGTTGCCTGGGAGACATTTGGGCATAAGAATTTAAAAAATTGAACAGATCTTACTCATTTTATATACCATTTTTCATATGCCTTGCCACATCAACCCCATCTTTTCTGATACTTTCTGATACTTTTCTGATATTTACTAGCTATATACCTGGTTTATGCCACTGGATTTTTCTGTAAGTAGGATTAAAACTATTTATAACTCTGGCTGTATAAAGCAGTTCTATTGTGTAGAGCCAGCTGATACTTAGAAACTGCAGAGTTAGAATTCAGGATGTGGAATTACCCTGATGCCTGGTAATATTTATAGTGCTTTTAATGTGCTCAGTAAATTAACTCACTGTACTGAGTCTTGCTGAGATAGAGTTAACTTTCTTCATAGCAGCCTATATGGTGCTGTGTTTTGGACTTTGGCTATGGCTGAACAGTGCTTGCAAAGCCTCAAGGCTTTCACTATTTCTTACCTTGCACCCCCCAGTGAGTAAGCTGGGGGTGAGCAAGAAGTTGGGAAAGAGGACACAGCAGGGACAGCTGACCCTAACTGAAGAGTTATCCCATACCACCATGCTCCACAAAAACTGGGGGGACAGGGAGGCCGTTTTCTTCCAAGGCAGCCATTGCTCAGAGACCAAGCTTGAGGGAGGTAGTGAGTGATTACCTTTACATCACTTGGATTTTTTTTTTTCTACTCTTTCACTTGTTAAACCACCTTTATTGCGACTAATGAGTTTTCTTGCTTTTGCTCTCCATATTCTCTTCCCCACCCTGCTGCAGGGAGGAGAGTGAGTGGCTGGGTGCTTAGTTTCTGCCTGGGGTCAACCCACCATGCTAGCACACTAATATATTAACAAGTCTGTTCAAATAAAGCTGTATCAATTTAACTGAAAACTGTTTCAGAAACTGGTTGTTTAAACTAGTGAAAACAGTGTGGATGACTTCTTAAAAAAATCTAAATAGCAAAATTGATTTGTGGGAAGCAAAGCTGCAAGTACTAAATTTTCATTGAACACCACTAATTTGCTTTGGTTTTAAAGGCAACACTTTTTTGTTAGCTTGTTTTGTGGCATTTAATTTTCTTTGGCGATATCTAAACTCTGATGCTCAATTGAAATGAAAGGTATAGAAGTATTTTTTACCTTGCTTGCTGTCTGATCCATCAAGAGGATTTCCAGAGTGTGAAACTGGAATCAAATTCTTAGCAGAGGCTCATCACTGCCATATATGCCTCCAAGTATACATTTGATTGTTTCTGCTCCTGTTACATGACAGATACGGTACAAAATACTACTGTTTTTATTGACCTCCTTTGAGATTTAGCGCTCTTTCTAGTCTGTTTACAACTTTCTTCTACAAGCCACAACACTTCCAAGTGCCTAATCCTTTTGTAATTGTTTTGCTATCCTTACTTTTAATTGGTAGTTGGAAAATGAATTTGAAATACACCATTGCTTTCTTTAATGGTGGCTTATCAGGTTCATGTGAGGGTAAAAACCCCTTTATTTAGTTTATGCCATCTGACTGACATTGTACTTCCAAAAAAATCTAAGAGTTTAAATTGATACATACTTCGCTGGAAGAAAAAATTTTCTTGTTTTCACAAAGCATATGATTCCAGCAAAGAGAGCCATTAACACAGATTAGGGACTGTGAACTATGAGTTTCCCATTGCCCTAAATGTTTATACCCTGTTGACTTAATGTGGTGCTGACTGTTACAGACTTAAACTGTATGTGCTTGTTGGAAATATCTGGTAGGTTTGCAAGAGACAAAATAAGTTTAAATCTCATACTCTGTTATGCATGTGTAGCATTAAGTATTTATGGTTTTACTGTTGCTTCTGTTTTAGATATTTTTGACTCATGATTTCCTCTTTCCTCTTACAGGTATTTTTAGCATTTTCTGAAATTATGTCCTATTTATTTTATAGGTGATCAAGCTAGAAACTTTTTTTTTCAATCTGGGTTACCTCAACCAGTATTAGCACAGATATGGTGAGTATATGGGAGGGGATGGGAGAAATGCACTTCTGTCACAGAGTGAAGTTTACTGGTATGGGCTCGGACAGTAACTGTATTTCACAGTCTGGGGCTTAAAATCACTGATTTACTTCAGTATGCTTTCCAGAGGTCTACAAGGCAAATATGTTTTACAGTATGTTTTAGCTGAGTTTTTTAGTTACTAGTTCAGTTACTGGAAATAGGCATCCTTCTGCAAATGGCATTTTTGAAGTTGATGGTTTGCAACCCTCATTTCAGATTACTAAATGCTTTCAACTTTATTTGAAATGTGCTAATACAATCGCTAAGCACAGTAATTAGTATTAAAATTCTTCTACTGGGTGAGCCGGTGCAAGACTTGCAGAAGTTGTTACAAAAATTAAGACTGATAGAGACTGTTTCTGTTGCAGTTGGAGATACAGCTTGAAAGCTTGACATTTTTACTATTACTTGGTGAGTTTAGATGTATCAAAATCTCCATTGCTGTATATTACACACCACAAACATTTCTACAATCTACCACTTTCTTCATGCAGTAGTGCAATTGTCTCTGCTCCAAATTATATGACCCTGTCAGACTTGGACATGCTAACTTGCATAGATTATTCATAACTTACATTAATTATATTACTACTAAAACTTTTTTTGGTGCTAGACAGAGTGAAATAATTGGTTTTCATTCTGGTCTGGAAAAATGCAGCAGAGGGATGGATAACTTCTGACAAAATATTAACTTTTTCTGTGTTGTTAACTGAAAGAAGAGTAGTTTATTGCAGTTATGAAAACTTTTTGTTGTAGTAAGGACTTCTAAAGCCAGAATCTCGCTCCAACTGGAGAAAGAAGAGAACTTGCAAGAAAAACATATGCTTTGAAAATATATGTGCCTAAAAGAGGGTCTGGATTGACATGGCTTTTAAATAAATTGTTTATTTTCTTTTCAAATTATCTTTATTTTACAAATATCAGATCTGGTCTGGTTCTTTTATTTGCTGAAGACTCAGTGAAAGTTCATATGTCCCTTTGGAACTTCTTTTGCCTCTTAATTAAACAAGGAAAGAAGTTTTATCTTAAATAAGACATCCTTTCTCCAAAGATGTTCCATAGGCATTAGCTTTAAAAAGGCATTAACAGAACTAAACAGTTGTAAATAATCTGACTAAAAATCTCTTCTTCTCTGAATTACTCAGTTTTTCAGCCTCTTGAGAGGGAGAGAATCATTCCACTAGTTCTGTTGTCATAGAGACAAGACCTGAACTTGCACATTTTTTTAAATAAAGCTGAACTAAAACTTACTCATGCTGCCTTTATAAATCATAAAAAAAACATGTAGACATCCATTTCTCACATCTCTCCTTTTTTTGATCATCTCTGAATTAAGAGAAATAAATATTTAAGTAAAGGTCTAGATTACCTGCATATATTCCCAGTTGGAATTAGAATAACCAAGAAGAAAAATAGTCACATAGAGGTAGTAAGACCCCTTAAAAAGAAGAAAAAAAAAAGAAAGGAACCCCTCCTCTTTTCCCACAACTGGAATGATTTAACTTTCTGATCTATCAGTGAATGTTTATTTGTAACCTACCACAGTTTACATCTGTCCCACAGAAACTGTAGAAGTTAGACTGTTTAGTGGCAGGAAGTCCTTTGCAGCCTGCAAAGGACATCACAGTATGCTCAAGACTGCATTGAAAAATGTGAATCATTGCTTGTCTTAGCTCCCAGGGGTAAGATCTCGAAGTTGCTTTGTGGATTAATAGCAATACTCTGATGTTGTCTATCTAAGTCACTGTTGACATTGATATAGATCTGTGAGTACTTTAATAGAGGGGGGAATTCTGGAGTAATAAGCCCAGAATTTGTGAGAGATGCAAGTTGCATAAAAGTTCTTTTCTATCAGTAATCTTTATTTCCTGAATAGATGGAATTTTGGCTATTTTTAGATAGCATTTGATTATTAGAGGGTGAGAAGGGGAGGTACAACAGTCTTTAAGGAAGGCTGTTATTCTGAGTTAGAGCAACTTGTAAAATTCTTCAGATTAATTTTCTGATACTAGAAATATGGAATTGTATGTGTTTTGGAAGCATTTTCCTATTGTTAATGAGTCTACTTATTCTGAATACAGTTGATCATATTAACCTGCAAGATAGGAGCCTAACATTTGTTTCATAAAGGATTACCTACAGCTGTATGTAGACAAGCTTATGCTAATACAGAGTTTCACCTGTATTGTTGGCTATGAAAATTCTTTTATAGAAAAACACAACTGGGAAAGGAACTGCAGGGGGGGATTGGCCTAATGAGCGATTGGCCATATGGCTTTCAGAGCTCTCTGCAGAAAAAGCAAGCCCTCTACCTCTTTGAGTTTCCAAACATACTATCTCATATGTGAGAGAATTTTGTTTGCATAAATGAGCAGTGTAAGGTTTTTCACTGTCTCATATATTAATTTTAATTAAAATTGAATGGCTGTTCTTGTATCACAAAAAAGTAATTTTCATTAGAACTTCAAGAAATGCTAGCTAGCTAGCTAAAGTACTGGTTAAATGTATTCTGCCTCAAGACCTGCTTTGAGACTATTCTGCAGTTGGTGTAGTGGTTTTCTAAGATGAGACTCTAAGGAGAAAACTTATCATAATTTCTGCTATTAATCAATGCTTTCCCAGAATTCATGTTCCTTAAAAATAGTAGCTCCATGGTTTTTAGCATTGAGAATTCCTATGTCCCTTCTCATCATTCATTCAAGAAAAAAAGAAGTCTCTGGGACCTCAGTGGAGCAAATTAGTGGAATTATTATGGTCTGTCATGACAACTTCTTTACTGTTTTACCCTTACACGCTTTGGAGTCTGCCAAGCTGGTAATCTATTAAGAAGCCTCTAAGTAGGCTTTGCATTGAGACTGCAATGGCTCGGAAGATAACTGTTTTTAAGTAGGCAATAATCTGGCTTTCTTCTAAAGCCCTTATGAATGGTGGCCTCAAAAAGCATCTTTTGTGTAGCCTGTCTCTTTGGAATTAAATGAGAACTAAAATAATCAATGCCATCTGTTTTCATGCATGTAGAATTACTTATTTTTTCAGGACAGATTAAAGCTGTTGGTTGACTTACCTATTTCTGACATATGCTTCCCTCACAACCTTCTTAAATTTGTGTCCAAGCGTAGGAGTGAAAGATTATAGGTGCCAATTCTGTGAGTTGTAACTCTTACTATACATGCATTAAGTGACTGATGCTAAAGACCTAATTTCTCCTCTCTAATTATGGCTGAGTTTTATAATGCAATATGGGATTGTATAATCTAATATGGGAATGTAAAACTAAATAAATTCAGATTTTTTTAACTGCTAGGAGATTTCCTTGTTTTAACACTCTGTGCTATTTTCAGGGAGATAGATGTTTTGTAGGCTAATCATAAGCCTATTTGACAGAAAAAACTGTGGATGCTCAGTTTCTGCACCTCATAAATTCAAAAATAATCAAGTTGTCTTTGCATTCTGCGGAACAGAGAAGAGAAAGGAGAAAGAAAAGATCTGTAGGGGAAGAATTTTGTCAGCACCTGAAACCTAGCATTGTGATGAAGCCCACTGCAGCTGTTCTCATTAGAAATCGTCTGTTATACACACAGGCCTGTTCTATAAAATATGATAAATATTTAGTCAATGTTTAATCCATTTACTGCTCTGCGCTGGTTCCGGCCAGACCTTAAATGAAACAAATTTAAGGACACTACATTCTTCCAAATTTCATTAGAAGCAGAGGAGTGAACTTAGGTAGTGTTTACTGTCAGCGACTCACTGCATTTAAGGTGATGTTTATTCAAAAGAAGCACTGTAATCTAGCAGCATGACACTAGTTTCAATAATTAGAAATGAAAATTTGTCCTATTTTTGCACTAAAGATTTTGTCAGACAAAAGCTGTTTTTTGTTAGCATGCTGTAAAAATGTGTATAAATTCTATAGTGTGTACATAATTTTTCTCACTGAAATTTGTGCTGTTAATTTAAATTAACAAAGCCATTGACATAAATGAGTTTAACAGAAGGTCAGACATTAAATTAAAAGCTACTGGTGATTATGTGAATAAGAGTTCAATTAAAGCAATGAGACTGGTGCACATCAAAGTTTCTTATTATTGGACAATTAATATTTTCTTATGTAGAATGCAAAGACTTACTGTGTTCTAGTAGTACACTCTAAGTAGTGCCTGGAGAATCAAGGTCACCTACAGTGTGATATTTACTCTTGTGCCATTTTCATGGCCATGCATATAACAGGCTGAGGGACTCTGCCTGTGCTTTAGTAATGGAAAGGCTTAAATTTTATGAATCAAAGTATTTGCAGGTGTAGAAGCCACTTAGGTTGAACAAATAAGACTATTATAAATAGAACTTGTGTAATTACTTTGCTTAAATGCAACGATGTAAGGAAAATTGGGACTGTTGATTTGAGCTGTCGGCACCAGTTGGTCACTATGGAGCTGACTGACTTCTCTGTATGTTGAGGAATGCGCTGTCTTTGGGAGGACCACTGACTGCTGGGAGTGCAGTAAAAAATCTGCTAGAATAGTTTATTCAGATCAATTTCTCTAGCTTTGTTCCTACGCACATCCTCAGCTTGTTAGCTATATAAGCCTGGCTTTTACTGCCCATTTCCTCTGAGCATCTGAGAGAAGAATGGCTAAGCAAGTATTGAACTAAACTTTCATTAAAAACTCCACATGTTTTCCTTTTTGAATATTTTTCAGTTTTCTTTAGTTGCCTTAAAAAAGGTGTAGTGTCTGCTTGTAAGCATCAATTAAATGAAGCTAATTATCTGCTCCTGGTTTCCATTATTCTTAATACTCTTAATTTTCTAATGAGACTCTTACCCTTGGCATTCATTCACTGTTGGTTTACTTTCTAGTGCAAAACTCATAAAAGGGAGCACTTCAGGAAATACATTTGGCCATTAAGTTTCTGACATTCTAACATTCCAAGTAAGTTTAGGGTTTGTAAGACTTGCAGCGTGCGTTTCTCCCAAGTGAGACTGTTTATAGGTGGTGACTAATGGATGTTATATGTACTATTTTGTTTGTAAAAACTAAAAGGTGTATGAAGAAGAAAATGAAAATATACTGAGTAATACTGTTCCTTGTAAGCCTAAGTGATGATTTTGGGCAGAAAAATTCTACAGCATATGGTGGGTCACTTCCATGCTGTTGTTGAAAAATAGACAGTGGATATTCTTAATTGTCATAGTTAAACTATTAATTCCTTCAAAATGAATTTGGGATTTTAACAAGAATTTTAAGTTATTATAAACATTTCTGTTGTAGAGAAAATTTTTGAGAGGTGCAAACATGTCTTTTTGAGGTTTATACCTGTTTCATTGCATAGGAGGAAAAGAAACTAGGGTTGCCCTATTCGTCTCTGCAAGCTGAGTGAAGACAAAAACATTACATCTTTCACTTTAAGTTAGCCTGCCAGTACCTCAGGAAGTGTACCAGTGTGTTGCTTGCTCTTTGTGGAAGAGTGATCAGAAGCTCAGACTCTAGAGCAGTGGTGCTCTGCAAGGAAGAGGAGATACCCATTCCAAATTTGTACTTCTCTTGGTCCAGATTTACCATGCTGGCTTTCCCTCTTCCTTCTGCTGGTTGGACTACTGTATATCAAGTCCAACTACTACAGTAGGATCTTTTTAATTATTTGTCAAATGAACCACATACAAAGGGATCATGACTGAAACTTGAATCCAATTCACATTATGCTATGTGGGTCCCAGAATCAGTTTGGACTAAACTTAGGCTTCCAAAGACTTGCTGGTAGTGGGATTAGAGGAAGATTTAAAGTTACTGAAGAGCAGGCTGATTTTATGTGTAAATTAAACTTCCGTGTGATATGAAGCTTCAGGAAACAACATCTAGAAGTTCTCACAGCCAAAACTTGTTCTTCAGTGAAATATATGTAGTAATTCAACATCTTTCAGGGAGCGGTGTGATACATACTTTTCTTTTTAACTGTAAGCTTCAGAGTCTACAGTTTCCTCACTAGACTTTCTCTTCTTTAAATAGTGCTGCCAGATTTTTAGTTGTAGTATTTAGTTTGTGATATCAAAATTGGTGGATAAGACAGCTACAATGCTGAAAGTGCTGTCTTATAAATACTGGGAAGGGTTGGAGTGTCTCCATTTTGGGGGAAATGTAATGGTGATCTAAACTAGGGGAAACTCTTAAGATGTGTGATTGACCTGTGGCAACCCCTGCTGGGATTTGCCTCTTCATTGAGTTTTCCTAGGATTTTTTTGGTTGAGGTAGGAGGGTTTTAATGTTGTGAATGCTTTTCCACTGCATTTACCTGTCTGTCTACTTAAATAAGTATAAATTATAAATAACTGTCAATTTATTGCAGTACTTTTTTGATAACTTTTCACATACTTGCATGAATGCTTTCCTTGACAGGGGTTTAATCAGAAATAAAGCTCTAATTTAACTAGACTGCCTGGGTCCTTTGTGTTGTCATGTCCACGACATGTAAATTTGCACATGAACTTAAACATATATATTATTCCAACACTGAAATGTGTACTTAATTGTTCAAATGAATGCAAAGAAATAAGCTAATATTTAAAACTATGTTTACAAGTACTTACATTATTAATATGCATTTACTCTGTTTTTTTAGTTGCAATTGCAGGAACTAACATTCTTCTTCCTGCTTCTCTCTCCCCCAACCTCCCAACCCTATTCCCTGCTGAGCATGGTTTTCTTAACCATCAAATGAAGAAACAAAAAGACGACTGTTTAAGTCAGACTACTTTACATGAAAGCCTATTCAAGGTCTAGGCTCAATGTTTTATCTTGAGTACTATTGTTTAACTGAAAACACATTTGTACACTTTCAGACATAATGGTCTCTACCAAAGTGCACAGATTTAAAGAACATTTTATTTTAAGTGTAGGTAAAGTACAGATTTGCAGACTAAGTCATTTGATTCTCTGTGATGCTGTTTGTAGTACCATGTAATTTCACTTGTGTGATTTTTGCAGAGTTTTTGTAGAACTACATTAATCCTTCTTCTCTAGATGTTTCACTGTAACTCCTGTAAGAGTTGAAAGGGGGCTTTAAAAATACTTATTAATTGCTCAAAGAAGGAAGTCAAGAAGCTTTCATTTAAAATAGTTTCTTGTTTTGTGAACACTTTTAGCCTGGCATAATTATTTTGAGTGGAAATTAATTATTCTTGAATATACCTCCCTGTGTGTGCATGCTCCTAGGTCAGTTTCTGAAGTTCATAATTTAAGAATCTAACTGTGAAAATTGTGTATTTTGTAGGGCTCTAGCTGACATGAACAATGATGGGAGGATGGATCAGCTGGAGTTTTCAATAGCTATGAAACTTATCAAATTAAAACTGCAAGGTTATCAACTCCCATCTGCACTGCCTCCTGTCATGAAGCAGCCACCTATTGCTCTGCCTAGTGCACCAGGATTTGGTAAGCTCTTTGTTTTCCTCCTTGTCAGCTTGTATTGTAGTAACCTAAGTTGAATTTGATTGTCATACTGCAGTTTCTAAAAGAAACTTTTAGGAAAAAGTACTTCTAAAAGCATGTGGACTCAAAAAACAAATGCTGCCACATGCATGCATGTGCTCCAAAAAAAAAATCTCAACTTTTAGCACCCAACCATACTGATAATGTAAGTTGAGATCCTGTTTGCTTCAGGTCTTAAACTGCTTCCTGTATGTCCCAAACAAGTGTTTGCAGGGAAAAAAGATGGATCAGGTAGCAGGGCTAGTGCATTCCAAAGTGACGGAGTTTTTATTTAAACTGTTGTCATTAAAGGATCTCCAGCTTTGGCAAGATTAGCTATGTTTTTCTTGATTTTTACAAATCATGGTAGTAATGCACCCCTCTGCGTTTATTTTATGAACAGTGCTGCACTGGTATTAGCTAGAACTGCTCATTCGGTTCTTGTGGTTAAGTACTGCCAATGTTGCTATCATTTCAAGGAAAAAGAGTAGGGAAAATGGGATGGTGAGAGGAATAACTAAATGAAGCTGAACCTCATGTTTGAAACCTTGATGTTCTGCTGTATTCTGTAGTGAGATTCTTTACCTTTCTGTTTTAGTTGTTGCTGTGACTCAAGTTGAATTGGTGCCTGAGAATCACTGCTGTCCTTAAGAAGAGAATAGTGCATTTGATAAACTGTGTGCAACCCTGTTGTTTGATCATTTGTCACTTCCACAAGTTTTAGTTTTATTTCTGACTCTAAGACATCAGTGAAATTGAACAGAGCAAATACTGGTTTAAGTGAGAAAAGCTATAACAAAGTCAAACCCTAAAGAAAACCAGAGAAATCTGTTATTTTCTTTTTTCTCATTCACTGTAGACTTGAGCTCAGCTGTTTGCACACACCCTCATTCTTCCCATTGGCATGACTGGACCTCCGTAACCTCCTTGTTATCCATGCAACTGTGCTTACACCTAAAATACCTCATTACTGTGCTTTAGCCTATTAGCTTTGCACTGTTTCATCTTGACAATAGGCTGCAAGCAGTTATCCTGAAGCTCGTTCTTTTCAGCTGTGGCTAAATGTAGGTTTTGGGTTCATTATTCACTAGAACTTGACAGTGCTGCTCTTCATTTAGTTCAAGGCAAACAATTCTTTTCTTTAGCAAATGCTAATAGACTTTTTTGGTCAGTGTTGCATCCAGTGTGATCTTATATGCCTACATTATAAAATGGTATGTTGTTCCCTCTGCATTGTTTTATGTTCCCCTGCCATGCTAATGATGCAGCGGACTGTAAGAGTTCTTTTAAGGGGTGTGTGGAAGTTTCCATTTCAATTTGCTCTTCAATTCTGCATTTACTACTGGGTTGCAGGCTGCAGTTAAATTGTTGTATCATATTAGGAGTCTCTAAATTAGAAAAAAATATCTGCTTTTCTTGCCCATAGGTATTGGGGGCATTGCCAGCATGCCATCTCTTACAACTGTTGCCCCAGTGCCAATGGCATCTATTCCAGTAGTAGGAATGTCTCCACCATTAGTATCTTCTGTTCCTGCAGCAGCAGTACCTCCCCTGGCTAATGGAGCTCCTGCTGTTATACAGCCTCTGCCTGCTTTTGCTCATCCTGGTATGCTACATACTTAGATTCCGTTTACTCTCTTGCTAGTAACAAATTATTTTGCCATTTTCTTTGGATCCAGAGAACAGTAAACACGAAATTAGCCATTCTAACTTACTTTAAAGACTTACTTTAGGTAAGGACTGTACTTGGGTTTAGCCCAATGTAATTGGTTAGCAAACTTGTATAAAAGAAAAAACATGGACATACTATACTGTAGCAGTCAGTCATGTTGAGCAAAATATCGACCCTGTTATAACAGCAGTGTGGTAAATCTAGCTTGCCGGTAAACTGTTGCCTGGAAATTGGTCCTCTTCTATCTATGTATAACTATTGAAGTACTGCTGTTTGTTGGGATTATTTTAAAATACTGGACTACATATGTTTTCTAACATTAATCACAGTATAATTTGCTATCAACAGGGTTTGCATAAAACTGCAAAAGTAAAAAGACATGAGAGAAGTACCTGTGTGTTTTCATATATTTTGTTAGATACTGGTAACTTATCTTAATATTTTTAAAAGGGATACCATCACAAGAACCATAATGCTTGCATTTGATGTTAGGAACTAAATGAATGTTACTGAAATTTTAGTTTAAAATGCTAATGCTAATAAATACATGTATTCTCTTATTTACAGCCACATTGCCAAAGAGTTCTTCCTTTAGTAGATCTGGTCCAGGATCACAGCTAAATGCAAAACTACAAAAGGCACAATCATTTGATGTGGCTAGGTAAGTTGGTATGGAATGAGTGTATGTGTGTATCTGGTTACCTGAGAGTTAGAAAAACTACTTCTCTCACAGAGTTCCGTTCTGAAATAATGTTTACTTGCAGAAATCAATTTCTGCTGAGATACTACTTCAGGATTTCATAGGATGCTGTGGTTTTACAAGGAATCTCCATGAATAGTGGATCATTGAAAATATAATAATTAACTATTACAGTATGTGTTGACACTATTTTCAACCCTTGAAAACTTAATTCTTAGAAAAGCATTTGCATCTGTAAACATAATTTGCATTGTGTAATACTGCACAGGCACTCCTGTTAGTGTGTTTTCACACTACAATAACAAGTAATATTTTTTAAAATTAGTAACTCTATTTTTAAAAGCAAAATATCTAATAGTTCTCATGTTTTAAATACACTCCACATAACCGTTTCTTATGTATTCTTCAAGTTCTGCATGAAAAGGCTTTGAGATTACTTCTAGGCCTAGGAAAGTGTATGGTTAGGCAAAATGTAGTTTATTATGGTCTGAAGAAATATATCTAATAAAATAAAACTTTGTTAGAGGAGGTAAGATAGTAATTTCCCAAAGTCTTATGGGTCATTATTTATCTATTTTTATTTTCATTTTTCTAATGCAGGTTTTTCTTGTGCCCTGGTATTAGATAAGCGACACTACTGATTATTGGCAAATAGTATTAAAAATCTTTCAAAACAAACAGTTCTTTTTCTCTTTGAAATCTAGTACTGCCAGAAACATAGTAGGTGATACGCAGATATAAATTCCAGAGGTACAAGAAGTTATCTGCTTTGTCTGTAACAACACTTGGTATTTATAATGAATGAAGTTCAAAAAAATTCAGCTGAATTGGCTTCTACATATTCCATAAGAGGGCTGTCATAATTCTGGGGTTAACTATATCTGAATCCTGCTGGTTACTTTTATTGCCAACAGAAGGCTGAACCTCAGGTGAGATGTCTTCTTTTCTGAGGTGAAATTGCATGGTTCTCTGAGTCTGTTTGGGCTGGGGTTGGAGCTTCCTTAAGTCAATTGCTGTTACGTCAGTAACTCTGAAACATCTGCCAGCAATGGAAGGGGTATTCCTGCACAGACTGCTGCTAAAGTTGAGTGATGAACTGGTGTGTGTCTTCAAGTTTTATTTTGGAGGAAACAGATAGCAAGGTAATTGATTTGCAGAGTTTATGGAAAGGGAGGAAGAAGAGAAATTGAAATGTAAAGTTGAAGTAATTTATTTTTTTTTCTAGCTGAGAATTAGTTTGAATTTTGAGAAGGGTGAAATTAAAAATTCCATTTGTGGTGCTTTTATCACTCTGCCAAGTCATTAACAGCGAACTCTTGCATGGCGTTTGGCATACATGAGTCAACTGTTTTGTCCTCCAGCATTTTTTCTTCCAAAACTACCATCTGAGTATCCATGAAGGAGAGTTTCTTACTTAGTGTGTAGTAACCTTACTTCACAGATCAAGGTACATATATATGTAAGACAAAAGTAGACTTAATGTATGGAAACTCCAATCTGGCAAAACTGGTGAGGGAGAAAATCACATGGATAAAACTTAAATAGCTTTTTTTTTTTTGAAGTTTCAATTCTTGTTTTCATTATGTAAGATGCAGCTTGGTTTTGCTTTGCTCCCATGAAAGAGTATTATTAAAGCACAATAGTTTGGAAATAGAAAATAGAAATAGAAGTATTAGTTGTTTTGGGTCTTGTCATGTGAAAGTAAGATATTAGGTCAATTAGTAGAGTATTCATATAATCCTTCTCAGCTCAACTTCGAAAGATCTTACCAAGCGATCTGCTCAGTGGACCAGGGAAAAGGGTTTTGGTGGTTTTGGTTCATTTTTTTAACTATCATTTGTATGCTGTTACAAATACTTATTTAATCTGGCTGCTTTTTTGGGTTTTTTTCCTTTTTTCAAACTTAGCAAAAAAAGGACAAAGTTTGAATGTACCTAAAGACAGAAAAACTCTGCTCATTGTTTTTCAGTATGAACACTTGTCAGCCTTAAAGCATGGGAAATTACAGCTACAAATAAGAGCACTCAACCTATTATGAATGAATTGGAACCGGGAATATTAAATTTGTCAGTTGAGTTCCATTATAAGAAATTTTGATTGCTTTCAAGTGTAGTCTTTTCACACTTTTTTCTATGTTTTCAGCATATTTTACATTTGTTTTCCTTAATCATCTTATGAATTATTTGGCTAAGACAACCAGTTAAAGACAGGGTAAAATGAGATATTAGTTCTGGTGACTGTGGTAAGGCATTTCCTATCATATGTTTAAGTAAAAACTTTTACCTCCCCTAAACTGTTTAGGTTACTTAATTCTCTGCTAGTAAAGAAAAAAGCAAAACTCTTAGGCCTGTCATTCAACTTTACCAAAAATATCTTCTAAGACACTGAATTATGATAAATGTTTTCAAACAAGAAGTCAAACCTGTTGTGGTTTCAGGAATAGAAGGGAATATTTTTTAGAAGAACCATTTCAGGCATTAAACTTTATCTCTGTGCAGCACTTCATTCTGTTGTACCTGTTAGCTTCATGTGATTAAATTTAAAATGATATCTCCCCCTCCTTATCCTTTTTCTAATTCTAGTGTGCCTCCTGTGGCAGAGTGGGCTGTACCTCAGTCATCCAGACTGAAATACAGACAGCTTTTCAATAGCCATGATAAAACAATGAGTGGACACTTAACAGGTATTGAAGCAGATTTTGTTGTCTCCTTTTCTGAACTGTAAAAGGCCAGTTATAATACCATTTAGAATGCTATTCAGATAGTAAGATACTCTCCTCTCTCTCTGTTGCTGCCATCAATATTTTTCAATCTCCCAACTGCTTAATGATCTTGTTTAGAAGCAAATATTCATCATAGCTGGGATCAGTTTATCACCTTCTTTCCTTTATTTTCTGCAAAGTAAGTTGGTACTGGGAAATGATTCTTGAAAAACATACAATGGGTTATGTGGAAAAATTGTGGAACCATTTACAGTGTTCAGTTGATACACTGATGAAGATGCCTACCCATTTTCAGAAAGAAACTAGTATGTTACACTTGGTTAGTTTTACTAGTTCTGGGAGCATCTCTTTGACTTTCATAGCTGCTTTTTTTTTTTTTTAATCTCAGTGATTGTTGTAGAGAAGAGAAGGCTTACGTATTTTTTAGTATTTTCCTTTGAAGGGTTAGCCTAGTTCATGCTGGTAACATCTCTTCGGTGTTACCTATTCAGAACTAAGCTCTCTTTGTGCAGTAGCTACTTGCATTACCAAGAAAAGGAGAAAGTTGCTTATTTGTTTATTAATCCTTGTTTCATTTTATTAGGTCCACAAGCAAGAACTATTCTTATGCAGTCAAGTTTACCCCAAGCTCAGCTGGCTACAATATGGTAAAATAATGTATTAATTTCCATCAAACTGGAAACTGTACTTAAACCTCTATACTCTATTCTGTGGGGTTTTTTCACCCTTTCCAATCATCCTCCACTCATAAATGATTATATGTTGCTTTTTGTAATGTATGACTTTATAGAACAAAACCTGCACTGCTATGCTTATATTAATATTACTTCTCAAAAGTAAAAAAGAGCATCTTTTAGGCTATGCATATAAATGTTTTGTGAGCTAGGTTTCAATTATGGGGTTTCTAGGCAGACCAGATGTTTAGCCTCCTATGTCTTCCACATCCCTGGCCATATGTGATACACTGCCAGTGAAATTTACACATTTGCACAGGGAGTACAAAAGCAAGCTTAATCCAGAACCATACTTTCTTTGGGCTTGTCTGCCTTTTTCTGAGGGCTTATTCCAAGGAGCTTGAGTTATATATGTTTAAAATAATGGATTTTAAAAAGATTTGTCTCAGCTTCTCTCCTTCCTTTCAACTTCTTGTTTGCTGAAGTTTATTATGTTCTTATTGTCACATGGAAAGTTATTTCTAATTAGCTTCCATACTTCATAAGTCTTTGCTTGAAAACCACTCTCAGCTCACTAACCGATATGACTTCTGTGTGAGGTTGTCAACTGTGTTGTCGCTCTAACTTGGCAGTTCAATTGCACTTACTTTCTTTGCTAAGCACTGATGTTTTTGTTATATCTTAAAAAGCACTCTCTCCTTCCTTGTCTCCTAACAAAGTCACTGTAAAGAAAAAAAAAATCAACCCAGTCATCCAGCAGATGATTAACCAAAAAGTACTCTGCTTGTTGCCAGCGTTTAAGTAGGTTGTGTGGGTGGGGAAATGACGTCAGTGTACTCCAGGAGTTCTAAACATAACTCTTTTGATTTTTGACATTCAAAACTGCCAAGTCTATTGAGATAAGGAATTGATTTTACATTTTACAGCTTTTGTTGTCCTAAGTATTGCTCCCTTTCCTCATATCCTCTGGGATTGGAACTGCTGTTGTTCTCTGGGGCAAAATTTGTCAGTCTGTATCGGGATTGGATACACTGACTCACAGACAAAGTGAAGTAATTATATGCAGCCTGTAAGCTCTTCTGTATAGCAGGTGTTTTGGTATTTCATAGAATCATAGAATGGTTTGAGCTGGAAGGGACCTTAATGATCATCTAGTTCCAACCCCCCTGCCATGGACAGGGTCACCTTCCTCTAGACCAGGCTG
>JANZLQ010000061.1:3589114-3617408 GCA_026212715.1 Elanus axillaris
CTGTGTCACCGACAAAGATGTTAAACAGTGCCAGTCCCAATATCGAACACTGAGGAATGCCACTTGTTACTGGTCTCCACAAATACTGGTCTGTGTTACTTTTTGTGCTTGAAGAATGATAATTTTTTTAGTAAATCCTGTTTCATTCTGACATCCATTCTGCTGTTTGGCTTATCTTGATGGTTCTTGAATTGGACTGATACAATTTTGATATCCTTGTGTTTTGAAAGGTTATTTCCTTTCCTCTTTCTCTTGAGGTTTATCCATCAGTACATTTAGTCTACTAGATGCCACCTTTCTTGGATTACATTACTTGAAAATTTCTTTTCCACAATGCCTGTCTGCTATACGAATTTAATAATACTGTTTAAATTTCTTATTCCAATCTATGGCATAGAACATGCAGGTATTTGGGTGTGAGGGCGTGATGGAAAGGAAAGTGTAACACAAAGGACAGTGTTTTTTGCATGTTGTTTAGGAACGTGGTAACTGTGGTTGTTGGGAAAGAGGTGGGCCCCTTCAGGCAGATGATTTGGAAAGTGCTGCATTATATATTGCTGTTTCTCATTTGGTTCTAGGTAGGGAATAATAGTCCTATGATAGGAGTATCTGCCCTTCATGATATCCTTGAACGCCTGAAAAAGATCTGCTGATGCTACAGGCAATGCAGCTGAACAGTGTGGGACACATGTAACTCTTAGTAGTCAAATACATAGTTTATCTTGATTTTGATACTTTGTGAATTTATAAAGTCCTTGACTCTGCTGTGCCAAGTATGTTTGCTGGAACAGAGAGGTTACAGTAGTCTGCAGCCATTGCATAATCATAAGATCCGAGCTGTACACTGCAGAGGCCCAATCAAAGACTGCCATGAGTGAAGTGGGCTAATTATGGAGTCATGTCAGTATGGTCAGTGTTGTGTTCTTGTAATAAAAACTAAAAACCTTTCATGGGACTCACTCTGGTATTAAGCAATTAGGTGACATTTATTCATAGGATCGTGTTATGTCACTTGCAATCCCTCATGATGACTTGAAATTGTCAGATGGTTAATTCCTGAAAAGCCTGCAATTCAAGACAACTGCTGAAATAAATTACTTAGTTTGTCTGAATAATGGGATGTTGATACTCAGGTGGTTTTTTTAAATAAGCTGTTTCACCTCATGCTTCTGTAATATGTTTTGACAACTTGAAGTTGGAGGTCAAGGCTTCTGAAAGGTGTGTGAAGTAGCACTTCATCCTCCAGAAGGAGCAAAGATTATATATGAGATATATATCTATATGATCTACAGAAGGAGGAATTTCTCATCTGCAGTATTTCCTGTAATGTATCGGTTTACAATCTTATGACCATGTGTTGAAATTGTGAGCGATCATAATCCTCTTTCAAGAATGCTAAATCAAGAGATCTTGGACTCAAGTATTCTCGTCTAACAGAGCTTGTGTTGCATAGCTTTTGGCCATAATACATTCCTTTAAAGTGAAAGCCTTTATTTTCTCTTCTTTAAATAAAACATAAATATCTGTCTTTCTATTCCTGATCAAAGTTAATATTATTTTATTAAAATGAGAATGAAATGGTTAGTAAGTGCTTGTTTTAACATTTTCTGAAATCTATCCTTGTCTTTTTGTCCTGAATTTCAAGTAATGGTAAGCCAAGTTACGTATTCAATGAGAATCAATTCTCAAATAATATGCTTAAATTTGATATGCTCACTTTTTTTGTATTGGCAGAGAACTATGTCTTGAGTGGTAGTACCACACAGATGGTGCTTGGATAATAGCAAGACTACATAATCTGGCGAGAGAAAAAGTAAAGAATCATTTCAGAAGAAATTAAAATGAGAGGTCTTATGGCTAAAGTCATCCCTCACCTTTTTGTCTGTTTCTCTTCTTGTTTTCTCTCTC
Organism: Elanus axillaris; assembly: GCA_026212715.1. Classification (NCBI taxonomy): domain Eukaryota; kingdom Metazoa; phylum Chordata; class Aves; order Accipitriformes; family Accipitridae; genus Elanus; species Elanus axillaris. The sequence goes on from JANZLQ010000061.1 coordinate 3,591,023, forward strand.
CTAATTGTCCTCTATTCAGGAATCTCAGCAGATGCTTGGAAGATTGATTCCAGAAAAGCAATTGCTTAATGATCAGCTAAAGCAAGTCCAACAGAACAGTTTGCACCGTAAGTAATTTTTGTACATGTCTAAGGTTGTATAGGACATGATGCTTCATATAGCACAGTATACTCTGTAATTTCTTTTTTTTTGTTGGAAGATGCATGTTGAAAAATGTTGCTTTCTATCACCTAAAGTTCTCTGTGTAAGAAAATACTTATTTGACAATATGTTTGAAAACAGGAGATTCTCTTCTTACTATTAAAAGAGCCTTAGAAGCCAAGGAACTAGCACGTCAACAGCTTCGAGACCAGCTAGATGAAGTAGAAAAAGAAACCAGATCTAAACTTCAGGAAATTGATATTTTCAATAATCAACTGAAGGTAATCCTAGACTTTTTAACACTTTTTTCTAAATGCTCTGTTAATTATTTTCTAACTTGATTATGGAAAAAAATATTGAACTAGAATGATTGATTTAAAATGTCAGTTTTGGGAACGTTCTCAAATCTTATCTCTTTTGGGGGGAGGAGGTGTCATCAGTTTTTTTTAAGAAAACACTACTTAGCATCAAACTGAGAGTTTGACTCAATCTGCAGAATCTGTTTAAGAATAAATTTGAGCTCTGATTCTGGTTCCGTGATTGCAAATATGAAATTACAATTTTCTGCCCTTTTGCATCAAAGAAGTGCAAGACTGTAGTAGGTCAGCAAATCTGCTGGAATCAGTACTTCAAATTGAAATCTTTAATTGAAATCTTTAATAAAAAGACTTGATTTTTCTATTGACAAACAGAATTATCTGCTGTTTGTAAGCTCATACTTGTTCCTGAATGTAGTTGTCTGTTGTTTGTGCTTTCATGCTTTATTGATAAGTCTTTTGTTAAAACTGTATGATTTTTTTTATTTCTGCACAAGAAAATGACAGATATGCAGAATTTGGTAGATGAAATGTTCTTCAGAAAGAAGTTATAAATCAGTCTTTACTTACAAACTTTTAATAGCATTCATTTTTCATAAAATATTCTAATGTTAAAGTACTTTATCTGCTAATTCAGCTGGTGGTTTCTCCTGAAAGCTGACTAGAAAAATACTGAATTTCCTGCAAGGTATAATAAATTGTGCTACAAGTATTTAGAAGAAAAAGCACTATGATAGATACATGTTTCTGTAGTTGCTTTGAAGTTAGTTCAACTATGATTAGATCATATGCTTTTAGATGGAAGGTGTGTTTGAAGTTAAGCAACAAATAGCTTGTTTTTAATATTAAAGTTATTAATAATTGTAGGAAAAATTAAAAGCTGTAGACCTACCAGTTTCGATGCCAATTGAAAGATGAATCTCATGATCTCAGGCAAGGAGGTAGAAAAGGGAGAATTTCCTCACAGAGACACAAAGCAAAATATGTGCAATTTATTTAAAAAAAAACCAAAACAAACAACAAAACAGAATGGTTTTCCTCACATTTTTTTATATAGGCTTTTTGAATACGTAACATGTCATGCTTTTTGGGTGTTGGTTGTTGTTTGTTTTTTTTTTTTAATTCAGTGCTTTTGAAGTGTTTTGCAGATAAATATGACCAAAGTATATGAATTCTAAAATTAGTGTCAGCATTCAGTTTGATCATAAATGGCCTAAACAGTTTATAAATGGGCAGAGGAGTGAATAATCTTAGTACTGTGACAGTAGCACCACCACCCCCAACAAACAAAATTCAGTATTTTAAATATTGAAGGGCTCAACTTCACAAATAACAAGCTAATGATAATTAAAAATTGAAGATGTGCCTTAAACAAAGACATCGATTTATCAGAATGCCTGCCATCTATCCAAGAATACTGTGACTAATTGTAAACTATTTTGCAGTTTAATGAGGAAATTGATTTCTGTGTTCAAAACTTCGTATTTAGAGTTGTCACTTTAACTGCTGAAAATTAGTTATGTAGACGGTTCTTTGGGAAGACTTCAGCAAGCTTCCTATGACTTGAGGATATTGTGTTCATTTCATAATGTGTCAAAGCAGTGCTTTATAGGAAGACCACTTTTTTATGCTGTATATTGGTATTTTTGCCTTGCTGCAGCTTTCTTTGCTCTCTTGGAAGAGATGATTTTTCTTAAGAGGGGCAGTTGTACTATTGAAACTGAGAGGTGGGAGCTTAATTCAGAGGGAGTTAGATATTCTCCCTTCTGTAGTTTCACTAGATGTGCAAGCTGTATTTTGGGGGGCGTGGATGATTATATTACTAGATTTAAATATCTACAAAGGCACATATACCTTTTTGTGGGCTCGGCATGGAATGATTGTAGTACTCCCAGTGCCAGAAAACCGCTTAGAAGATTCTGTGTGCAGCAGTGATTTAATGGCTGCTGTTCTTGTGGAGAGAGCTCTCAGAACACCTTGCATATGAGACTTTATGCACAAAGCTAGTGAAAGCTTCCCTGAGGCTCATGGTTTTATTAGGGTTTGTGTGAAGTAGATGTTCTGTTCTTAAACCAAGGCAGAACTCACCTATCTCTTAGGTAATAATATTGCTTAAAACAAAGTACTCTAGGAACTTGCATAATTAATATCTTTCCCAATTAACAGAATAACTTTTTTTTACTGATTAGTAACTGGGTACGTAAATACAGCAGGCTTATTTGGTGCTACAGTATCTTGCAATCTGTATAATTGTCCATCAAGTGTATAACACATTTAAATGTAAAACCTTTTCAAATCATGTATCAAAAATTCCACCACATCTGAGCTCTAAATATAATAAAGATTTCTTATCTTGTAAACTAAGGGAAAATATGTAAAGATGGGAAATACAGAAAAGTTTTTTTTTAAAAGTATTTTTATTAAATAAATTAAACCCTCAATTTTTAATCAAGGTTGTTTCTAAATTACCTTGTATGTTTAAAACTGATAGACTTTTAAAATGATGATCTGCTCTTGCTTTGTACTTCAGTATACTAACTGAGAGATGCACATTTGATGGGGTGGCTGTTAGGACAGCAGCACCATAATTGATGCTTGTCTTGTGCAGCTTTTCCTCTCTGAAAAGTGATGGAGAGGCGCTGGTGCTTGCCTTGTCTTCTATAATACAACTAGCTTCTGGATGAGAAGCAGAATAATGTACTGTTTGTAACCTCCCAGGAAAAAAAGCGTATCTAAATGCTCTTTAGGTATATACAATCTTACAGCATTTTGCTCCTATTTCCTACAGGGAGAGGGAGTAGTACATGTCTTTACTTGGTCAAAGTGCTTAATTTAATAGAAGACAGAACCAAAATTGTAAATATGTAAGCTACTGCTCTCTAAGTACAAGGTATATGCTAAACTAGTTTTGATGAAATGCTTAAGAGACAGTGAAGTTGACAGCAACGTTAAATTATAACCTTTTGTCATCTTTGTTGAGACTTATTCCTTATTGGCTATGAATATTGGTTGCATTATCTATGTGAATACATCCTTAAATTTTGCAAAATTCTATTTCTGATTCATTCTCTTGAAATATGCTACACGTGATTTACTGATAGCAAATACATAAATATGCCATGATAGTACAAGATAAAATGAGCAATTTAACTAACTATCTAGTGTCCCTTTTCACTGATGAGACCGTAAGGTTTACCTAATATTCCAATATATTTTAGGTTATGGGTCAACTTGTTAACACCATGGTAGTATACAGTGGATTGCACTGCATGTGCCTCCATATCATAGTTTTTATGTTCTGTAGTAAGTGAATACTTAAAACAAGTGTTAAATTACCTCATCTTTGTTACATGTCTTAATAGTATATATGAGTGACTAGGGAGATAAATGAAACATTTTTTTCCACTGAATCTTTTGTCATCCCTCCAAAACAACTGATTTAAATTTCTTCTGATTAGTCCTTTGGAGCTCAAGTATTTCAGTTACTTTTGTTTCAAGTTAACAACTCGAGACTTTGAAATGTTCATAGAATTTCATTCCTTTTCAAAAACTTCCTGGAGTATAAAAAGTTATTAATATTTCAAATCAGGTAGTTTCAAGTATCTTTATTGAATATTCTTAGGTAGAACCACATGGTTTCAGGAAACTTAGTACTTGTTTGGCAGAGAAATAGGTGCCTTAGCCTGCAGCTGGTCAGATATCCTTTTAAATCAGATTTGAGGCATTTTATCAGAGAAGGTAAGTTTTGTGGATTGTGCTGTATTTGGCCATAGAGTAAGTGACTTGAGCTTGTCATAAGGTTGAAAGTTGGGTCACTTGTTGTTGTTGGAGTCTAACTTCCATTACTCTTTAAAAATCTTAGCCTAGAAATCTAATAATTAAAATTGATACAGATATTAGTAGACTATAACTAGGCACTTGTTTATTTTCTCTACTTTATAAAATAATCCTGTAGAATAGAAGGCTTTGTATTAGGTTTCCTGTTTGTATAGTCCTACTATAATTTACCTTTACAAATTCTTTCTTCATTTAGAGTGCTTTTACATTTCAGTGTTACAAGGGTCAGTCATTACACACTGTAAATAAAGAAATAATAATAAATCTTAATACAGTTCTTGTTTCCAAAGACCAAATAATCATTTCATGTAGCACAGAAGAATCAAATATTTAGAGCTTATCTGTGTTATTGCACAGGAGAAGACAACTAATAAATCAGTGTTTCTGAAATACATTAGTCTTGCTGAAAAGCTATTCTCAGTGCCTGGAAAAAGTGGTGAAAAAGTAGAATCAAGTTCTTAAAAATGTTTTACATTTTGTGTGATGTTCCAGTTGTTGTCAGTCCCTGTCTAGTTAGTGTGCACTGGACAAGTCTTGCATATGAATGCCTGTTTACATTTGAGCATTTCTTTCTTCCAGTCAGTGGCAATGGAAGATGCAATGCTGCAGTGCCTGGCAGTTCTCCTGGGCTGCGTCAACTACTTAGACTCCTTTCTAAAGGTCTCCATGCCATACTCAGGCAGTACACAACTATCTCAATCTGAGTGATGAACCTTCTCCAGTTATGTGCTTCACTTTACCATAAACAGATGAGTGTGCAGTGTTTAACTAAGTTAGTATTAATAAGAGGTGCTAGCACTAAAACATAACCAAAAAGAAGAGTTTATAATTTGATTCTTTATCTAATCCTTACTGCCTAGATGAAGAGTGTGCCTTGAATTGCAACTTGGGCAAGGTACTAGTTAGTTATTTTTGTCTTTTGCTTATCTGAAACCTCAAGATTTTAAGTGACTTGCCTATTTTGGTCATGATGTTCAGAATTTTTAAAAAGAAAACACTTCTATGTTAAGTATTCCCACACAGCACTGTACTTTGTGATTCCAGGTATGCGACACGTGGCAATGCATTCCCTTTATCAAATCCCCCATATATATTCACCCCTATAATATGGGGTGAAAGGAGGAACTAACTGTCTCTATCAAAGACAAAGCAGGTGCTTTGGGAGCTGGGGATTGGGGTAGAAGAGTATTGCTGTGGGAAGGCCTCAGTGAGCACAGAACTGTAGGGTTCTTTCCTCTGGGATCAAATGCTCTGGTTTGTTTCAAGGGGAGAAGATTTGATGGAAACCTTGTATTGTAATCCCTGAAGTATCCTAGGTTCTATTGTCTTTCCGTCAAAAGGCAAAATTTGGGATTAAACAACTACATTTCTAACACTAAGGTTTTCATAGCAATATGACTTGTCTGTATATAGTGAATATTACTCTGCTGTATGAAACTCATATTTTAATTCATATTCAATATTATGTGGGTGCCTAAATGTGGCTATTGTAACATCTCAAAATTTTACTTGTTAGTCTGTTTGTGAATTAAGTGCAAAGGTAACAATTTCTTTCTGCTCTTAAGGTAAGACATGCCTTGTCCTGCACACCAGAAACAAGTAAAGCATTGTTATGTCTTTGGAGTTACAATATACGATTTGTAAATGTACAGCTTTTAAGTTGCTTGTGTCTGTAAAAGATGAGTGTAGGACTGTGCTGAATATTCAGCTGGCAAATGTTTCATTCTGTTGACTGTTGAAGTGTTACTATAATTTTGTTCAACTGGTGTCCTATAGCAAGCACTGTGGGAGATGCGGATTCTTTCTCCCCCATCCTCCCACTGGTACTTGGCAAAGCAACAGAGTGTCTATCTGTTACATGAAATACCAATCAAATATTTATTTCCTCCTAGCTAATGCAAGGAAGGATATATATTGCATGTTTTTATCTCCAAAAATATTACATCCAGTGCTAGGAGTATAAGGTAGGTTAGATTTTCTTAACCGTTACAGGTATGTCACACAAAAATCTCTTCACAAAATACTGAACTAGCACATTGGCTTAGCTGGGAGGGAATAATGTGTTTAAATGTCTATGGAAATCTTAAATAATTATTAAAATGTTCCTTGAGATCCTAACTTAGCTAAGCATATATAGATAAAATGACAAAATAAGCAAACAATGTAATTATTTGGATGAGAGTTGGCAGCACCACTTAACTGCTGCATCACAGCAGTTATTGATCCTACTTTATGTACTCAGTATGAGGAACTACTTGCTTCAGACAGATATGGAGGCATGGCTCATACTACAACTTCCTGGTTTGCTATTTGGCAGTAAAAGTGGCATGTATCATATATTTAGTGGTGAGAGAAACTTACATGTCTATACTTAAAATACAACGTTTGGGCTAGCCTTGTAGTTGGACATCTAGTGAAAGAAAGTAATGTTTGGTGCACAGATGTCTTGCAAGTTGTAACTTTTTTTTATGTATTTGTGAATTCAGGAAATCTTTTCTGAAGGGGGAAAATACCAATATTCAGAATCAGATGTAGATTGCTCCTGATGCTGCATATATAGATGAACTGTATCATTCTTTCTAGTTTATGAATTTCTTGTTAAAAGTAAACTAAGCTTGCATCTGGGTTGTCTCACTTAAAACCTTTTGAGATTTATTGGGTTTTGTTTAACTATGATAGCCTTCATACTCTTCAAGAATTTTAGTTCCTCTTTCTTTGCCTAGTGATAACTTCTATTTAACTGCTCAAACACCAGAATTTGGGATAAAGATGCAAAGGGGAAGAAAAAACAAACCTGGGAAGCGCTGTTGGAAAGCACAGCTTAAAATTTTGCAAGTAACAACAGTTTATCTTCAGTGTTGCCTTACTAGAAACGCATGACTATCCCAGATCTCTTTGTTCAATAGCAAGAGGAGTTCACATCGGCCAGGAGTCAGAATCATGAGCTTCTTAGCTCAAGTTAAGGGAGAGGAGGGGACATGAATGTGAAGGAAAGCTAGAGCAAGTAGAACAACAAAGCATTTCTAAATGGAAGCCTGTGCTAAAGCTGAACTGAATGTAGGAATCAGAAACCTGTGCTTTGGGTAGCAGTCTCTTTACCCAGAAAAGAGAAACAGCTTTTTAAAAATCATGAATAGAGATATTTGGTACTTCACAAAAGTAGTATTTTGAGCTTCAAGAACTTTCTATACTTAGTTTTATGGATTTCTACAATCTACAAAAATTTGTAATACTGTTGGCCACATGGAAAACTACTTTCAACTGTACCATTTTCTAATCTATGTCCTTTCAGATGGATGCTTGTAAATCATTGCACTGCTAATGTACTTACAGTTGTATATTTGTCCTTTGTGCTTGTACATATTTTTTGATACAAATAAGGGTTCAAGTGATCATGTAGAGAAGATGAGGACTGTGATTCCCCCAGAGAAGTTAATCTGAAACAAGGGTCAAATCCTTTGTACCTCAAGATATTACAAGTGTAACAACATTAAAGAAGCTGAATTAATAACATACAGTTATTGGAAATGACTGTTCACTCTAGTTAGCACTTCAGAAATTTATAGTCCTGTCAGAGGCCACCTCTAGCTCCAGGTGCAGTTGACCAACTCTGTGTTCACTGCAATCTCCTGATACCTTTATTTTCTCATTGTTCTTTATGGGCCAACTACTAAAACCTCATTATGTTCAACATTGCTAATGTATTTCCTTTTTAGTAGCAATTTTCCTTAGTCCGAAATAAGGCTGTGCATGAATGTTTATAACCATGGGCATTCAGGGTTTAAAAGTTTTCCCAAAGGCAATAACCTGCCTCAATAATTCTGGTGATTTTGCAAGAGTAGTTTATTTTACATTCTGTAATATCCATTCTAGATCCAATGATTTTGCAAGAGTAGTTTATTTTACATTCTGTAATATCCGTTCTAGATCCAAACTACTAAGCTTTAATGTGACTATGGAAAATAATGGTGATCATAAAATAATGGTATTGCCCAAATTATCTCCATATTTCAGTGAGTTTCATGGCTTTAGCAGAGTTTTAATTAAAACTTGTGTAAGAACTGATTATCTCTTTAATGATGTTGAATTCAGTTTTCATTAATGAAATGAGACTGAGAGCTAGGACATGAGGTTCAACTTAACTTTTTTTTTTTAAACTTTCATCCATATATCAGAAGTGGTTTTAATACCTTGCAAAGGTCATGTACTACTCCTCTTCGTAGTGTAGTTATTTTGACATCTTAAAATTTGATGTTGCACAGTGTGCAGTCATTCAGCGCTAATGCATGTATTACTTTTGCTAAAATTTTTAGACAGTGCAAGTACAGTCTGTAAATAAACAAGTATTAACTTTCAACTTTTATGAAACTATAACTAAGAAGTTTTTAATTATGTTGTGAAATTAACTTACTGAATCTTTTCTCATTTTGGCCCTTTGAATCACTTGATATTTAGTTAGATTTTTTTTGTGGTTGTTTTTTTTTTCTCTTATGCAATTTTCTACATTTTGGTCAGCGCGTGAGGATAGTTACATAAGGTCTTCATCTGGCTAATTTGTAGGCTGAATTTCTGAAATACTATCCAAATACTTTCAAGACTAACTGGTTCAACCCCTGAATGAATTAAGATAAAGCTTTTAAGGATATAAGAACTAAACAAACCTGCATTATATAAGTCATAACATATTTCAATAAAAGTAGACATCATTAAGGTACAGATTCAGAAACAATGTCCTGCTACAAACTTTTTCTGCATATTTTTGTCTATACTATGTTTTCATTAAAACATATCAATTTTTTAAAGTGAACTACTTTCAATGAAAATTTTCAGTTGTCATAGGTAAAGTTATCCTTTTTTTCCTCTTGTAATACTGAGGAGTTCAGATGCAAAATTCTAGGTTATGCAAAGAGATTCCGGATAAAACTTGTATTTGTGTTAATAGTTGTTAATGCAGAAAACCAATCTTAAGGAAAATATGATGTTTATATTCTTTATATTCTAAATGTTTCAGCAATGTCTTTGCAGTTAATTAGAGGAAAACTGACTTGTATATGGATGAATATTCTTTATGCCGTAATTCATCCCAAAGACATTGCTTAAGGAATTCAATCTCCTGGGTCTAAACCAATCCTGAAGATTCTTCAGTAAATCACCATTAATTTCAAAATAAAACCAATTAACTGAAACAGTTGCTATTATGAGCAGCTCAGAAGGCAGATTTTTTTGTATGGAATTTAATAAATTAATTCAATAAACCAGCGAACAAAATAAAACACAAGTGACTTTTCAGAATAAGCTTTGTCAAACTTTTGTCAACTTTTTAGAGTCCTTTTCAAAAAAGGCTTTCTTGTTTCTTAACCCTTTAACATCTCAGGTTATATGGATAAAGATAGGAAAACAGTAAGTGTTTTGTAGACCTTTGACATCTACCTTAAATGTCTGCCACTGCATTTGGCAATACTGTACATTTGAACAGAGATACTCAACCATTTGCAAGTTTTGTTACTTCACAATGAAATATATGGGGCCATTAGTTATGATTCACATAGTGTACGTTTACACATATTTTACATTTTTCTCTAGGAACTGAGAGAAACACATAACAAACAGCAACTACAGAAGCAAAAGAACTTGGAAGCTGAGAGGCTGAAACAGAAGGAACAGGAAAGGAAGACAGTAGAACTAGAAAAGCAAAAAGAAGCTCAAAGGTAACAAACTGCTCTAATTTAAGCCCTTTTTGTGAAGGTGTTAGAGTGCAAAGTGTTTTGCAAATAAGTAAAATAAACTTTGCATTCCCAGGAGCATATTCTGATCTCAAATAATATATCACCAACTGTCAAGAATACCCAAGACCTAGGCCAAGTTTCATTTCAGTCAAATGAAAAAAGAACTCATGGAATGTCTTGATTTGTCCTTGAATGGGAAGTGTGCCGTGGAGATGAGCTGCTACATGTCTGTGACTCTTAACAGATTTCACCAGTGTTAAATATGTAGTGTACTTCTATACCTAGAGAGATTCTTGAACAGTGTAATTAACTAGCTATGGCTTTTATACTAACATAAATTACAGAGCTAATGTTTTTCTGCTGCACACTTGGAAATTTGTTTTCTACATATATTATAATATATTTATGTAAAATGAATGGCATATAGGCAAGCAACCAATTCTATTTTAACATCATTTATCAGTAGCTGTTTGATTTAATTTTTAGCAATTGTGGGGTTTTTATACTCTTAATGTAGACAAATGTTGATCAAGAGTTGAAAACAAAGGCCTGGGAACAAGAGGTCTTAAACTATTGGTTATAGCATTACATGGACTGTGACCTATAGTGGATCGATAGCCTGTGTTACTATTTGGTGAGTTAATTTTTACATTTTGGGCAAAACCAAAACAAGGTCTCAGTGAAAACTGTATCTTCAAACAAAAATCTTATACATAGCAAGCAATTAAGTTTAGATAATTTTTAAATCACTTACATAAAACCTATGTGTTTCAAAGTCTTAAAGATCAACATCAGAAATAGTAAACTTTCTAAGAAAACAGCTTTCTATCATGAAGAAATAACTAGACTAAATATGGTAATTATGTTGGAACTTCCCTTGAAAACAAGAAGGCTGCTGAGGTACTGGAAGTATAGGAATACTAAAAATATTCTATTTCAGAGTATTAAATAAAATATTCCACTTCCTTCCAGGAAAATGGAAATTTAAAAAACAGATTTTAAAAAGGAAAAACTTCTGCCATGGAAAACTTCGTATGACTTTTCATGCAAGTTGGCCATTCAGACATTATTGGTAATGCAAAACTTATTGCTTCCCAAATGTTCAAGCGGCTAAATAATTGTAATTTGTATACCTGATAATGAGCAGTCTGCCAGTCTTACTGATTTCCAACAGACACCAAAATGAATAAGGTAAATGATTAATACTCATAACCTGGATACTGCCCCATATGATTACAGAAGTATGCTGCTTTTTAATAGCTCTAGTGAAAGCATAGAAAGAAAGAATATCTAATATCATGGTTATGTGCACTTTAACCTTTGGCTTAATGGATAACCACAATCACATTATACTGAGAACCATCTTAACAAATTTTTGTTGGTAATTATGCACATAACTTAATTGAGCAAACAAAAACACAGGCACACATATTTGGGGATGATAGATGTCTTTTTGAAGACCTCTTATGGCTAATTAGTCTTAATTATCTTAAGGCTAATTCAATGCAGACTTATGATTGTAGGAGTAATATATAGTTCAGAGGGGAAAAAAAACCCTATGTTTGAGTAAAATGAATAGAGCTTACTCTTGGTGTTTGGGGTAAGAACTGGCCAAGTGGTATAATGCAGCTGGTGAGGAAAAAAAAAGGAAATTGAAAGAATAAAAGTAAGTATAGGTAAATCCCAGATTAAAGGTCATATTCCATAATAAACAACACATCAGGAGTCTTGGAAGTCAGGAAAAGAGCAGAATATCAAGTTTTCTGTTCCTAACCCCAAGCTGTGGTGCTCATACCTAGGCCTGTGTTTCTTTAGTGACTCTGTCTCTTCTTACTCCCTTCCTTGTCTTCAACTTTCCATAACAATCAAAGAAGAAAATTCTGCAGCTTCTATGGATGGAAAAAAGAAATCACATATACCCCCCACACCCCCAAGATACATTTTTGTCTATTCTTCTTGTTCCAGCAGTTAGAGCAAACTTGGTTTGTAAGTATGGGGAGACTTAATCACTCTACTAGAAACATAATTAAAAACTCAATTTCCCATTTAAAGCCCATCTGACTAAACTCACCGGGTAAGATACCACTCAAGTCAAATAAAATTGAGCTCTGTATGACTATGTGGCACAGCTTCAGTGTTGCAACAAAACTGCTGAGTAATTGGCTCTGAATGCTTTGCAGATGAACATATGAAGGACAAATTTAGTGTTTAACATAGGAGGCTGTCAGAGCAGTGAATTTATTAACTTGTTAGATGACTTTACATTGAAGGCAGAAAGGTGTGGCACTATTTCATAGGGGAGGAAGTGATACCCTTCACACTGGTGTCTTAACCTCTACTCATGGTATGCTGATGTGGAATATTGAAATGGTATCAGCAGTTTCATTGAGAACCAAAGATTTTTTTGAGCTTGTAAGTTAGTAGCTGCTACCTTAAACAGATACTGGGCACCTTGATGTGTCTCAGAAAATATTCTTGTCAACTCCAAACTTGCATTGATAGAGATAAGATTTTTGCCCTCTGGTGCCAACCTACTGTTTGGAAAGTGGATTTTCCACTTAAGGAATTAATATTTTTTTTCCATGCAGTTTTTGGCCAGTAATTCCTGTTCTCCTTGGACAAAATATCTTCTGTATAGTACGCCAAGTCTGTAATGACCAGCTTGTTGTCATGCATTTGTCACTAATTTTGTATGTATGAAGAAAGTATAGAAGGGGAATAGGTCATGGAACAAAATAAAGCACATTGTGCATCTGTTACAGAAGTTTAGAGATATCTTTACTGGTGCAAATTGTTTCTAGCAGAGAATATTTATTATCTTCTTCTGGTGTCTTGTCCTCTGTTGGAGGGGAGGGACTTGTTAGCTTTCACAGTTGGGAATGTGAAATTTTCTGAATAGTTCTGCAAGAGTGCTGTATGAAGCTTGCAGATATTTTTACTCCTTGCCTCTCAACAAAGGATCAGGGCTGCCATATTTTCTGTTTACTGCTGGGTTTTTTTCTGATTTGGCTATTTTGAGTTTTACCTAGGGATGTTTGTAGCTTTGAGAAAATAAACAGAACCAATTTGTTTGATCGGTATTCCTGACTTCTTCCTGCATTTTAGAGCTGAAGCCAGTGCTGAGCAGATAAAAATTGAAGTGTATGATTTGCTGCTTATTGGGTTTCAAGAAAAACTTTATGGTAAGAATTCATTATTGAAAATGTCTGGTGATAGCTGTAGCTGATATCTACAGGCCTAAATTAAATAAGAGGAATTGTAGGGCAAATGAAAATGGTAACTTGCAATGCTGATATAAAGGGATACTCTGGTTGCTTGAATTAGACTGCTTGGGAAGATTTTCAAAAGCAGAACTGAAGAACTGAAGTTCTTATAGAACTGAAGGGCTTATATCTGGGTCTTGGATGCCAAGGAGTTTTGTTTCTTAACCAAGGGAGTTGTTTTTTTTTTTTTTTTTATTCCTCCTTCCTCCATATGGTTCATCACTTAAAACAACTGCATTGGATTTATGAATCCCACAGAAAACTGTGAAAAGAGAATACACAAATATTGTTGAATCCCCAAACTGAGACTCAGGTGTTGTTAAGTTGAAGAGGTGGGACTGAAAGTGTAAGATACTGAATGTTATCAAGCTTTTAATTTTCAGAGCATTGTGAGCTGAGTGTTCTAAGATACCTGTGTAAAGTTTCATACAATAATTAGTAAAACAGTTAATATATTTATTTTCATGTCACTGTAGAGGAGATCACAACCTCAATAAAGAAGGTCGAGTTCAGCATTTACAAATCTCTGAAGGACTCTTGACAAGAAAAAATAGTGTTGAACGTTTTTTCTCCATCTTACATTCAGCTCCAAAACGTAACTAGTTTATCATTTCTGTATGCTCAGGTTGCTGTGTACCTCTTTTAGAGTTCTGTAGAACTGTTTTGTAAAGGTAGAGAATTGATACGTGAGTTAAAATAAAAAATTGTATTAAAGGTAGCTTTTTAAATGCAAAGACAAAGCAACTCAAGGTAATGGAGGCCTGCACTTAGTAGTTACATGAAATAGTGTTCTGTCACTTGTCTGACAGTCACAGCTCTTTCTTTATAAATACATACGAAGTCATAGCAAATCTTTCTGAACATTTCTCCTTTGCCCTCCAGGAGTCATTGTGTAAGAAGATGCAGTGGAGTGGTTGGTAACTCACCAAAATAACATTAACAACTCTTACAGGGTATGCCAAAGCGAGAGAGTACACTTTATGCTATAGGTCACACACAAGGACAACCAACTTTTATAGTCCTTCATTTGACTGGCTTAACAAAAGACCTTAATTGTCCAACAGGCGAATCCAGGAACGGGATAAACAGCGGCTTGATCGAGTGCAACCAGAAGAAGAACTTCAGTGGCAAAAAAAAATTCAGGAAGATGAAAAGCAAAAAAGGGAAGAAATAACCAAGAAGAAGGAAAATGAGGATAAGGGGAAACAAGAAATGCAAGAGAAACTGAGTAAGCTTTTCCAACCACATCAAGAGCCAGTCAAGCCAGCTGTCCAGGCTCCTTGGTCAAATGCAGGTAGAATAAATAAAACATCAAGAAATGCTGTTGCACATGCCTCTTGAACAATTCTTTTCTGTTTTGTCCTCCCATTTAGTACAGAAGAATATTGTTTTTCAAGAATGGATTGCTAGTCTTATTAAAGTAAATAATATATGGATTGAGCTCTAGACTCCAAAAAGTTGTTCTTTTAGGCTTCACTAGTCTTCCTAAAAGTGTGGTGTTTAGTAGAGTATAAAGCACAGTTAGCGAGACTCACAGTGCCAGCTGAAGAGAGAATCTTAGCTGTAAGTTGTAAGATCTTGATGCAAGATGTCAAAAATTATTTCTGTACTTTTCTTTACAATTCTTATTTGGGTGTGGAATATATGCCTTGGGATTTTTTAGAATAGTAGCAATATGTCATTTAGTTATCCTTTCTCCTCTTCCACCTTCCCCATACATGTTGCTTACTGAACAAATGACTTGAAGTCTAAGATTAATCCCCTTTTTTCTGCTACACATGATCACTTTCAGCTGAGAGTTTTTTTCTCTGCATTATAACCTGATTTTTGCTTGTATTGGGAATCATGGTTCCCCCTTAAGTGGCTTTGATACATACATGAGAGAATTGTTTGGGAATGTAATATTTGATCAAAGGGGAAATTACCTTCTATCTTTTAGCCCAAATCTAGAACTGACTTAATCTAATATGTCTTCTTGCTAGGTTTTATTTGTGCAGAATAGCAGAGGGCACTTTTATGACCAAATAGGCAAAATAGGAAGTGCATTATACAAAACCAATGTATCTTTTATCTTTGAGGATTTTCTGTATTATTCTTTTCCTAATAGTGCATCTTTAGCATGTAATTTTTTTAAAACATCATTTGTAAATGACCTCTTTTCAGCCAATCTGTATGTACTAGCACATCTTGAAACACCTTTCTTGGAAGTGTAGTCAGGCTGCTCTAAAAGCTGCTCTCACAAGCAGGCTCTAAAAGTATTTGGAATACCATTGATACATGCAAGAACATCACTGTTTGAATTGAACTATGGCTGATCAGATTTAACCTACAATATCATTGAAGCATTTGAGAAGTCATGTATGTTGCATCATAAGTACATGATTCTTTCTATGAAAATAGTTGTATAAATCACAAAAGTTAAAATATAGTAATATTTTACCTTATATTTAGAAGAGAAAATAGTGAGAAAATTATATTTAAAATAATTAATTTTCATATTTCCCCTTATGTAAAAGGGGGATAATGTACTTCTACAGACAATGTAAGGTTTGTTAATTTTTGTCTCCACTTTCGCCTCATTTTTCAAATATTTAAAAATGTGTTTTGACACCCCCCCTCCCCTTTGTATCTGGTTTTTTTCCTTTGCTCAGAAAAAGCTCCACTAACCATTTCTGCTCAGGAGGATGTAAAAATAGTGTATTATAGAGCACTGTATCCTTTTGAATCAAGAAGCCACGATGAAATCACTATTCAGCCTGGCGACATAGTCATGGTAAGAAGGGATTGTAATATTACTTGAAAAAATTACTTAAGCTTTTGTACTTGTGTGATTGAATTTATATATGGTAAGATTTTGTACAGACTTGAGAAAAATATTTTGGTGAATACCAAAATGATGTGATGTGATATAGTAACCCTATTATAATAATGGATAGCTTCTTACATTTCCTTGTAAGTGTAAAGTTTAAACATAATCTATAAGTAGATTGTATCAGTTTTAGTATGCTGAGCTGCGTGTGTCTGTCAATGTGTTTAAAAGGTTCCTATACAGAAGTTATCTCGGTGAGAGATTTCTTGTCCTCCAAGGTACCTAGGGAATGAAGTTACTGTAATTTTCTGTTGAGAGAGTGACTATTATGTGTGGATCAAAAACTGACTTTGATAAATACAGTATGTTTCTAATAAGAAATTTACATTTTTATAAGAATAGTACAAGAGCAGTGTAAAACTTCTAATTTGGAAAACTACCTTTATTAAGAGAATGTGATATCCAGTGTAATACTATGTGAAACAATTACGCTAAGCTACAAGATGGCTACACTTCTGTTGTGATCACATAAACATTAATGTAGTCTTTGTATGGTGGTGATAGTTCTTCAGTAAGACTGAAAATCTTTTATACAACTCTTTTGGTGACAGTTTTTGACATAATGATCTAGTATAATTGTAACTGGGAATTGTTTGTATGGTAATTTAGTCTGGTTTTCTAATCTACTTAACTTTTGTGAGATACTCCTACATTTGTTTTAAAAATGATATACAGTAGATAAAATGACATTTCTAAAAATGGAAACTTCAAAACCTAAAAATTTGTTTGCAGGTGTGTAGATACAAAATAATTTCCTTTTTTTAAAGTAGATGATGAGATGTGGGGATATGGTCAGCCTATAACTGTCATGTTAAACTCTAAAGCAATATTCTGCTTTTGTCTCTAATTCTATCTAGAATTACAGTTCTGTTAATGACTACAGTTATCAAATGTGTATATTAATATTAATTATGAGTATAATCTTCACATGTATATGTCTGCTTATAATGAAAATTCCTAGTAAACTATTAAATGATACCTTGTTCACTGTGGGAAAGTATATTCATTATAGAGTTCTACCCAACAAAATAGATTTTAAGAGCTATTGCATTTTGGCACAGTTTAGTAAGAACGGATTTTGGAAAAAAATACACTTTGTAGATTCTCATAATTTGTAATAACTATTTTTTAAAAACCGTGTATTCTGGGGAGATGAGCCTTCATCTCTTAGCCCTTTTGGTTTATTGCTTTTTTTTAATTGATTGAGCTGTGTCTCGCTGAAGTGTTTGTGACATTAGAATCTGCTTTTGGAAAATAAAAGGCAAATGCTGGATTAGTAGCACTACTGAATGACTTGGGATGAATCCCAATGCCATTCTGAATAAAAGTGCAATGTGCTGTTATTCTGCATCGAGAAATAGTATTGGTCAGTCAGCTGTTAAATGAGAAATGATACAGGTACATGAGTCTCCTTAGGCTATTGAAAAATGCTGTGCTGCCTTGCTTTCTTGGGAAATAGATTGTAGCTTAGGCATATAAGTAGACTATTTTTTTATCTTGAGGGAGAGCAATCACTATTAGGTAGACTTGCAGGGAAATAATATTTTTGCCAAAAATATATGATTTTAAGGAGCACTTCGCACATTTAAAACAGAGATTTTGAGGTAATCTCAGTCTTTCTGTATATTACTTTTGGACTTTATTTTAACTTACCCTGCAAAAATAGGGTAACTACTCTCAATTTTCTTTATTTAACTTACTTTTGACAATAATTAAACCTGATGACTGATTCTTGTGGGATTTATCTCCTGCTCTGTAGTAATTGCTTAAATGGACTACTCTTAGAAAAGCTAATATAAGTAAGACACTTTTGTGAAATGTGTTATAATTCTGCCTTGCTTTAAATCATTGCTTTCCTGATGGAGGTTAAAAGGGAATGGGTAAGTGTGCTATGACTGTTAGGAAGTCTATGCAATTTATTCATTTTCATAAATACAGATTTTGTTACCATGTAGTTTACTTGTTTTTTTTAATTCACCTAGGGAAAAATTAACAAACTAGCTCACATTGTCAAAAGTAATATAAGTGCTATGGACCAGAATTTACTTTTGATAATGGGCATTTGGACTCCTAGACTCTTCTCTGTCCTTAAGTGTTTGTCATGTCCTGTGATTCTGAAAGGTTTGAGTTGGTTACATTTTTTGGAAAATAATAATTTACAACCTTACATGTTGTGTCTAATTTATGACATAAATACAACTCTGTAGTTAAGCTGACCTATACAGTTAGGAGTTTACTGTGTGCAACAAAGTAAGTATTGTTTAGAATAACTGTGTTCTAACATGGGGCAATTTAGGACTTCACCATTTTAACACTTCCAAATGGCTTTGTGTGTGCAGGCTTGTGCAATCATGTCCTGTAATCATATAAATGTACAGAAGATACCACCCAAACTGTAACTGCCATGACCAAAGAATCCAGCTGAAGCCCAAATCCATTGACTGTGTACATGGGAACCAGGCTTAAATCCTGGATGTAAATAGGACTACAGAATTTATTGTGTCAGAATGACTTGTGGCTTTAATAGATGTATAGCTTGTAAATACTTTAGAACAGTGTAATGCACTTTTACACTGTGCATGAATCTTGAGACCTGCCTTAGTGGAAATGAGGGAGAAGGATGAGGGTTTATTCTGAAAGGAAAGTATTTGCAAATTTGAGGAGGGCTTTCTTCTGCATGACTTTCCAGTATATGTTAGTTATCTGTAGCACGTACATGTAGGGTGCAGGCTATATTTTTTTTAATTCTTCCACTTTTTAATTACAGGATTTTTATATATTCTCTTAACTTGGATTTCTGCTTTCTCTGCTTTTTACCTTTCTATGTACTTTAAATTTCTTTCACTGTAAGCTAGATTGATTTATAATCCTAACTATAATTTAACCAAGCTTTTGTCTGGGGACAAATATTCTGAGCCAAGAAAGCATGCCTCCTTTAGGGCTCGCTCTGTTAAAGAAGTTAAGTTTCTGTTATGTGTATGAATATATGTACACAATGTATGAAGTTGTTTTCGTTTGGATAGCGCTCTTACAAAGCAAGTCCTGCTGGCATTTGCTGCTGTTAGGCTCCAGCTTGAAGTAAATGAACAGATTCTCTTGTTGCTGATAATGTTTCATATAATACAGCTTATTTAAATAAACTTAAGCATAATTCAGTGAAATACAGGTGATTTATTGAATTACTGAACTGTAGTGGCTCTGATAGCAGGAGAATATGGTAAACAGGAAGTTCATAAAGAAGGTTCCATATAAAGTCTAAAAGAAATTCATAATGATAGTTTCTCATCAGTTTTGTTAGTTATTGATTGTGAGAGTTAGGATGATTGTTCTTTGTATTAGACACATAGACAGCCTCTGTGTAGGCGTAATTGGCATATGGCCTCTGGCCTGCAGAGCTTATATTCAACATTGTAACAAGAATTCCAGTAGTCTCAAAATACCTAGCTCAAAAGCCTACAAGTGGAATAGAATTTAAATTGTCATTTAATGGACAAAACAGATGATGGTACACTGTTTAGCTTTGATTAAATACTTCTTGTGAGAGTATTAGGGTTTGGCTTCATATGTAGAGTATGTACCATAAAACAGGGCTTGTCAAAGTGTGCATGCACTGCTAGTGATACACAAGCCATTTCAAAGTGAAGTAGGCCATTACAAAGCCAGCCCTTCTGTTGACAGAGATACTAACTGGACCTATTGCTTTTGCTGCTAAGAGTTGTGTTGCTGTTACTCCTGCACTTGTGTTCAGCTGCTGGAATTCAGTAGTTGCAAGCCATGGCTCTGAAGTATGGTTGAGTAAATAAAAAATGAAACCACACACACTGTAATTCACTATTCAGGTGGATATTTAAAGTCTAGTTGTGTTTTGGAAAAAAATAATCTGGGATAGTCTGTTGTGGACACTTGGGGATGGGGCGTAAAAATACAAGGAATTTAGAACAAATTATTTTTAAAAAGGTTCAAAGGAATATATTTAAAGTTCCAGTACTGTACTACAAAAACAGACGCAAATTGTATTTTATATGAAAAACTGAGAAACCAAATATTTTATGAATTATGGAACTTAAATTACCCTTCAAAGTGCCTTTTCATGAGTATACATAGAAAACTGAATTGGATTGAATAAGCATAAATTTGACTATCCTAATAGGCTGTTTTATGAATTATTTTAACTTAAAACTGTCTTCTAAAGAGACATTAAATCAGGTGTTAAAACTTTTTGGAGGTGGTATGGTGTGTTTTTTTTTTCTCTGCTTGTACAAAACATTTCTTTCTGAAAAATCACAGTGGTCTCTGTATGACTGTGATTCATTTCAAAGATGGCCTTTTTAGAACATTGCCATTACAGATTTCTTGGCTTTTCAGTTGTGATTCTTTCATATGTTAGTGATTCTAGTCACTACTTAACTAATTGAATGACAGTAGAAACTATGTGACTAATATTACTGTTTAGATTACTCCACTTGCATCAGGTGCTGATAATCCATTTCTCCCTCTCTCCCAAGATTCACCTGCTGCTGTGACCTTCCATCACCCATAGTGCTGCTTTAACAATCCTATTCAGTGCTGCAGTAGAAATTTTGCTCTGCAGTGCAGTAAAACCACATTGAACTGGTCAAGCATGTGGTCCATTTACTTCTGGGTTTGCTTTGAGTTAGTAGGGACTGAGACAGAAGATGGACCCAACAAAAAGCAGAAATGGATTGTTTTGCACCAAAAGAGTGGTGTGGGTTACAGATTACAAAAGGAGATAGTCAAAAAGTCAACAGCTGGCCTAAGGCAAAGCAGTCTATCAGCAGCTCAAATGAGTAGTCCGGGGACAGAGGCAGGTTTGCTGCTTTGTTTCAGTCACTTCTAAGCAAAAGAATGGTCCCACCTTTAGTCTAAAGCAACTAGTATGCACCATTGCCACAAATAATTTTTTTTCTTCAAACAATCAGCTGGTTGGGTTATATTTTGTCAAAATTAATAGAGTGAATTTGGAGGTGCATTTCCAGTTGTAGAAGCATCTAGCTTGAGTCACTGCTATATGCTATTTTTGTATAATGTCATATACTGGAAACTCCTTTGACTGAAAAGGATACTATTTCTTATTCCTTAGCTCCTGAAGCATTCTGTTATCAGCAAGTCCCTCACATTGAATATGGATTTTTAGGAAATAGTGTCAGGTGATTTAGAAGTACAAATTTAAGCATCTCTAACTGCTGTACTGTTATCTGCCACAGTCAACTCTTTAGTTATGCTGTCATTTGAAACTCTTAGATGTTTTGAAATACTGATCGCTACTGGCCTAAACAGATGAGAGAAATTCTTGCAAAAAACCATCTGACTAGGGGGTTGGTCATCTGACTTTTCATGACTGGCCTGGTTTTACTGCTGATTGACCATTGCTGGGGAATCTGCAGCTGCACAGCAGATTGTTGTACAAAGTAGGTGTTATTTACATGTCAAAAGTGCAAACCCTATGCATATATAAGGATTTGCTTGAAAACAGATTCTTTTGAGCTATCAAAGTAATTAGATAGCTAGAATACCAAATTTACCAAAATTATTACCAAATACAATTATTGCCTTTTTTTCTTCTAAAAAGTTTCTGTAACTGATGTTGCCTTGGTGGTATTTAGCCACCATATCAATTCACATGGGCAGCAATAGTGAATTAATTCTGCGATTCTTGCTGAATGTGCTTAGCTGCAGCTCACAGAATTTAAACTCATCACTTTTCTTGAAATACCAGACTAAGGCAGTAGACTATCAGTAGAGCTTGGAGAACAAATGTGTGAAATGTTTAAAAAGTTAACAGGAGAGTGTGAAATTTGCAAAATTGTAGCTTAAAGTGATTATAATAATCAGTAAGTAGGAATTAAAATACAGCTGTAAAAATAGCCCTGTTTCATTGTGTCCTTTATGTCTTGGCAAAGACATTGGAGTGAGGGGAAAGCACCGAGGCTTTCAAATTTATGTATGAAAACTTACTGTGGAATTGTTTTGCATAAATACATTAGAAAATCTGTGGATTTGTTTTGAATTGTTTGATGGGTGTTGTTTTTAATATGCTGTGGTTTTTTGTTATATTTTCTGCAAGGGAAAATCTGGGAAAACTTGTTAAAAACTGCATTTTGTCTTAGTTAAACCAGAAACATTCAATATTTAAAGGATTTCTCTAGAACTCGCTTCTCCCAAGTCAGCTGTACTATGACAGACTTTCAAGCAACTGTTTAAAAACCCATGCTTGGCTTATGCATTAGGACTGAAATAAAACTTTTTTTACCTCATCACCAAGAAATCCTTTTGATTTTGGCTTGGGGGGGGGGGGAAATTCAAACAGTATTGCAAAGCAGTATTGTGTTGCAAAATGTTCCCTATCTGTTAATAGGCCATAGAAGGAATAGCTGTCAACATAATCATCCAACGGTAAATTAAATAACAACAAAAAATTCTACCTAGGTGGAACTTGTATTTCTAATGAAGGTGTCATGTCTCTGTAACTAGAGAAAGTTAATTACTGTGGATGAGATGGATTGTTTTAAGTAAAAATTCTATTTGTATGTTACGTTTCTTAACTTTCTAACTTGATGCACCTACAGGTGGATGAAAGCCAGACTGGAGAACCAGGGTGGCTTGGTGGAGAGTTGAAGGGGAAAACCGGATGGTTCCCTGCAAACTATGCAGAGAAAATACCTGAAAATGAAATTCCAGCTTCTGTAAAGCCAGCAGTTGAGGCAGCTGCTGCACCTAAAGTTTCTGTGCATGAAACCACTACATCACTAGGAACTTCTGCTTCTACAGAGTGTACAACAACTGCCAATAACTGGGCAGACTTCAGTTCAACGTATGTTTGGGTAGTGCTTATCATCTTAAATGTGGTGGAGTCCTTTTTAATCAATTTGACTGTGGTGGCAGTTAACACAGAGTAGCTTGTTTGAACTAAAATGTTTTTTCCATAGTAAATAGTTAAAAATTGCAGCTTTGTGGAACTTTAACGATGCTCCCATCATATTTGCCTCCAGATATGCCCAGCATATCTGCAGTGCAGAGGACACATCACAAATAGGACACATTCCTAAGTGAGGATAGTGAAAAGGTGGAAATCCCAAGGTGTTCACCTTCCTTCTTTTGAACTAGTTGACACTAATCCTCACTGAAGGTTTCCAACTTGGTTTATGCAAAAAATGTTAATGACAGAGTTAACATGAAAAGGTGATTTATTAATTTCTTATCACAACATTAATAAGACTGATGCAAGTAGAACATGTGCCTTTCCCTAGACGTCTTGTTAACTCAACTTAATGCTCTGTGCAGTATTATCAACCCTATGTAAATGGGGTTGGGTAAGGAATTATCTTATCTTTGACCATGTAATACATATTTATAAATTAAAATCTAAGTATCTTAGTGCAATATTACAGTACTTAATGTGTTCTATTTCAAAATTTTCATCAAATAGGTCACAGTAGCTTTTCCAGTTATTTAAACTTCTTCTGTTTTACTATAAACAGTCATTTTTCTGAGGGAGGGTAAGACTAAATCTTAAACTTCCCGGAGATGTCTGGCACATACCAGATTTTATTGATTTGAATAAATCATACTTTTGACAAAGCTGTTTCTGGTGGTTAATGCATGCTTTCATGCTTTTCATAAAAATTAATATTCAGTTTCAATACAAAGTGAATCCCAGAACATTTATACTAATACTACTGTCCTTGACATGATATAGGGGTTAGGGATAGTTGCGGCCTCTGAACACTATTACAGTCTAGGTGAACAATAATTGATTACTCCAACTAATAGCAGAAGTAACAGGCAAGGGAAACTTAGGTTTAAGATATGTGCTTTGTTTACACTCCTAGAGTTCAGGAGATTTTGTTCATTTAAGTGGGTATTTGGAGGCAGAGATGTGGATTATGAGATTTAGTAGGCATTTTAAAGGACAAAAGATAATGTAAAAAGGATAAGAGGTTTCATAAAACTCTAAAGTTGAAAGAAATCAGTAGGAAATAATTTTAAGCAAAAGAAAACAGGTAAGGATTTGAATGAGAAGCAGCAGTGATGTATAAGGGAAAGGGATGTGAGAGGTTTTTTTAAGTTGCTTCTTTCCACCATGTATAACATAGACTGCACTACGTGGACTTGTGTATTGGGGCACAGCTAAGAAATTAAACTAAATTGCAGGAACAGCTGGCCTTAAGTAGTGAGGACACAAAGGTATTTAGAGATTGCCTTCTTAAGATAAATTTATTGTTAGCCTATATTTGATTGCAATACTTCCACCTGAGAGTTATGATGCCCCATGGATTATTCAATTGAAAGAAATTAACCTAGAATGTAGAAATTTTTTTTTCTCTATAATCTTTCTGCAAGAGTGTTTTTATTCAATTCAGAATGATAGGAATTACATAATTATCTTTTTTTCAGATGGCCAACAAACACTAGTGAGAAACCAGAGACTGATAACTGGGATGCCTGGGCAGCTCAGCCATCATTGACTGTTCCCAGTGCAGGGCAGCTGCGGCAGCGATCAGCCTTCACCCCTGCTACTGTTACAGGATCATCTCCCTCTCCTGTCTTGGGTCAGGTGAGCACCTATATTCATTAAAGCTGTTCTGACCAAGCACAAACATTTGGAAAGCAAAGTATGAACATTGACGATGCATTAAAACAGTCCCCTGAGATAAGTAAGCTATTTCAGTTTGGTGTGATGAACAGGTAGTGAACATCCATTTGCAAAATCTGTGACAAAATTTAACAAGAAGCAGTTTCTGTTCTGCTGTTATTTGCTGGCTGTTTTAGACTTTGGTGGTCCAGTCTTCATGTTTTGGCAGGATGCCAGTTTTGGGTCACTTTCTTGGGGCTTTCCTGAATCACGTGACAATAACCTTCACTCCAAAGTGGATTATGTAGTTAAGTAGAGTAGCAATGGCAAAGCTTCACATCAGGTGAATTCCGTCCATCTGTTAAGGCGTTTCCTTTTCCTCAGCTGGACAACATAC
Source organism: Elanus axillaris (assembly GCA_026212715.1). NCBI lineage: Eukaryota > Metazoa > Chordata > Aves > Accipitriformes > Accipitridae > Elanus > Elanus axillaris. Next base: position 3,616,166 of record JANZLQ010000061.1, read on the forward strand.
TGTTCTTGTAAGTTAATGTGTTCTGAAAAATGCTAAATATCTTAGTGTCTTAGAGAAAAAAAAAAGTTGGAATGCACAATGAATAACTTGCAGCAAAACATCATCTTCCATAAAGTTTACTTTAAGTCCTGCCAAAATAGCTTCATGAAGGTTTATTACACATATATTTTAGTTGTAAAACTTTATTTAACTTGTTAAAACCTCAGATAATCTTGCATTGTATTGATTATGTGTTAACAGATAGAAATGTAGGAGGACTATAAATGTTTCTGGTGTTACTTTGTAAGTTTAATTGACACTACTTTATACAGTTGAGGGAGAGTCTGTGTATTTTGTTGCTATTTAAGTAGCATAAGAATATAATTCCTTACACAGCTTTCTTTATGAAAGGTGGTACATGACAGATTTGTCTCTTTTTTAAAAAATTTTCATTAGGGTGAAAAAGTGGAGGGGCTTCAAGCACAGGCTTTGTATCCTTGGAGAGCGAAAAAAGACAACCACCTTAATTTCAACAAAAATGATATCATCACAGTTTTGGAGCAGCAAGATATGTGGTGGTTTGGAGAGGTTCAAGGACAAAAGGGGTGGTTTCCCAAATCATATGTGAAGCTTATTTCAGGCCCAATTAGGAAGTCAATGAGGTATTCTGTTTGCTTTTACTGTACTTTACTTCTATGTTGTAATAGTTAAATAAATATGAAGAGTTGCACACTTGAATTTTAAAGTTTAGAATCTCTTCTGTAAAAATGCTTTTTTTTTATATGACTCTTTTCTGGGGTTTTTGACTTCCAGCCCTGGAAATTCATGTAAGAAATAAGAAAACTGTCATCAGTTCTTCTTGGGTCATGCATCACCAACAAAAGATCTAAAGGTTAATGAACAGTCTTAATTTTATGTGACTTGCCACTGAAAAATTAGTGTATTGGATTTTATGAATTTACAGCTATGTAAGCCATAGCTTATCTTTCCCCAAAATAAAAAGGTATACCTCAAAACTTAATCACTTATCATCACTCTTGGAAGATGAAACAATCAAAATCTGGTTTGGTGTAATGTGAAGTCAACATTAACAGTAGTAGACTGTGGTGGGTTGACCATGGCTGGACGCCAGGTGCCCACCAAAGCCGTTCTATCACTCCACCCCTCTTTCGCTGGACAGGGGAGAGGAAAAAAAAAATATAACAAAGGGCTTGTGGGTCAAGATAAGGACAGGAGAGATCATTCACTAATCACCGTCACGGGC